>CM045449.1:6651504-7251504 GCA_024666655.1 Dascyllus trimaculatus | reverse complement strand
GGATTAGTTGTGTATTTTCTGGAGCTGGCGATGGTCATTCAGATGAGGCCTTTAAATCCCTGCCAGTAGTTGAGCTAGCTCAGCCGTGATGTCACATTTGTTGCGTCCATGTGTTTTGCGCTTGTTTCGAGCAGTTTTTGAGCTTTAAAGAATGGCCTGCATCACTTGGTCTTCATTTCCCATTAAGCGTAGTAGCATATAGCACAACTTTGAAACACAACCCTGTGCTTCTGCAGTGAAATAAGCTCTGTCAAAATTCCCAAACACCATTACCTTTGGATAATCAAATAATACTTAGAGTCATCTCAGAGGGATTATTAAAGAGATTTCTCTTATCATGTTAATGACCAGAATATTGCTTTTCCTGCAGTATGTGCCGCAGTGGGGTTATCGTGCATACGTAGACATTCTAATATACTGGATGAGTAATGAACTGCAGTCAGTTTAATCACCTTACGATATTACAGGCAAATGTTTAAAAAGCTGTATGTATAACAGAACAACTATAATATTCATTGAAGTGCTCCAAAGATCTTAAGGACATGAAATAAAATAATAAAAATGTGCATAATTTGCTCTGGAAATAGAGCACAGAATGTCAATGAATGGCAATCAAGTTGGAAGAGGAAGCAATCAATGACTTGAGACCAGGTTCAGCATATTGTTGTCATCAACTTGAAGTGGAATGCAACTACTACAATTGACTTCTCATCTAACAATTACAGTGGCCCAGAAGGGTCAACGCAACTGCAAAAGCCGCAATGCAGCAGCAAAAGCCACAACACAACCGGAAAAGCCACAATGCAAATACAAAGGCCACAACGGAAGTGTGCAGCGGTTGGGAGAACAGCCTTTGTTTCAGGAGGACAATATTTTCTGACGGACTATCCTGATTACGGGAGAGTTCAGTGAGACATAAATAAAACGCTGCTGCTCGATGATTGTGATTAATGTCGTTGTGGGTTAACTTCCTCTGTGGCCTTTGCATTTGCGTTGACCCTTCTGGGCCACCGTAGACAATGAACCCAATGCTACAGCTTAAACACTGAAGTTTGCTGTGTTGGTGGCGGTGTGTTGCTACATAACAGGTACGAGGAAGAGGACGGAGTAAGAGCAAAGACATCCAGCTATTTCAATAACATTCATGAGTTGTATTCAGAGAGGACAGAGGTTTATGTTAACGACTGTAGAAAGTTTCCACAGTGGCAATCATTTCATCCTTCATAGAGAGATAAACAATCCTCGCACACCATTTCGTGAAACATGCATTTCTTCATGCAAACATATTGAACTAAAAAGTCATTTGCACCAACACAAGACATGAACCTTTCCATTATTGGCCAATGTGTCAAAACCAACATGAAGCAAGGCTTGAAAATCATAGCGCCACTTCTAGGGACATTTTGCATCTCATGCCAACATATTTTAGGCTGTGTTTTTCCATACTAACCTTACCGTTGTTCAAAAGGTCTAAGCGGAAACTCGACTTCTGCACTTTCACTTGGCTCCGTTTCTCAGGCTTTAGAATTTAGACAACCATGGGGGTTTTCACCGATCAGATGAGATAACATGAAGATGAACATGATGAGAGCAGGCTGTGGTTGTGAAAGGGGTTGAATGAAGAGCTAATGTTGATTTTTAGCTTGACTTTTGTTGCACGTTCGATGCATGTGGTCATGTGATGGGAGCGGATTGGAACTGAGAGCTGCGAGGCAGGAGCTGCAGGAGGATGTGCTACATAGCTATGACTGTCTTAAGGTAATTTAAATAGTAATATGCATGAATGGGTGAACAAGATTTCCACTGTTCCTATGTTCTTGCTTCTTTTTTTTTAACCTTTTCCAGATTTCTACAGCTTCAATTACATGAAGTTTTGTCCCTGCTGTACAGAGATAATCTTAAATTACCAACTCAGGTCAAGTATCTTGCCAGCTTTGGTTCACACTAGTAGCGCACTTGTCCCCTAATTGCAGAGCTGACAGTTCAGTCTCCAGGCCTCTCTCCAGATGGCAACGCAGCTCGAGCACGCGGCGACCATTTTGGATCAATATGTGGTCCTGGATGAATGATGCCGCTCAGATTTAGCTCGCTTGCAAGTCAAAGGTTAGAACAGTAATTTATTAGTTTTAGTTGCCTCTCGACAAAGACCACCTTGACAGGATTTGCGCTACCACTGCGTATTTCTTCCTGTATTTATTTTTCAGAAACAAGCACATATTGTTTCATCCCACCAGCAATCACAAGCCAGCAATGCAATGTTTTTATATCTGTGTCGGTGCAAATAACTTTTCGGTTCAAAATGTCTGTGCCAGTATTGTGGGTATAATTCTGCATTGCTTTGCAACCTGGACAAAGCAGACACTTCTTGGGAATAATGCACTTTATTTGCTACTTGCAGCCACAGCAACAGCCATTGTGGAGAGCAGAGCATTCACAGTGTCTCTGCTGTGCATTCTCTCGGCATCTGCAAAGGTGGAGGAATAAAACATTCACAGGGTTTCTCAATGTGAAAAAAACCCTCCAAAGAGACCATATACACGGCAACATAGCAAAAGGAACAAAGAAAATAAAAACTGTGCAAACAAATTCCTCACTGCACTTAAATTACTGAAGAAAATTCCCAAAGAAATGGCTCTCTGTAAGGACACATACCATCAGTGGTGGAGAAATAACACATTCACAGGGTTTCTCTCATGTATGTGCTCTCAGTGCATGCACAACATCACGAGCAGAGTCACTAAATTCTCATCACGGCCAGTCTCAGCAGCTCACATTTGCATGGCGCACACACAAATTCATCATGTTTCTCTGAAATTAGCCAGCTTACGCCTGAAAAGAAGCAAAGTAACCGCTTTAAAATGTAACAGCAACGTTTTCACACAATTTAACTTTACTTTTACGAACGAAAACAACAAAAATGCAGATGGCTAAGTGACCACACACCTCCACCTGGAAGACACTGGAGCAAAAGAGCAAATCCAAACACAGGAAGGGCGCTGAATGCATTTCAGGAAATTCATAGTACTTCTAACAGTAAACTCTAACATTTCTCTTTAAGTGAGACGTAAACCTTAACACTAAATTTAGCACACAAATATACACAATTTCAAATGAACACACTGACCTTAAAGACCTTAAGAAACACAATAACAAGATGTGCTAATCCTTCAGAAGAAGTCTGCGCTTCATCGCCTGCAGGATTCTTCCATATGTACACTGCCCTGCTCATAATACAGCACAACAACACCAGGCTACTACACCAACATGAATAATAGATTCATATTACATAACTGTTTCATGAATTGCTATGAGACTGAGCTCAGATAAACAGTGACATCATCAGTCTCTGGCTTTAAATGGATTCAGAAAGCAGACATTGTGTTGTTACGAATGAATAAAATTGCTATTTTTCACATCAGTCTATGCTCAGTAACGCAATTATAACAAAGTGAAACTAGAAAAGCACTCAGAGAGCGCATACCTCCGCCAAGGAGCTTCAGTCCACCCCCAACACAATCTCCAAATTCACATATTTTGTATGGAACTTGACAGATACAAATGGAATTACATACAGTTCAAATGTCCTACCGACAATATGGCCTTCACCCCATCCGACCTAATGAACAGGGGCGGCTTCTAGCACGGCAGCTCCTAACAGCCTCCCAGCTTCTTAGACAACCGGAGATAAGAATGCCGGCCCAACCGTGCGTATGTCGCTCAGGAAGGAAAGAGAACTCCGTCATTGTTGCTGTTTGTTGCGTGGAGCCGCAAAATGTCATGTTGTTTTTGGAGTCACAGGGGGTTACTCCAAAAACAAGAGTGCCCTCTGGTGGCTTTTAGATTCGTGTATCCAGACGGTGATCCGGAGCAGTCCCAAAATTTCATCATTTGTTCCTTGTCCCATTTCACACATTTCCTGAAAATTTCATCCAAATCTATCCATGAGTTTTCAAGTTATTTTGAACACAAACCAACAAAAAACAAACAAACAAACAAACGCCGGCCCTCACATAACCTCCTTGTTGGAGGTAATAAGGGATTCTTACATTTTTTGCAAGTCAATCAAAATCAAAAACTAAAATTGTTGTCGAAGAGCCTCCTCAAGACCTGAGAATGAGGCGACAATGACTTCTACTTCTATCTTCTTGCTTCATCAAGCTCCATCAGATTGGATGGGAAGAGTCTCTGGACCTTCACCTTCAGGTCTTTCTATAGATGTTTTAGGAATTGCGTCTGGGCTTTAGCTGGGCCACTCAAGAACAGTCAGGGATTTGTCCCACAGCCCCGTCTTGGCTGTAGCCCTCAGGTCACTGCCGTGCTGAAAGGTGAGCTGTCACTTAATTCTCAGGTTGTGAACACTCTGGAGCTACTCTGGCCAGTATCTCTGTCCCTGCTGCTAAGAAGCACTGTCATATGGTGGATATATGGAAATACGGGTGATGGTGGTCAGGTAATAAAAAGTGCCTGGTGTTTGCCAAACGTAGTTGTTGGCGTTCTGCCTAAAAATATAATAGAATTTGTAGAAGCTCTCAAGAGTCATTCAACGGCTATCTGCAAAACCCTTGTAGCTTTTACTCGAGAGTGATTTCCCTCCAGTTACTCTAGCATAAAGGCCTTATTGGTGGAGTGCCACTGATGTAGTCGCCCTTCTACCAAGTTCTCTCTCTGCAGAGGACTTCTGAAGCTCTGTTATACTGACTCTTGCTTGGTTGCTCAGTTTGGCTGGAGGGCCAACTCTAAGAGGAGTGCTGCTGGTTCAATGCTTGATTCACATTTATTTATACCTCTGGAATCCTGGAACAGTCAAACCTTTCGAAATGGTTCTACTCTTGATCAGATCTAAGCCTCGCTACAGTTGCTGTGACTGTCCACTAAGAGTGGTTAGTGGACAGTCGGTTAGTTACTGTGTTTCTTTGTCCAATGTTACATGACATATAGTACGGGTGTGTACCCTTCTTAACTCCATGCAACCCATTCAGTTTGCCTTCTGTAGACTCCGGTGAAGTTCTAGAAACATCTGAAGGATAATGATAACCAGGAGAACCACAGCAAAAGATCACTTTGCCATTGCAGAAAGGTAATTTTATCCATCTACCGTAATATGTGTGAGAAACGAGAGGGGGTCTAAACACTTCCTGGGAAAATATGGCCAAGATGCCGTTGCTGCAGCCCTAACTGCACCAAGATTATTTTCTCAAAATCTACAACTATCATTACACAGGAACAGAGGTTCAGTGAAATCTTTATAACAACATATTCTGGTTTGCAAGCCTGTGAAGTACCATCTCTCCAAACTACACGGGGCGGCTGTGGCTCAGGGTAGAGCGGGTTGTCCACTGATCGCAAGGTTGGTGGCTCGATCCCCGGCCCCTCCACATGCTGAAGTGTCCTTGGGCAAGACGCTGAACCCCAAGCTGCTCCCAATGGCAGATTAGCGCCTTGTATGGCATTGTTGTGTGAATGGGTGAATGCGAAACACATTGTAGAGAAAAGCGCTATATGAGTGCAGACCATTTACCATTTACACCTCCACTAGGAGCCAGCATGCAAACTCCATGGAGGAAAGTTTGAACCCATAACCTTCTTGCTGTGAGGCGACAGTCTACCACATGTAATATTTAGATGACTTCAGATTTCTCCTTAGAGTAGGATCTCCTCTCATTAAACTGTCGTCTGCTTTTAAAAGGGCTGGCAGGAGCTGATGTAATTGTATATTATTGAGCCTCGCTCTGACTCCATATGCTGATAGTGAGTTCTTGCTCCTGATAATGTATTCGTCCTTTTCTCCGCATTGCATAGTCCCTCCACTCTCCAAAAATTAGTTGGTCACACTCGCACACTGGCAAATGCTCTCGTGCTGAATTCGAGGAAACCAGACGCCTCAGACTCCTTTGGTACATGGGCTCTTGTAACAGGATGCTCCTCTGCAGCTTTTTCAGGCACAAAGAGCTCCTCTGTAATAGGAAGAGCGAGACATCACACTTAACTTCTCTCCATCTCTTTCTCGCTGTCTCTTAACCCGCCGCACACTCTGCTTTTCTCTCTCAAGCTCCCTCACTTAACCTCTCTTTTAACCTGCCTACTCTTAACATCTCCTACAGTCTCTATTAGCCTTGTTTTCAGTGAAACCACCGCTACCTGTTCATCTCTCCTGCTGTCTCTGTCTTTCCACATTCCATACTTCTCAGTAGCCTTCCTTCTGCCTCATCACATAATCGCTGAAACAGAAAGGCTTTGCCGGAGCCGACGCCGCGGCAGCAGAACCGGGCTTTTGGTTTCTGTCCTCTGGGCTTTTTGACTGTCTCATTTCATCTATTTCCTGTCTCTTTCTCGCCTCCATCTGAAATCAGCTCGGAAAAAAAGTCTTCCTTTTACTCTGTCAACTGGAGTCAAACATTTAGTCTTCATCTTCCTTCTCTTCTCACATGCACCATCAACACTTTCCGTCTGCCTCGCTTAAAAGTCTGTTTCACCTTCACACTATTCTCTCTCAGTCAACCTCATGATTGTCCTCTCTTCACCTCTGGCTTCATCTCTTTTATTCAATTATATCCTGACTGTTTTCATCACGTCTTCCTCAGCCATTCTTTCCTGCCATCTGCGGCCTCGCTCTCTGCCGACACTTTTAGTCAACTATTTCCGATCTCGTGTTAATAAATTCTCGTCACCACTAGAGTCATTTTTAAAGCAAAAAAAAAAAAAATCCTCTAGCTCCTGCTGCTCAACTGTGAAGCTCCTTTGGTCTTCTGTGGTTGGAATATCTTTGGGTTCTGAGTGCAAAACAACCTGAATTGTGGACACTAAAAAATTGTGACAGGCCCTTTTCAGCACCTTCTTACATTCTATAGACTAAACAATGAATAAACAGAGGACTTATTTACACATTTAGAAAAAATAGTTTAACATTCTGGGAGATTTGCTTATTCACTCTTTGCTGAGAGTTAGGCTGCTGTTAAAACTTGACTATACTTCCTGCTGGACATGGACAGCTGAAGATATCAATGGGCACATACTTTCTTTTCATTACACTGCTTCCACTCAGAAGATTATGTTGCATTCATGTGCAGTAGGTCATATCTGCATACCCCCATGCACGCTACTGTTGAGCGCGTGCACAATTGCAGTCGTGATATAGTTCACAGTCTGAGCTGTCACAAGTTTGGAGCTGCCCATCGATGTGTTTGGAGGAGTCAGTGAGGACTCTCTTCATGATATGACACAATTTAAGTCACACAGACCCTCTCGGACACCTGACAGCCGGATATTTTCTGAGTGTACAAGGCAAAGATCCACACAGCCCTCCAAATACATCCACATGCACTTCAAATGTTTTTTTACTGCACTGCAGTCTACTGGGCTTACAATGGTTCACATTCCCAGCAGCAGTGTTATCTGCAGAATACGAAGACATGACCTGCTGTGTATGTCCTCTATTGGAGTCATCCAGCAGTATCATAACAACAGCTATGCATTCATGAGTGTCTGCTGCTGTCAGTGTGTGTCTGCACTGGAGAATAATCAAGGCTTTAGTCAGTTCAATGTAAAGCTGGAGCCAGCAGCCATTAGCATAGCTTAGTGTATAGTCTAGAAGCAGAAGGAGGCTGGCTAATCTGGTTCAAAGGTAACAAAATCCTGCACTTAAAGCTTACTGATTAATAATTTACATCTTGTTTGTACAGTGAATCACATATTTCCCTTGTTTTTTAAGTATTTCTTTTAATCACGTGATTAAACTGTGTTGTGCTGCGAAACCTCCCCTCCCCAACACCCTCCCCTAACCCACATGTGCAAGTCTTCGAGTTTTTTATGTTGCTATATGCTGAGGTGTTTTTTTCTCCCAATCCCACACTGTGCCCCCCTCTAACAGGAGCCTAGTTTGGGAGTTGCTGTTTTTTTTTCCCTCTCTTGCCTCTTGTTCTCCCTTTTCATCGAAGTAATGAACGGAGCGCTGTCCTCGCCATGTCTGTGTTACTGTCTTTTTATGTTTCTTGGACGGGATGTAACTGAAATGTAATTTTGTTGCTCTGAAATATGTGCAATGACAAATAAAGCGTTGTGTTATGTTATTAAAATATGCTGTCCTTTACTCAAGTGACAGCACACGAGTAATCTCAGGTTGGGCTGGAGCACATTCAGTGTTTCAAACAGACGTTCATCCATCAATGTACCGATAGAACAGGATTCCAAAATGAAGGGACACTAAGGTTACTGTTTGGTTACATGACCTGAAAATGTTCTTCAGTCTCTGGGGTTTTGGTGCAAATGGAGGATCCAGATGCAGGTCAAGAGTCATTATCAGAAAACACAGCTTGCTAACTGTTAAGCATGGGGTTGGAAATATTCTGCGTTGAGAATGTGGCACTTAACAGCCCAGGAAACTCTGTTTGATAGAAGGAAAGTACTTTGCAGGGAGCAGAAACTTTTGCATACAACTACATCCACACCAGGTAAGGCCGTCCTGACCCACAGCCGACTCCTTTCTTTGTTGGCAGTGTTCTGATCTCACAGTGGCATCAACCCGCAGGAAGGTGTCATTAATTTACAACAGGCGCTGAGTGGGATCAAAACAGTCAGTTTTTTTTCCCTGGCAAATCCTTGCAGGGTCTCCAGGCGAATTTCATGCTAATTTGTACAAAGATATCATGTTTCAACTTTCTACGCCTCTTCTCCTGCAGATCACGGCAGTCAGTGGGTCACCGCAGTCAGCCTGTCTCTGTCTAAACTGTGTGACTGCCTGCTGGCCCGGCACACATGAAAAGCATGAAAATCATTTCTTTTATTTGTTTAGCACATCACAGTGGCTTCAGTTCTGATCATGCAAAGAGTGACTGAAACATTCAGAATGATTGTATATGTATCACTTTGCAGCTTTTGTTCTTTTTTTCAGGGGTGGGGGTCATGATTGTTTATGGAAAGAAGTCTTGTGCTGGAGCTCTTTAGAGAGGGTCTAATGAAAGATGGCGTTAAGTTGCATTATGTCAAGTAGAGGATCCAGCATATTTGGACTTGTTGTTTTTGGAACCCATGTTAAGCTAACAGCCTGAGACCCTGCTGCATCAGTGCTGATCATTTTTACCCCGTGTGCCATTTTCGCTTGCTGCTGGTGTGTTACTAAACCTCTGCAGTGCCTCTGTAATTACTTTTTTATAATAACTGAGGGTTTTATTTTTTAATGCAGCCATATCCAAAACTCTAAAAAAGTACGGTGCTTGCTTGATAGCAGTGTGCTGAGATTAATTATGAGCAATTTATCCAGCTGTTCAAACTACAAACAGGGATTTCTGCCTGTATAAACAAGATCATTGAAATGATGTTTGTTGTAATGTTACATTTGCGCAATAAGATAATTCAGTGTTTACGCTCTGATCATGGTTCACAGATCACACACTCAAGTGCCGCATTACGCACTAGGACTTTTATTTACCTGCTGCCCTTCACAAAATCCAATTATTTGCTTTTCTTTTGCACTATCAATCATTTTGTGAGAGCGGCTGTCAGTTTTTTTTCTAAACAGTGGATATCTTATTTGGAATGGTACCCATCAAAGCCTTTCACCACAGACAGGTCTATCATTCCTCTTCCTCTCCCCTGTTGTTTATTTTCTTTTCCTCCTCTTCCTCTCGGCCCAATCTGGGCCCCGGGGCCGGTCCATCGGCCTGTCAGCCAGCGAGGATCGGACTTGTCCGTCAGGGCTGAGTCAGCCTGCCAATCGCCCAGTCAGTCGGTCAGTCTTCCCTTCAGTCTCAGCTTTGTGGAGGTAAACATTAGCGAGGAGCGGGGGGGTTGCATGGAAAAACATTTCCCTTTTAGCCACTGCTCACAAATGAGCATATTAGTATTCCACACAGCGAGGCACTTTCCAGCGCTCTCTAATCGCTCGGCATCGCGCAGCTTCCAACCAGTGCAGAAAATCAATGACATCATAGCCACATAATTGCATGTTGCCAGCCGAGGCACGAGACTCCAGCGCCTTTGTGCTCGTGTGGAAGAGTATGTGAGAATACTCTTATGTACGTGCATTTGTGTTCAAATACTTGTAAACCAGCATATGCTCATTTTGTGCGCAAAACAGTAGGGAACCTGGGATTCATCCCCCGAGCAATTTGAGTGATACATGCGGCCTGCATGCATGGCTCTCTGGTGAATACGAGTGCGCCGCTGAATGACTGTAAAGGTAGCGGAGAATGGAATACATTCTCACGCACTCGGTCTCCTGGGTTTCTAAATATCTGCGGGCGAACGCTGCACCATCTGCACTGCTCAGAACACGGCGAAGGAGGAGAGGAATATCATTGTCAAAGCAAGATAGTAGCATTAGCTGCAGTGTCCTACCACTCTGTTTCCAATTTCAGATTCATATGCAGAAGCCATCCTTGGGGAACCTCACCTTTCTCCCCTTCGTCTTTGTCTCTCCCTTTTCTCCCTCTTCTTGGCTTCCCTCCTTCGCTCCCTCTCTCACCTTTCCATCTCATCCCCATCCCTGCTCTCAATTCGCTTTTTCAATTTCGAAGCGCTTTGAAGCCAACACCAGCCACGAGAACCCCTCTCTCCCCCTTCTCCCCCCCTCCTCCCTCCCCCGGGAGTGAACTCTGGGACTCCTTACCTTTTTTTTTCTCCCCCACCTCCTCTCTATATTTCTCCTTACTGTGTCATCAATCCTCCATCCCAGCCCCTCCACCTCCCAACCTGGTCCTGCCTATCTCACTCCATTTCTTTTTTTCTACTGGCTGCATTGTTCTTGCCTTGAAAAACAGGTTTCTGGACAGGGGTGAAGTAAATCTTTTGTGAACTGCTATTCCCTGCTGGGCCTCTCTTCCCCCTCTCTCTCTCTCTCCCTCTCTCTCTCTCTTTGACTCTTTTAGTTAAGCCTCTCAGTCCGACGCAGGCACCAAGCTGTAACATGATACAGATGGAATATAGTACAAACAGAAAAAGCTCCCCCCCTGAAAGAGAAAAGGACCTCCGACCCCCGTCTTCCCCCAGCCTTCCCCCCCATCTCTGTGCTCTTGTCTAGCTGCGCCCTCTCTTCATCTTTTCTTCTTGAACAGCCACGCTTTTGTTTCGGCTGCTTTGTTGTTTCCTCTAGGTTGAGGCAGTGACCTTGTTGTCCTTGTGCACGGCGTCGCAGAAACTTTCCTGGCTGCTCATGCTGCGTGAGCTGGCACAATTATCTGTCAGACACACCATATACTTGATGTTTTGCAATAACAAGCAGCTATTTTCAGAGCGGAGTTTTCCATTGATGCCAAATCAATTATATATTAATAAGACAACTTTGAGAGAAGACACTCAGAACACATGCATTGTGCATTTCTGAAGCCCCGATATCCATCCATACATTGGGGTTAGAGGTTATCGGCATGCACAGATCGACTGGAAAGATACAGGATGCACTAAAAAGAACACTATAATACATAATAGACAATATAACTCATGGTTAAAATTTATGTGAATCCAGCAGTCGCACCTGAAGGGAACAAAAAAGTTTAAGAGCTGCTGTAAGAGAAAAGCAAGTGGCTGGACAATGTAAAGGGAAAGGGGAATAACTCACGGTGGCATTTAACACAGAGGAAGACCACAAGCTGCTGTCTGAGATAAGACTCGCCATAGTAGCTCTTATCTCATCTTGGTCACCATGTCATAAATTTAAACTAAACACTCACAGTGTGTTCTGCCTCTAAAATGGATTTTGCGGAAGCACAGGTGGAATGATCAGTAAAAAGGGGCCTTAATAAATTTGGTGGCATAATACTGTACAGTGACAGTGTGTGCAGGTAATAAAACCCCTCATCCCCTCACTGAACCACTAATGACTTCCCTTCCAAAATAGCACGCCTATCTGCTTTAATCTACAAATTACTGAGATGAGATGGTGCCCACCTTCCTTTGGTCACCTTCAACAAATGTAATGTTGGACTTTTATTCCCAGATTAGGTTTTAAAGCTTTATATTTGACTAGAGCCACGGCAGCGTCTCTCTACTCTCTATATGATTTGAGCTAAATGAAAACTGCTGCAAGGCAACAATGACATGCTGACGTCTAGCAGTTATTGTGTTTGCCGCGCTCATCCTCTCAGTCTAGCATCTCATCATGCTTACATTTGCTTATTAGCTCCAGGGATCCGGTTTTTAATTATTGGTTATCTGCTGATACTTATATTTACATAAAAGTTGATTAAATATGCACCTGACATACTGAAATAGCAGCTGTAGCTAATTAAATCTTGCACACCTTACTTTGTAAGCGCTACTTGATCCAAATAATGAAGGTCCCAGTTCAAAAACATTAAATCATAAAATGTAATAACTTACTAACTAGCAGAACGTGTCCTCTGACACTGACGTGATGTGATCCCCTACAGAGGAGGCCTGCCACTCTGTTTGGTTTCATGGTTCCATTGTGGTTATACAGTCGTAATACAGATTGGATGTTCCTACCTTGAAAGCTTCCTTTCATAAGTGAACCTGGCTTGCAGAGAGTGCACACACGTTGCAACAACCAGCTTTTATTCCAATTTTACCCCATTTTTACTTGGAAATGCAACAGAATGTTGCAGTGTAAAGGAGAGAAATGCTGCAACACTAGCAGGCAGAGGTTACAGGGTAATAGGAATGTCAATAGTTGTGGAAAAACTCAAGTACTGGACAAGTCGAAATATTAAGCCGATGATGGCAGTACATGAAAAGTCAAGGGATCAAAATGATTAGAATTCATTCTGGGAGGGATGTGAATGTCTTTATCAAACCTCAAGACAATCCATCAAATAAATGTCAAAACATTTCAATAAAAAAACCTAAAATGTCAACCTCACAGTGGCGCTAGAGGAAAAGTTGGGACATTAAATGTTGCTAGGGTAAAAATGTAATTGAAATCCACGTAGGAGTTTGCTGAGATACATCAGTGGGAAAGTGTTGAACCAGCTGACCAACATCCACTGCCAACCATGCAGCCTCCCTCATCTCTAGTCTAGTTTCCAGTAGAATCCCATTCAGTTTGGCACAGAACGCACAGCAGTAACTTCTGATTTAGGCGATTGCAATGCATTTTAAAGGCTGTCGCAACAGATTTTGAATGCAGTTATGGGAAGTTGCATTCTATAGATGTGTCGTGCGGAATAGTCGCTCCATGTGCCCTGTACACCGCCACGTCAAGCTGATGCCTCACAAACGTTTGTTACACTAATCTCAAAGGCCACTGCCCTTAATGAAGCTATAAAATAACTTGTTTAGTAGAGTGCACATTGATCTTCAGTCTATTCAAAACAGTACATTCAGCAGGACTTTACAAGTATGAGCCAATTTTAGGCCTCTGTGCCTTCCCTTTGAAAGCCTTCCAAGTGTCTTCAATTGGGTTAGAGCAAAGAAAGCCTCTGGTTAGTGATCAGCGATGCCCCATCCAGACAGATTTAACATATGTTTGAAAGAGCCGACCTAACTCAGCTGGACTGGCTCTGCAGGGCTCCTCCTGAGGAGCCTCAAACGAGGATGAAAAAAATTAATAATATTTCAGTTTTCAACGTTATTTAAGCGAATCTTTAAAGGGAGAAAGAAGGAGTATGAGTGCAAGAGAGAAGCAGAAAGGTCACGTGTGGGAAAGTGAGTCATAGCGGGAGAGTGTAGGAGAGAGGTCAAGCTCAAACTGTATTTAGTAATGAATTTCTGGATAATTCTATGGTTTTTGCAGATATGTCTTCATCCATACTGCAGATTAAAATGGCACTGGTAACACTGAAGCTGTAAAAGCAATATCACATGTCAAACGAGTGCAAGGACACATATCATGCACGCGTGTGGAAAGAGTATCGTTTGGTACATTGAGATTACAGTCATGCTAGAGAGCTCTGAGCTCATAACAGTTACATGTGGAACTTAAAGACAAAAATCCAATCCAATTCCATTTGTCCATCAAGCTGTTGCTATGTTAACCTCCTGAATTCTGCTGTTAGCTGCTACACCTGCCACTAACAGCAAACATAAAACATGTAAATGACAGCAGTGGAAAATGTTTTTATACATACTCTCTGTAAAAAGCACTGCAAAAATATTAGCAATGACGAGCATTTAAAGCATGAATATGAGAAGTATTTGTCATGCAGCCCCCGGGTATTGTAATGCTACCATATCATATATGTAAACATCTCATATATAAAACATAACTCCTATTAATGTTGAAGTGGTTTGAGGTCGAGCTGACTTTGTTGCCAATCCCTTAACATTGAAGTACTTGAACAAAGTAGATCCAAATTGTACTGGAAGTCCTTCTGCAGGTACTGATCAAACCCCTCAGAGCTCATCTTTGTGCATCAGAGTAACAGACTTAGAAGTTTTTGCGTGATAAAACTCACGCCTCTCCATTTGCTGCACCTCAGCACACCAGCTCGCCTGTGGCTGTTCTCAGACACTGTAAAACTAGTCGACACTACACAATGGAAAGCTGAAATCTTGGAGTAATTCAGCCATGTTTGAACTGGAATTTGAAAGAAGGATACTGATACAGGAAGTTGAGTCTTTAGGTTTGTTACATACAAAACCCTGGAATCTTGAATCTGTGTTTTTGATTAAGAACACTGCAATTTTAAGGTGGAAATGTTCAGCCATGGTGTTGACCAGTGTTGGTTTTGGCAGCCATCTTAGTTTTAGTCTTAGTCTTAGTCTTTCGGACGAAAATGCTTATTAGTTTTAGTCACATTTTATTATTTTTATATGTGATAGTTTTAGTCCAGTTTTAGTCGACGAAAACTCAAAAAAGTCTAGTTTTAGTTAGTTTTAGTTTTAAAAAAAAGTATTAGTCTTTGTAAGCACACCACAAATGCCACAGGTTATGGTTGGGGCTGCATGATTTCACTGACATACCCTTGTGGCTTATGGCTTATGGGCTAAAGCTAGCAGATTCTACGTATGATAACAAAGCACATATAACTCAACCTGTTTAACATATTGCAACGTGCTGACAGAACATAAACACACAAAGAGATGGCCACACCCTCACTGAATGTAAACATGGCTAAACATGATGTTAACATTACAGAAGGCAAGTGTGCTGTTCATTTAGACACATGGGGAACAGCGACAGGTGTGCAATGCTACATTTCCCTCTGTGCTTCAGCATTACACTTACCCGGCCAAAAATCCCTGCATGTTTTACACATAACAATACCACACACATAAGCTAATGAATTGACGTTAGCACAACCAAGCTAATTTTAGCCTGAAGTTAGCAGCCCATTTGCGCCAGGAGTTATGTGGAAAACTTTAGGCTTATTATGAAATTTATCACAAGCTGATTTTCGAGCATCATTGTATGTATATGATATGTTAACAGGACTTGTTGTAACTTACCTTCGAAAGAATATCAGTGTGGTGAGCCTTCAGATGCTGCTTGAGATTGATGGTATTCTTTCCACCTAGTTTGTGGCCACATTTACCGCCGTCTCCTTCTACAATGCATTCTGTTTTTCTTTCTGATGGATTGCATTGAAAGTACGTCCATAGATCATTTCGTCGTTTCCCACCACCAAGCCCCTTTGTTGACGCTGCCGCCATGGTCCATCAATGAATTAATAAACTAAGTTGTGTGTCTGTGTGTCTGACTAGTGACCAGTGTGTTGTGCAGAATGTGTGCTGCATGCCAGGTGGTGGATGTGACCAAACAAAGATAGGATGCAGCAGCATTGCTGATACTTTTTTAGCTTTTGACTGACAGATTACAGCACAATAGGCCAAAATGTCATGCATTTTAAATGTCTGACAGACCACCCACTAACATTTTTGTTCAGTCTCCTCAATGAAAGCTCACAAATGACTCATCATGTTTTAGTCATCAAAGAGCCATGTTTAGCTCGTCACCATCTCATTATCACCATGAATAAAAGTGTTAGGGGAACCACAGAGACCCAGGTGCAGACAGAGAAACACACGGCACACTGATGTTCAATAGAAAAAAACTATTTATTACAAACTCAATCAAAAAACAGTACAAAGGAGAATCGACAGCTAACAGCTGGACATAGATGAATCAAAACTCAAAACACCAGCAAGGTGGCATATAGGTGCAAATAACTAAGGTAACGGCGTAATACATAAACAGAAACTCGGAACACTGGATAAGGTGAAACTAAAGATTTTAACTCAGAAGGCCTGTAAAAGCGAAACTTCTGATTTTAACACAGAACGCCGTTACGGCAAACACTTCTCAACAAATTAAAAAAAACCCTCGGCGAACAGAAACTATCATGTAGGCTTACTACTGAACTGCCTGCCGGCCAGGGAGTGGGTTGAGGTAAGGCAGCTGTGGCTGTGTGGCGTGGAAAGGCAGGAGGTGAGCCCAAGAAAAACCAGGTGGGGATGGTACAGGGAAAATCCAGTGGTTCCGGCAGCAGTAAGCAGGTAGGTAGGATGTGCAGCTGGGAGCGGCTCCGAGTCAAGTTGCTATATCACGCTCTGACGTGGAATGTAGAACTCAGCCAGGCTTTATGGGACAGACGATCAGGTGCAGGTGAAGCGCTCCAGCCACAGGTGTCCTGAATTGGCTAATCAGCCAGGTGAGGGAGAAACTGCCACTAAGCGGAAGGGGTTGAGCCCATGACAAAAAGGGGCGTCAACGAAATAATTTAGTCATTGTTGACGAAAACTACACTGGTGTTGACTGCTGATTTCGCTCATGATGTGTCTTTTAGCATATAAAAACACCATATGCGCATGTCAACAAAGTAAAAAAAACTTAATCAGAGGGTCCTTAGGTAGAGTAATTCCAGCACTGATCTGTGACATAGTCTTACATTTTTGACTTCACACAGTTCAAACAGCCAAGTTATTCCTGTTTGTCCACAGACATGCTTGCCAGGCACACAGTTGTAACTTGTAAATCACGTTGTTGTGTCTGATTCCTTTCTTGCATGCTGTGTCTCTTTCCAGCTGTGTGGTCTGTGTTGCACGCTGCGTCTCCTCCTTTTTAGTGTTTGTTGGCCTTTTCCACCCTACGTCGCACGATGTGTAACCTTTGAAGCGCACTGCCTCTGCCTTCAGCTAATACCGACGTTCAAGTACCTGCAACTTCCCTAATGTGTGTACCCCATGTGCTCACCCAACCTCAGCTGGCCGTGTCCAGTCCATTCTGCAGCCAGTCGGTTGAATCAGAGCTACAAGGCGAGCAACCCTCCCTTGTGTTTAGGTAATTGCGTTTTTGTAAAAGCTGTCCAGCTGCATTACAGTAGCCAGGACCCAGTGTCTACCTTGTTCTCATCACCACGACTCCTGGGGTTTGGCAGCAAACACCACTTCCATCTTTTTATGCTGCTTTCAGCCATTCTCATGAGCCGGATCTGAAACTGCACCAGGTGTAAGCTGGAAATTCTCATGGCTCTGTCGCTTTATTGAGACTCCATACAGTATTTTGGCTGATAACTAATGCAGGAGTTGAGAGAAAGAAAGTGGAGGAGGACGCTGCTGGAAGGATTAGATCATGATAGGGTGGGTGTTATTTCGTCTTGTGCTGCTACACAGACATGACAGATAGCAAAGGCAAGAGAGGTAGCGGACAGACAGATTAAATACAAGGACGGGTGGATACGCAAGCAGACAGACAAACAGAAAGTCCGTGAGGAAGACACATAGGCTGCAGAGACAAAAAAAAACAAAGAGGAGAAAGATGAGAAGTGAGACAAAGGTGAACTATGACCGACAAACCAGAAGAAAAATGACAGAAAAACCAGACACAGGAGTGGGTGAGAAGGTAGGTGGCAGACAGACAGACAGACAGACAAAGAAGTTAATCTAACGTACTCTGATCCAGTGGGCCTTGTGTGAGAATGTGCTGATATAGGGCTTAGCTGGAGGAGGATTTTCTTCTTTTAGTTTGGCTTTTCTGCTAAGTAGCATTGCGATACAATCAGCCACTGTACAGGCCTCCTGTGCGTACATATGGAATTCCATTAACCTTTCTGGCTCTGTTGGTTAAATGTCAGCATGGTGCATGAAATTGAATTGGTCATTGATTCAGGAGCAGCACAAGTCGCCCACTCAGTTATAGACAAGTACCATTCTGCCAGATTGAATGTGTATGTTCCTGGCTGGGAACAAACTTCAGCGTAAATACGAATGCTCCAGGGAGCTGGACGTCTGAGAAGACAGCTGTGATGTCTTCTGTACTGACAAACAAAGTCGACTCATCTTTTCAAATGAGAGTTTCCGTCTTTTTTAACTGCCAAATTCGAACATTCATAATTAATGAAGAATTGTCAAATAAAGGTGTGACAATATCTGCAGAAATAGATGAATATTAAATTTGTTCTGTCATGAAGAAAATGGATAATAATTTAAATCCAAACCAAAACCAAAATGCTCTCTGGGCAGTATTACATTTATGCTTACATTTTTCCACTTCATGAAGAACCCACCAAGACTGTGTTGTCAATAAGAAATGAGAGGTAATTTCTAGCTCTATTTATTTTAAATCATGCCAGATAGAGTTTTGACAATTTCACAATGATTCGTCAAGTACGCCGAGTCTTTTAAAATTAATACACATGCATATATAAGTGAAACTATTTAATGACCAAAAATGGAAGCTCAATATTTACTTGTATTGCTATAGGATGGTAGTAAAAAAGAGATTCTGTTTATTTTTGGATAGCATCTGACCTTTTTAAAATCCATACTTTCATCAGAGTGAGTGGTTGGTGGTGGTCATGGCGTAGACTGGCAGCCTGGCCTCCGTCTGGCCTACATAAGTAGATTATCACCATGGAGTATGGAGTGAATGAATAATGCAATGTAAAGCGTCTTTGAGTGTTGAGAAAAGCGCTATATAAAACCAATGCATTATTATGATAATTATTATTAATGTGAAAGGGGAGATGAATTATCACTGAAGTCTAGTTTCCCTTTTTTTAGCCATTATACTCTGACGGAGATGCTCAAATAGGCAGCTGTGGACACTTATAGTAGTTGTTGCTATGAAACCACTTTTCTGGTCCACTAGGAGGACTCCATTGCATACATGTGCGGTAGCTCATTTCTACCTACTTTACACATACACTCCTCCACTGACCATGTCCACCTTTGCCCTTATAGCGTAGCTGAGCCAAGTTTGTGCTGCATGCAGACATGTGCAGATAGGTCTGTGCTGACTTTTGTGCAGACTTGGGGAAATGATGAACATGGTTCCATGTGTGGCTGTGGCTCAGGTGGTAGAGCAGGTTGTCCACTGATTGCAAGGTTGGCAGTTCAATCCCCGGCCCCTCCATATGCTGAAGTATCCTTGGGCAAGACACTGAACCTGAGGTTGCTCCCAATGGCAAGTTTGCGCCTTGCACGGCAGCTCTGTCGCCATTGGAGTATGAATGTGTGAATGAGAAACACATTGTGAAGCGCCTTGAGTACCACTAATGTAGAAAAGGGTGCTATAGAAGTGCAGACCAATTATCATCTGTGAATTCAGTCTTCAAAAGTATAGCACCTTAGTGGGATGGTGTCCGATTGATAATACCAGGGTACTTCAAAAAGTACTTTGCATCACCTGGAAGCAAGGTATCTAACTCCCATTTTGGAGCATAACTGTATGCTATAAAGCCTTGTATCACTGCCTACACAAAAAGAAAAAGAGAAAAACTTGAGCTGGTGAGTTGTTGCTCCAGGACAATGCGCCTGTCCACACAGTACAGGTGGTTGGTAGAAGCAGCCAAACTGTTGCCCCATGAACCTTACTCATCCGACCTGCACCGCCTGACTTCTATCTCTTTCCCAAACTGAAATCCCACCTTTGAGGTCTCCACTTTCAGAGAGATGTTGAAGTCATGCATGCTGTCGCAGAGCATCTGAAGACGTGACCCTCTTCTGCGAAGGGACATCGAAGCTTCAGCATGGGTGGACCGAGTGGATGGAGACTATGTTGAAAAATAATGCAATAATGCTCCTGAGATGCTTTCTGGTGAAAACTTTTCTCAGTTTTGGGGAATTTTTTTTTACACAGACAACCTTTATGGAAGCTAAGCGGTGAAATTTAGATAGGGATTTGAATACCCATGACCTACTGATCTCACATTATAAGGCTTCATAACTTTTTGAGCCAAATGTGAGAGCAAAAAAATGCCAAAACATGATGTAACCACCACATTTGGACAAAACACACCGAGCTCTTGTATTTCCCAGTCTGACAGAGCACAACTTCATCTTCAACTCTTAGAACTTTCAAATTGACTTTTGGCTGTTCGGCTGAATGTATGCGCTCTGCAGTCCTGCCGGATGCATAAACAAATCCTGACCTTTGTGCTCGTTTGTGGAAGTTCAGTATTAATGGTAAAGAGGGGGGCGGTGGCTGAGAGGCAGCATGGGAGAGGTTTAGGAATATATATATATATAGGAGCTCAAAAGCTAAAACAATGAGGAGCAGTAACAATCCTGCAGCTCAGGGGGTCAGCGGATCAATGTGTGAGGATTACATGGTGCGATGTGGATGTCGATAGGTCAAGAGACATACTCGCTAATGAAGCTGAGTTATGACTCATTCATCTGGCTCCTGGCCACACACTCCACTCCATTCCCTTTTCAGACTTCAGTTTTTCTTGCTTTCTGTTGTTTCTTTTTTTTTTCCTTTCCTTCCTTCTTTCTTTTTTTCATGTTTACTTGCACGCCGAAGTTGCCTTTCAGTCACTTAATTGTTGCGTTCCTCCTTCCTCCTCTTCCTCTCTTTTGTCTTTCTCTTCTCCCCTTGCATCAGAATCCGCCCATCCTACCATCGCGCTCCCCCCCCCCACTCTGCACTCTTTGTTTTTTTTTTTGTCTTCTTGCTATCTTGTTTCTGTCGGTTTTGCACACACTGTCAGTGCTCTCGAGTTGCCCGTAACTAAATCTCAGGGTTCTCAAGTTCCTACCGCTAATAACCAGCTCAACCCACCCTCTCTGTCTCTGTACACACACACACACACACACACACACACATATATATATACCAACTCAATATACCGACCCAAGAATATAAACAGTCCATGTTTTTACCCTCACACTTCAATGAGTCATATCAGGGAAAATAAAGCCCTGTCATCTGAGAGTCATTGATCCCCACTGAAGGCTTATTTCTTTCACTACTGATGGAAAAAGTGTCAATTCAAAAAAAAATGGAAAGGCTTTTGGAGATGGCTCTTACCCCTCTTAAAGTCTCCTGCTGTGTTTCTCCACACACTGCAGTACAATCTGTGTGTGTGTATACGTATGGAAAAGCCTCGACAGCGAAATAATGTGACCGAGGTTGCAGCACTCTGACTTTGTCTTTACGGGCGACTGTGGCGAGATGCGGTAATCTGTGTAATGCTGGGTCAAATTGCAGCTTTTAGCCCTGCTTTCACAGCCACTTTCTCGCCAGACGCTTGGAAAATGGTGACTTGCCGTTGTTCTTAACCTTGCCTTCTCCTGTCCGCTGAGCTGCATTGTCAGGGTCTGCTCATATAAACTTCGTGCCGAGACGTTGACGGAGTGGCTTTTTAGCGCTCTGCGACGTGTGCCTCTTGTGTGCATGTCACCCCGTATGTGCTGCAAGTTTATGTTACAAACTGCGCGTGTATTATCCCCGGAGCTCAGTTTGTCTGCTCGTGTGAGTGCGTGCTATAAAATAAGAATGGCAGAACTTGAAAGGGTAGGCAAACGAGCAGAGATGAGGAGAATGACATTTGCAGCTGAGTTTTGATGCTTTTGCTAAGCCCATTAAAAGTGAACACAACTGCAATATGACAGCTGACACACATCCAGCCCGAGTGTAGCCGCGTTTGTTTGACTTCATGGCGCAATAGAAAAGATAAAAAAGTACAGAATAATACACAGATAAAACCAGTGTTTTAAAAAGGCGGCGGACATGAACGTAGACACGAGCTTTAATGCTTCTTATTATAAATTCTTCTGTGGAAAGGACGAACACCATTCTTCAAAAGGTACTCCCTGATTTTCTGTTCTATTGATGGCGTTGGAGAGAGCTATTTAAGATTTCAGCGTTAAATCTTCCCTTTTCCTTTCATTTATTTTTCTTTTTATTATGCTACAATATGACGGAGAGATTAAAAGAACAGGAGTGATGTTGATTCAGAATGTTAGGCATGTCAACAGCCAGCAGCTACCTCATGCTGTTTTTTTTTACAAACCAGCTTGACTCGCTCAATACTGAGAATAACCACCCACTGCTCAACTATTGCACTAAGCTTCCTTCAGCTTTCTATGTCTTTTGACATTCTCTAAGAGCAATAATATAAAGAAATTCAGACAGTCCAGCAAGACAGGCCTGCTTAGATAACTCCTCTTTATTACTTTACCACCTGCTAACACTGCTTCCTTCAGCACTGTGTCATTTTAGTCAGTGTCCAGCCTGAGATTCTAAGCTGCTTTCATTGTCTGTAGAACAGTAGCAAGATCTGCTAAATCTTTAGATTCTTTACAAAGTACTCCATTACAAGTAAATGTCCTGCTTATAAAATGCTTCTTAAATAAAAGCACAGAAGTATTTAGCAAAACATTTTCCGAAGTATCAAAAATAAAAGTAGACAAGTCATTTTTTTTTTGCAGGAAGTCATTGCTGTAGTGACTGATATACAGTCGTCCCTCGCCATATCGCAGTTCACTTTTCGCGGTCTCACTGTATCAAGGATTTTTAAATCCATCCATTATCTATACACCGCTTAATCCTCTGTAGGGTCGCTGGGGGACTGTAGTCTATCCCAGTCAACTCAGGGTGAAGGCAGGGTCGAAGGCAGGTCGCCAGCCTATTACAGGGCTACAAATAGAGACAAACAAGCACACTCTCATTCACACCTACGGACAATTTAGAATAATCAATTAACCTCAGCATGTTTTTGGACTGTGGGAGGAAGCCAGAGTAACCAGTGAAAACCCACGCTGCACAGGGAGAACATGCAAACTCCACACAGAAAGATCCCAGGCGTCCTAACCGGGGCGCGAACCGGGGATCTTCTAGCTGTGAGGCAACGCTGCTAACCACCGAGCCACTGTGCAGCCCAGATTTTTAAATCGTATATAAAATACGTAGCGTACAGCAGATGGGTAGATGCATGTATGGAAAACGCAGCTACAGGCTAACTTATTTATAACTAATCTAACTTACGGAGCGGTATCACCTATTTCAATGCACTTCTTCCAACAAATCAAAGTGTTTAAGCGTCAACATGATTGGCTTTCAAACATGTAGTGCTACTTTTTCTATAGCGACTCCCAAGCAGTTGCAGGAAGCAGCTGCTAAAGCACCTCACCTCACCAGCACCAAACCCAAACTGTCGGCCAAAGGGAGCCATACTACCACCTTATAATACTGTTTTAACTATCAAACTTGTGTCCGGGATTGTCATAGGACAACAATGCATGGAAACCACCATAAAAGTCATGAAATTGTAAGTCAAAGTTTTTGAAAGACCCATAACTTTGCCCTTTCCCATCTGTTTAACTAGCTTCAGTGTAGGGTTTCCATCCCTATTATATCTACTGTGAATCACAATTCCTGCCATGTGGCTCAAGCGAATCCGTAAAGTTCACCTGCAGACCTCAAGACTCTTTCTCCTTTAGTGACTTAATGCTGACGCAGAGCTGTGAATCCAGCATTAAGTCCTGCAGGCTTTTATGAATCCCACTTATCCCACGGTTCAACACCTCACTTTCCTTTTACACTCGCAAAGTTAATGTGCTGTAGAGAAAATGAATAGATCCCACATGCTTGACTGGAGAAGGGTGAGAGTTCCATTTTCCAAAAAAACCTGTCGAATATTATGGTTTAGAAAGGGAGGAAAGCACAGCTGCTACAAAATCTCTTGAATCACAAAATGCAAATGATCGCAGAATTTAGCATCACTGAGAGCAAGGTGACACGATAATGACACAGAACATGACAAAAGTAGAGACTATTCTCTACCTTAAATTAAGCTCTTAAACAAACAAGCGCTTGTAGGTTGTCTCTTCTTGGTAACTTTGACTTCTAATTTGAATAACGACTGGCTGTTCCTTATTTACAGCGAAGCAAGATATGTTCTCCGCAAGAACACAACTTTTATCCAATCCTATCTGTCATGTGTGTCTGCTCAGTTTGAACCCAGCCAACCTCAGCCTCCCTCCCAGGCCCAGGGGACTGATGGGGGACAATGGACAATAGAGTGCTGACTTGATTTCCTATTACCAGTGCTGGAGGAACTCTTTTGTCTGTGGATGGGCGCTATAATGGAGTGTAATGAGAGAATTGAGGTGTTTGCGGAGGAGCACTGCAGTGCAACAAGAGGGCCAATTTCTGCTCTCTAAATTTGTTTGTGTTTCCCCCCCGAACCTGTTTCCTCATTGTGTCGGCTCCTAATACTGTCAACGCATCAAGATATCGCCAGAGACAATGCGCACTGGGGTTTGTGTGTATGTAGCGAATGTGTTCGGAGTGTACGTGCGTGAGAAAAAGGGCGTGCATGCAAATGTGTGTGTGTGTGTGTGTGTTGGATTTTTTTGCCGGTCTGTCTGGACTCTATCAGTTTTTGAGATCTCTCATCTCCTGCTCTTTTCCTCGCCATCTCTCTCCTGTCCAGTCCTTCCTCTCTGTCTCTCCATCCTCCCACAGTCTCTCTCGCTCTCCCTAGATTGCTCCTGTGGGGCTTCTCTGGGTGTATCTTTCCTGTTTTCCTCACCCTCATCCAATGCAATTTTCTCTTTATCAACATTTGATTTCCACCGAGTGAGTTGTCCCCTGTACAGAGAGCACCGACAGAGGCAGGGGCAGGGTGAAAAAAAAAATGCAAGAAACAGTGTTTATCTAACGCTCCCCTCCCCTCTTCCTGATCTTCAGTTGCTCTTTATCTCCTTCCACCTCTCCTCTCTCTCCTTCTCAGTCTCTCTGTCTCTCTATCACTAACACTACTGTCAAACGTAGCCCCTATTTGTTACCAGATATGACCATCGAATGTATCAGGCACCCTGGCTGTTTGCCAAGTGTTGCCCCCTCTTAGTGACTTGTGCTACACTTACCAAGCTTCGGAGTCTGGAATGACACATACACTGATCAGCCACAGCATAAAAGCCACTGACAGGTGAAGTGAACCACATTGATCACCTCATTACAATGGCACCTGTCAAGAGGTGGGATATATTAGGCAGCTAGTGAGCAGTCAGTTCTTGAAGTTGATGTGCTGGAAGCAGGAGAAGTGGGGAAGCGTGAGGACCTGAGAGACTTTGACAAAGGTTAAATTGTGATGACTGCATCACTGCATCAGAGCATATTCAAAATGGCAGACCTCATTGCAGCATTCTCAGTATGCAGAGGTTGGTATCTACAAAATCTGGTCCAAGGAGGGACGATGTGTGAACCAGAGGCGGTGTCATGGGCGCCCAAGGCTCAGTGATATTCATTGGGAGTGAAGGCTGGCTCATGTGGTCCGATCCCACAGAGGAACTCCTGGAGCACCGACTGCCATAAACCTTAATGCTGGCTGTGATAGAATTCAGTGTGTCACAGCTTGCTGCATACGTGCAGACCAGTTAGAGAGCACTTGATGACCCCTGTCCACTGCCGAAAAAGTGCCTACAATGGGCATGTGGATTGGACCAGCAGCGGCAGAAAGAGGGCTTGGTCTTTATGGAAGAGTTTAAGGTTTTAACTTGACGTCCAAATTCCCAAGATCTCAGTCTAATTCAGCATCAGTTGGATGTGCTGGAGAAACAAGTTGGATCCTGGAAGACCCCACCTCAGAGTTTCCATGGCTTGAACTGCTACTGTCTTGGTGCCTGATACCACAGAAGACTTTCAGAGGTTTGTGGAGGCTTTGATGGGTTAGAGCTGTTTTGACAACACAAGGGGAACCTACACAATATTGGGTAGGTGGCTTAATGTTGTGGCTGGTGCGTATGCAGTTTATGACTTACAATCCTATCCGTTATAGAGAGCCAGACAAAAACAGGCTTCTCATTTCGTCCATTTTGCCAGCTGAAACCAAAACTGAGGTAGCCGACTAATTAAAATACCATCAACTTAATGAGTCAGTTGAAAAATCTCACCTCCGTGTGACTTTTAAATGTGAAGGAGACGTGGAAGGGGTCCAAGAGTGGCTTGGACTGTGGTTAATCTGGGAGCCAGCGGAGGGGTGAGCAGAACTCTTGCTCAAGGATGAGGCGCAGTGGAGCAGAGGGTGCTCGCGGGCTGACAACAAGGTAGGGAAAACAAGGTGGCTAACGAGCCAAGGTGAGGAAAAGCAGGCACCATCGTGTGCAATCTATTAAAGATCAAATATAATTCACTGACTCTGTTCAACCTGCCTTGAACGATCATCTCCATGCTACTTCGTTCTCATCTCTAGCCTTCCTGATCTTCACCTTCATGTCCCCTTAGTTTGTTCCTACTTCCTCTGACTTCCCAGTGAAGCACATGATACTACCCTCCAAGCACTCCCTCTAATGCCTGGCTAATGCTGCAAGCTCATCCATTTTATTTGCCAGCAATCTCATGTTGCCCACGATGAGAGAGCAGATATGCAGCTTGTATCGCCTTCTTTCCTTCTGTGTTCCTTCGCCTAAGCTCCTTTCAGTGATTTGGTGGGTTTGGTCGGACGTGCCAGCCATGAGCTGATCCCGGCTGTAAACAATAGCCGTGGTTTTAGTGAACAGTCAAGCTTGATTGCAGGTTTTTTTTTCTTCTTCTTTTGTTCATCAAGGTCTATTTGCTCTCCTTGATTGGCTTTAGTACACTGAACTCCTCCTCCGCACATCCCACACAAACATACACAGTGGCTGCAGAGCGTTGGCCATCCCTGGCCTCATTCTCCCGAAAAAGAAAAAAAAAAAATCTCTCATTTTGCTCCCATGCCTAAAGACATCCATTGTGACAAATTCATAATTCAAAGTCCTTTTAATGATGTGATTAAAAAGTCATTTTGAGCTTCTTTGTAACCCCCCACCCTCATGACACATACACACCAACACACACACATTTTCCCTCCTACCCTCCTTTCCCACCCGCTACACTGCATTTTGTCTGCATAGCAAAAGTTTCTCATTTGCTCTTAATTAAAGCTAACTCCTAATGAGCCCTTCACTTCCTCCTCCTCCTCCTCTTCTCCCTGTTTTTTTTTTTGCTTCACTCCTAAACAGCTTTGATCTTTTAGGGCGCATCTGATAATTTGATGCCCCATGTTTGGATAGAGATGCATCACAGCTTGTTACGTAACCAAGTCCTCACGGGGGAAAGCTGCTAATGGAGGCTGAGTGGCAAGGTGGCTGCCGACTGGAGCTTGTTATTAGAGCTGGGTATCATTTAGATGAGATCGACTGCGATTCCAGTGTTTAATTTCCAGGAACGTCCAGATTTCGTTGCCGGAGTACGAAAGTCTCATTCAAAATTGCACTGACATTTGTTCCCACGGCATAACCTTGCTCCGATACATTCCTCTGATCTAACTATTCATTTAAATGCTAATAACATCCACTGTAGATGATGCTTGTCTCCAAGTATTTACTGAAAACCTGTCTAACTTTTTCTTATATTTTTAATGAAAGTCCAGTCATATTATTGAAATAAGAAACAAAAACAGAATACTGCACGTCGACGTAAAATTCTCCTTTACTTGAGGCGGATAATGTTCACATAAACAGTCATTTTTCCAGTATTTTGAGGTATTTTGTGATTCTTTTTGGCGGAACTTGATTACTAAAAATCCCCACTATGTTTGCCGTGGATGGCAAAATGGAAAAAGGAGCAAAACAGATGAGGATAAATAAACCCATAGGAAGTGCGCAATGGTTGGGTTTTATTTCAGGCTGGGAAAAAAGTACTGAAAACTCCGTGCAGTGTGTTTACTGTAAAACAGAACTAGCTTACTACAATAGCACCGTGTCAGTGCTTCAGCGTCCCTGCAGAAAGCATCCAAACCATAGAGTGAACCTGACAGAGGGGAACGTCAAGGTTAGCATTTAACGTAAATCAATACGATTGCTGGTTGAGATGAAGGCTAGTAAAGTGCAGAGTCAAGCATAGGATCCTTCAGATTCTGTTATCTACAATATAGCTAAACTACTGTAGCTGTCAGAACAACTAAAGCACCATTCGCATAGTATTACCCGAGGACCTGATGTGAATGAGAAATTACTCCCCCAAGTCAGTGTTTTACTCAAATTGACTGAAATTATCGTCAGGCGTGATATTAATAGGCTGAACCTGTTGAAAGACGAGCTGACATGCATGTGAGGCTTTCTGTGAACAGGTCTCTATGTTGTGTATGAGCCTCCTGAATTTGCACCCACATTACTGTCCAGACTTCAGTTTCCAATTGCCAATGCAGCCTCCACAATTCATGAGGCAGTGTGGATTCTGAATGCTCAATATTGATTGCTTGTTGATTAATGGCATTGGTAATTTGATCAATTAAAAGTCGATTAAACAGTAAAGCAAAAGACAGGGGCCATGCATATCATAGAATTTATTGTAGATTTGCTGTAGTACTTGGTTTAACCACCAGGTGGAGCCTCTTTCTGTGTAATGCGATGGAGTTACAGGTGTGTTTGCTGACCGTCTGTTAGGGTGCCTTAACAGAGTGCACCTCTCTGCCTCTCTGCTGTCCAACTGCTAACTGTGGCAGTCATGTTAATGAACTCTGCAGCATCAAGTTGTGAAAAAGGAGTCTGGCAGCTGTCCAGTTCAGTGAGCTACCTGAGACTCATGCTAATGCTAAGCTAGGGTTTTTAACATAGTGAGTGTCTGTCAGCAGAAAGCAGCTGTAGCTGCTAACGCTGCTAACATTTAGGAGCAGCAGGACTCTGATTACATGCTTCCACCAGCGTTCAAACTAAAGTGATGAAGTGTGGTGGTGACGCTCTGCTCTAAATATAAAAACATTTTAGGGGTGGCAGTAAATACTGACAGATTTCCTGGACTGATAAAGTTGCTGTGACAGTATTTATGGACATCTGTTCCAGCTGAGCAGCTGTTTCCAGCAGCTGGACTAACGTTAACTACAGTGAACAAGTCACTGCATCATGTTGATCAGGTATAATAAGGATCCTTCTGATATCAAACTGCTGTGAAGATGTTAATAACGTTCCGGGATATTTATCTGGAAGATCTCCAGATATTTCCAGTCCTGTGCGAACAGGGCTTGAATCTGACCGAACAATATAAATACACACTGATTGAATTTGCCTCCAACCTCATTCACTTCAGTTTAATGCTATCAACTTTCTGTCTAGCTGAGCGTTGACATCAAATATTTTGTCACAGGTGTCGTGTCATTATTGGGATCCCTGCCAGATTCCAACAGATGGCCTCAAAGTTACCATCATTCTGCCTGTCAACATATGCCCCCTTTTACTCCTCTAACTATCTTGGCCAAACTCTATATAGGACTTGGCTGAAGTGTGGGAACATGCATTAATTAATTAGTTAGTTAATTTTTATACAAAAAGGAATCCAATTATTAATTTTGGAATCCATCTACCTTATTGTCTCTTTTGTCTGTTTGCTATTGCTCTTTAGTGAGGCTTAAATATTTATAATCTGAATAATTGATGTAATAATTAGCATAATACTTGATCACTAAAATGATCAGTAGCTGTAGCCCTAATTGAATCCGTTATAAATGGTAAGTGTTTACTGTTTCACACTGGGTTTTTTTTTAAGTTGGAATTATCTGATTTTGGAGCCTTGTCTTTAGAAATTCTAAAGCATTTCTACCAAGCTGCACAAAATGCTGTGTAATATAAGACACACGTTCTCCCCGTGTAAAATGTTTTCCATGAAGTCATTACATTTTGCTAAGTCATTCCTGTCTTTGGGAACTTTACCCTCGCATAAATTTCCAAGTTTCACTTCAGTGAGTCAAAGCTACAACTTACTTCAGCGCGTGTGTGTGTAGGTGTGTGTGTGTGTGTGTACATGCTTTGAAAGAATAGTACATTTAACTGTTGGAAATGTCATCATTCTCTCCCATTAAATATCACTACACAGTGTATAAAACCAATGAAAAGTCTATATTTCACAGTTGACCGGAGCTATGGTGTGTGTGTGTGTGTGTGGTAACTAAGGTCACGCCCAGAGGTTGGATGAATCTGCCAAACTAGGGAACAGGGCTCATTTTTTATGCTGGGAAATTCTTCGCCTTCCCTTCTCACAAAGCGGCCTCCTGACTGTCACTCACAAACTGTGTGTGTATTTGTGTGTGTGTGTGTGTGTGTATACATAAATATGCGTGTCTCCATCCAAAGAACCATCAATCCCTGTATTGTACACTTGTAGTTGTGTGTTTTTCTGTCTCTCTCAGCCTCTGTGTGTGTGTCTGCGAATGTGCGAGTGTGTTTGTGCGCCTGTTGAGACAGACAGATCCGTGGGCACAGTAGCTATTATGGAGCCGACAGTGCCAGGCCGCTCCATTAATAAAACAGGCAGAGGCAGCAGAGGCAGTCGGAGGTTGGTCCCTGGATAGCTGGCCTGGCTCTTTCCACTGTGTGTGTGGGTGTGTGGGTGTGTGGGTGTGTGTGTGTGTGTGTGAGTGTGTGTGTGTGTGTAAAAAAGCAGATCTGTCATTGAGGAAAGACCACAATAGGCTGGTTAGAATAATACAGTTACAGCAACCCCCTGCTACCAGCACTGCCTGCTGTCCCTGTGTGGTCCACTGACCCATCTTACACACACACACACACACACACTCACACTGTGACTTGTCTCATGCCTGCTGCCAACAAAAGTGTGTATATATCTAAAGAAAGGTTGTGGTTTGTCAGTGTGTGGTACAGGAGGTGAAGGATCATTGTAGGTGTGTGTGTGTTTTCATGTAAGCGTGCGCATGTGTGTACGTGCGTGCGTGAAGTCCGCAGCTGTGTGAATGTGTGCTTCCTGTGTCCAGGGTTAAAATAAGACAAAGCAGGAAAGGAACTAGGAAACAATCCATCCTGCAGGATGTAGCACAAAGGACACAAACTCACACAACACACACACACATAAAGCACGTGTGTTGAAGCGCACACCAAACTCCGCCCGGGTGCAGAAATTTCACACTCAACAAACTTCAGACTCACTTCTCACTCACCCACCCACACACACACACACACACATCCACAAAGACATTTATTCCTGTCTTCCCAGAATGATCAAAGGCAGCAGCACACACAGATAGCGCGCACAAAGACACGCGCATCACTTTGTAACTCTGACTTTCACCCTCACCCCTCCGCCAAAAAAATGTAGCGACTTGTCCAACATAAGAGGTGACTGTCGGGCCGTGATGGAGCACTGCAAAACAACGGCATTAAAATGAATGGTCAGGCTGTCAGAGCATCAATTAAACTGACAGCCTCTCTCTCACACACACACATAGATCAAGCTGACTTTATTTCTCCTCCATCCAAACTCTATCGCTCATGCTCCATCTCTTCCCGGCTCCCTGTTGGCCCCCCTTCTCTCTCTTTTTGTCTTTCATTTCATCCTCTGCGGCTCGCTCATTATCTCTCTCAGCCAACAGTTCTGTCTCTATGATCAATCCCTCCTGTCGTTTTCCTTTATCCAGATGTATCCCTTTTCTTTCCCTCCACCGTCCCTCCATTTTTCCCCTCTCTCTGAATTTCTAACATGGCCATTTGGCTTTAGACATGACTAATCGCTATCACAGCTTATCAGACTGCTGCTTTGGCCCCACCGTTCGGGTCTGGATTGGCCGTTGTGTGTGTTGTGTCTGTTGGTGTGTGTGTGAGTCGGGTGGTGGGAAATAGGCTCAGTCATGGTCGAAGCGACAGTGCCAAATCTAAACATGGGGTTTAGAGATGAAGGGCCCGGTAGGAGCAGCACCTGGTGCCAGCTGTTGCGGCGCTTTCACTCTCTCGATCTCACGCTCTCTTTGGCCTCTGGTTTCAGTACAGTGGAGGCAACAGCCAATAAAGCCACCCTGGTGTGCGCTCACTCTGGATTCAATGGAGTCTTCCATTTGAATCGGTCCACGTTGCCTGAATATTCCACCTGATCTCACCTGTGCAGGGTTTTTCCCGGTTCAGAATGGCCCTCTAGGGGGTGACTTCACATAAGAGGAAGCATGTCCCTGTCCGGTAAAGGCAATGAGTCTGTGTTCCTTCATGTCTGTGTGCATATCGCTCTGCAATTAAGCCACAAAAACACTAGTTTGCACTGGGGTTCCTATGCCACCATGATGAGTTGGCTGCTGAAGTAAGCAGATCATGTTGAAGTTAAAGCAAATAAATGCTGAACTACCTTTACTGAAGTCATCCCAACACAGAAGGCAACACGGAACAAAGAGACGACGCCTGAGCCGGCAGAGTCTTTACATGGTACACCGGTAGAGCTTTGAAAATGAGAAAACAGCACATGGGTATATTAGCAGAACACTGGCTATTGTGTTTGCATTATGAGCAAGGCAAATACAATTACAGCCTATTATTCATTACATTATGTTTCACTTAAGCATTGTCTTTGCGCAAATCAATATGCCATGTTTACACAGCATATTAGTGCCAAGTAAACCATTCATACTTGTAGTTTCATTTCTGCGGAGGTGCATATTAGGCTACACTGTTGGGTAAACAGTTACATTAAACCTGTGGCATAGATTCAATGCAGAGGAATACATCTAACTATGTGACGGAAGTCTATGCATTGTTCTGACCATTTGATTAAAAATAATGTCTGTTATCCTTAAGTACATGAATAAAACTGGTTAAAATGAAAACTGTCATGTCTATTCTCAGTTCCTAATGCTTTGGCGCTGGTGATTTTCCTTTGGTGCCGGCTGTAACCTCCAAAGTTCACCTATGCAGGTAAATCCTTGCCTGCATCATGAAAATTCCCTCAAGAACATACTCAGAATGTGATGAATCGGATGACATCTTAATATTCACGTAGCACAAAGAGAAGGACACAATCCCTGCCGGCTGTTTTCTGAAGGACTCTCGGAGCGTCTTGTCTTATCATGTAAACAAGGAAATGGCTGACATCATGAAAAAGCCACTCATTTATTCAGGTGTCAGTCATGTGTCATGCTTACAGGAAGGTTTGATGTGCCTTAGGCTTTTATCAATACAGCAGCATTACAGTGATGACTCTGATTGCACACATGCCACCCGAACATGCCACCTTATGTGCACCAATCAGAGTCGAACCATGCTTGAATCCAGAATGTAATGACCATGGAAGTGTTCAACCTGTCCTCATTACCAGCACATCAGATGCTGCCACTTTTTAAAAGCCGTAGGTGTTTTAGAGACACGTACTAAGTGATCTTTGGTGCTGGTGCCACTCATATCGATGTTCAATAGTCTTATAGGAGTTTTTCCTGTTTTTAAAGGTCTGACTTTACAGTATGTTGGCCTGTACGTTTGAACTGCACTATTCACAAATTCCACTTTTATTTTTTCTTCTGGCTGCAGTTGATCCAAAATGTTGCCGCTCAGCTTTTAACTGCGAACATTTTCCCGCGCCAGTTTAGAAAAAGGCGGGAAAAGTGTTCCCGCCTTTTTGCGATCAAAAGGCGGGAACACTTTTCCCCAGTCTTGGCATCGCACCACTGGCTTCCTGTCCGTTTTAGGGTAGTTTTTAAAGTTTCATTTCTTGTTTTTAAAGTTTTACATGGATTGGCCCCCCATTATTTAGCAGACCTTATTCAAGTCTACAAACCTGTAAAAGAACTGAGGTCATCCAGTCAAGTGGTCCTGGAGGTCCCCAGATCCAGACTCCGTGGTAAAGGTGACAGAGCCTTTTCAGTGGCAGCCCCTAAACTTTGGAACAGCCTACTGCTGGACATTAGGGGTGCTTGGACTACTGAATCTTTTAAGTCCCAGCTGAAGACCCACCTTTACTCAGTGGCTTTCAGTTCGATTGGGCGCTGACATCCTGGCTGCATATACAGTGTTTTCAATTGTGTGTTCATGTATGTTCTTTTGCAGTGTTGGTTTATCAGTCTGTAAAGCACTTTGGTCAACCTTGGTTGTTTTTAAATGTGCTATATAAATAAAACTGACTTTGACATTATGTCGCTTGTGAAAAGTCTTTTTTTTTTTTTTTTTTTTTGTGAAAAGTCTTGAAAACTGATGTTCTCGGCGTCGACTGATGAGACATAAACGCACCATGTTCTGCCAAATTTAGAGCAGTTTTGTTGGTTTCATTTTGCAGTTTTAGTTTTAGCTTTATCCACTGGTTTAAAATGGGTGGGGCTGGGAGGCCACATACTTTCCATAAAAAAAGCAGTGTGAATAAAAAGCTGTTTTGTTTCAACTGTATCCACACTGTCTGCTGACACGGATTAGCTGAGTTTCTAAGTTTACACTAAATCACATCTACGACTGTTTTCCCCCTTAGACTTGCTAAATAAACACATTTGCTTTTGGAAGATTTAAAATCTGAACTCCGTGTTCTTTGTCAGATTTCTGTCAGGAGCTGCTGTTATACATGGTTTGTTTGTCTGCAGGCTGATGGATTGCAGTGATTCCGTTAAACTGTGAGGAGGTTTATGATATCAGTGGCTGATCTGGCTTGTACGGGGGACAGCCCAGCCAGCTCATTATTTTTAATTAACCCCATATTTTCAGTCTCATTATTGCCCGTTTTGCACATACATTGCAGTCACAGCTCTTCTGGACTCGAGATTTCTGTCTGTCTCACACTCTTCCTTTCTCTGCCCAGAAATCCCATCCTGTAACAGCTGCAGCTTTCACCGCACATATACGCAACATGATGTAGTCAGCAGTACAATGTGTGTTTTTGTGAGTGTGTGTGTGTGTGTGACGGTGACCTAATTGCAGGGAGCTGGAGCTGGCTGTTTCCTGTGTTTATTTTCTTGTCATTAGCAATGCACAGGGGGGAAAGAGAGTTCCTACTCTTGGTCACTTGAACACTCAGTTGACCCGGCCTTTCCATCTGACTGGAGACGAGGTGAAGGGAACCAAACAAAACCCTCCTTTTTTCTTCCTGTGAAAATAAAACCTTGGAAAGGAGGTTAATAAAATATTAGCCACGCTCCTCTTAATTTACTCATTGCTCTTAGCTGCTGCCAAATTACAGGCGGGGAGTGTGCTGGACAGCCACTTATTCCACAATGAAAAATGGAAAAAAAAAAACCTGGCTGGTTACTTTCAGAACAACTTAAAACAGGACTGTGATATAAGCTCATATAAAAGAGGGGCCAGTAATACTTAAATCAAGGCATAGTCCTTTAAAAGAAGCTGCATTCAACTGCAGAGGACTGGCAGCACTATTTTCTAATTCCTTTTGTCACCTATTTAGAATTCATTCAACAGGGAATTTATGTGGTACATAAAGCATATTGTTAATTATTTAGTTTACTGAAACTTGTGTGTTCATAGTGCTGCCCACCAGATGCACCGTATGTCCAGGACAAGGTGATCTCCAAGTGGCTGTCTGGCCATAACGCACAAACAACACATATTCCATTTAAACACGACAAAAGAGCTCTCCTCTCCCACGTACCATTTAATCCAAATGCAGGCTAACTAAAAGGGTAGCACCCATCTGTGTATCTCTCTTAGGATCTCTGTGGATGGTACTTTCTGGGCCATGATATGTACCAGGTTCACCCTGTCAGAGGCAGCCAGAACCCAGGATCACTAAAATTAGTCTCCGATGCTATCTCTCTTGTCCTCACATCATCCACCTGACTCCAGGGCAGGCCCAGTGTCTCTGCTCTACAGCTCTGCTCTCAGCTGCAGGCTGGTCTCTCCTCCACTCTGACGTAGTTCCCTCCATCTCCAGGCTCATCTGGTTCTGTCTGAGGACACACTGTTAGCCTTTTATTCAGGCTAATAACTGGATGTGAGAAATTAAAATTAGGTGGTAGATATTGGTGGATGGGTTTGCCAGATGTTTCAGCTAATCAATGTCTCACCTTGCTCTCCTGACGTTTTGACAGTTTGCCGGAGGCGGGATGACAGACCAGGCCATTTTTTGCATCATCGGGAGGAAAGGGAAAATTGTTTTTCAACCACTACGTCAAGAAAAATTAAGAAGAGATGACTGACAAATACTGCATAATGTTTTCGCAAATATGCACGCTTCACAAATTATTCCAGCAGATGTAAAGGATAGAGGGTTAGAGGGGCCCTGTTCTCCTGGTGTTGGTGGAATAGACTGTGTATAAAGATGGATGTAGCCACAGTAACGTCACCCACTGGTTTGTGGGCTACTGTTTGGAGACTGGAGTTTGGGTGTCGCCATCTTGATTTTGTGAAACCAGACCAGTGACGAGTGAGGTGTAGATCTGACTGAGAACCCGAGGACACTATGCATGCTCATAGTGTAGTGCTTGTCAATCACAAGGTAACCACGGATTAGAGTATATCTGTTTTATCATCTATTTTACTCTAACTGGAGCCATACTTCTCAGAATGAACTCTTGAAAGTAGTAACTGAGACCATAAACTCATGAGGAAAAATGTTTACTGAGGTAACAGATCAGTTGAAAAGAAGGGTCTTTTCTCATAGACTAGTAAGCACTCAGATATCTATGCGCAGTGAGAGGAGATGCCTCCTGTAGGTCATTAGAAAGAACTGGCTTCGCTTATCCGACACAGAAACTGCGCCCGTCTATGGATGAGGGCTGATGTAAAAAAATTCTGCTGACTATTTGATTTGTATTTCCATAAACTAACAACTCCCTGGAATAATCTATGTTATACGCAAGAAAAAGGTATTATGAGAGGAAACAATAAGTGGACTTTTGTTGGGTCTGTCTGTATGTGTAGCCCTGAGATAGGCTGGCAACCTGTCTAGGGTGTCCCCTGCCTTCGCCCGAGTCGGCTGGGATAGGCTCCAGCCCCCTACCGGATTAAGTGGTGTATAGATGATGGATGGATGAACTTTTGTTGTGAAAAAAAGAATGTTGGATTCAGCATGGGCTGCACGGTGGATCGGTGGTTAGCAACGTTGCCTCTCACAGCTAGAAGATCCCCGGTTCGCATCCTGGTTAGGACGCCTGGGATTTTTCTGTGTGGAGTTTGCATGTTCTCCCTGTGCATGTTTGGGTTTTCATCAGGTTCTCCGGCTTCCTCCCTCAGTCCAAAAACATGCTGAGGTTTATTGATTATTCTAAATCGCCTGTAGGTGTGAATGTGAGTGTGCTTTGTTGTCTGTCTCTATGTGTGTCATAGACTGGCGACCTGTCCAGGGTGTCCCCTGCCTTCACCCGAGTCAGCTGGAATAGGCTCCAGCCCCCGCCCCCCCCAACCGCCCACCGGCGCAACCCTACAGAGGATTAAGTGGTGTACAGATAATGGATTGATGGATTCAGCATGCGCGTGGCTGTTTTGTTCTCAACGATTTTATTATAGAAGGTGTAAACCTGTGCACAACAGCTCAGTTGATTCCCGTGAAGAAATACATTTAGGATATAACGCTATGTAAGATTACAGTTTCCCTTCAGAAGATGTAAATGATTCATGGCTAATGTAGTTAACTCGGCTCTTAGTTTTTAGAGTATGGATCGTGGTGCTGTGCCGGATGTCAGGAGGCTGCACCAGTGGGCCCACTTTAACTCCTGCTTATCCGCAGTATTGTAAGTGCTGATAATTGCAGCTTACTTTAGAACTGATGTGCACGCAGTTTAATAGATTCCTTACATTTTTGCTTACTAAATTTGAACAGCTGCCCTCAGAAAACTTCTTTGGTATGTGGAGGAATCCACAGCCTGGCAGGCCCTGTTGCGCGGTCACCCAGCTACGATTAGACAGTCCCTGTCTGGAGTATTGATTGAACAGTCTGTTTTTTGGATCCGTCCGACAAACGAGAAACTTGAGCAGCCTGATGATAAGGCACAATATAAACAGGTCAACAATGGGCAAAACTAAGAAAATCTAACTGGCTGAAAAAAAGAGCATTATTCTCCTGTAAACATAAATTACCACAGGAAGCATCTATTGATCAGGAAAATCCTCCTCAGATGCTTCCATGTCAGCAGAGCTTTTCTCTCGCAGGAATAAAAGAAATTCCACAATCTATCAACTGGCATCTAGATCATCTGCAAATGATTCACAGAGAGAGGGCTCTCTGTGGACAGGACTAGAATTATTAGACTACAAGTGTGCTGAAAATCGGTGGATAATTGGAGCCCACTCAGGTTGAGGGGGTAAGTCGTTGACATGGTTGTTCCAGACAGAATAACAATTGAAGAGCTTTTCTATTGAAATCACAGTTGTCTGTCTTTCTAGGTTATCAGGGGCCCGTAAACTGACATAACTAAACATTGAGATGAGTGCTTCTGATTGAAGTGTTACAGTCACTGTCTTCATTGTTTATAGTAGAGATATATGTTTAGGTCAAGATGTTAATGTCTGCCCATGAAAACTATTACTTTTAAAGCCAACAGTGATGCTTATTAATTTGGTTTTGGTTGTATTCTTTTTACTGTACTGTCTCCTGTGGTTGCAGTACTTTTGAGAAGCTCATGATCATTTAGATGCTGCTAAAATCACTAATCAAACTTGACGTATAGTTGTTGTTGGATAATGTCAGTGTTAGCACAAAGCCCTAGAGTAAACCGTACATCAAGCTTGGTGTTTTAGTTATTTGACAAGTATGCAACTGCTACATTTAGACTGAGTATCTCCAAGCAATTTCCAGTGGGACTGAAATCTGCATTCGACTCACTCTACATGGGCTCACCAGGAGCAAGTTGCTACTAAATATTTACACCCAGTAACTGGGACGTGGATCTGCTTTGCTAATTAAAGTGACAGAATTAATGTAGCTTATAGCTAATACACCGATCAGCCACAATATTATGACGACTGACAGGTAAAGTTAACATTGATAATATTGCTGTGTGCTGTTCTGCTGGATTTTAACATCCATGTTGATCAGTCTTAGACACCCAAATAAACATTGTCCCAAAACAAGCACAGTCCCTCATGCAAGTGGCAACCCCAAATGCCACTGGCCTGCCCCCGCAGGAAAATGCACCCCACCACATGGCTAAAACATCAAACAATCAGGAACATGTTGAGGAACAGTCGCCCAAGATGTTGATTTGACCTCCAAACTTCCTAGATCCTAGATCTGATCAAGCATCAACAGGATGCAGTGGAACAAGTTGGATTGACAGAGGCCCCACTGCACAAGCCAGAATACCCAAAGGATCCACTGGTTCCAGACCCTATAGGACACCCTGAGAGGTCCTCTTGTCCATGCCCAATGGTTTAGAGCATTTATGACAGACATAAGGGGGACCAACACAATATTAGGCAGGTGGTCATAATGTTATGCCTGATTGGTGTAAATGGCCCATTGAGACTGAGAAGAGTAAAAGAGGAACTGGGATTGGGCTTGTTGGGATGCATCCTGTAGATGCTCGCTCAAACTGGAACCAGGGGAGCCTGGAGGTCTATGTTATATTCCCCGAGCTGTTTCTGAGCAGTGTTTGGGGAGTGGCAGGGTGTCTCGTCCTGCTATGGGAGCCTGCTCAATTTGAACTTAACTAAAATCTTAATTAGCTAATTTTTTAAACTACAAAATCAAAAACAGGTTGCAAACACAGCACTGCACACAACTTGTTGACTAAGGATTGTTCGGTATTGGAGTCTTAATTCTGGCCACCTGGTATGATGATCATTAACTTCTGGCTTTGTTTCTGGTCTCTACCAGCTGTAGAGCAACAAATCTGGCTTCTTTTGCTGCTAACTGCTCCGCTGTGTTTGCGAGTGACTCTTGAACTGTGTCTTTCTGGTGCTGAGCAGTGGTTTTTAAAGCTCTTTAACAGCTATCGGCTGGGTCCGAAAACATCGCAACGATGAGACAACCACTGAAGCAATGACCAAAAGCTCCCTACTCCTGTCTGTAAAACCATCAGAAGCCGCAGATGTGGGTGATAATTCTCTGATTCAACCCTACAAGTGCATTTCTCACATTGCCACACTGTCCTTTGAGACATTGCTTTAACTTAAATATTTTGAAACTAACTAGTTGCTAAGAAGTTAGGAAGAACGTTAGACACACACAAAAAAAGGCTTTCCAAATAATAGACTACAGATGTCTATTCATCAGTCAACTTAATTTGGCACTGTGATTGCGAATCCAGAGGCATATAGTGACAATAAACATCATATTATCCGTTCTGCCTTCTTAATTAAATTGTACTGTATTGTGTCAGTTAATGGTACAGTGGAATGACTCAAGCCGGGATAATTCACAAACAAATCGAGACGGGATCATTCAGCTGTTAATGGTAGTTTTGTTAAGTGGAACCAGCAGGGGTGATAGATGGTTTTAACAGTCTGTGATGGGTTTATTGACTTCAGTAACCATTTACTCCTATTATTGCAGCAGGAGCAAACCCATTGAAAACACCTCATTTTCTGTGCAGATTTGCAATTGAAAGCTAAAGAATTAAACAGCAAGAAAAATACAGTTATTAGGCATTTTACTGTGAAGTCATTATACACTGTTGCACATAAAGTTGGAATAAAATATTTTTTACTTCTATGTCTTCTCCACAAATGATGAAGGCAGCTCGCTGGCATTTTCTGATTTCTATGGCACAGATCAAACAGTTGTTGGTAGTTAGTCGCGGTTGTCCTGGAGATTCTTGTGGCCTCAAATGACCCTTCCCTCGATGATGTTTGAGGATTTTACAGACCGCACTCTGCGATCTTCCAAGGAAATCAGCAATGTTGGCTTGTTTGTGTCCATCCTGTCAGAGTGCAAGTACTCTCTGGTGCATTTCCAGTTGTGTCGGACGAGGCGTATAACCCAGCGCAGTGGTTCTCAACTAGTCCAGTCTCAGGACCCACTATGTCCCTATTAATAACGGTCGCGACCCTACTTTTTGAAGTTCACTGTTCCTGTTAACAAATTAAGGTTTATTTGGGTGTAGTCTTAACACATTCTGATGCAGCTTGGGGAAAAAAATTGGCCTATTACTTGCTCATTTTGGTATATTGGGACACTTTTGCCAAGTTTTGGGCATATTTTGGCCCATTTTGACAAATTCGGAGCTCATTTTGTTTTATTTTTGGCACCTTTTGGCATCATTTTCTCCATTAAGCTGGCAGAGACAAATCTAGAAGTTATTAGTGGGCAACTACTGGTGTCACCACCACTAAATATCCGAGAGGCACCTGGCTGCAGACCTCCACTGTGAGAACACCTCCGCTGTGAGGACAGGAAATGCACGTGATGCATTACAAAATAAAATCGCATAGGCACTTCCGGTGGAATTAATTTTCACGCTAATGCATTAGCGGTACAATGTATAATCTACTAAACCAGTGGTTATAGTATATATCATTTTAATTTATATATTAAACTTGTGATTATTTTGAGAATGAGCCCCATTGTGAGTTTTTATGTTGCTAACAGAATAATCCTTAAATGTTATTTTTAATGCACAGTTACAGTCATAAGAATAGAACAAAGACGTACTGCAGGTAATGAAGATGACACAGTAATTACTAATATAATGACAAAGTCGGCGACCGGGGACATTAAATAACAAAAGTGTAACCGTTAGATTCCCGTAAAACTACTTCTATCCTGCTACAGAACCGTCAGAGCCAGCGGCAGATTTCAGAAAGTCTAGCCGAGCTAAGGCTGCTGTCAGCGGGGTGCTGTGAGCGCTGACCGCCCGGTAGTAGCTGTCTAACGGGGACACACATCTCCGAAACCATTGGAGTCAATTTTTAAGCAGAATTTATCTTGATAAATTGACCACAGATTTGATGTTAATACCACCACTTTCTCGCCTCAAACAATCTTAAAACTAAATTCTGTGTCACATCACGATCGTACCGTTGACAAGTGCATATATTGAGAAACAGCCACAACCACTCGCGTTAAATGGCTGCTTCTTCGTTTGATTTAATTAGCGGTTAGCAAACCAACTTCACATGCGTCACCGCCACCTACCGGACTGGACGCTTTAAATGTCCTTTCCTTTTTTTTACCTGTTACTTCCTCTCCTGACAGTGGAGGTGTCCTCACAGTGGAGGTGTGCAGCCAAGTACTCTTGAAATATCCTACCATTGAAAGCAAACTGTGTCATAAGAAACACGTTCTTTAAAATAAAAGACTTTATACCACTACTTTTTTAGGGGGGGGCATGCTTCTGCGACCCTCTAAAAATGGCTTCGTGGCCCACTTTTGGGTCCCGGCCCACCAGTTGAGAACCACTGACCTAGGGGACTTCTGTGTCAAATTTGGTTGAAAATTATGCACCCAATTCTGAAAGTGTGGACTTCCTGCATACAGATTTTAAGCAGGAAAAGGAAAACACAGCCATGGACTCAGTATGTGATCACTGAATCTGGTCAGAAGTGATACTGATGTGTATAAAATAGGAATAAAAGAGGAATGTATGTCTGAAAACTAAATTATTCCAACTTTATGGGCAACAGTGTACATGGGTATTTAATAATTACTACCCATTCAGGAGAAACTAATCCCAAACTTGGCTGGTTCAGGTCTCTGCCTGACGCACCCTGAAGAATCCTGCTCTGCTGAGAAGTCATGTCTCCAGGAGTGTGTGTGTGTGTGTGTGGTTGCCTTTTTGTATGGGAGTGCCTGTCCGTCATTGTTCATGCATTTAAGGTGTGTGCGTGTTTGTTTTTGTGTGACTGTGACCTTTGCAGTTCCACCGGGGACACCAGGGCTGGCAGCACAGCCTTTTCCTTGAAAACCCTGAAAGCAGAAAGACAAACCAGCGTGCACGCATCCATCTCCCGTTCTCGGTGATAAAGCTTATTGACCCAATAGAAATATCTCATTCTTCGGCGCTGCATGGATTTTTCTTATTCACTCCTTCAGCAGGACGTACTTTTGGCCACAGAACATGCGGTCCAGGATCAGAAATGAACGTTCCTGCGGGGGTGGAGGGAGGAGAAAGGCCAAGGTTTAGCTTTGGGTCTTGTGGTTGAACTCCATCACCCCTGGATACCGCAGGGCAAAATGGCAAACTTGAAAGAAATGAGGGTGTAAGGTTCACCTTGACTTGCATTTCCCCTTCTTTAGAAGTCCTTGCTGCTCATTCTACGCCTCTATTCAATCTTGTTCCATCTTTGACTCTATGTCTATTGTTCTGGATCCCTGCCGATTCTCTCCCAACCTCCTCGGTCTTCCTTATTCTACTCTTCTTTGCTTCTCATTCTAGCCTTTCCACCCCCAGACTCTGTCCATCCATCACTCTGTTCGGTTTTCATCGCTCCTTCTATACCTCCTTGCCTCTCTATCCCTCTGTGCTTCCGCGGCCCTTCTTCCTCCTTCCCTCCCTTTCCTTCTCCTCCCCCTCCCCTCCCTCGCTTTGCCATCCGTCACTCTTTGCCTTCCGGTCTTTGTCAATCTGAACTTCCAGGAATTCATTCGGAGGAAGTGTTGCCTTGTGAACTTGATAACACCTCACCTAGTCTCAGCTGTTTCACTCACAACACACGTCCAGCTTACACGACGTTCATGTTTTATTGCTGATACGTGCTGCATGTTAAAGAAGTGGTTCAACATTTTAGGAAATATACTGATTAACTTTCTTGACGAGTTTGATTTTTAAGAAATCGAATAAATAAATAGCAGCCAATAACTATGAATTTGTGTGACCTTTGAAAATAAACATATTGGAAGCGCTTGGGTCTTATCTACATCGTAAGGATCATTCTAGTTCTACATGGCTGTAGCACCACTTTGTTAAACTATCAGGACCTCAGATGGCCACGATTGTCCGCTGTGCAGCTGCACTGCTTCTGCACTGAGCAGAGGAACAGGACCCTGTCACGCTGGATAATTTTAGCCTGAAGTTTAAATTACTGCATTCAAATTCAGTCATCATTGTCAAAGCTGCGCCGGGAGATGCACTAACAGTAGCCTATGCAGACGGACGCTAATCGCCCTTAATCAACAGGGCAACAGCTAATTTCCCAGCTGTGGACTTCATAAAGACTTGGCTTGACACACAGATAAATCTAGTGACTTATTTTTCAAGAAGAATGGTGGCCTCCGGGCCTGGGTGACCTTAAGTGACAAACTGTGCATTGAAATTACTTTCACTCATGCAGGAGTGCTTCTGTTAGTGTGTAACTGTGTGAGCCCACACATATCTGTATGTATGTATGGTTTAAGGCTGATTAATGCTGCTGTGCTTGTGTCTGTCAGGCTGCCAGGGAGTGTCGGGTTATGTTGGAATGTCCTCCAAATGTTGCAATTTGTCTTTTCAACAATTTGTTTGCGCTGTTGCCTTTAATGCAACTTCATTGAATATAGGAAAAGTAATCTGTATGCAAAAATGTCGTACTAAAGGGTACTAAAGATACCTGATTTGTGGATATGTATAAAGTAAATACAAAGCTGACCAGCAGCCAGTTAGCTTAGCTTAACACAAAGATGTTACAGACAAAACATCTCATCTGCCAGATTATATTTCCGTCTGTAGTGTTTTACATACAAATACATATTTAATCAAGGTATCTTTTCATGCATTCTACAGCTTCCCTGTTGCTCCTTTTCAGCCAACCAATCATAGATTAGATGGGGTGTGACTTGTCACCCTCGTAACCCAGGAAATGTTTCAAACATGTTGTGAAAGAGTCGTATTTTAACAGTGGTCTGGCGGGTTGGTTTCGCTTTCTACCTCGCCGGAAAACTAACTCGTTATAATGAGAAAATGATTTTGTTTTCTCGAGAAAACGAAATTATTTTGTTGTCATCACGAAATAACGGATTTCGTTATCGTGTGGTAAAGACAAAATTATGTCAGAGTTAGTGATATGTAATGGTGATACATACTAATAATAATAATACATTGCATTTGAAAAACTCAAAGACGCTTTACAGGTTAAAAACCGACACAAATACAGATCAACAATCAAAAAGAAAACAGAAGAAATACAGTTGAAGGTGTAGTGGAAAACAAAAATTCATGGTAGAAGTCTATGTAAATAATGTTTTGTGTATGGTCTAATATAAATTAATAAATAACATACATAATAGTATTGAGAAAGTAGAGGAGAGGAGCCCAGTGCATCATGTGCATCAGCATCAGCTCAGGTGATCCTGATCCCAACTATAAGCTTTATCAAAGAGGAAAGTTTTAAGCCAATGTGGCAGGAATTTTTAAAAAAAGCCCAGAAACTGGGGATCAGAGGAAAGACGAAATAAATACAACAAATGAACAAGTTATTAGTTAAAAGTTACACCTTGTATATCTCATGTATTTTCCCCTTATAGCTGAAATGTAAAGACTGAAACTATTTCCTAGCGGGGCTCTGAAGCTGGACCTGGAATAGTTCAGTTACCAGGCAATCAGCAGGGATTCAAGGCAGCAAGTGCACCTGGCCAAAAATTCTTCTGTGATATAGCAACGCCATTTTTACAGTTCCAAATTGGTGTGAATCTGATGGGCTGAGCTGTACCTGTGAAGTAAGTGAACTCTACTGCTTTCTCCAGATGGCAGGAGGACCAAGGATGTGATCCCAGCCCACCAGCATGATTCAACTCAGACCTACTGTGGAACATGTAGAAGGGAATAATAGGAGATTATGATTTTTGGGGTTTTTCGTGTTGTCTGGATGTAATGGCGTAATGGTAAGCTAAGCTAGCAGTCTCCTAGCTGTAGCGTTGTTGTCTGGAGTCCTACAATACCTGCATTAAGACAGGATACCTCCCTTGTTGTTTCTACGCTTTAGTTTTGAATGGATTAAATAACAAACTGTTAAGCATATATTTATTTTTAGTTTACCCTCAATTTCATATTTGACCTGGGAGGCCTCAAAATGTGAAATTAATTAATTGTGAGGTAAAATTCATTAAGTGTCATTTTCCATACTCAAACTGTTTCATCAAAATGTCGTTATTTTGCAAGCAAAGGTCTTAAGATGCTTCAGCTGATTAACTTCAATGATGGCATGACAATGAATAGGGTTTCATCGTCATGCCTGGTTTCAATTTGTCAGAGTAGGTTTTGTATTAGTCTAATGGCAGAGAATCTAATTTTGAGGGGGGGAAAAAAAAACTGCACACTGTGTGAACATGTGGTGGAAACACACACATACAAGCACACACACACACCATATGTCGGTACTCTCATTAGCAACAAAATCTTGCGGGGCAGTTCGATAGCTCCTAAATACTGGAATCTGATCTTGCACACTGACTCACAGACATGATAGTAATCATCGGTCTAAAGAGCTTAGCTAAGCTGCTTTTAACAGACGATCGGCACCACTGCAAACTCCGAGAAGCACTATGCTCCCACTCCCATTACCTCATCCGTTCCCGTACTCGCGTGTTACGCTGCCAATTCCTAACATGTAATGCAATCTCATACCATTTGGCCTCTTCTATCGCTTCGAAAGGAGGATTCCGCATAATGAGTTGAGAGCATGTTATATTCTTTGGCATAACTCAACAAGTCTTCTAACAAGTGGCGTGGGATCTGCCGTACCCCTCAAGGCAACACACAAGGAAAATTCTATCACTTAATATGTGAAGAAATTACCCTGTGATGGGGATGAACTTGGGTTTGCTTGCACTTATTATCTGTGTTTTTTTCTAGGTCATGTTGCATATCTAAAGAGGATTAAATTTTAAACTCACAACAAGGGAAGAGGGCCTGGCAGCGCAGCCCAAATATGAAGATTAATCTGTTTGCTAGTCTCAACCTTCTGCTAGCCAGACAAAGGTGAAAGGGTCCAGTGCGGTGTTGTCTCCGAACACCTTTGCTGAGCCGAAAAAACAATACCTCTGGGTCACGCGGCTCTCCAACCTACTGAAAAATAGATGCTCCGAATAAAATATAGATGACGCCGAAATTGTATTACAAGTGTATGTTGCAAACATGTCTTAGTGCAAGCTGTCACAAAGCAACGCCAGGTTAAAAACAAGAGGCCTGGCTACACATGGGTGCAATGAAAGAACATGAATGGAAATTTCTCCTCTCTACTCGGTGTCTTAAGGCACCAAGAGGAAGATTCAGGTAGGGTTTCAGCCTGAATAGAAAGCACTGGGTTCATAAAGGTGATCATTTTGAAAAGAAACTATGGATTTTAATATGCATATGTGCTGCTGCCAGGAAGGAGTCATTACACCTGAGTTTGCTTGAATCAGCGAACTTCATCATGAACTAATGGTGGCCACTCAACATTTACTCTCAAACCCCAACTCAGTTTTTGCCCTTGCCCATTTTTCGTCCTCTTTCCAGTCCTTTGGAGAACTGGCAAGCTGGAGATTATGAGCCTCTGGTCCATCAAATCTATTTTCCCTCAAGCCCGGCTTTAGGATCCATCTTTGTTATCGTTGTGCATGACCTTGGGCTGCCCCTTTGTTCTTACATGACAAACGTTCTAATCTAACCCAGTGATTCATTGCCAACACAAAAACTGGCTTTAAAATAGTCTTTTTTTGTGATTGCAATCTCCTGAAATGGAAAATCACTTACTGCCAACGATGGGAAGCAACACATTATTTAGTGACATTTTAGAGTAATGTGATTTAACTCTTCGGCGGTGAGTAGAGTGTGGCGGTGCAGTTAAAAATTTTAGTAATGCTCTCTTACTTTGACATTTTGTGAGTCTCACTGCCTTCCAGGAGTCAGATGGAACAGCTAATATTAATTTTGCGTCTGCGTGTTGAGAGGGCAGGCTGACATGGGATATGTCATCCTCATTAGCAATGCTAATGCGGCGCACAGTCCCCGAGGCTAACATTGAAAATCCAGTTTTGACAAATTTTTATAAATACCGAGTCTGTTTTAAATATATCTGTCACATTTCATTCAGCAAAAGATGTTTAGCGTTATATAGGGCCATGCTTCTCCAGCAGGCATTTGCATTTTTCATGACCACCTACTCCAGTTGACTGGAGTAACCCCGTGTTCTCTGCAATACCTGACAAATAATGCAAATTCCCTTACACTTCATCTGCACCACAACTAGTTTAGATTATATTCTGACATTGACATGAACAGTCAGGGATCCAGGGATGCATAGGTGTTGCTACTCTACTACTTTCATGGTTAGAGGGAGCCTGCTTGGAAGACTTCTAACGCAGTAGGTTATACTTCACCTACACATCCTCTGTGTGTGTGCACTACTACACTTGTAGCATATTAAGTATGAGGCCACATGAGTGCATGTGGGCTTGGTGAGATAATTAAATTTACCTCATGCGCGCTTTCGCATACTCTTGAACATGGAAAGTATAACATCAGTGTAAAGCCTCATTTGCACGCCGCTTTGTTTGGTGTGTGTAATTCATTATAATAAACAGCGCATATCCCCTCGCGCCCAATGCAAAGAATATGCACATGGAGCATTTTCACGTGGGACAAAAACAGGACCAGCAATTGATGTTGAGAAATAAGAATAGTAAATAAGATGTATGAACCACTATGCATGTACACACTTTGTGCGTTACACAGCTAGCACATGTTAAATTACCTTAACTGGTCTCTTACACAGTTTGACTGTCGATATACTCAAGCAATTGATTAGCCTGTTAGGCCGTAAGCTAGTTCGTGTTTCCAACTTCCTGACACACTGTGTGGTCTCCGAGATCCAGCGCAAAAGTTCAGAATGAAATGGAAGGAGGAGTTTTGTGAACACATTAGAAATCACAGAGGTTCCATTGTAATGAATTGAGTTCTGACTGCATGTACATGCTGCAGCGCTGCAACTGGGGTTGGGTGCAAGACTGTATGTAGCCATCTGTTAACTGGTATATCATCCTAAATAGGAAGGTAAAAGCCTGTGAAAGTAATTTCTTAAAGTAACTGGACATCATTAGGTTAGCAATACCACTATTGCCAGTTTCAGTCATTCATGATGTTAACGTTCATCCTCTGGAAGACTTTTTAGCTGCTGATTGAACAGTTTCAGAACAATTCCAATGGCCTGAGTTACATTTATGCCCAGCATAGCGCTGAGCAGGACTGAGTTTCCTATGCTAAAGCTTTCTAGCATATTTGAGTTGACTTTCTGGAGTGATAAAGCAATGGATGCAGCCTGAAACCCCTTTATGAACTTCAAACTTTCAAGAAAGAATTTAGTAGTTTTGTGGCACAGGAGGGACCCTGACATCACACTGATCAGTTTTACAGCTAGTTCTTCACCATTACAGGGCTTGCAGCTATTTGTTAATGGTCAGTGAATACTTCTAAACCCACCTTGTTGGGTCTCAGTTTCTCAGAACTAAGTGGTTCCACAAAGATCCTACAAACGTTTTAGGCAGTGTTCATGTCGAGCACTTGGACAAAGGATCCAGTCCCTTGTCGCTGAACTGAAGACTCCAACTGTTGGAGAGAGGTTACGGATGGAAGGGACACTGTACGGAAGGAAGTGGGATCTGAGAGGATAGCATAAATCTCCAATATTACATCCCCCAGCAAAGGCTCTGACTGCAGGGTAAGACAATGACACCATGTGACGCTGAAGTCATTCACTGTGTGCTGTTATCTAAAGCAGGCCTCGGCACAGCACAGCAGCAGGGGAAGTGCCATGGCCTTGGCGGTGCTGAGCGTAGCCTGCTATCTTAAGTAGGATACCCCAGGTCAAAGGTCACCCGGCACAGGCAGGATATCCTCCCCGCCTCCCCTCTCTCCCTGTTCCACCTTCCACCCTCCCTCACAGCCGACAAACGCCTCTTTGAACAAGACACTTAATCCTGTTTTCAGTGTTAAAATCCTGACTGTAGGGTGAAATCATTTCAATTCTTTCCACTATTGTCTCATGCGGCACGTAACAATATGAAGCAAATTGCTCCCCTTGTTTCAAGGTAAAGCAACAAGACGACAGCTGAACTGAACAAGTGAAAAAAATCCGAGCCCAGCAGCAGATTTTTCTTCAAGCTGTTTCACAGAAATCAAATTGTGTGTCCTACTATTATTATTGTATGCCTGTAAATAACTTGGTGAGATTGACGCTTTGTTATTCCCGGCTCCATTTGGATCGTGGGGTCAAAGCCTTGGGAATCAGAAAACGCTGATGAATGTAGAATACTGTGTATGTGTTGGGATATGTCAGTATGCGACACACAAACTCACTCTTTGTCTTCTTTTTTCTTTTGCTCTCTTCATCAAGACATACTTCAGATCTTCATGGGGCAGGCTACATGTCTCTTCCAGACAAATCCTCATTTTAAATACTCTTGCTGTTTGGTGTCCTCACACTACAACCCTGGACTAGACTAGTAATCATGAGTACTAACAACTGGCTCTCATTACAGTATTCCCATTTAGAGTTCGGAAGGAAGACACCCTTCGCAAGCCGATGTACGACCACAGCAAGCATGTAAATCACTGTAGCTCTGAACACACTCCCAACACACTGCTCCGCTCGCCATTATAATAACTCTTATTCCTGTGAAATATGGAGCCTGCATTCATACCTGCCCTCAGCAGAACACAGAAAGAGCAGAAATAAGACATTAAATATTGAAGTGCAGACCATTAGGAGTTTCCTCTCAGCGTTCTGACGGGCCATTACTCTCCATGTCGGACGGTAAACAAATCCCTTTCCCTTCGCCCAACAAATTTCCTGAAACCCCCTGTCTGTGACGACATTGTTGCCGTTAATGAGCTTCCAGTCGAAGCCCTCAGGATTATGTCTCAGAAACTTATTTCACTTCCTAGCTGCCACTGAACTGTACGAGGGGTTTGAAGTGTTTACATGGTGACCAGCAGGGATGGAAAGAGCTGTGTTGTAGCATATAAAGTTCTGCTGTGGGCCAATCAGGGATGAATACATCTTGTTTTAATCTGTAATAGTGTATTTATGCGGCCAACAAAAGACAGCTTCACTGAGGTGCTATCTAATTTGCTATTTGTTAACAATGCTTGACCCGTACAGGCTGACAACAGCACTTACTCAAATGAAACGAGCTAAGCCTGCTGTTGGGAGGCTTCACTTATTGCTGCTCGGCCTGATTTCCTCTGTGTCCTACTGTGAGCTCATAGTGTGTTAGTCTGACACTGCCGACACAAAACCACTGAACATGCCACAACTTGAAATTTAGCCACAATCCACTTTTGAGCGTCTCTCAAGATCTTCTGAGTGCATCTATTTAGATAAAGGGAAAAATTAATTCCTGTGTCGGGGGACATTTTAGATACGCTCAGACTGGAAGTGTTCAGAATGATTGCTCCCATGCGATGCAAAAATAATGAGAAGAGACAGAGTTTGAGCTCGAGCCGGTTCATTAAAAAACTTTTTTGTGGGGGGGATGTTCAGGGGTGCTTTTGTCCACATTGTCCTGCTTTTCCTTCAGCAGAACAAAGACAGAGCTTTCTCAAAGGGTCGAGGCTACAGGTGAGGGCTGAGGAAATCATTTGGAAGCAGTGACCTTCACTGAGCTGTTTTCTCCATTGAACCTATGTTAATCAAGGAGCCTCGGTGCAGGTGGAAAGCCCAAGAAATTGATTCTCTGAACTTGTGCACAACAACAAAAGCTAAATTAAAATGAAAATAAAAAAACTCACCTCACATAATCCACAAAAGCAACTAAATTCTACCTGTTAGCCTTGAGGCATAACATGTAGCATTTACTGCACAGTGCCTCCTGTGGCCACAAGTGGAAACTGCAAGGTAGTAGTTCAACGAAACATCCATCCATCCTTTATCTATTCACTGCTTAATCCTCTATAGGGTCGCAGGGCTCGACTTGGACTGACTGTCCGACTTGGGCGAAGGCAGGGGACACCCTGGACAGACCACCAATCACACCCACATTCACACCTACAGACAATTTAGAATCAGTTATCCTCAGCATGTTTTTGGAATGTGGGAGGAAGCCTAGCGAAAACCCACGCTGCACAGGGAGAAAATGCAAACTCCACACAGAAAGATCCCATGCGTCCTAACCGGGACTCGAACCGGGGATCTTCTAGCTGTGAGGGGACGGTGCTAACCACCAAACCACCATGCAGCCCTCAACGAAACAGAAGCTGCTGTTTAATACAAATCTTAAATCTGTTACTCACCATTGCACATTATCTACTTGAGCTGGATGGCCCAGTTATTGGCATGTTCTTATTTATGAAGCTGCTCTTGGTCTGCTTCTGCGGATCTGAATCCGTTAATAAAAGCACGACAAGCCTTCGTCTTTGATCCCAGGATATTTTTCTGCCGACTCAGTTGTTGAGGAGGGCATTTGAGTACGCTGCCCCGTTTGCTTGGAATCAGCTGTGAAATTGTCTGAGTGCTGACCTCACTAAATGAATTCAAAGCAACTTCACGTGACTTGGAAGCAGATATGACTGGCTCACATTACTCCTGTATAATCGTTGTCACTGATGACATGACTTTTTTTATTTTTTTTTATCACTAATGAGTTACAGCAATTTTATGTATGCTGTAATTCACTCTTACCCTACATGTAAACCTCAAAGTTTGTCTGTGGATAAGACTCTCTTGCAAGAGATTCTTAATCTGAATGAGTCTTTTCCTGATTAAATAAAAGATAAATTAGTCAACATCCTTTTGTGGCGTCACCCAAGATTTGAAACTCCATCCTACATTTGAAATCCTCCATCTAACCCATTACACTGCCATATCAAACTCTCTCTTACCCCTTTTCCACCATGAAGAACCAGGTGCTAGTCCGGTGCCGGTGCTACTGCTGGTGCTTAGTTGGTTCAAATCTCCTTCCTCCTAAGAACCTGTTTGCTTTTCCATCGGCAAGGAGTCAAGTTGGAGTCACATTATTGCGTCACCCTAAAACGACTACGCTTGCATCCATTACACAGCAGTTAAACAAACGCAACAAGTTGATGATAATATCTGTGTTTATCTCTATAGATGGTCTTAAGGCTGTTTGCGAGGCGAAGGTCGCCTGTTGCCTGGGCACATCCACGATCATGCTACTGGTGGGACACAATTGTGCCGGATTTCAGCACAACAGTGTGTGTGTCCCAGGAGTCATTCCAATACATCTGCGACCGGACCAAGGACAACCTGGCAAAAAAGGACACTAATTACGGCTTGTGTGTCTCACCATAACCCCGCCCCCAGCCCCTGATGTACTCGGTTCTTAGCTCTGGCCCAGCAAAGAGTTGGTGCTTGCTGAGCACCAGTTTTTAGCATCTGGAGTCGGTGCTTAGGTGGTGGAAACACAAAGAACTGGTGCTCAGTCAGGCATTCGCACAGGAACCAGCTCGGTGGGAAAGTGGTACCTGTTGGCCTTGTTGCTGTTTATACTCACCTGCTCCGAATGAAGCCCTGTGATTGGCTGAAATCCGTCATCGTGGGTGAGCTTCTAAAGGTGGTGTGGAAGTCTAGTTTCCTCTCAGACTGCATGAATCAAAACATGCTGAAAGGTTAGAATAGAATTTTTGCCCCATGATGCAAAAATGCATTGTGTATGGCAGTTTTAAGTTACCAACCATCCATCCATCCATTATTTATACACCGATTAATCCTCTGCAGGGTTGCAGGGGGGGCTGGAGCCTATCCCAGCCGGCTCAGGCGAAGGCAGGGGACACCCTGAACAGGTCGCCAGCCTGTTTTAAGTTACCAATACACCCAATGATAGCAAATCACAACCAAATTTAAACCTAATAAAATAAAGATAAAATATATTAAAAGATGCTAGAAGTGCATGAATATTGTGCACACACAGGGCTTTTAAGTGAACTTTGGTTTAACTTCAGTATTTGCTGAGATGGTCCCAGAGATTTGAGAACGCGGTTGGCAAATTTGAAACTTTTCTCTCCTTCACATGTGATGATCTGGGGAACGGAAAAGCACCTTTAGTTAGATCGCATGGAATTTATTTATAAGCCTGCAAGTTTGTCTCTTTAATTTTTAAATTTTCTTTTAAACCGCCTTACCAGGAGGCAACTCATCCATTAACATTCTTTCACAGAGGCACTAGTGGCTGAAAAAGAGACAGTATAATAAGGAGGTAATGAGAGAGAGATGGCAGAGAGCGGAATGGAGGCACTGAGGCTCACAGGAGTTCGAGACACAGAGAGGGAGGACTGGGCCAAAAGGAGTAGCCAAAGAGAAAGATACCTAGAGCAGTTTCCATGTTACTACACAGCGGCGTATCCCTGCAACGCAGACAGCTCTGCAGGCCAAACAGTGTTTTATTCATGCAAAAGCCGTCACAAAAAAGTGCGAGGACTCAAGGCTGTTCAGGCTGTTGCTCAATTATTCATCAAGCAGAGAAATGTATCCTGATTGAAGTTGCTTTGAACTTAGGGCATCATTTTTCACAGCTGTTTTTTTTTCCAGCTGTGTGTAATGCGCCGCCAAACAGAGCCGCATCTCGCAGCCCTGCTCCCCACTGGGACTGTGGCTGTTAATTTATACCAATTTCAATTATTTATAATGCAAGAACCTATTCATGCTAAATTAAGCCCTCATAATACCTTAATAGCCAGTGAGCTGTGCCCTGCTGCTTGTGCATAATGTTTTCACTTTAGATACGCTGAGAAATTCAATTCCTCATCTTTGACATATTACGTGGTGAATTTAGGGGATATTATGCTCTGTGATCTCTTTCATTGTGGCCACTTGTGCTCTAATAGCTCTGTCATGTTTTTCCTTACAGTCTTGAGTAGCTTAGTCTTTGTCCCAGCGTGTGTGAGACGCTCATTCTCATGCACTCACTTGCACACAGGATATGAGCACCTTAATATTGTTCACTCTACAGTGTTTCCACTCCAGGAAGTCCTTCACATGTGTGTCGGGAGGACCTCCTATCTTATTGCTTTTATGTGCCTCACTGTAGTGGAATCGCAGCCAACATGGCGTACAGATTCCTTGGTTTGTTGGAAGGCAGTGTTACTAAATTTGCAGTGCCTCAACACGTGTATTTATTTCATTCCGTTTCTTTTGCCACACACACACACACTCTTCATTCACATTTCTGCTTGCCTTAGGGGAATCTGAGCCCATTTTACCCGACTCACATGCTCTGACACCATGCTGGTCTGAATGTCAGACTGCAGCTCCAAGGAACATGATGCCAGTGTCAAACACGCCTCCCCCTTTTCTCTCTCAACCGCAATTCTCTCCGTTTTTTCCTCCCCCCCCTCCTGTATTTCTTTCTGTCCTCCCTCTTAACTTCCAACTTCCTCTCTCGCTTTCCGTCTCTTTCCTCCCCTCTCTAATTCTCCGTCTCTTCCCTATCTTTCCGAAGATGGGCTTTGCGGCTAGTTCAGCAGGCCGGCTCTTATTTCGTTGTCAAGTAAAAAAAAATAAAAAATCCCCAGCAAGTCTGCCGTTCTGTCCCAGCGGTGGAATAAAAGCCGTGTCATTTTGGAGGCGAATGACACAGATTCCTCCACTGGCGCGCGAGCAGACGCGAGGCCTCCAATTAAAAGGCCGTTACGCGGCGGGGGTGCGCGGCTTGTTTGGGTTTGTTCACACAGTCGTGGGCTGCAGCCAAGCCTCCCGTCCAACCTCCTCTCCGTTAAGGCTTTTAATATGTGCATTTGTGCGAGGGTTGAATGGTCCTCGCAAAGACAACAGCCAGACCTCTCAGATTGAAGGTCAGATTTGTGCTCATATTTAAGGCTGCACGAGGAACACATTCAGGTTTAGGATGAAGACAGCAGCTTGTGCAGCGTTCACAGCAGGGATTGGTTTTCACCCTGTTATTATTTCCTCTGTGATTTATGAAAGTTCAGCCTTCAATTGGGAGACAAACCTATGGTTAATTTGTTCTGTGTTTCCCTCTGAGTGCAGACGCATCTAACTTTCTCTACAAGTGTGCAGGCTCTGATCATGCGCCTGTGTCGGTGTGTCTTTACATGTAAAAGTAATGTACCCTGCATGTATCTTCATGTTGTGAAGGCTGTTAAATGAACTCTATTTGGACTGTCAGAGTTCCACCTCCTCGCTGCAAACTTGCGGGTTGTTTACCATCCTGACTGACGAGATATCTCCCATGCATTGCCCAGATTTCCAACATGAAGGCAGTCCGTGTAAAATATTTACTCGCTGCCAGGAAGTAAACAAGCGCTCCTTGCTCGCTCGCTCGCTCGCTTGTTGGGACCAATCAAAAGTTTGGGCAAAAGGACATGAAAGCCGAAGACAGCATGTGGCGTGTGGGGGTGGGAGGGGTGTTGAGTTTATGTTTGCATGTGCAGACGTGTTTATGTGCGAGCGCGATCTTGTGCGAATGCTTCTGCTGAGAATCGGTGTGCATGCATGTGTTTACGCCTGTGCAATAAACCTGTGTCAAAAGAGCCACGAGCAGCGCGCGGCTCCCCGCTGGTCCCACGAGCCGCGGGCCTCTGCCGCTCCTGCATTTGCCTCTGTGAAATGACGAAAACATAGTGATTTCAAATAGAATTGCCCCTCCGCAATCCTAAACATGAAAAACATGCGCTCGTGGTAATGTATAATTCTCAGACTGGGGTTTTGAAAAATGCACACGCTCGTATCTGCTCAGAACGACGGGCCGCTTCTCGCCACAAAGAGAATCCTCAGGTTTAATTTACAGTTTGTTGTTTTATTTAATTTGCTTGGATCGCTGCTGCCGTTACCAGGGGAACACTCAATTAAAAGGGTTAAAGTTTGATTTTTGCGGGTTTGGGTCAGTGTGTTATCGACGGAGTGCGAGCTTTATCTCGGTAGCGCCCACCTGATTAGCATATTCCATCAAGTTAAACAAACAGGAGACAATGAGGGCCTTGGGGACGAGGGGCAAACATGTGCACGGCATACAAAGAGATCAGTCTGTTACCAGTGGCACACAAAGGTCTGCCTGTGGAGAACCCTCATTGGCTATGCATTGGAGATTGATGGTGTTCCTCTGTTGTTGAGTGACTTTATTGCCCACGGTGCATTAGCCAGTACTGTATATGCAGTGGTGTGATTGTGACGCTTCTGCACTTTTTATTAGGCGAAGCAATTTTGCTGTTTGTCATGCAGACTATCCTCCAAATTGCCGACAAATCTAAACTAAAATTTGTAATGCCCTGTGTTCCTCAGAGGACATTTACCGTACGTTAGTTTTCAGTTATTTCTCTGCTGAGGCTCTCCTCCGGCATCTCCGCATTCCTCCACAGCACTATGTACGAGGGACGGTGATTCCTTCGGCTCTGCCAGAGATAACTGGCACATATCCATTCCTGCTGATGCAGCAGCCTATTGTGTTTTCTGTTATTACCCTTGCAGGTCCAAAGAACAGAATTCTGGAGTTCTGTGTTAAATTTAGAGCTCGTATGCTCCATCTGTATCTGTAGACACAGGCTATTAATAAATAAAGGACTTCTTATCATGCAGCCTATTAAAAACTGCAGTCACCACAGTAGGAGCTCATGTCGTCTTGATTAAAGAGTCACAGGGCTGTGGTACATGTAATGCATACATGATGCAAGCACGCCAAGTGGATGTCTTTTCTTTTGTCTGCTGAACTACTTTTTTTTGCAGGATGCTGTTTTTCTTCTCTTGTCACTACAGTAAAAAAAACAGGTCACATATTGTACCGTCTGTTTCCATAGAGACTGAAAATTACTATGGTCCTGGTTTGGCATAAAATCATCTTACTTTTAAATTAAAAATGAAAGAGAATTGAAAGTGGAGCACGTGAATTAAACCCTCCAACGAGCATCTGTGATCACGGATAGTTTCTGACTAGACATGTTCCAACCTAGTTCCACGTGAATATGCTGTGTTGCATTTATTAAACCAGAATGTACAGCGGAAGACAGTGGATGGATGGATAAGTGGTTTGGGATACTTGAGACTTTGAAGATTCAGATTTAAAATTTAATGCATGGTGATAAATTTAATAAAAGTATCCACATGAGTGAAAATGAGCTCCTCTTTTTCTTGTCAGCTTGTGAAAGTCCGTAGTTTGACGTAAGCCTTCCTTTGTTCTCTCCGCCTTTGCTGATCTTGTGCCGTCCTGTGCTGGTGTCTCTCCGTTCTGTCGAGGTCGTCTCTTGTTTGTTGTCGGCCTTTCTTTCTTGTGTGACCCCCCGGCGTCCACTGGGTGATCCTTGTCGTTCCAACGGTTGTCGAAGTGGCCTCCCCACTTCCATTCGAGTTTACTGGCCATTTGTAGAGCATCTCTGACTTTGGTTTGATCTCGGATCCATTCTGCTGTTTTTCGATCTTACCAAGTGATGTTGAGCTTGATCCGTTCATGGGCCCGTTGCATTGTTCTCAGTTTGAGAGTTTGTTTCTTGGTCAGGTTCCACGTTTCAGCGCCGTAGGTAACCGTCAAAAGGATGCACTGGTTGTAGACTTGGCATTTGTGGATTATTGGGATGTCTTTGTTCTTGAGGATTGTACTTGCCCTTCCAAAGGCTTGCCGACCCATTGTTGTTCTAATTTCTTGTTCTTTGGAAGTGGAACTCATCAAGATGAGCTGTCCAAGGTAGATATATTGATTGACCACTTCGATTTCGTTGAGCTCCTCCTCAATGAACAATAATTCAAATCTGATAATACTGCCTCTAGATACAGTAACAGCAAAGGGTTCATATTGCATTGCATTGCATATTATGTGCAATTTGTAGTAGTGTAGCGATGAAGCCACCAAGAATTATTCCCCCACTCTGCAGTTCCCCTCAGCTTTCAGAGCTTGTTTCCAAGAAAAAAAAGCTTCTCTCACAAACCTACTGTGAACCCAATGGCAGAGAAAGTTAGCATTTTACCTGGTGAACACAGTGGTGGAGCTTTGGGAACATAAAGAGAGAGACTTTTGTAGAAGGCAATTGAGGCATTTGTCAAGTGGCAACATGACTCCAACCACATGTGAATGTTGTTACAGGTCCGCTCGATGTTTAAATAGGAAACTGTTCGCTAAGTATCTAACCATATCCACTTAAGCTGATAATATGTCAGTGGTAGGTTTGCAACTTGTTTCTGCTGCACCCAAGTGGCCAAAAAGTCTGTTATTGTAAATGCAAAAGGGGAATTCCACTGGATTTCCACATCAAGGTGTGATACAGATGCTTGGGGGTAGAGGACAGTAGAGGCTTTGGGATCGGGATCCTAGTTGAGACCAAATGCGAAACTCGTGAGATCAGATGGTTTGAAGCTCCGCTTGGGTCGTCAGAAAATGAGCTCCCTGGATTTACTGCAACCAGAAGGATGGAGTCGGCAAATGGAGTTGAAGAGAAGATTAAGGCGATCTTTGTGCAATACCAAAGCAAAGCTAGGCAAGTCGGACATTTGGACTAGTTTGTCAGCTACTGGCAAAGACTGAAAAGAAGTGTCTGACATGCGATGGGAGCAATCTCTTTCGGTTGAGGCAAAGTAGGCTGCCTTGCCCCATTCTCTAGGTAAAAGTTAAGCTCTGCTTCAACATAACGCACTTCTTTCTGCACATACATATTACCAAGAAATGTATAAAATGTGTATTGACTGCACTCGAATATTTTTCTGTGCATCTCTTTATTAATACCCCTGAGTAAAGTACCGTGTTCTCCCTACAGAACGAGAGAAGTCACAGAATCAATCGACCTCCATGTTTCCAGGGTGTGAGAGGTCAGAGCGTTGGCGGGGTCCAACAGGAGTGGACAAGCACATTGTGGGAGCAGTAATGATCATAAATCCAGCAGGAACGGGCGGGAATCAGAAAACGGTCGTGTGCAGGGCTCTACTTGGAAGTACTCCCACATATCTGAAGAAGTTTTTTAAGGTCTGGTGTGGCTTTAGGGGAGAAGCTGTGCAAAATCTGAGGATTTTCACCAAAGACTACAAGTTTAAAAACAAAGAAAAATCCGGGTTTGTGCAGTTTCAAAGATGTGAGCGCACCGAAGCTCCTTTATCTCTGCTTCAGGCTAGCAGCTCGAGGCTACATTGGATGCTACTTCCATAACACATCCAAGTGTCTGACCAAACAGTTGACAGTTGATTTGCAGTGTGGGTAATGTAGGCAGCAGGTTTGGAACAAGAGCATTGTTATTGGAATGTGGTTTTAAAGATGATCATACTTCTGCACGCTGGAACGGAGAGCTTTAACTGTGGTGCTGCTGCTTCTGCTTAAGAATCTGAGTACTTCTAATCTGGGGCCTCCAGCGATAACCAGAGAGCGTGTGACACACAGGAAATCTGTGTGTAATGAAGATTTGAGACGTGTGTGTGACAGATGCATTGCTCTGTTCTGCTTACTCAGAGATGAGTATCTGCACAGAAGCAGTTCAGCCCTTTTACTTCATTACTGTCTTTTCCCTCTGTCTCTCCATGCAAAGGGAACGCGCTGCCTGTTGGAAATGCCCGGCCACTTGTCAGAGAAGGAGCCCACCCCCTCACTCTAATTCTGTTCTAATTGTCTTGGTAAACAAGGAAATAATTAGAGGTATGAGCTTTCATAAGCACATTTATAAAATGTGCACTTCACGCACACATGCAGAGCTGCATTCATGCGCAACATATACGCCTCCTGTGTACTCGAAACAACACCAATAATCCATGGGAGCATTGTCCACTCTCTATCAAAGGACTGCAACAGCAAGAACCGTACAGAGAAAAGGCGGAATCACATTTAATGAAGGATAATTGCAGGTTTAGTCAATTGATGCTTTTTTTTTTACAGCGTACATTGTTCTTTTAGTGTGTGCTTTGTCCTTAACATAATCTACACTGGAAAAAATGCCCCTCCCAAAACAAGAAAAAAAAACTTATTTGAAGGCACTTTTACCTTGAAATAAGTGAAAAAATCTCCCAATAGAACAAGTGAAAACTTGCTTGTTAAGATTTCTTGAAACAAGACATGATATGTAGAATATTAAGGTCTTAAAATTAGCAGGGAAAACTTATTTTAAGCTATATTTTAGCAGCATTGTCAAGCTGAGGTGTCTTAGAATAAACCAGACATACTAAAGAATTAAATAGATTTTTGCTTTAATAAGTTTAATGTCACCTTTTTAATTTGAGACGTATTCAACTTATTTTTAGTTGTATTATAGTGGCTCTTCTCTAGATTTAAGAAATGAGATCACACAGATTAATTGAAGCATTTTGAGATATAATGTCTTCTCACAGTAGCTAGAAATCCTAATATTTAGTCGTGTTTGACAGCATTTGAAGGTGTTGTGTTTTAGGTGAAGCCAGTTACGCCCAAAAGGAGGTGTTTTAACTCAAAAGCAGACATTTGCTTTTTTTTTCTGACTCATTTTACACATGCAGCTGTTTTCTGATATGAATTGGTGATTTTTCCAATAAAATGCATTTACTTGAATCAAGTGAAGTTTATTCCTTAAATCCAGATCATTTATCTTTTACAAACAACACCTCAGCTTGAAACATGCATGAAATGTGAAATGAACCTTGTTTCTTGTAAAATACAACTCAAAACAAGATAATTTCAAGATTTTTTGAGGTCCGTGTACGTCGCGGCCATTCGTTTACTTATGTTGAGATTTCAAAATAAAAATGAAAAATAAACCGTTTCCCGTTTTTTTTTTTTAGTGATAATACAAAATGAAAAAAAAAAAAGGGCCCTAATTCATTATCCATTATCTGTTATCCAATTTAATTACATGTGTTTGTAAATGGAAATTAAAATGAAAATACACCCGTGGAAAACTTATTTCTCTACTTCCTGTTGGTTTTGGCTCTGTGACCCATCTGACTTCTGATGAGGAAGGATCTGGTATCTAAAGCTCCAGTGTTAGCTCACTGTTAGCAGACCTTGCTGTGTGCCGTGGCCTGATGAAGACCCACTCTGGGGTCCAAACGTTGCTTGGCACACATTGTTCACTATTTCACAGTGGACTTTTCACCAGTGTGGGGTTTATTTGTCCCTTTGGAGGAACCTGTGGTGCTGTTAGCTAGCGTTTGGCTGCTTTTCGGGACATTTTTGGGGAGGTTTGGAGGTTTTCTGTTACTTTAGCTTTGCCAGAAAGCAAAGTAGCGATTTAGTGCTAGCAGCGGAGCTAGCGCTAAATCGCTAGGTCCGCCATTCTTCAGAAGTCAGATGGGTCACGGAGCCAAAACCAACAGGAAATAGAGAAATGAGTTTTCCACGGGTGTATTTTAATTTTAATTTCCATTTACAAACACATGTAATTAAATCGGATAATGGATAATGAATTATGGCCCGTTTTCCGTTTTTCATTTTGTATTATCACTGAAAAAAAGGGAAACGTTTTATTTTTCATTTTATTTTGAAATCTCAAAATAAGAAAACGAATGGCCGCGACGTACACGGACCGTTTGACTTAACAAGATATTATTGAAACAATAATTTTCATGTGTTTTTGATTTTAAGTTGATGTTAAATTAAGTGGAGATTGTTAATTTGTCTATAGCACATATAGTAGATATAAAGGTGTAATGCGACAGGCATTAATTGTAAAAAAAACTTTTTTATTGATGCTGCAAATGCCATTTTAACCGGTCCTAAGAGAAACCAGTGCTTGCAAAAGGTTCCTAGGTATGTATTGAATATGCACGAACCAGCATTGGGGGAATGCATACGCTTTCTCGGCTGCAGCGGTACGTTGCAAATTAGCGACAACCGATGTTAAGGGGTTAAAACAAGTCCCTCCATGTTGCTGAAATGTTGCTTGTAAAATGAATTTATCTTAAATCAAGTGGGTTGAGACAATTTCACTAAAAATAAGACGAATAGACTTGGTAAGATGTTGAGTTTTTGCAGTGTACTTGTGTAAAAGAAAAATCAGTTTCTCTACTAACCATGCACACACACAGTCCAGCTGCCCTATGAAGCCATGTGATTTAATAATACATACACATGCTGTATACTGATGCATATTGCAGCACAGACAGGCATTTTGTGTGGCTACACTCCACTCAGTTTCAGCGGTGCAAAAACTTCCAGCCTCTGCAATTATAGATGCCAGGGATAGTTGGCCGGGCAGAACTTGTCCTGCCCTTGTGAATGGTTTCCTGTGGTTGCATCATTGCCAGTCTTTGCACTCTATCACAGACCCTAAAAGATGCAAACATATACAAAGCCTGCCAAGCTGACGCCTTTGTAAGATGCAGACAAGTGAGAACAAAACAAAAACAGACCTTCTTAATGATGCTCCCGGGTGCTTTTTTTTAAATGCGCCGTAATTGCTGTCATTTTCCCGCACTTCCATCGGCGCCTCTTTCCACTAAGGCCCTCTGCCCACGTTCACTGAAGGATGCTTTTTTCATTTGTGGCACGTCACCTTGATACGAATGCCATTGAAATTGTCGTGCAGAGATCTGAGCAAATTGGAGCAAAAGACGGAATTTGCTTTTTTTAATATAAGCGGTTTCTGTTTCACGCAGAGAGAGAGAGAGAGAAAGAACTAGACGCAGGTTTCAAAGCTGCAGGAAATGTCGCATTTAAATGCTCTGCTGCATGGGCAACAGGGGAGGACAAAGGGGAGGAAAATGGGAAGATAAAGGGATGCAAACAGGAACAGAGGAGGAGGAGGAGCGCGGAAGAAAGCAGATCAATAGCGGGAGAAAGTAAGAAGCAAACAGTGGTGAGGAGGGGAGATGGGGGATGGTGAGGGGGGGCAGGGGAGAAAAAAAAAGTTCATTTCTAGGGCTGTGCCTCCCTGCCAGTTGAGACGGGGTGGAGGCAAATAGACAGAGAGGCGTTTGAAGTCAAGACGGGCTTTTTCTTCACTGAGCTCCGCTATCTGATGACAGGGGGAAGGGATGGATGGGGGAGGGAGGGAGGGATGGATGGGGATGGGGGGGTGTTGAGGTGTGCAGGGAGACTGAGGAACAAGGGAGTAACAAGGTTGTAAATATTAAATGGAGAAAATGAGAAATTGAGCAGGAGAGCGGCGGAAAAACAAGAGGCGATAACAAAGAGTTGAGGGGAGAGAGAGAGAGACCGAGGGAGGCAGATGAGGTGAGAAGATGAGGATGTGTCTGAAAGAAATTACAGAGTGCCGAGGAGGAAAGAGATAGAGACAGCCATTCATATTCCAGGATGCATTTAGCACCACTCAGCCTCAACCTGATTGAATTTTAAATTCAGTCCCGATGTATGTTTTATTAGCATGCCAGTGTACGTAAAAGAGCATTATAATTGCCGCCTGCCTGCAGAGAATTTAGCTTAACACTTTATGAAATAACACTGCAAGATTGCCAAGCGATCATGGATGGCAGCTTTAGGGTTGTTGCAAATGGTTACAATTAAACATATTAATAGGGCTCAGATTACACTACTATCCACATAATCACATTGCTTACAGTGCTTATCTGGTGCGATGGCTTTCTGTGAAGCTGCTCTCCACCTCAGCTGTTATTACCCAGCCTCGCATGAGGAGCTAATCTTTTGTCATTACACTATCACACAATATCTGTTGCCGGCGCTAAAGTCAATAAAAACCAATTAGGCATCCTTTAGAGAGAGGCTTTTTCCACTGTATGCATTCGTGGTGCGGAGCGGTGTGGATGAGGTGCAGGCCGGGTTCCTGCCGTCTATCTCCAGCAGATATGAGGCGAGTGGCAGCAGGAAGCTTTGAGAGAAAACAGAGAGCTCCAGAGGAAGCTGACTTCTCCCCTTCACTTCAAAGTTCAAGAGCTGAGGCCTTATCTGTTCTCTGACTCTTAGGTAGTATTGTGTTCAATGGCATTAAGCAAGCCATACTGTTGTAGACCATATAGAGGCTGACACCTATTGTAATACAATATAGTAACACAAATAACATCATGACATATCTATATGAATTCTAAGTCTACTGTGAAATGATTGCTTGTACTATACTAGTATATAATAGTCCTAATAGTGTACTAAAAATACTGACCTATACCATATAATACTTAACGATAGTGAACTGCACTGTATTTAATATACTAAGCTCTGTCATATACTATTCTATACTATACTACATCGTACTATAAAGTACTATACAACATGACACTGCACTGCGCCATACTATATTATCCTATGTTATGTTAAGTTATACTATACTATACTATACTATAATATACTATATATAGTGATATAATTTTATACTATGCTACACCATATAGTTCCATACTACACTATACTATACTATACTATACTATACTATACTACATGACACTGCACTGTACTATACTATATTATCCTATGTTATGTTATGCTATATTATTCTATACTATGCTATGATATACTATACTATATTATACGATACTATATTATGCAATATAATTTTATGCTATACTACACAATATAGTACTATACTACACTATACTATACTATACTCTACTATACTACACTACACTATACTATACTATACTCTACTCTACTCTACTCTACTCTACTACATAATGTGGTATTATGTTGTACTATATGACACTTCATAGTACTACATGACAATGCACTGCACCAAACAAGAAATTGGTTGCTGATCACCTGATTCAGCAGCCACACAGTAATGAAGTACATCACAGTGTTGCCCAACATCTCAACACTGTATGAGAAACAACATTTCCATTGATCTATTACCTTCCTGTTCACAGGTGGGTTTCTGGCTCCACTCATGTGCCTTCTGTTACAGAATGAACCTTGAGCAAAAGACTAAAACCAAGTTCTTGGATAACATGGGAAAAACTGCAGTAGAAACCCTTGCAATGCTAAAAGATGTGCACGGGGAGGAAACAACGTCTCGCACACACGTCTACAAGAAGCACAAGAGGTTCAGAATGTGGCAGGCTGATGTGGAGAACAACATAAAGCCAGAGGAGGTCATACCAACATCCAGAAGGTCAAAGAACTGGTGACGTAAGTCCTTTGCTCAAGGTTCATTCTGTGACAGAAGGTGCTTGACTGGAGGCAGAAACCCACCAGTGGAACAGAAAGATAAGAGGTCAGTTGAAGCAGTGCTTTTCATACAGTGTTGATATGTTGGGCAGCACTATGATGTACTTCATTATTGTGTGGCTGCTGAATCATGTGATTGGCAGCCAATGTCCCATTTCTTTGTGTCACACCTCGTATACTATACAATGCTGTATCTTATAGTTACTGTACTGCACCATATAATTCTATGCTATGCTTCACTACAATATACTATAACATACTATATCATTCTACAATACACTATACTATACTGTCACTCTATATTACACTTTAACTATAATGTACAATGCTATTCTATACATGAAGCTACTTTACAGGTCATTACAAAGTGCAATACTATAATAATACATTGCATTTAGTGAGTTCCAGAGGGAGGGGGCAACAACAGAGACAGCTCTGTCCCCCCAGGTTTGGTGCTTGGTCCTAGGGACGGTCAGGAGGTTTGAATCTGAGGAACGGAGGGTGCAGGAAGGGGTGTAGGGGTGGAGCAAGTCCTTAAGGTAAGAGGGGGCCTGGTTATGGAGTGCTTTATGGGTGAGTAGGAGGATTTTGAATTTAATACGGTATGAGACAGGAAGCCAGTGAAGGTTCTGGAGGACTGGGGTGATGTGGTCACGGTAACGGGTGTGGGTGAGGAGGCGGGCGGCAGAGTTTTGGATGTACTGAAGTTTACTGAGGAGATTGTTGGTTGAGCCGTACAGGATGCTGTTGCAGTAGTTGATGCGGGAAGTGATGAAAGCATGAATGAGGGTTTCAGCTGCAGGGAAGAGAGGGATGGGCGAAGGTGGGCGATGTTCTTGAGCTGTTTTTGTGACTAGTTTAATGTGTTGGGAGAAGGTGAGTTTGTTGTTGAAAATGACTCCAAGGTTGTGGCAGTGGGGTGAGGGTGAGAGGGTGGAGCTGTCAAAGGAGAGGCGGAAGTCCTGGGCTGTAGAAGTGAGGGAATTTGGACCTATAATGAGAATGTTGGATTTAGCACAGTTGAGTTTAGTATACGATATCATAATATAATATACCAGATGGTTGGGTGGTGTGCCATACATGCTTCATTTTGTACTTTTCTGACTTACTGTGGTGAATATGGCTTGTTCTTCCACAGGGTGACACATGTCCATGTTTTTTGTTGGAAGTGCTGCTCAACAGACTAAACTTCCATCAAACTTTCGACTTAAGTTCTGCCTCCGTCTTTGGTTTCAGTGCAGCTGTCTGTCTCTTTGTCTGTCTGGAGGCAAGTCACACAATCTATTCATTAGCCCCCTTCCTGCTGCCTGGTGGACCAATAGCTTCTCACTGATGAGCTGTGGGAGAGATCCACACCAGGGGCAAGTCTGTTTTTGATACAACAGGAACAAGCAGATAGCAGACGTGTTGAGAACAGCATCCACACGGTTTTCTTTCCAAAGGAAGAGGCAAATCTGTCAGATAAAAAGTATAAGTCCACGCAGGACTTTGAAGGGCCGAACGCAGGCAGCTCTACTTATCAGGCTGGTGCTGACAGTAGCAACGAGCTAATGGGCTCATCTGCGGAGCATATTGACAGCACAGCTCGCTTCAGTTCTGCGCCAGACTAGTCAAAGACAGCGTTGTGCTTTATTAGAGGTGAGATGTGACAGTTTCAGCACTGCAGTGTTACAATTCCATGTTGCCTTACTTATCTAAAGACCCGACAAAGAAAGTAAACTTTAGCGTTCACAGAATTATTTTGCACTTTTATGATGCCTTTTTTTTTTTGGCGCCTCAGATCCGAATTTTGTATGTTGTTAGGGTGATGGCTGCTGGAGAACAAAGGTAAAAGCTACAGATCTTTGGTTTGCAATTCAAAAGGAATACAAGAGACAGGATCTCGCTTGTTTGGAATGTAAACAACAATCTGTAATTGCCAAGCTGTCAATAGAACTACTGGGAAAGACAGCCACACTACGCCAAACCCACGTCATTATTGTGGAAAAAAAAAGGCATACCTGCACGACAACTGCAAGCCCAGTATCTTTCTTTTTTGAAGGTTTACATGGCTGGTTTGTGTTCAGTAACCCCCGAAGGCCTTTGCTCCACTGAAAGCAGTACTATCTTGCCGTTTCAGACGCGTTTACTTCGTTATTTTGATTAGTTTAGTGTTCCGCTCATGTATTTCTTTTATTACAGCCTCAAAAATGAAAGAACCTCTGCATTGATCCTCACATAAACTCATTTTCGTCCTCTACTCTGTCTCATCGAAGGTTATTTATTTTTAGACAGCTTCCAGCTGCTGCAACCACGAGCACATGACTGAGGTCCTGACATTTGGTGGAGCAAAACAAAAATTCACTTATCAAATCACAAAGCAGAGCAAATTTCATTAGGTGCTCCCTGACTGCTGGCGTTGTTTATAAACCAGTTATAGATTTCGCAAGCCAACAGGGATCATCAGGATTACGTGACAAGACAACTCAAATTATTCATTATCTTTTCCCAGTCTTATTCCAAGATGACAAAAAACCTAATTATGAATCATGGTAACAAGCTAGAACTGTTTTTCTCACTGCACCCAAGGTTGCGTTGCCAATTAATGTTTGCAGAGCTGTGGGTGTGATCCCTGCGGGGAAGATGAACCACTTCTCTTCAAGATGTCATCTCCTGTGTTCTTTCATTATCTGCGCTAATCAGACGTCCACTGATGGCCACTGAGATCTCTGTTGTGTTTGTCTTTGTCGTTAATGCAGATCTGGAGTGCCATGTGAGTGCTGGCTGGTGATTAAAGATACCGTCTATCCACTGGCAGCCCGAGGATGTGGACGGAAAAAACAAACTATTACCAGGGCTGGGCGTCAGGAATCAGGTTTGGCTTAGAACTGGTTCCAAAAGTCCACTTCTAAAGAAAGTTTTCAGTTTGAGTATCAGATCCAAAATTAATTTTTATACATTATAAGCAGTGCACTCCTACACCTACTGTAAATCTACAGCTATCTGCTAACTATTAGTCATGCAAGTTAAATGACTGCAGGTTTTCCATCTCCTCCATTTGTCTCACTGAGTGTCTCGTAACAATCACGCTAATTTAGCAAAAAGCTACAAAACCTTTTACAAGGATGGGATTGAACCACCATCGCTATGGTTGCAATTATCTTATCTAGCTGTGTGTTTTTCCTGGTAACAATTATCCAGCGTAACTATTACCACATAATAGCATCTGTAGTGGCATTATATGAACAAGGACTCTTTAGTTCCCTTCTGTGACGGTGAACAGAAAAAACTCACAGGAACTGCTCTGCTCCTCGAGGCTCATCACAGCTGACTAAAGTAACTTTATGACCTTTATAGCAACACTTTGCTGTAACTGCTGCAACATGTTAGTACTTCTCCCACACACCAGGAGGGACTTCACAGCAAACCCACAAGTGTTCGTCATCGGCTTCCTTAAAGGGGATGTGCAGCCAGGCCGTGGGTGTGTCACCTTATTGGTTAAAAAACATAGTAACTACATTAATTTATATAATTTATATAGGTATTTTGCACTTTATGTATATGTATTTGATGTACACGGGTGGGCAGTGTAAAAGTCCTGCCCTGAAAACATTGCTCAATGTTAAAGTCCATCCATCCATCCATTATCTATACACCGCTTAATCCTCTGTAGGGTCGCGGGGGGACTGGAGTCTATCCCAGCCGACTTGGGCGAAGGCGGGGGACACCCTGGACAGGTCTCCAGCCTATCACAGGGCTACACATAGAAACAGACAACCAAGCACACTCTCATTAACACCTACGGACAATTTAGAATCATCAATTAACCTCAGCATGTTTTTGGACTGTGGGAGGAAGCTGGAGTACCTGGTGAAAACCCACGCATGCACAGGGAGAACATGCAAACTCCACACAGAAAGATCCCAGGCGTCCTAACCGGGACACGAACCGGGGATCTTCTAGCTGTGAGGCGACGCTGCTAACCACCAATGTTAAGGTGTGTTAGTATAATCAGGAAAATATACAATCAAATTGTTATTGTTAAAATAAAAGTGGAAAGTTGCTAAAGGTTGCTAGAGCCTGTTTTTGAAAACATGTCCAATGAGTCAGACTATAGCACCTTAACCCCTTAAAGAACTGCAATCAATAATCATTTATATATAAAGATACCCAAGTTCATCTTAAAACTTGTATAAATTTTCTGTTTTAGAACCTGAGGGTTTTTCACAGATTCATGTCAACTTTTACATAAACATATACACCAATATGCCTGCACTCAGCGAGTAACGTGAATGATGTCTCAGTTGATCAATGTGTACTTTTCTTGTGGTAGTTATTCAGAGAAAAATAAATGAGAAGATAATATTAAATCCATCAGACTTTCATGGCAAGCCTAACGAGCGGGTCCAGTGAGCTTACAGGGCGGGGCTTTCTGTACCTTTCTTCTTCTTTAGAATCTGTTTCCAGTTCAAACATCTATGGCTAAAATACTCCGATAGCTCAAGCTGAGGGGTGGATGCAGAGAGGCAGAGGCTTTATATCTGCACATTCTAGAGGAAGCCACAGTGCAGAGTTGCATCTAAGACAGCAGGCCGGGTTTATTTCCTTGGAAATTCTTTGTTTTTCTGTGTTCAATCGATGACTGCAGAGGAACTTAAACAACCCCTTCAGGGAGAGACAATGCAAGCAATCTAAGGCTATATTAACGCTTGGTTCATGTTGGTTCATGACACATATAAAGACACACTATTAGAGTATATTTGGCAGCGATACAGCTAAATGCTTTACCGTGTTCACCCATAGTTTTTAATACCCATCCATCCATTATCTATACAATCCTCTGTAGGGTCGCGGGGGGGCTGGAGCCTATTCCAGCCGACTCGGCAACTCGCCAACCTATCACAGGGCTGCACATAGAGACAGACAACCAAGCACATTCACATTCACACCTACAGACAGTTTAGAATTACCAGTTAACCTCGGCATGTTTTTGGACTTTGGGAGGAAGCCAAAGTACCAGGTGAAAACCCACACATGCACAGGGAGAACATGCAAACTCCGCACAGAAAGATCCCAGGCGTCCTAACCGGGACGCGAACCGGGGATCTTCTAGCTGTGAGGCGACGCTGCTAAACACTGAGCCCTAGTTTTTAACATTGTAGCAGAAATGAGCTGCCTGCTGCTTTTCTAGATATGAGGCTGATGAGAGTGAAGCAAAAAGTAAAGGCCACAAAACCAAAACAAGGAGCTGAAAGACACTAAAACACCCCGTAGAGCTGAGAGGACCTACAGAGTTGGGTGGTAACTCCCTGCGGGCTTATTACACTGAGCTACTGCTTTCACATTGTAACTACATTACGAGTCACTTAATCCATTGTTAACATAAAAGTATTGATTGGAGAAGCTTGAACAGTCCTTTGACAATCATCTTCATGGTTTGTTAACGCTGCAGGAGCAGAACATCATCTGTAACCTACAGAGCTGTATGTTTTGTAGCTGTTGGATTCCTCTTTATCTGATCTGTCTTTAAACTAGTAGCTTGGATTCATTCAGAAATATCTGTCGTCAGTCACGGCACAGGACCATGAATTGCTCTAAACTAGCTGTTGCTGTTGCTTGTGTTGTCCGAGTGCCCTGTGGACGCCTGTCAAGAGGCCGAAACATCTTAACTTTACCGTTTTAATGATAACGACACGGCATGCAGCCCTGTAAAGACCTCTGTCAGATTCTGTGTGAACACAAGCCAGCAGCAATTACCAGGGCCTACAGAGTTTCAAGGAGTTAGCCGCTACCTCCGTCAATGCAACATTAGCGATTAGTGGTCGATTTGATGTGTTTTATTGACAAATATTTAAAGCTGATGAAAAACGCAATCACCAGGAAGCCGTCGCTGCTCAAATTAATGAGTCACTTGGGTTTATTTCTCTCTCACAGTTTCTGATTTGAATTTTATTTCTGTTTTTTTTTATTCTTTTTTTTTCCTCCAGGCAGCCAGATGCTCTCCTATACAGAGTCATGTAATCGCTCGCTTTTTCATGGGGTTCATTTCCTTCTGCTCTCTGGCAGGAGACTAATAGCTCAAAGACGTTATTAAGACGACAAGGCTGCCGTACAATTTGTTCAATGTGAAGAGCGCACTCAACTTCCTGTTGACTCACACCAAGCGGGAATCGGCATCAAGTACGTCAAAGTGGAGGGAAGAGGAGAGGGGTGATGTGGTGCTGCCTTCAGGGCGGCTGGGAAAACTTGATGGAGAAACTGACAGGTGAAGTTTTTGTCCGAACTTTGCTTGCTCTTGATCAGAATGGCTAAACACTGCCTGCTTCATGTTCCACAGCACTACAAACATTTTTATCCGCAAAAAGAAAAAAGCTCACAACCCTTGCTTCCTTCTCCTCTCCGCCATCCCCCAGCTGGATGTCGAGCAGATCCTCGCTGGAGCTGCAGAGTTTAGAGGGCAGGGGAAGAGTTTGTTCTGAGAGCTGTGAAAGCGCGAGCTGGCGTGTCGGATTTTCCCCCGTGTGGCCTGAATGCACCGCCAGACAGTGGAGGGTGGAAAGGGCGGGCCGTTGCCTCTTCCTCTCTTCCTCCCTCACCGGGCGTGGCAGCGGCAACACCTCAGGGCTTCTTTTCCCCCTTCTCTCTCTCTGATATGCCTTTCCTGCCCCCTCCTCCCCACTCTATCTCCCCCCTCCTCTTCTCCCCCCTAAGGCCCTCCCTGGATTTTGCCGTTTGATCGGCCCTACATGAGCTGCAATTCCCTGCTTGCAACTTTTCTGGGTTCTTTTTTTTTTTTGTAGATGGGGGGTGTCGTGATGAATTTACAAGCCACGCATACAGACAGTGGGCAGGGTTGAGACACACTTATATGCACAGAGAATGACTGTGTGAGAGAGAGAGAGAGAGAGAGAGAGGAGGAGGGGGGAGAGCAAGCGGCTGTGAAGTTAATTAGAACATCCTGTGTCTATTTCTCTCTCTGTCTCCCTCTTTCTCTCCCCCCCCCACCTCCCCTCTTCTCTATCTCTGAGAGGCTTTGATGTGGCTTAGTGCCTGGAAACGTAATGAAAAATGTATAATAGCCGTTCCGTTCGCCGTCTCTCCCTTCTTTTCTCTCTTCCCCCCCCCCCCACCCTCCACCTTACCTCTCCCCTGCTATCCTGGGTCCTGCCTCTATGACACGGCGCTTTTATGCTACACGGGGCAAGTTTCCAAAAGCTACTGAGAAGAGCTGTCCGCTTGCATTTAGAAATGACGTCTCTCCCGAGGAGAAAGTCGAATTTTCAGGTTGCTTTGTGAAGATCTCCTCTATACAGACTCATGACTGTGTGTTTCCATCAAGGACGTCCAGATCTGAGTCCTTCAATCCAAATCCTGGAAGTTCTGATCCAAAACTTGCAAGTGCATGAGCTTAAAGCATCGTTACTTCCATTATGATCTGTATTAAAGCACGATATAAACAAGACTGTGCAGCTCCTGACACCGACTTGATAATGGAATCCACTAGAGAGGAGAGCAATCAGTCTGTTTGAGTGGAGTCAACTCCCCCCACCACCTCCTCCCAAATGATCTTTAATTAAGTACAGATACTGCAGAGAACACACAAACCAGACAACAGACTGGCTTTATTGTGGCGGTTTACTAGCAAGTTACTCACAGAATTACAAGTGAGTGTTGGCAGCTGAAATCACCAGTGGCCTCAGCGTTTGTCAGGATGCTACCTGAAAGTTCTGTGCACTGATCTCTGCTAGTAGAAAGGGAGTGGGGGGGGAGGGGAGGGAGAAAGTGTGTTGATGAGCATCTGAGTGTTGTGAATCTGAATTCTGCCAACCTCAGTCGGACAATCCAGGTCACGTACACCAGTGAGGCCGAATACTTTTTTTTCTCATTATCACTCTCATTTTCCCTCTTATGAATGCTTAAATGTTCACAAAGGCCAAATGTGTAGTTTTGAAACACTTGGAAAGCTCATGTGGACAAAGAGCCTAAGTGTAGAGTCACAAAGGGCTCAGGGATATTTTAATTTAGCTGATATCAGTCCGTCCAAATATGTCTGTTCCTTATAGACGTCGTCAAATGAAATCCATGTCGTATTTTCTACGCAGTAGAAGACATATCATGAGTGAAATAAGCAGTCGGCACCATGGCTGAGCATTTCCTCCTTGGAACTGCAGTGTACTGAAGACAGTCTCAAAAACACAGATCCAGACCTTTTGAATTTCATACTTGACAAATGTAAGAGCTCAGTCCTGTCAGCTCGCAGGCTGGAACTTTCTGTATCTATTCTTCTTCAAAATTGGTTTCTCGGTTGAACATGTATGGCTGAAAGACTCCAGCGGAGTAGAGTTACTAACAGTCTGTGGGCGGCTGTGGCTCAGGTGGCAGAGTGGGTTGTCCACTAATCGCAAGGTTGGCGGTTCTGTCGCCACTGATGTGTGAATGGGTGCGTGAAAGCGCTTTGAGTACCACTAAGTTAGAAAAGGACTGTATATGTGCAGACCATTTTGGCAGTTATGGTAGAGTCTTAGGTGAGCTGACGTGCTCCAGCTGCAGCAAGCATGGAGAGTTGTGGGTGAGGAAAGAAGATGGGGATGTCATATATTTGCACAGTTCAGAGCAAGCAAAACAGTGTAGCGTTACAGCTAGGCCTTTTTCAGGCTGCAAATAATTATTTCGTGAAAAAAAATCTAAATATGTCTGCTTCGGATGCCTTCGGGACGCCTCCCTGGAAAGGTGTTCCGGGCATGTCCCACCAGGAGGAGGCCTCAAGGTAGACCTAGGACACGCTGGAGGGACTGTGTCTCTCGGCTGGCCTGGGAACGCCTCGGAGGCTCACCAGAAGAGCTGGAGGAGGTGTCTGGGGCGAGGGAAGTCTGGGCCTCTGTGCTTAGACTGCTGCCCCCGCGACCTGGCCCCAGATAAGCAGAAGACAATGGATGGATGGGTGGAATATGCAGCTTTGATACACAGAGGGGTTAAATCAAACCTTGGTACAGAAGTCTCAACAGCCATGGTTCATCTTAATTTTTTTAGCTCTGTTTTCTCAAGAAAACAAGATAATTTTCCTACATTTTCTCGTTATAATGACATAATTTTGTCGTTATTACGCGTGGTGTTAACGGCAAAATTGCATTAATGACAACCAACCCGCCAGACCAGAAGGTGCTCTGCTGCCGCTGCACCCTACCGACTGAAGCCGGGCCTGGACATGCTCTACTTCAGCTGCACACTCTAATGAGCTAAGTTAAGCCTGTTCATGTGTTTGTTTGTACTTTTGCAAGTTTGCGGACACAAGTTATCGTCTTTAACAGCGGTCTAGTGGGTTGGTTTTGCTTTCTACCTCACCGGAAAACTAACTCATAATAACGAGAAAACATTCATGTCCGCTATGTCATTCATCATGACATAGCGGATTTTGTTATTGCGTGAAAATGACAAAATTGTTATAACGAGAAAACGAAACGAATTATCTTGTTTTCTCGAGAAAACGAAGAGAAAAATTAAGTTGAACCATGGCCGTTTAGGGCTTCCGTAGGACATCTCTAGTTTCATTTGTTAGGGTTAGGGTTATTGAATGGGATGATGGCCACTGACTGCACCAATCAGTAGTCTTTGATTATGCTTGAAATACTACCGAGTACTTGGGTTAAGTTAGAAACAACTACATTTTCACTTTATGGGGGAAGAAAAAAGTGCAATTCAGCCTATTTTCTGGAGTTCCACTTTCAACATGTGCTGCTTCCCCAGCATTGGAATCCACACCTGTGAGTGGGGTCAAAATAACTTTAAAGCATCTCTACTTTTTCAGCACAGATTTACAAAAGTTGTGGAGTGCAGCCCCATAATTCCAGCCTTGTTAGTGGCTGGGAGACGGGAGCTGCAGAAATTGTTCCATGATGTTGTTCAGTGATCTGCTAAGCCCCTCTGTTGTGAACCGTACTGACCCCCAGCTCCGGTGCTGCTGCACTGATCTCTATGTTGTTCGACAAAATAAACACAGACTCCTGTACTCGGCTGTATAGACATTACGTCTCAGGTTTCCCAAAGCTCTGTTGTCCCAGTCTGCATTAAAACACAAGCGTGTCAGATTTATCCACTTCTGATACAGTTTCCATAGAGCTCAGTTTCCACCTGTCAGAAATGCCAGATTAGTGAGGATGAAACAGAGACGATTTTTCAAAATAAACCAGCTTACTGTGCATTTATCAAAGACAGGCCTGAGTTACAAAGAGGCTGCATGCAGATGTCAATCTATTGCGCAGCAGTTTTCAGGATCATGAGGAAGGCTTTCGCAAGAATGGAAAGCTATCACAGCAGCAATCATTTTTCAATCAACAGAGCTGAGGTAAACAGTAGAAATACAGCTGTCATGTTAAATTAAAAGTATACGACTGGACATAGCAGGGCATTGCTGTGTCACTGCTGCAGAAATTTGTAATGCTTTTGATAGATGACACTGCTTTTTTCTCTTTTTTTTGCCCTGGCACCCCCACTGCGTCATTGCAGAGCCCTGAAATTGACATGGATGAGGAGCTGCGTGTTTCCACTCAGGGCTCTCGCTGCTTGTCTGTCTGAACACGGCTGTGGCGTGGACACAGAACAAATGTCACTTTTTGCCACATAGGCTGCCTCTCTTTATGTTTCCACCTCCCTCCTGTCTCGACCCTCCCATTACACCCCTTCCTCCCTCCCTCCCTCCCTCCCTCCTGCCCTACCTACCTCCTTCCTCCCTCGGCGGTCGCTTTCTGCCAGTCAGCACATCCCCAGGCGGGGAGGGCTGTTTGATCTGAGCCTCCCTCCCCTCTCTCCCCTCTTTCTCTCTAGCTCTCAGTCTTGTTCCTTTCAGCGGCTCGCTCTCTGTTGATTCGCCACTCTCGCGCAGAAACGGTCTCTATTACTTACCGTCAAGTCCAAGTTCAAAGATGACATTCTCTGACTTTACTAAGGCCCATCAATTCGACTCAGTGAAGTGGCTGCAGTCGGGAGAGGAAAATGAAAACTAAGAAAGAAAAAAAAGAAGTTCTGGCTTTGTGTAAGGTACATGAGTGACATTACAGCCAGGAGGAATTGGTGTCAAGTGTAATCCATCAGCAGAGATCTCCATCATGTGGCTATTAACATGCTTTGGCCATGCTGATCATCAAACAGGATGTGACGAGCCATCACCCACCCACCCGCCAGTTTTCCACTTCTCACACATCACGTCTCATCAAGGGGAGGATTTTTTTTTCACCTGCTCATTAACCATCCTCCCTGTTTGCGGCTGCAGCTTCGCCACTGTACCTGTCATCTCTCATTCAAATCAGCATCTCCCATCTGTAGCCTCCCCTCATTTCATTCCGGCTTCCTCATAAAGAGGAGACTCAATTTTGCCTCGCTTTTTTTCCCTCTCCGCTGTCTCTGGCTGCTTAACTGTATCCCCGAGCCTGTTTTGAGCTCTTGGGCATGTGCTTCGATGAGCACACGGCAAATACATTAGGTAAATCAGCACCTTCCTCTCTTCTCTCTCTCTCGTTCTCTCTCCTCCTGCTGGGTCTGAAGAGTTATATTTGTTAGCAGATTTGTTTGCAGATTCATCTCCCCTCACCGAGGCTTGTCTCGGTTTGTTACCGACCGCTTCATCTCGCTGCCTCTCTCGCCAAGAAGCGGAGAGAACATTCAGTGTCTAGATATTTCTCCGCGCTTCAAACAGCTACCTGAGTTCCCTTTATCCCCATCCCCATTTGAAAACTGCTCAACTTTCTCCGGCTTTCAGTAAAGGTAGCGGGGGAAGAGGAGCGTTTGTGCTCAATCTGAGCAACTTGTTGGCTAATGGATGTGACTTATGGAACATTAGCTCACCAACACAGACATCTTAATTCTTATGGATGGAAAGAACATCTTTTCTTTCCCCACTGTTTTTTATTCCCCTCTCCTTGCACTCTCCGTCTCTCCTGCTCTCCCGGGACCCTTCCTCCATCATACTTAACTCCTCTTCAAAGCCATCTACTCCACCTCATTCCCCCTCCACCCTGCGTCTCTCTCTCCCTCTCATCACTATTTTGGTTTTATGAGTTGGATGTCCTCTGTCTCCTTTATGCACCCATCCACCATTGCAAAAGTAAAGTCGAACGCACACATACACACACACATACACAAATACCTCCCTCCCCATCCCTTCCCTCCATGTCCTCGTCGGGTTGAGCAGAAGGTCGTAGTCATCAGCAGTCCATTAGGCCACAAAGGCAGGAGCTGTGCCGCTCCGCCAGAGTGCAATGTGCTGTTCTGGAGGCGACGGGGGCAGAACACAGAGAGGTACTGACTGGACCGACACCACCAGCAGGCAAACAGAGCTGCTCTTTCCACTGGCGGCTGAATATGATGGCCCCTGCCAGTGGAATGATGTGTTCGTTCTTCCACATCTCACTTTACTGACACTTTGAGTAAAGTAAAACTTCACGCCCTCAGTAAATAAAACTTTTGCAGTCACATTACGTAGACGGTGGTTGGCATTTTAACTGTGTGCCAGCAGCGACAAGGTGAAACAGTTTCACAAGAGTCTCCTTCTTCTTATCTGTATTCAATCTGTGAAACGACAGATACAGACTGGGTGCAGAGAAATCGAGGCTTAAGGCTTTTAATGATGTAAATAACTTAAATTGATTTGTAATCCTTTATTGCGGCGTTGGTAGCCAACCAAAGAAATAAAATGCACACACCAGCCATAACCACTGAAGACCCTGACATCCTATTTTTTCCTGTCAGTGTTTTATTGTGAGAAATTGGGTTCTACATAAAAACTAAACTTTCTGCCAAAGTTAGAAGAGTTTAGTTCTTTCTTTATTACACTTGAGAGATTTGTGTTTTTGTCCTTGCTTTTGCTTCCAGTTGGAGGTGGGTGGGAGCTCTGCGGAGACGAGGTACTGCAACATTTGAATCTAAATGTGATGACAGTTGTGGGCTGCCTGTCACCGTCAAGCAAATCTGATCAAATCACAACCACGCAGTCCTGAAAGAAGCAGATTAGCTGAGCGACGTGGTGCTGGAGCGGCACCGTTGGCCGGCTGGTCTGGACGGAAATATTGAAGCAACTGTTTGATGGACTGCCGTGACATCTTGCACAGGCATTCAGGATCCCCAGAGGATGAGTACTTTGATGTTCCTTTGACTTTCCTTCGGTGTCACAATAAGGTTGACATTTCATTCTAGATAAAATGTTTTGACTTCTATGTCTTACACTGAACCCCCCTGAGGAGTGGGTATACTGACTTTTATAACTCTTGCTGACTTCTCATCCATCCTACATTTTATTTGTCCAAAACTTTGCTTTATGATGAAAAATTTGCAAGACTATAAAGATTCCCTTTAAACTCAGCTGCACTTTGTGTTTACTTAAGGTTTACATATTCTAGGAAGCTAATACGGTAAAGAAAGATGGTGAACATAGAAACAATATAAACACTGCCTTATTGGTATTGTCATTGTTAGCATGCTGACATTAGGATCTGGCTTTAAATCTGATTGCTTAACAAGAATGACATCTGAAAGTTTTACGAGACTTTAGCAACATCAGATTCTACCTGTACATCAAGTATGGAGAAGGAATTAAATATATCGTAAGTAGAATTTTGTATTGATAATTCAGCTTATTGTTTCATAACTCCATTAGGTCTGGTTATAATTTAAATATAAATCGATCACACACAACATTAAAGCCACTGATAGGTAAAGTGAATAACACTGATCATGTTGTTATAACGCAAAGTCTAATAATAATAATAATAACTAGAAAAGCACTCGGCGAGCGCATACCTCCGCCAAGGAGCTTCATACATATTTTGTATGGAACGTTACAGATACAAATGTAATTACATACAGTTCAAATTTCCTACCGACAATGCGGCCTTCACCCCATGCGACCTAATGAACAGGCCCGGCCTCTAGCGCAGCAGCTCCTACCAGCCTCCCAGCTTCTTCCAACATTGGGCGCAGTGGACGTTAGCACTACCCCAGACCAAGCACACCTCCCATTGCAACAGCACTCCTAGCAACAACCACATGCCCAGGCTTAAGGAACATGACAAAGAACCCAAGGCATTGGCTTTGCGTTGAAACTCCCCACAGCTCAATCAGATCAAGCATGCCCCACACTGTAACCCACAATCCCAGTGCCAGACACCACAGGACATTGCATCCAGTGACAAGTAGCAAACAGAGCACCCACAAAAATCATAAGGTTGCTGAGCAAAATAGTTGGCTCTGCTCAGTGAACCCTTCTTTGCTATTTCATATTGCTGGCAATGATGTCTCTTTGTCAAAAGCATTACTTTGTAATTGCTGTGAAGTACCGACTGTGATACCTAATTCTCTGATCATACTCATTAAGTACTTTAATAAGCTTTGAGAGGACAGTTTATCATTTTTCCTGTTTCAAATGCAAATTTTACACCAAAGAAAGGTTAATCCAAAATATGCAATTAATACTTCATACTGTCCTATCAGTTATGCTGAGTTTAGGGTGAGGTAGTCGGTTCTTTTGCTCCATTTAGAAGGTCAGCCGCCTGCAAAGAACACGATAACAGTTTCTTTGAGTTGGGTTATATCTTTTGTTTTAGATTTTTGGCCCACACTGTCAGCAACAAAGTGTGAAGTATGAATATAAAAGTGATCATTGTGGACTAGAGTATTCCTTTAAGGCATCACCTTGGTTCAGCAGCAATCTTCCACTACACTGAACTTGATGACACAGGATGGTAGAGCTTACAGCCTGCAGCACTCGTGCTCTGCGGGATGAACAGTTTGGACTTATTTGCAGTTTTTGCTACTTTCTACATTCATTCTTAGAAGCTCTGTGTGGAATAGAGGATATATGAGATATTTGTCACTGTGACCTTCTCAGACACACATTCATGGGGAAATTTCAGCTGCTCCTATATGTTCACCAATTTAGGCATTATAATAATAAAGCTGACAGACAACGCCAAACACTTCCTGCCAAAGTAGCATTTAAAACCTCGAAACTGAAGCTCCACACAGAGGTCACAGATGGTCACAGATAATAGGCCCTTTACTGCCTGTTATTATTTTTGGCTCTTCCCTGCGCGTCCTTTACCCTTTCCTCCACATGTTTTTGTTGACAAAATGGCAATCCGGCTCCAATCAGCCCAACCCACCGACAGACAACAAGACTCGGGAAGATGAGACAACAAAAACTAACTGCAGCCTTACCTAGCTCATCAAGCAAGGCTAATGAGCCTGTCCCGTTCTGGGAAGCAAACATCGAATTAACTTTGTACTCCGAAACACGGATATAGTTGCAAAAAAAAAAAACTGGCATAAGCATTTATAAACTTGTTTAAAATGGTGCGACTGTTTGTGAAATGCTGTCATCCAAATGTCAGGGCAAACAGAAACCCAGCACGCCAGATGCTGCCTGAAAATGGATGCATTTATGTTACAAACACAATTAACTCACACCAACTATGACAGGTGCCATTGTTACCTGCCGTTTGAGTTTTACAGTAGTTCTGTTTTCCCTTTTTCTCTTCAAATGCCTGCAGACACCATTATAACAGACATGATGTGACGAGACATCTTTTAGTAATTGCCTTCCTTTCACACTGTGTATGTAATAGTGCAAGTGACTGCCTCATTAAAGCCGTTATTTGTGCCTAATGCATGTCAGAAACACAGTATGAGAGTATGTTGGTACGGTATGTGCAGCTGCTGCAGTCCCCATCCCATACCTCATCTCCAAGTCCTGGAATTTCTTGTTTTAATTTCAGTGTCAGTGCCTCGCAGACTTCGCTAACCTTTAGGAAATGGCACCGGCTGTCCGTTTGCCTGGCAAGAATTCCAAAAGAATAGAGTGTGCTGCCAATGAGGTTTTCTTGCCCCCCCCCCGGTCTGAATTACTCTGTTTTGGTCAGTCACTCTATCCATGTCTATGCGGGACTCAATTCGCTGTGATTGATTCTGCATCCCGCTGCACACACCCACATCTTGAATTCAGGACAAGACGTTGGAAATTGTCAGCCATCGATTCTCAATTCACCCACTCCCGATGGCAAAATTTGCCTTCGCGCTCTCGTCATGGGGGTGCAGCTTAATTAGTTTTAAGATTTGTTCCACTTGGACACAAATGACAGTTAATAGTTCTTGTGGGACTTTGCACACAGTCTGTTGTGCTATTGCAATGGCATGTAGCCCAGCTGTGAATGCAAGATGTCTTAGTTTTTGCAATGAATTGATTAAGTTGCCAGAAGGCTCCAATTGAATGAAACCTCTTATTTTTATTCCCTGACAAAACATTTCACAAGCTATGCCTTGGGCTTTCTAAAACACAAGCCATTCTGAACTTTTACAGCATACACTTAAGTTGTACTCATTTAGCTAAAGCACTTGCATCATCTGGATCCTGATAAAAAATGCAAGAGAACGTGAGCAGCTCATTTGCCTTAACTTACTAGCAACTGAACAGGAGTGTGAGTGTTAAGTGTGTATGTATGTATATATGTAAGATGGATTTTAGGTACGCAGGCCAAACTTCCAGGAGCCACAGGTACAGAACAGAGTCGTCATTCAAACAATGGGACAGCCAGTATGTAAATTTCTTGCTGTAATCATTGCAGACCTGCGTTTTTGCCCCCAAACCTCTCCGCCCTCTCCAGACTAACTGTCCTTATGGCTGACCCTCTGCTGACAAAATGACAGATGGGATGTGGAGGGTTTCTGACCTCAGCAACCCAGCAAAGGCGAGCTGGTACGCCCTAAAAACCAGGCCACAATCAGTCTTTTCATCCTCCACAGTTATATTTCTGGAGGACGTATTGGCATGAGAGGAAAGTGTGTCGGAAAGGTGACCGCAGCGCCTGGTGTTTGGCAAGAACAGGGTGGAAAAACAACGAATGGAAGCTCCGCTCTCTTCCTCCTCCACTTTGACACCCCACTTCGTCTCCTTCTCCCTCCTGTTTATTCTCTCTCTCACACTGGCCTCTTTTGTCGTCTTTCATCCGCTGCTTCCTCCAAGCTTGTTATTGTTTTCTCTCTGTCGACATCCTTCGCTTTCTCTTGCTCAGCCCGGCTCTCTTTTTAACCTCCCCCTCTCTTGTGTGCCTGCTTCCACCTTTCGCGTTCCTTACTTTCTCACCAATCTCCCTCACGACGTCGTCTCTCCCGCCCTCTCTGCCTTTCTTCATGTCTTTTTGGCCACGGTCCCATTTCCCCAATTGGCTTAGTGGCAGTCTAATCATTCTCCGACACCCCTGCTGTCGTCTCTTCTATCTCTTCGCCTGCCGCCGCCCTAATCCTGTGATCAGTAAATACCCTTCTTCAGCACACAGGGCTTCTCAGCAGCCCACTGCCTCCTTTCCTTTGAGGGGAGTAAAAGATTCTGTAGCAAACTCCTTGGGGTTTTTCAGTCCACCAAAGTGAGTGGACTGAAAAACTTGTGAATTTGTTCAGCTGTTCACTCCATTGCATCAGTTTGGTGGTGAAACGCTTTAATTAAGCAATGACTGCAGACAGGAAGAGAAAAATAAGGCTCAGTGTGTGCTTATCAAATGATAATATTGCACTTTAACCCACTGCCTTAAGGTCAGTATGATTTGCAATATTTATGTAACTCCAGTCTTGCCAATAACAACCTCCACACTGCATAAATATCTCCTCCTAAAAAGTCATTCAGTAAGGTCATAACAATTCACCAGTTTATATTGCAAGTCAGTCAACTTCTTCCAAGAGTTTTAGTGTTTATTTCTGCCTCTATGTGCCTCCTCCAAAAATAAAAAGCTCACATTAGATAGTATGACAGTCACACTTTCTTTACGTCCAACAATGATGGTCTTCAGGAACTACTGCACACCTTGTCTGTAGATGTAAATGTTGTATCAATACTGTGATGGAACTCATTAGCACCAGCTTTGCTATTGACATTTGACCAATTTTATATACATCTGCATGTCATGGGTTGAAAATTACTCACCACGACATTTACTGTTTTAAATTATTCTGGACCTTGCGAGGCTTTTAGAACTTTGCTACACCATGAAACTTATATAAAAAAGAATAATAACGCCCTCTTATCAGAGGTCGCCCTCCTCCCTCAGCTCCTCCACTTGTGTGGGAGTCTGTGAAACCATTTTTAAATATATCCTGATCAAGACTTTATGCCATTCTTTGCTAATCCTCCGCTTAGCATTTTTCAATTTCTGGCGCAATGGTTCGTGCTTGTGCTTTTGATGGCTGTAAAAGCACCGCCAAACTGCTTTAGTTACCTTCAGACCCTCATTGTACCCTTCTTGTAACTAATGCTGTGTTACCACACAGAGACTGTCCTCTCTTGCACTTGCATTGCCTCAGCTCTCAGAGCTCTAGCTTCAGGCTGGAACCAACAGCACAAATTGATGTTGCTCCGGACCACCATGGTCCTCTACCATTTGTGTCTGGGGTGGGGATGTCACTGAGCTACTCCTGCTTCGTACACTCAGAGCTGTGGGTAGTGTTATACTATTAAATTCATGTTTTCTTGACTGCAAAACAGCGACAAGTTTGCCATAATCTGCTTTTTGCTTTTGTAAACCTACAGCAAACATAAACCGACTGACATGTTTGACACTGATGACAAACTTGACACCAGAAGGTTGTTGGAAGTTTAGCACTACTGGTAAACTGCGATGGCAAATCATGAGCATGTTGTAGCAAACTTACAGTTATTGCCAGAATGTTGCTGGAGGTTTGCAACTAGTGGACAACACTGTCCAATTTGGGACGAAATGTGTTTGATGCAAATAGCCACATGTTTGCAGATATGATAAAGAAAGATGGAACAAAGTTGTCTGGCTGGTGAACTTGTACTGAAAAAAGCTTTTATTCAAGTATTTTCTATCGGTATTTTTTCCTTTTAACATTTGAAGACGCAAGGTTTTCAGGGCGTGGGCTAACCAGTGTTCTGGGGGAATGTAACGCTATCTGGAATAATGAGATTGGCTGGTGCTGCTGGAGTGTGAACTTTAACAAATCCAACAGAGCATGACAGAGCCGCTTACTCCTGATAGCGCTGAGAACAGTGGGAGAAATCTACACAACAGCTGAATTATGGCGAACAGAAGTTGCTTTTCCAATCTACCCTGCAACCACACAAAATAAAAAGCCCGAGAACAGAACACAAATAGAGTTACTGCTGTAGCTGATGAGGTAGTTAGCTGGAGACAGAGTCGGCTGGCCCATCAGGCAATACAGGCAAATGATAAGGGTGCTGTGGCCTCCAGGGGGCGCCACAAAATCGGGAAAAAAATTCACCTTCAAACTTCTACTGTTTACTCTTAAAATGGAAACGCTCACATGCTTTCAAACGTAAATCAATGCCCAATTAATATTACTACAAAACAATGCCATTTGATTTCTTTTGTACTCGTATGAAAATCACCATGGAGGGGGGTTCCAAGTAAAATCTTGCCTAGGGCGCCACATTGGGTAGGGCCAACTAGAGAGGTCAAACAAGCCTCTGAATGTGATCCGCAAGACTTTGACCTAGAAATTATGGTTTGGGATCTCAATAATTCCATTATTTCTACACTGACAGGCAGAGTGTTTATTCTTACGAACAATAAAAATATTGACAAATACATATATTTAAATACAGGACCCATAATAGAAACTTATGCAACAAAATAGAGTGGACTTCTGACTGTCAGTTAGCCAGATTGCATGAACATTGTCAGAGCCAGCTCACCCATCAGGCAATATAGGCAAATGCTAAGGCGCCGTGGCCTCCAGGGGGCGCCACAAAATCGGTAAAAATGTCACCTTCTATATAATTATAGTAAAACTAGTTATTACTGTTTACTCTTAAAATGAAAAAGCTCACATGGATTCAAATGTAAAGCAATGCCCAGTTAATATTACTGCAAAACAATGCTATTTGATTTATTTTGTAAGCGTATGTAAAGTTAGCCAGATTGCATGAACATCGTTATAAAATGACAAGTCACCACCAGAAATGTCTGAGCTTTGGACCAACGGGCTGCGTCTATCAGCATGTCTACATGAGGCGTCAAAAGAATTGCCAGAGAATTAGAAAAATTCAATTCAATTCAATTTCATTTGTATAGCGCAAATTTACAACATATGTCATCTCACAGCGCTTAACATAGTAATTATAATTATACACAGAACAGAAAACAGAAAACCCAACAATGCAAAGTTGCTTTTGGATTCCCTATGAGCAAGCAGTCAGTGACGGTGTGGAGGAACCAATAAATAACCCCTAGGATAGGGAGGTGGAGGAAAAAAACTCCGACAGAACCAGGCTCAGGGAAGGCGGCCACCTGCCTCGACTGGCTGGGGTGGGAGATTTCACCAAGATAGGAACAGATACAGGATGATTGATGCCCAACTAAAAATCTGTGTTAGCCAACTGTTGCAGTAATCAGGAGATATAGAATGAGGCTTATCACTAATCAGTGGTTATCATCCTAAGATGACGCCACAGACATTGTGCTACTTGTACAACCTAGCTCTAAAAAACAAATGGGCAAGTGCTTCATACTTGGCACAGGGTATCAATGAAAGTATGAGTTTCTGTGACAGCTCAGTGACAGTGAGAGGAACATTGCATAATGCCAGCCTCTTCGAAGGGCATCCAGTACAAATCATTGCTTGCTGTTTTACTTGATTAAACTGTACTTTCAACCTTAGGAACATTAAAAGAAGCCTGATGAATGCTGGGAGCACATTCTTTGGTAAGATGAGCCCAAGATAAATTTGTTCAGCTCAAATGGGATCCTGCATGTTTGTTTTGATCCTGTTCAAGACGACCAGAGTAAACACATAGTCCTGACAGTGAAGCACAGAGGTGGGAGCGTGACGATATGGGGTGCAGGGGAGAAGACATTAATAGATGGCACCATGAGTGTCTGTGGATTCACTATAACACTGTCCGACAGGATGACTCCCAGCCTGCAGAAGCTCGGCAGAAGCCCCACATTCCAGCATAACACTCTGCCAAAATCAGACAAGAAACAAAAATCACAACTGTGACTTGGCCAAGTTTGTCACCTGACTCGATTCCAATAGACACCTTTCGGGCATTTCAAAGAGAAAGGCAGAGCATCACAACCCCTCCAGCAAAGAGCAACTGAAAGAAATCTCTAATGGATGACACAACGTCTCTCCGAAAACACAGATATCGTCCATGCTGAAGAGGACTGAGTCTGTCATCAAAAATAAAGCTGGGCATACGAACTACGGCAAGAAATAAAAGGTTTGGATCAAAGTAATGAAATGTGGACTACAAACCGCTCTGCTCAGAAATAAGGCAATTACTTTAAACAGACAGTCTGTGATTTCTGGGGTGGAATGGGGTCTCGCAATCAAAGCAGTTACAAAAGACATAGTTTGATGATATTGTGAACTACCCTGGCATCGTGGAACTTGTCTTCACCACCTTTGCTGGTGAAGAAAATGTGCTCATGGACGAAGTAATGTATTACAGTGATCCCTCGTCTGTAGTGGGGGTTAGGTGCCACTGTTATTAACCTTTCCCACACTGTTATAAGCACTTCCTATGTTCTTAAACACTTTCTACAGTCTTAAACCTTCCATCAAGAGAAGCTTCTACAGCCGTGTCTGATAATGGAACTAGTGATGCAGCGATTCCACTTGAAACGCCCACTTTGGAAAAACTTTGTCGTACTTTAAACACACCGACACCGAGGACGTCGGCTGCCTACCGGGAAACTGATGATGATGTTACGGTAATCCTACAGACTGTCATCGGTTCTCTGACGGTCGTTTCCAGTAAACACTCACCGTGTGGGACCAAAGGTTCTGGCTGGCTTCCATCACCGCCGATCAATGAGCGACCAACTAAATCAAGCGTAAGCAGCCGTAGCTGCGTTTTCCATACGTGCGTCTACTCATCTGCTGTTCGCTACATATTCTATATACAATCTAAAAAGCCATGATACAGTGAGACCGCGAAAAGTGAACTGCGATATAGCGAGGGACTGCTGTAAAGTTTTATCCACATTACATTTAACCATGTATGCTCTCATTATGTTATTTCATTCTAATGAAATAGCCACAAGTAACATTAGATTACGGAACATCATCGCTAACTTACCATGAGATGAGACAAGTATCCATACAGCTGCTGTAGCTGACATTCTGTGGTGGATTCAATTGTGGGGTAGCTCAGTGCTGCTATCTGTCAGAATGATCCTCCTGAAATAATCATGATCCATCATGAGTGGGGAAAAAAACAATAGAATGAAAAAAAGGAGAGAGATCTGAATACCAAGATAGAAAGTCATTCAGTCTTCAGTGCTGGATGGTTTCCGTACTTGTGACATTTTCTCCACAGGTGCAGCTGCTGCTCTAAGGTTTTATTCGAAATTGCGTCAGCATGAGCTATACATGTCAGGCTAAACCCAGTATGCTCGCAGGCGCACCGATGTTTCAATTATAATCAGATTAAGGCATTATTATTATCATCATTACACTAATTACTATTAAGACGATAATTAGTGCAGAGATGAAAGAAAGTCGCACCTAGACGTTTCAATTCCATCAGCTTAAAGTTCAAGAGGCGACTCCCTCCTGGTTCACGTAATCCAGTCAACTAAACCGAAAACTCCTCTTTCTTACACACTAAGGAGCTAATCACTAATCAGTGTGCTCATTATTAACCTAATTAGCTGCACCTGTAGCAGTCCGCCTGCAGCTCTTGACTCTGATGCCGGCGTACTCACCAGCAGCATTAAGCCTCCATTCAGAGTCTGAGCGATCGTGGCCAAGCTGAGGGGGAACATGGCTGCAGGATTACAGGGTCCATCCCCATAATTAGGCATTAACCCCAGAGGAAGTAATGCCAGAAATCTAATCTATGTTTTATCAACAGTTTATATCTGCAAGTCTCCTCTTGGATAGCTGACAGTAGTATGAATGTTTTAATTGAACTGTTTCCTCAATCCGGTTATTCATAGCAACGAGAGACATGCAAATACAGAGGCTACAGCACACTGTGTTCCTCTGCCTTCCACTAAAGGTAAGCCGGGAAAGGATCCAACCACCCCGTGCTCTCAGCAGGATGAAGCAGGTAGAGAAGATGAGTGGGTGATTGAATGTATGAAACCTAAGGCTAAATGAATAAATAAAGTCCTTTTCTGGAATAAGGGCTGCGCGGAAAACTGGCACACAAGTGTTACACGAAACAGGGAGAAGTGGTGTTCAGGTTTTTATGCACTGCAAATTCAGAGCGGACTCCTAGGACACTGACGTCTGCTCGGATTTCCTCTTTCATGTTTTTACGGCTTCTTTTACTAAATAAAGTTTGGCTAATTTTTTTCTATCAAACGCATGCTAAGGTTGTAAAAGCCAAGCAAGCGACATGCAACATCTTGTAGTTCTGACACTTACCACCATTCTCTTTGCAAACCTGTCATGCCTTGATTCATACTATATGCCATGACCTCGATTTACCATAATGCAAGATCCTCCTTTTGATCTTATATATATATAAATATATAATCTCAGTTGGGCTCTTGACCTTTTTTTCCTGGTCCTGTGAGAACAACACTAATGGTTTGCCCATGTTGTCACAGTTCCAGCTTGTAGGGACCTTCAGTTCTAGTTGTATTACTTGAATACCTATTGAAGCAACACACAAAGGGGCCATCTAAGGGGCCCTCTATCCGTGGAGCTCCTGCCAGAGCTGTGTTTATGTTGACATACTTGTGCTCCTGGAAGGAAAATTATAGAGCGCCAACTCCAACTGGCACGTATTGACAGGGCACCAGGTGTTGTCAGCTGGAACATCTCAGCAGGGTTAGCCTTGAAAGCTCGGCAGACACTATTCCAGTTTTACTAAACATGTACAGTGCGTTTAGTTTATTCATCCTTCCTGTTTGGCTGGAACCTGGGCTTTCTCTATTCATACTGTAGGAGTCAGGTGACTGGACACCATGTGGACCTTAACGGTGAGTGAAAACACCAAACCCTGGCCCTTGCTTTTGTCCAGTGACAATTCAAATAAAGCCTAAAAGCTAAAAAAATGCCCTAGTGTCTTTAATAATTAATCTCAGTTGGTTATAAATATGCTACACTTTTCTTACATGTACATTTTAAGAGTAAATTATGTTTTCTTGTTGACAGTAGACAGAATTGGAGTGCTTTACGGTTTATCTTCTGAATATTTACACTTTTTTGAGAATGAATTTGAAAGAAAATGTTATCCCTTTTGTTGTTTGTTTTCTCTGCTGTACTGAAACTGTAGTAAAACTGTATAGGAAGTAAATGGATGCAGCCTCCAGGTCTGAAAGGTAAGGCCGATGCATAACTGACCACAACAGCCAGAAGGGGGCAACTCAACTGATAGCAAAAGAAAGTCTGTTTGTACTGAACTCTATGAGAAAATGACTTTACTTCTTATTGATCTTTTTCCGCACTGAACATTTCTCTATTTATTTTATGTTCCCACTCACTTGTTTCGAGACTCCCTCAGTGCAGCTTGATGTGCATTTTGTAAAGTATGGTCCCATTTAGCTTAAAAAAGACAATAGCAGAGTATGCTTCATGGCTGAGCTAATGGCGGGTACACGCTACAGGATAATCGGGCCGGTTTTTGTCCCGATCTACCCCTTACGATCAAAGCCAGCAAAGGCCCGATTGTCTGATCTTTGCAAACGACATCGTGTCTGATTTTCCTTTGGTGTGGGGGGTGTTAAGAGGGATTTTGTCTGGTCCGATCCGCTCAAAGGCCTCGGAAGGAGAGATCATAAATAACGAATGTGTTTAATATTTGCGACTAGAAATCCTGTAGTGTGTGGGGTCCTCCGAGAGGAGTCAAGCACGCACAGTGTGTGATGTCATACCGGAGCAAAAGCCAATCAAGACGCGAGCTGACTCAGCTGACTGACGGAAGAGGAAGTAAAAACAAACAAACAGCGCTATTTATAACACCGTTATTCCCATCACTGGTAGTTTGCAATGATTGTGGTAACGTTACTAATATTTTTGACTTGCTAGCATTGGTGCTAGCATCTAGCGCACAGCTCTCCAAGCTATCTGTAATACGTGTGGCAATTTTTATTCACCTCCAACTAGCGCTGTAATACATACAGCCCACATTCTACATGACTTTTTCCATAATTGTTTTTCTTTTTTGTGTGTTTTTTCACAAAGTAAGAGGCCGAAAACAACCATCATTGCTTCTTCCTGTTTGTCCGCCATGTTTGTTTACACTGAAGTCACGTTTGACTACGCGAGATTTGGAATACTGAGCGTGAAGAAGCTGATACTCTGCTGTAGGATCGGTTAGTGTGTGGTGTGCTCCGTAGTGCACACCACACACTGTAAGATCAGACGAGAGAGATTTGTCCTTTGTTATCATCAAGCGTGTGGTCTCTAAGCCTGTGAAGGTTTGAAGAATCCGGTAATGTGTGCCAGCCTTAACTTGTGATTGACAAGTTGCTTCTGTGCATAGTGTCCTTGAGTTCTCGGCCAGATGCACCCCTCACTTGTCCGGTTTAAAAAAAACAAACTCAAGGCTCCACAGTGACAGTCCACAACTCAGTGGTTAATGTCGTGGTGGCTACATCCCTCACAGTCTGTGACCAAACCAAGGTTCATCCTGGATCATGAATTTTGGGTACCATTACACCCCGAGTGCGTACTAATGCAAACATTAAAAAATGGGCAGTGTCGTCCTTTTTGTTATTCTTAAAAGTACCTGTAACCACTGACTGAAGGCTTGAACTACTGTTCTTTTATTTATTCTGTAAACACGTATAACACTGAAGTGTCCTTGTTCTTTTATTCTTTGTGAACTGTTCTGTTATTTCTTTCATAGCTATCCTTGTTGTTCACTTTCATCTTGTCTTTTTGCCTTGTTTGGCTGCACTTTTTGTAATTTGTCCTAATGTTCTGCAGAACTCAAACCTGCAATGAAACAGTTGGGCATGTAGCACAGGAACGCATGATATATGGACACAGTACCTGTACAGTACAGTTTCATTGAAAGCCATTATAGGACAGTCAAATGTAGTTGTATTATTATATGTATATATTAATGTGATAGATTACAATATTTCCTTATTATCAATGTGAACAAATAATAAGGAAACTCCATCCATCCATCATCTATACACCGCTTAATCCTCTGTAGGGTCGTGGAGGGGCTGGAGTCTATCCCAGCCGACTCAGGCAAAGGCAGGAGACACCCTGGACAGGTCGCCAGTCTGTCACAGGGCCACACATATAGAGACAGACAACCAAGCACACTTTCATTCACATCTACGGACAATTTGGAGTCATCGATTAACCTCAGCATGTTTTTGGACTGTGAGGAGTAGCTGTTGAGAATCCATGCTGCAAAGGGAGAACATGCAAACTCCAAACAGAAAGATCCCAGGCGTCCTAACCGGGACGCGAACCGGGGATCTTCTAGCTGTGAGGCGCCCATAATAAGGAAACTGTGCTATTTATCTGATCTAACCCCCTCAGAGCACCTTGATTTGCAGGCTTCTTCCTGCTGTGTTTTTACTAATGACCATGACGCAAAAATGAACTTAACAGAGCACAAAAAATATTAATAAGCACGAAAACATGCAAACATATGCCAGCTTTCCTCGAAATAATACCCGGGTGATTACATATGTAGGCCAGCAAAAGTGTAATGCAACCAAACTAATTCAGAATTTGTGCAGCTGTCCACTCCGACTCAAGAGACAGATTAACATAAGAAGCAGCAGGGACAGCGAGAGATGTCCTGACTCTTAGTCCCAAGTATGAGTAGAGCTCCAAAAGCAGTAGATCCGACAATTCCCATAATGCAGCTCAATGGCTTTGCTAAATCCTCGCTGAATTCTAAATTAAAAATGGTAATTCTCGAACCCAAACCAGGAAAAAATACGTAAAATTGGCAGAGTACTCTTTAATTAAGCAATAATTTCTGACAGGAATATGTAATTCTACCAAACAAATTCCTAAAAATTCGCCTCCTCTGGCTCCACTGTGTTCAGTTGTCGGTGGAGATTCAAAGGCCGAATCAAGTAATAATGTTGCATTTTAACCTTCTGCCTTAAGGTTAATGTTATTTACAGGACTTATGTAACAGTAATCCAAACCAAAAAGCAACCTCCACACAGCAGAAATGTCAAACAAATCAAATAAGTAAATTTGTCAGCGAGAGCATTTCACTTGTTCCTAATGCGAATCAATCAACTACTCATTGATCTCTGCCTCTCTGTGCATCACTCAAACACACTGACACTTCCTACACACTTGCTAGAAACAAGAGATTAATGATTGCTCATATGTGCCAGAGCTTAAATGAATACATCTATAGTGATAGCGGTAGGCATACAGAAGCAGTCAGTGTTTCTGGTCTGAGGAGCTGAAATGCAGCGGTGAAGCAGACAGTCGAGTGAATCAGCCTCCCCTCTGAGAGGCAGAACCAGGATTAACTTATCCTCCTCAAATCCGATCCTTGATTACTAAAAGTACAACGCACACCTGAACCCTGATCAGTCCGGCTCAGGAGGCCACTTAGGACTTCTCAGTGTGCTAATAATCAAACTGACAGCCAGTGATTGGGTCTCTGTGATTCGCTCTTGGTGCGTCCATGTCGTCCTCATGTTATTCACAGAGGCATTCATCACATTAACACCCCGTCAAGTGCATCTATCATTTGTCAGTGTTTGGCTGCCGTGGCAGCAGTTGCGGGGGCTCCATCCACTCCTCCACTCACTTCAAGGCAGTGATTAATAAACTCATGAATGCGAAAGAAAAACATTTCACCTGTGCTGTTCTCGCGGATAGGTTTCAAAACATACAGTCCAATCTCATGCTGGATGGCATTTATTCTTCATGGTTTTTGCCACCATTTTCCATGTCATGCACCACAGACCGCATATCTGGTCTTCGTAGCATCTGAAATATGGAAAACATAAAAAATAGAATTCAAACTGGCAAAAGAGTGAAAATTCAGAAACTTTTGAATATATATGTGTGTGTGTGCGTGTGTGTGTGTGTGTGTCACAGTAGAAATTGCGATTCATGACAATCGCCGACTATCGTAGGACAGATTGCGATTGGAGTCTCTCCTGGGACAGATGGCGATCGGGATCCGTCCTAGGACAAACATCAAAAATTTATTTTGATGATATGATGTCAAAATAAAAGAAGCAACTATATTCTTTAAAACCATGATTTTATTCTGAATTTACACAAACAGTATTTACAGTCTATGCTTACATACTGCAACAGTATGGTGGTGGCACTTCGTTGAACATGCTAGTCTTACTTTCTTGCATCTGCATCTGTTGGAAACACAGCTTCCTTTGCAGGCACAAACAGAACGTCCATGTGCGGCACTGGCTGCCTGTCCTTCCTTGTGGACACAGATCTGCGACCCCTACCCTGCAAAGTTGTTGGTTCATTTCTCTGATCAGAATCAAAATTCTCATGACCGTTAGTTCAACCTCCACAACATTTAGTCATTTGTGCACATCGTAGTAGCAGTTTCTCATTCCTTCCAACAAACTGCAAATGCTTTTGGACATGCATCAGTTGCTTTCATACAATTCTCAGCTGTTTTATAACATTATCATTTGCTTATGTGATGTCAGTCAAAATGAACCATACTTATGAATGCTGAATAGTCGTTCCCTATAAAACTAATTGTCCTCATTTCATTGCTTGAGTCACTACATACAAAAATGTTGAACTAGTTGTCAAAATATGTCAGGCTCCTCCTCGCTGCATTGCAAGGGATGATATTCGCTGTGATGTAGATGAAAATATGTGGCAGACAAACAGGAACGTCTGGATGAATGATTTACTGTACTGTGTATGTTGTTTGTTCAGTTCCAATATGTACTGCAGTATTGTTCACAGTTGTGCACAGCTCTACCCAAACAGTCTTTCTTATGTTTGTTGTATATAAGTGCATATTTTTCTTTTGCACAATGCTGTGAACCAGTAAGTATTGCAAAGAGCACATGCAGTACAAATGTGAAACATACGTATTCAGTGTCTTGTACTCAGTGACCTCACTAAACACAGTAATGTGTAACTTTACTGTAGTTTTCAAATGACTGCAAATAGTGTGTAGTGCTGTCTTGAGCATTTTCAGGTTGTGTCACCAACATGTGACTTTTTTTGCATTTGAAAACACTTCCAGAGTAAACTGTCATAATGAAAACATGACAAAGCCATTTGACTGTCTTGTTCATAAACAATAGCGTCAGGACTTTTCATCTTAATGACACTTTCATTGACATGAACACATGCTTTTGAGGAACGAACCATCCATTTTGAGCAAGTGCCACGCTTTTGCAGGTCATCGACTAGGTTTTGCAGTTTGTACTAAGTGTTTTGAGAAATGCAAATGCTAATAGTGATGTGAGAAATGCACCAAAGCGACTGAGAAAAACTGTAACAAGGAAGAACAGGACACCACATACAGAGAATACTCAGCAGGAGAAAAGTTGAAAAACATCTTCAGATCTGATGACCTTGTGGACGTGCGAAATGTCCGTTTCCCATCACTTCAAAACATTGATATCCAGGACCTTGAGGAGGTCTTGTGAAGAACTTGTGATGGCAAGCCAGTGCTGCACATGTACATGTATGTTCTGTTTGTGCTGTCCTGAATCGCAATTTCTACTGTGGCATATATAGAGATAGATAGATAGATAGATAGATAGATAGATAGATAGATAGATAGATAGATAGATAGATAGATAGATAGATAGATAGATAGATAGATAGATAGATAGATAGATAGATAGATAGATATACCATTTTTGACCAAATTCCCAACTCTGCAGCACTGAAAGTTGGTATCAAATATCTGAACTTATTGAAGATTTAGTCATTTTTAATCAAATATTTATAGATTTCTAATGCAGTTTTGTGGCTGAACTTCTGGATGAGATTTTACAGCTTGTGTATGAGTTGAAGTCAATAGTTTAACCTTGTAGAAGATACACACAGCTCACTTTTTTTTTAGAGCGTTAGTTGATATTTATCAGCTGTATAAGAGATTTTACGCCAGCACTAGCGGTGGTTTAGCTTAGCTTGATAAACTCTGGAAGCAGAGAAACAGCTACCCCAGTTCTGCCTCAAGTATAAGGCCACGAACAACTTTAAACTCAATAGTTACCTCATATATAGATTGGCACACAACCCCGCAGAAATGTCATGTGTAGGGCCGTTGTTAGCCCCCTGGGTTAAGACGACGACGACGAGTTTTGGTCCGCCTCGAGACCCTTTTTCCCTCTCAACCCCCAATTTCACTCTGCCGCTCTATCAATAAAAAAGGAAAACACTCTCCCCCACAATAAAAAAATATATATATATGTGTGTCGGGGGGAGATTTAAACAGGAATCAACTTGTGTATTAAAGACCAGCATTTGGCCAACACATCCATCCACCCCAACCTCCTCCCTACACTGACTTTGTAGTTACACACCATGACATAAACATAATTACTAAACTCACTGGAGGGTGTTGTCGCTTTAACATAGACAAAATATAATTTTGGATCACTTGTTAAAGCAGCTAATGCCGTCTCACTCAACTGTTAGAGGTTGTTAAGAACCAAAAATGTAACTATGAGTTGTAATAAGCTGCTTTAAAAATGACCTATCAGGCTGATTCAATCGAAGGTCAGCCACAGCATACAGACATGAGAGTGGTATTCATCTTTTTTTCTACAAGTTATTCATGACCAGACCGTGAAGCAAGTGTTTTTTTTAACATTTGAGAGCTTTAGCTGCGTTTATTGAATGAAAGAATGAATGTTAAAAGCACGTTTATTCATCAAAGCAAAGTGTTGATAAAAGTGTCATCAGTACCAAACACAATGCAGCACTGGCACCGGTAGTGAACTATTTCAAATGATGACACACGACTACACAGAAAGAAGAAGTGAAGTCAGACTCTTCACCATGCAGAGGAGTGACACTGACATGACTGCTGCCTCCACTCCATCTGACTTTCCATTACAAACAGAGAATCCTCTGCAGGTTTAGCAGGTCGAGTCAACTAAAGGCCATGTACTGTCAGTGCTGACGTTCATCTGACTCATGACTTTTGTCCTGTGTCGCACGTTGTCTCTTTTCCCTAACTGCATTATTCAAGAAAACAGAAAAACTTCCTCTGACTGTGCTGAGAGCAAACTATCAAACTGAATCTCTGCCTGCCGACTTATTTACAGGAACTGCACCCACAGTGGAGCAAATCAAATTAAAGGTTTAATGTTGGATTTTTTTGAAGATCTGACACAGTTTGGGATGAGATCCGAGGGGTGATCGATAAGAAAACAAGACTTGTTCATCAAAGTGTTTAATCTGAGAGAACAACGTCACAATAGTTCAATTTGGACTCATTGTGTGCATTGATGCATGTACAATACCTGAGTCAAGTAGGGTAGGTCATTGAAGCAAAATGAACCCAGTTGGTGACCGTGTTGTGATAGAGTACCTGTCCTGACAGAGCTTTTAATTTAAACACAAGACACTTGTGCTAAAAAAAAAAAAAGATTCATACTCAATGAGGACCTGGGATCCCTATTCTGTCTCTATACCTACCAGTGAGCAGTGATTCTAACACGTCTCTGGGGGTCATCAGGTGGAAACCTCCCTTCAACGCTGTTTCTCCTACTTAGTCCCACGACACCTCCAGGAGGCTAGGAGGTGAACTCTTGCATCCCAGAGTCACCCCCGCTAGTGCCAGTTTACACTGCTCCTACACAATCCAAACAGCACTGTCACGTTCAACTGACCCAGGCCCATTTAGGAGATGCTCCAGGTAGTGACCAGTGACGATGCTACCATTTAGCTAGTGCAAATGCTACATGCTACTGCTACTGCTAGCCACCAACTGCTTAAAATATAGTACTGACAAATCACTATTGTTAAGTGCTGCACTGCTACCCTAGCACTAGATGCCACACACAACTGCTAAGTGCTAAGTGATTATGAAAGAAGGCAAACAAAACAGAAGAAGAAACAAAACAAACCTGTACCTTACAATCACAAACTCACCTGAGCTGGCCGCATGGTCCCACAGAGAGACTCTAACAGGCCACTCCCTCACCTTATACACACTTATTTCCTCTTCCTGGATCTCTGTCTATTGGGAGAGGGAAAATGGGGCAGGGAAAGCAGAGTAGAGGAGAGGTGTCTGTCTGGACTGTATCCTCTCCTCCTGCCGGGTTAGGCATGTCCTCTGCCTCCCCCTTCTCCCTCACTACCTTTACTTCACCCCCCAACTACTATAAGCAATATTATGCTTTCCTCGTACGGCAACCATGGGAGAAAATCAAAGGAAAGCTCCGTGGAAAGCTCAGAAGTGGTGTCCTGTTCCACCAGGACAATGCTCCAGTCCACAAGTTAGGTGTCGCCATGGCTGCAATTCATCAATGTTGGTTTGAACTTGTGCAGCATCCACCCTAATCCCCAGATCTGACTCCGTCCGACTTTCATCTATTCCCAAACATGAAACGTCACCTTGCTGGGAGCCATTATGCCACTAATGATGACGTCATATCTGTAGTAGACGACTTCCTGCAGGACAAAACCTTCTATGAGGCTGGTATCAAGGCTCTACAGAGACGCTGGAAGAAATGTGTGGACTTGCAAGGGGGTTATGTTGAGAAATAAAGCATTGTGGAAATTTATTCTGACTTTTTTGCTGGTCAGACTCAAAACTTATCAATCACCCCTCGTACACTCAAAATAGAAGAAATCCAATACTTTTCCCAGCACTGTACATTAAATGAGATTATCCGGAAAACACTATGAGTGAAGTTATGCTCAACAATGCGACAAATGCTGCACACTCATGCAATACACACCCTCCTCACGTTGGGAAAATCCCTGGAGTGCAACCATCAATCAGCATTATGGTAGTTTCCTCATGATGGATGGTAAAGTCTTAGAAGTGGTTGTGCCTTCGCGGGCTAATGGCAGGGCAGGGTCAGCTTCACACACTGATCCGTCTGTTCAGAGTGACACCATGACTCGACGCTGCGACAAGAGCCAAAAATACAGCGCCGGCACCCCAAACACCCCGGCCAACAGTCATTATGGAGCTGTCTCTCTCTACATACGCTTCTATTTCTGTTGTTTCGACATTTTCCGGGTATCTATGCGCCTCTCTCTCTCTTTCTCCCTCTCCCTCCATTCCTGTGTTAAATTGAATCCAGTTCATTTGACTTTCATAATCGGTTTAATTAGATTCATTTAGCAGAATCAATTTGGCGTGCGCTCAACAACAAAAAAAAGTTGAGATTTCCACAAGCACGCAAGGAAGAGGACGGAGACAATAACCAGAGCTGAAACAATGCACAATGCCGAAAAACTGAATCCAAACAGAGCACGTAAATATAATACGCATAATTAGATTTTAAAAACCGCAGCACAGGCTTCTGTTCCTCTGTAGTCGTCAGGAGGTGGCAGGGAGTTATTTTGCTGCGCTGATTGTACATTTTGACATTTCATCAAGTAAATCCAGCAGCATTCTCGTTATTTATTTCCTGTTTTTGCCTCTTTGTTGTCGTGTTGCCAGTTTATTTTGGAACGAGAAAAGGCTTGTGACTCCTTTGTGTCGGCGTGTTCCTTTATCTTCCTGTGGTTTCCTAGAGTTTTCAGACTGCAACATTATCCAACTCGGCTGCGGCTTTGTGTGCCACCTTGATATCTTCTCCTTAGAAACTTTTTTATTCCCAGCTTCCCTTTTAAAAGAATACCCAATAATCACATTTCGAAGGTGCTGCTGTGGTGATGATGTTGTTGAAGAAGGAAAAAAAACCCATAAACTGGGACACGGTTATTATAAGATGCAGGCACATTAGAGGTTCAAGGGTATACAGCAGTCTTTTATTGATTTTTCATCAAGATATGTTTTTATCTCACCACCACAAATGCACTGGAAATGCAGCCTGAGGGTTTCCATCTGCATAGCTACAGCAGCGAGAGAGGCAAGCGCTGTAAGTCCAGCCGTCGTCTCTGAGAAAGAGCTTCCCGGGCTGCTTCCTCAGACACCCCCCACCCAGACTGAGCCACATTAACCTACACACTTTAATTTGATAAGAGTTTGTCCAAGGAGATTTATGTTGAGTGCATAATCATGCGTATAAGCGTCTACACAGTGCGGATCAATAGGAAAGAAATGTAATTTCCAGCGTCATAAAGATTTCAGGGAGCAGCTACTCTGCAAACGTATTGATTCGCTGAGCAGATGTTGATAAAGCAGGCGGTAGGAACCTGTGAGAATACATCGCCACCAGTTTATCTGATTTATTGTTCAGCATTGCCACCAGAGCTGCGACTGTAAAGTGGCTGCTGGTGTGTCGCTCTTGTTTGAGTGGCATGTTGAGTCTGCTGGTTCTCTATGTGCCGCTGCTGCTCTACCGGGCTGTGGCTAATTCTCACTGACATACACCTCTGCTGATATGGAAACTGTGCGCGCCTTATAACCAGCTTATTAGTGACAGACACCACTTTTCACCAACATATGTGGGTAATATCACACGAGAAGGAGTGCTGTTGGACTGCATCAGAGAATCGCGCGGTCCAGTTTTGTAAACCTGCAAAGCTCATTAGTGAAATTGGCTCATTGCTACCTCTACAACTGGGCCTGTTAGTGTAAGACCTGTGACCCAGCCTGTGTGTGAGGTCATACAGCCACTCACTTTGTAGTGTTTTATTTCACTTGCACATTCGGTACGCGGGGAGCTCAAATGATTACTAAGCCGTAGCCTTCTTGGCAGAATCGAACTCCAAGTGGGTTGCTACTCACTATGCTGACAAGAAAACTGTCTTGATTTCCTGCGTGGCGAACGCATTCCGCACAATCAGTGCCAGATTAGCAAATGTTTTAGCACGCCCGTTCCACTCAAACCTCAAAGGACCCCCGTCCTTGGACGCCTGAGTAGGGTGGTTGAGGTGGGTCTGATGCATGCAGAGGACTTGATAACATGGCAAACTTGGATGTCATTTCATTTCTGTTTTCACCAGATTTAGAAAAAACTAATTAAAAAACATTGTTTTTGTTATCACCTGCTGCCCCCTTCACATTTAGCTTTTTCTGTCCATGTATTTACCAGTGGATTGATATAAATATTACACAACTACTTCGTTGGTTACCTAGAAGGCTTGCTACAGGACTCCATATAATCTAAACATCAGGTTGTGGATACAAGGCCGCCACAGTTTTACGAGCCCCATTTATCAATTACCAGTAATAACGGCAGTGCACAGAAATCCTTATTATGTCATTGCATTGCCTTGAATTCTTTTGTTTTATATAAATGCTTAGAGTGATTCATATCTGTGTTGACATTAGGTAAAACAAAAGAGTGACCTTTCTGTAAAAAATGCAGAATCCCTTGAAGAGAAAGAGCAGAAGATAGACCGACATCACTTGTACTGAACTGTGGGCCTCTATTAAATGTTGCAAAAAGTGAAGATGGGTGTGTTTTTGGTTGTTTATTCTCGGGGTGCAACTTATGTGACAAGAGATTGTGACTTCTTTGACTATTAACTGGACTGAGACTGGACTGTTGCTAAGTAACACTTAACCATTTGTCTGCACGCTAGCTTGCTGGCTGCTTCATATAGATGCACACATTGTGGCAGGTCAGCTACTTAATCATACGCATTTATCTGTGTGTTTCCATTTATTGTACAAGCAGAGAAATGAGATGCTGTTGATAGTCGCTCAGTGTGATTCTGATGAGTTAACAGCTTGATCAAGGCAACACGTTGCTCCATCATTTCCTGCTCTCCGCGGATGGTCTCCATTAGCTTTTTAGCAAGTTTGTAGACCTGCAGGACAACCAAGGTTTTTGTTTCTATTTTAGATGCACCACGGCTCATTATATATATCACAGTTCAAATGGTGGGCTCTGTATGTTTGCATCTCACCTACACCCACTCAACAGTTCCGGTATGGTCGGTGTAAGACCTACGTGTCGCTGCCTCCGTGCACATCCTTGGTAACACTTGTGACAGCTGGTCTGCTCCCAGGAGAACGTCGGGACACCAGAAGCTGTGTGTCTCAGCTGTTACCCTCCTGGGCCGCTGACGGGAGGCTGAGATGCTACAGAATGAACGGATGAATGAACCAGGTTTGAGATCCCACTTCCCCTCTTTGCTCCTGCGTCCAAAGTGCAACCGAACACCAGACCTTGTTCAGTAAACCTTTTGGACTGTCTGAACCTGAGGTTGCAGAATATTTTAAAACCTGCTGGTCTTCAGGTGAAATCAGAAGGGTGGTGTGTTGCTTTGTCTTCCCCTGCCTTTCCTAATCTCTTTTACTCCACCATTCAAAACAATATTTACTAATTTGAATTCTGAGCTCTGCATTAAATCCCATGAATAGCTAACAGGAGGCTTGTAGAGCTCCCCTTTAGTGTGTCCAGATGCTTCCATAAAACTGCCTCAAGACTGTGAGTCAGAGAGCAGTTCAAAGCCCCTGTTGTTTGCCTTACGCTGTTAAATTCATTTTTTTGCTTGTCTGTAATTAGTTCAGGTCGGCTGATGTCATGTGAGCACACCTGGATGCTTACAGTGAAGCATCCAGGCTTCTTTCCTTCCCTTCGCCCTCCTCTGTCGACTGTTTATATATTTACTGAAATGTTATCTGTGGACATTCATATTTATGTTGTTTATTACAATCTAAGTTGGTTACTAATAACAGTTATTAGAACACCTGTAAAGCAGATTATCGCTAAAGGTCCATGTGATGTTATTTATACTCTATATCTCTTGCCTCCTGTCCAGTCACATTACGTGGTTAGAAATAACTGTACAGCTGGTGATTTGCCAAGAGGTGTGTTGCTGAAGTTGCACGATGGCACCTTGTTGTGCTCATAATGTTTGCCATCAGCCACACACACACATGACAATCACATCTGCTGGCAGTGAGTGGTTTTTTCCAGTCGGCAACCATTTTACACAGCAAGTGTCAGTTAAAAAAAAATGGCTTCTGTAAATGAAACATAAGTGACATATTTATTCACGGCACACAGCAGCAGGATATCAACAGTCCACAGCGGTGGATGTAAGAGAGAATGGTCATGTAGAGTATGCCATGCTGTGCAAGTTACCTGAAAACTGAAATGAATTCTTCACTGCACATTATTTACCAAAGAAGTGGTTTCATTACATTACTCAGCCCAACTCTGTCAAACATCTCCAAATCCTCTATGCACACACCAAACAGGCAGAACATTTTGACCATGTGCCTGATATTGCCTTGGTCCCCCTTATGTGCTCCAAAATGCTCTAAACCATTGGACATGGACAAGAGGACCTCTCAGGGGGTCCTATGGGTTCTTTTAGCAGTGGATCCTTTGGGTACTCTGGCTTGTGCAGTGGGGCCTCTGTCCATCCAACTTGTTCCACTGCATCCTGTTGATGCTTGATCAAAATGAGGTGTAGGAAGTTTGGAGGTCAAATCAACATGTTGGTCCATTGTCATGTTCCTCAACATGTTCCTGATTGTTGACATGTGGTGGGGTGTGTTTTCCTCCAGTGACATTTGGGATTTCCATTTGCATGAGGGAGTGTGTTTGTTGTGGGGCAATGTTTATTTGGGTGTCTAACTCTCATCAACACGGATGTTAAAATCCAAGTTTTCCACCAGAACACCACATAGTACCAATATGATCAATGTTATTCTCTTCACCTCTCAGTGGCTATAATGTTGTGGCCGATCGGTGTATGTTGCATCTTTTGTGTTTAAAATTTCAGCTCTCAAAGTTTCTAGCATGCCTCTGTCCGTCGGCATCTCATGCTACATTTAGTTCGTTTGAGACATTGTGTTATAAGAAGCAGCAGTTTGGAGGGATGTACTGTTAAGCCAGCTCAGCAGCAGCCAGCTCTCCAGAAATCTCAGCTGATCACAACTCACTACCCTCCACCAAGCAGAAACGTCCAAAATCAATCTATCCACCGGCAACACAGAGACCAAACTGATTCTAACTTGTTGTCTGACTCCTGGTATGTCAACAAACAAGCTGGCAGAATGTCAGAGCGATAATTGCGTTAGTAAATGTGAGCTATTTATCTATTCATTTCTTAACCTTAAACGAGGAGGGCCATCAGGAGCAAGCTCTTACAAGGTCACTGGAACCAGACATGTAAAACAATAAAGGCTCTCAAGGTCACTGTATACATCATCATATTATACAACAAGCAGACCAAGGACATGAACCTTAAGAGGAGCTTTAATTCAAGGGAAACACATGCATTCACGTCTGTCTATGTCAGTCAAAGGGGATTTAAACTGACTATAAGGTAACAGCTTTTTTAATTTAGTAGAAATTCCGCAGACTGTTCCACTTGTGTGGGTAATAATAACTAAAAGCCAGGCTCCCAATATCAGTATTAACATGATGGTTTTCAAGGACCAAATGTTCTTGCGATGTTGCACCTCACAAAAAGTGCGTCTGATTTAAGTTTGGTCGTGCCACACTTGGAATTCTCCCTGAAAGGCCCGTTCTGTGAGCATATCAAACACCATCTGTGATTCGTTTGTGTCAAGACTGCGACCGTAAAACTTAGCTTCAGGAAGCAGAAGAAGCTGCCGGGAGCCTAATCTTGTGATTCGGATGGGTGGGGGGGTGGCAACAATTTTGCCAGTGCAGCCGGAAAACTATGTGTTTTCGCTGTGCTGTTGTCATGATGGAGCACCTGACAGCCGTCACACCAAAGCTAACACTATCTGCACTGAATGTTCTCCCTCAGACGCCTCGGGAGGTTACAGTAGGACTTGCTCCGACGCTCGCAGGGCACAGTCCTGTGAATGCTGAAGAAGAAAAGCAAGGAGGACGCTCTTGGTGTTCTCCTGACCTGATGGGCCTTCTTCACCCCTGGAGGTTTTTCACTGCTCACATCTGCTGCATGGACATAATCATGTCGTGCTGCAGGAACAGAATCTAAACTTGATGATTTTCGATATCCCAGACTTTAGGACCCAGATACTTTTGCTCTTCTGCGATATCATTTTTCTCATTATATCATCTTCTTGGCATTGATGGTGATTATTATAGCTGCCACAGAAAGCTGCAGCGCTGTATTAACTGTCACACTTGCGCTATATTTGTACCTTGACAATTGCTGCAGAAACTGTCACATCCTCATCAAACTATTTGCTGCTTTCTTTCAGTCCCTCTGATTTAAATCATTTCTCGTACACTGAGCTGGAACAGCAGCATGGAGAGTCTCTGAATCCTGCTGGGGATCCCCTACTGAGCCGCGATCCCCACTTTGTAACCGCCAGCTTTATTTTGGGATGCTGTGTATGTGTGTGAGAGTGTGTTAACCCCAGAAGTTAAGACGATGGCAGGAAACAGGAGATAAATGTTCCTCCCTCGGTGGACGCACGTAAGTAAACTTCCTCCACCTGCACTTAAAATCACACTGAGTGTTCATTCTGCGGTGTGCTTCTGCAGCAAACTCTCCCAGTTTGACCTTGTCTTCCACTAACGGTTAATGGCTTTAAAAGCAGAGAGCGTTGTTCTTTCTGCTGCAAAAGGCTGCTCACTGTCGGCGTGCGCGAAAAAGTGCGTTTGTGGGCCCACACACACACACACACACCACCAGTCTCTGACATGGACTTCAGCAACATACCCTTCCTCCTCTCTTTATTTGCTCCTTTCTGTCTGCCACACAGAAACCTTCCCTTCTGAAAGTACCACACTGACTTCTAGTCATTCCCTGGAGATTTGCTGCACCCTAACCTTCAAAATAGACGTCACGTAGCTAACCCTCAGCTTTGACCTTAAGCTTACTGTAAGCGTTATGCTTGAAAGATGTGTCAACAACGTTGTTTGGGGGGGAAAGTCCCTATATCACAAAACAACCCTAAGAGCAATTACAATGGCAATGCTGTCGCCAACACCAAGGTCCTTATGTTTTGAACTCAGCTCCAACAGCTACAGCAGCGTGTGACCATGAAAGGTTCGACCACAGGCTGAGTTCCACCTGCAGCCTGGTTGTTGATTGGCAGTTAGAAAAAGAAGAAGCAGGTGGAGCAGCTGCATTCAGAGAACATCTCTGATGAAGCTGAAATAGTAAATGGTCTGCACTTAAATAGTGCTTTATCCTACCTTAGTGGTATCTAAGGTAGGTAGTAGACTCTAAGTGGTACCTTAGTGTTTCACATTCACCCATTCACACACCAGTGGTGACAGAGCTGCCATGCAAGGCGCTAATCTACCATTGGGAGCAACTTGGGGTTCAGTGTCTTGCCCAAGGACACTTCGGCATGCAGAGGGGCCGGGGATCGAACCGCCAACCTTGCGATCAGTGGACAACCCGCTCTACCACCTGAGCCACAGCCGCATCCAATAATTTATCGTCATTTTGCCGCATTGCTGGCAGCTGTAGCGTCACTGTCGATCTCTGTGGAGCCTTGCTTCGTAGGATTGTTTTTACAGTGTGCCATAGGCGTTTGTTTCATTTCATTGTGGGCAGCAGCAAATATAGAACACTACATGCAGCCGAACACAATGAGTGGCAGTTTGAATTTTCCACCTTTTGCTGATATTCTGAAACCATATCAGTTGTGAGACTAATTGAAAGGACTTCTAACTGAAGAGATGTATTATTTCATAGAGTGCGCACAACAGAGGAAGATGAAAGCACACATGAGGAGTTGTTAGCGATTATACCACACTGTCATCATTTTAAGGGGATGTTCACACCATAAGCTACAGAAGAATCTTCCCGGATGCAGTCAAAGAGACCAGTGGTGGTGAAGGAGTGGAGAGGGGAGCTTATGACCCCATGAAGAACAGTTTTTTATGAAAGTGGAGGCACATGGAATCCTGAAAAGAATTGTCTTCAAGGGTTTTTTCATCTAGAGGTCATGGCAACATCTGAGTGGTTAGGGTTAGGGTACGTTTATTTAATTAGAAGCAAGCAAGCCTGACAAAAATATAAAAATGCAAACATGAGAGTGGTCTTCACTGACATTCATCTCAGTCAGGACACATTTCCTTTTCTTCATAAGTAGGTTTTAATTGCCTGTGATTTGTATTCCTCTTCCATAAAGGAGGCAGATTTACAGTGGTGAAAAAAACCAAGGCAGCTGAGGTAAAGATGTTCTCACTTAAGTCTCGCAGTAAATTTGGAGCTCTGACGCCACTGGGTCCTTCACTTCTCATAATATCCTCAGCACAGCCCTTGTTGTATTTCCTAAGATGTTAAAACCTGGATGATTCAAACCCTCTGTAACTCGATGAGAAAAGGCTGAGATTGTTACGTTGGACTGACCGACCCTCCTGTATGGCCATGATGATGCTCTTGAACTCTTTGGCTACATGCAACAGATCTTTAATGAAAAACCTTGGTGTGGTTTTCAGCAGCTCCTTCAAATTCAACAAACAGATCAGTTAAGTTGTCAGAAGTAACTTTTTCAGCTAAGGCTTTATGCCAAGGTAAAGGCCTGTCTTCCTGTCAAAGATGTCAAAAAAAAGGTTATTCATGCCTTTATTACCTTTTGGTTAGACTATTGTGATTCTTTGTATGTGGGAGTACAGCAGTCATCTTTTCAGCATCTGCAGTTGGCACAAAATACAGCTGCTTGTCTTGTCGGCCGATGACAGTCTCAAAAACACAGATTCAGACTTTCAGGGTTTCAGATGTGACAAACGTAAGAAAACAACCCCATCAACTTGCAGGGTGGAACTTCCATCCATCCATTACCTGTACAGTGCTAAATCCTCTGTAGGGTCGCGGAGAGGGGTGGAGTCTATCCCAGACGACTCGGGCGAAGGCAAGGGACAGGGTTGCCAGTCCATCACAGGGCTACATATAGAGACAGACAGCCAAGCACACTCTCATTCACACCTACGTACAATTTAGAATCATCAATTAACCTCAGCATGTTTTTGGACTGTGGGAGGAAGCCGGAGTACCCGGAGAAAACCCAACCTGTACAGGGAGAACATGCAAACTCCACACAGAAAGATCCCAGGCGTCCTAAGAGGGATGCGAACCAGGGATCTTCTAGCTGTGAGGCGATCCTGCTAAGCATGAGCCTCATGAGCCCCCTCATGCTCCAGCTGCAGCCAGCGGGGCAATATAGGTGGAAAGAAGTGTGGACTTACTAGATCTGCCCTTTCTCAAGGAAGCAAGTGTAGAGTGGATGTCTCTTGATCTGGTGCTCCACATCCCTGATCTGCAGCAGCTGGCCTCACCACCTGCTGTCCTGCCATCCTAAACTCCAACCTCTCCTGCCATCCTTCCCCCCTCATCCCCACTCCCAACCCAACCAGTCGAGGCAGATGCCCACCTTCCCTGAGCCTGGTTCTGTTGGAGGTCTTTTTTCCCCCCTCCCTATCCTAGGGCGTTCCTTCCCACTGTTGCTGACTGCTTGCTCATAGGGAATCCAAAAGCAACTCTGGATTGTTGGGTTTTCTGTTCTTTCTGCTATGTAAAGCGCTATGTGATGGCATGCTGTAAATACGCGCTACACAAACAAAACTGAATTGAATTGAGCTGCATTTAAGCCATTTCAAAGCAGCACTGGATCATTTTCATGGAAAACTTCCTAATATGTAACTTTGGCACACGAAGATGAATTTTTAGTGGCTAAATTAATGACTGTAGAGGGACTTTGACTTGCTTTTTAATTCTGTCCTGCAGGCAATCGGTTATACATTTTTAATCTGAAACATCATCACAGATATTTGCTGCAACTTTCGAAAGCTTCCTCCGGAGTATTATATACAACTTTTTTTCCACAGGTTAAGTAGCACACCTTGAGACAAATAAACTGATCCTCATGAATAAAATTGCCTCTTTAACCATGTTTTTACCATTAAATTTAATGGTTTACGTGCCCGGGGAGCAGATTTCTGTGTGTGATAGATTTCTGCTGTGTTTTGTTATAGTCATGCTTCTCTCTCCTTACCTCCCCTCCATCCCTCCTCCATCTGTTCCCTCCCCTCTCTATTTTTGTCTTTCCTCTTCCGCCGGGCTGAATGGTGTCTTTTCCTGTCTTCTATTTCTGTCCTGCTCCATGTCTCCCCTTTTCTCCTCCTCCCCACCTCCTCCCGCCCTCCTCCTCCCGTCTCTCTCTCTCCTCCTTCTCAGGGGTCCTGTTCTAATTCAGTACTCATCCTCCAACCTAGTTCTCTGCCTTTTCTAATCCCCCCTTTACACTTCAGCTGCCTATACGGACGTATAGTAATGATACAGTCGCTGAGGCCTCCCAGACAATTCCACACTTCACCTTTCGTCTCGTCCCTTTACTTCTTTTCTTCTCTTCCCATCTTTTTTTTCCCGTTTCTCTCCTCTCATCCATTCCAGTTTCCTTCTAATCTGCTTCTTCTTCTCCTCCCCTGACGTTACAAAGTCGTGGCCGGCCAGAGGGGCGGCTAAGAGAGGCTTTTTGACAAGAAGTTTTAGAGAAGCAAACACACTTTCTGAGCGAGGAATTAAGAAGACGTCTGCTTATCCGCCCTCAACACTTCTCAGTCCCTGTTTTTCCTCTGGAGTAAACAACTGGGAGTCTCTTCGACTCTGCTCTGCTGCTGCTATCTGCCTGCCCACTGTGACAGGCTGCTTAACACACACACACACACACACACACGTACACGCTAAGACCTGTCAGACATCACACAACACACCTGTCCCCACATTTCAGCAGGTCCTCGGATGTAGATACACATACCTGCTTGTCTGCACGTTAAACCGCCTGTATGGATGACGTGCATCGCAACACAAGCCAGAAAAACAAACGAGGCACCACTAATGTGATTTTTTTTTGTCCCAGTAATCCCACTCTGGCATTGTCTCTGTGAGCAAAACACCCCAAATCTTTGTGCACTGGCTACAAAAGCGGAGAGTCTTTACTAGAATCTTGTTCAGCTTTGAATAATGGTGAGGAGGCTATGACTGATGCAAAACAGACTGAGATTAATTTTCAACAAGCTGTGCAGCAATAACACAGGCAGGAATGAATTGAGACTCGTGGCAGGCTGCATAATGAAGTAAATTCTGGTTCTGTGGCGCAAAAGCAGTTTTTTCTCCTGACAAATATTGAACAAGATAACAATGACAGGTAAAGATTAGCACGGCACCGGGTGAGACTTGTGAGCCATTTTATTGCTAAGCAACAAGAAATCTAAGTGTGATTTTTAAGACTGTAATAAGTAAGCGATAATGCATTTATCACACATAAACCGTGTCATTCAGACGTTGCACAGGCTTTTATAATAACATCTGGTGATGCATAAGCCAGTCTTGTGTTTAATGTTTATGTTGTGTGTGAGAATATGTGAATATTGTTAATGTAAAGCGCTTCTGAAGATCAGGGCAGTAAATCACAGTAGAGCCTTTGTTCTACTAGAGTCTCCAACATTTATCGCATTGGTCTTTCTGAAAGATGAGGCACGTTTCTGGAGTTTACTTTCCATATTCCGACACAAATCACGCATAAGACAGCTTCTATAACAAACTGAAGTCCTGGGGAGTTTAGCAAAAGTTAAAAATGACTTTCTGAGCACACAGAATGAAGACAGTTGTCACGTGGACTGTCCTTGAAGTCTTCTAATGTTTCGTTCATATCCACAGCACAGGTCTTCTTTCATCTTTTTAGCTCTTGCAGCTGCACATGCGCTGGCCTCTTCTGTCAAGCCGTGACATTTGGTCCACGAGCATCCAGTGCATCTGGGAAATGATGTTTGTTAAAGGTAGCGGAGAACACATAAATATTGAATAAAGAGCAATATTACAAGAGTTTCTTTAAAAAAACACTCTTCTTTTCTAAACGTCAAGTGAAGTCACCTTTATTTATGTCCCAGTAGTAACACTAGAAAAGCACTCAGAGAGCACGGACCTCCACCAAGCAGCTTCAGTCCACCCCCAACACAATCTCCCAATGACAAAGTGTCCTTAAAGTCCAAATTCATTCATAACTTTTCAAGTTATTTTGAACACAGACAAACAAACAAACCAACACCGGCAAAAACATAACCTCCTTGGCGAAGGTAATAATGAGGCTAACCTTAAGGGCAAGTACGGTGTCGTTCCAAGTAGCCTAGAGTGGCTAAGTTAGCTAACCAACAGTATGGTAGCTTACCTGCTTTACAAACGTAATATTAGGGCTGGTCATGAATACACGAATATCCAAATATTTGTTGGTTGTGGTGGTATTGGGATAATAATTTTGATATTCAAATAGTCCTGCGCACCACCGCCGGGCACTGCCGAGCATTGTCGAGGCTAAAGAACGCCGCCGTGGTTCTATTCACGGACCTGCCAACTCCGGTGTCAAAAACTCAAAGCGCTTTCCAATAGCACAGTGTTTCAACTTTGAGTAGATAAAAATAAAAGTAGAAAAGCACTCAGAGAGCACAGACCTCCGCCAAGCAGCTTCAGTCCACCCCCAACACAATCTCCCAATGACAAAGTATCATTAAATTAAAAAAATCCTGGATCCAGACGGTGATCCGGATCACTCCCAAAGTTTCACCATTTGTTCCTTGTCCCATTTCACACACTTCCTGAAAATTTCATCCAAATCTGTCCAGAACTTTTCAAGTTATTTTGAACACAGACAAACAAACAGACAAACAAACACGGACAAAAACAGAACCTCCTTGGCAGAGGCAAATATACATACACAGGACTTAATATGTGTGTGTGTATTGCTGTGCCATCCCCCCTCCAACCTCTCCTGCTATATCTCCCTCCCTCCTCTCCCCACTCCCAACCCAACCAGTCGAGGCAGATGGCCGCCCTCCCTGAACCTGGTTCTGTCGGAGGTTTTCTTTCCCCCTTCCCATCCTAGTGGGGTTTTTTTGTTTCCTTCCCACCGTCACTGACTGCTTGCTCATAGGGAATCCAAATGCAACCTGGATTTTGGGGTTTTGTGTTCTTTCTGCGATGTAAAGCTCTATGTGATGACACGTGTTGTAAATATGCAACATACAAATAAAGTTGAATTGAAAAATGAATATATAAAATATTAGTTAAAATCAAGGGCATGTAAACCATGTATCCTGATAGCTATAAAGAACCGCCAGTGAGGTAAAAATAAAGAAACGAGCACTGCACTGACTGAGGCTCACTCAGAGGTTAAACTGAAGTAAATTTCAGCTTCTCTTTGGCTCTTTATAAAACGGCCTTCATCAGCATCCTCAAAGCCTCTATTCAGAAACGGAGCCCAGTAAATCACTTGATTGTGGAGCAGAGTCTTCATATGAAATCTAGCTTTAATTAAATATTCAGTGATAATAATAATAATAATAATAATACATTACTGGGTCGCCGTTTAGCTCCCAGAGTTAAGGCGATACCACATGGGCTCAGTCCCTCAGCAGCGGTCATGAGTTCGATTCCGGCTCAGGACTGTTTGCTGCATGTTGCTCTCCTGTCTCCCCAACTTTCACCCTGTTTCTATCTATGTAATACAGTGGAAACCCCCCCACCACCACCACCTCAAAAAAATACATTTAAAATACCAATTTACTGGTAGTTCATGCTTTGTATGGTTTTTGTTTTCCTGCTGTAAGTAAGATGACGTGCTTTGCTGTGGCTAGCAGTGTTTCATGCCGCCAGTCTGATGTTTTTGTTCACAGTTTGCTGTTTGGAGGGAAGGAATAATCATTTCGGGAAATATTTGCACACATTTGTGAAGAACTGCAATTTTCAGGGTAATATGTTTCCTTTTCGGCGGATGTTTTCATTGCAGCTTCGCTCTAATTATCCCGCTTGCTTGTCTTTACTGTGAAAATATGACTGTAATTTTCCTCTCTCTGATGAGTTTTAGCATCAACAGAGGAAGACAACAGTCGCATTGCTTAAAGAGCAAGTTGCAGGTTGACGACCCCAGTGAATAATTGTGGAGGAGACTGGAGCAGAATCTCCAAACTTGAAAAATGTGCCATATTCATGCACTAAAACAGGATTCTGAACAGTTTTTGTTGCACTCAAAAAAAATACAACTTGGCCGCGACAACACCAAAGGCAGAGCAGCCAAGCCAGGCCCTGTTTAACAATAAGAAACACGGATCCCATCAGTGATTCGACAGGGAAGAGGTTGCAAATGTACATTTATATTGTGGACCACAGCTTCACAATGATGAGCCTGCTGGGTGTCACAGGGATCAAGAACAGATGGGGATTAGAGGAAATAAAGGTCACCAGTGAGAAATGAATTTGTGATGTGAGGGGAGCCAATGAGCAGACATGTAACTGTGTTAGCTTACATGGTGTTAATCACACAAAGAGTGCTGTCAGTCATATCTTGCTTTGTCTAACATAAACTAACGCTATGTTTAACGGTGAGGCATGAGAGAGAGAGGAAGATGTGGGAGAGAGCTGGCTGATTTCAAAGTTAACAAACAATAAAAGAAGACTTGCAGTGCACAGTTCACTTTCTCGTTGAGCTGAATCTGACAGATCTGCACTAATTCTTCCTACCAGCATCTGCTGCTGATGGCGGAAGTGAAGCTGCTGTGTGTTATGAAGGAACCGAACCAGCTATCAGCCTCACAGATCCTGCTAAGACATCCCATCTGAAACTCCATCACATCTTGGGGATCATAATCCTTGTGTCTACAGTGAGTGGCTGTGTTCTTTCTCGCAGATGCAAGCAGTGAAGTCCTGTCTCTTTAGCTCTACGAGGAAAAGCTAGCTCTGTTATTAGGAAACTTGGATGTTCCGTGTTTGGGGAACATGCGCAACCACAGGAAGCACATCACGATGAAAGAAAAGTAAAAGGACAACTAATTAAAGCTGCAAGCAGCGTCGAACGGGCTCTCGCTCCAATTTTCTAGGTGGCGCTATTGAGTCATTTTGCCATTCACATGTGTAATTCCCCCAAAATATCAAATTTTTCACCAGTCCTGATGTGTGTGCCAAGTTTGGGGAGTTTTTGATCATGTTTAGGGGGTCAAGTTGGGGTTCAAAGTGGCGTAAGAAAAGTAAAGAAACAAAGAAACAGTAAGGGAACAATAGGGTCCTTGCACTGTAGTGCTCGGGCCCTAATTAACAAGTTTCTAAACCACGGCCACTCAGTATGACTAACACCAACTACTAGACACAGCACTGAGACAAAGACCAATCATCCATCCATCATCTATACACCGCTTAATCCTCTGTAGGGTTGCGGGGGGACTGGGGACACCTTGGACAGGTTGCCAGTCTGCCAGCTACACATAGAGACAGACAGGGAGAACATGCAAACTCCGCCGGAAAGATCCCAGGCGTCCTAACCGGGACGCGAACCGGGGATCTTCTAGCTCTAGTGTGAGGCGACGCTGCTAACCACCAATCCACCGTGCAGCGAACTTTATTCATCGGTGAGGAACTGCATTTGCAGAGAAAGTGCCAGTGTAGGAACAATAAAACACAGCACATGTCCAATTCTGAAGTTCACGAGTTCCATAATAAATAGACTATAAACAATAGGCCAACAGTAATAGTCCTCAGCTACAGGTTGGTGTATCAATCAGCCGTTTAGCAGGCGGATGGAGGTGGGGAGGAAGCTGGAGGTGGCCCTCTTTGTCCTCAGTGGGAGCGACCTGTACCTGGGCCCTGAAGATAGCAGAGTGTAGTGAGGGGTCACTGGAGATCTGGGTGCCTTTCCTAAGGTCTGGTAGTGAGTGACTGCTGCTCCTGACCAATGATTTTGCTGCTGATGTTGATCATTTTATTAAGAGTAAAGTGTTGCGGCGAGTGAAAGAGAGAGTGAACCAAACCAGGCGGTGATGCTGAATGTGAGGATGGATTCAGTGAAATATTTATAGGAAACAACAAGAATGAATTGGTGAACCTGAAGTTTGCGGCGCTTACGGGGAATAAAGACGCCCTGTTGGCATTTTGAAAAAAAAAATGCGTTGAGTATTGAGTTGAAAAGTAAGCTTATGGTCGATTATGGAGCCGAGACATTTATATGAGGGGACCTTTTCGATTACAGTAAACCCTCGTCTATCGCGGGGGGTTAGGTCCCAGAACCCCCCAGCGATAGACGAAATCCGCGAAGTAGCGACCTTATGTTTATTTCATTATTTATATATATATGTTCTGAGGCTTTATAAACCCTCCCCACACTGTTATTAACCTTTGCCACACTCTCATAAGCACTGGCTTCGATCACCGCCAATCAATCAGCGACCGACTAGCTCAAGCGGAAGCGGCCGTAGCTGCGTTTTCCATACGTGCGTCTACTCATCCGCTACACAGTGACACCGTGAAAAGTGAACCGAGGCGAGGGACTGCTGTATTTCATTATTGACTGTTAGTGAGACTGTGGTTCTTTGCTTTTGGATACATGAAATCTAGTCAGCTGTCCCTGCACCACAGTGAAAATGAGTCCATTTGCAGTAGTCCGACGACAGTCAAATTTGATGTTCTATGATGCTATTTTGGGGCTGCATGGTGGCTCGGTTGTTAGCACCGTCGCCTCACAGCTAGAAGATCCCCGGTTCGCGTCTCGGTTAGGACGCCTGGGATCTTTCTGTGTGGAGTTTGCATGTTCTCCCTGTGCACTCGTGGGTTTTCACAGGGTTCTCCGGCTTCCTCCCACAGTCCAAAAACATGCTTCTAAATTGTCCGTAGGTGTGAATGAGAGAGTGCCTGGTTGTCTGTCTCTATGTGTAGCCCTGTGATAGGCTGGTGACCTGCAGAGGATTAAGCGGTGTATAGATAATGGATGGATGGATGAGGCTATTTTAGGGAAAAATTCCTTAAACATCGAAAGTCACACATTAAACTTTCAAACAATAGTTTAAAGAACTATTTAGCATGAATTTAGTAAAAAAAAAAAAAAAAATCAGCCTGCAAGTTGCTCTTTAATGCCTTTTTGCAAGCAACTGCATTCCCTCATAAACTATCATACATGTGCGCTTCCACATGAATGTGCTGTACGGTTAGTCACCCAGGAGGACGTGTCACACAAACTGGCTTCCTGCGACATTCATGGCTGACAGCCTGCAGTCCTCAGGCACCAGGCAGCCGTGCCCACTTTAACCCTCTGCCAGGCCCGCAAAGCCAGAGAGGCACACACGGAAAGGGGCACTTTAAAGCTGCATGAGCACATCTACTGTATATGTACACGGGATGAGTCTGACCTCCGGCTCACTGGATGTCAACATGCCAATATGAAGCCGCATTTGGCTCAACGGGATTCACATGTGCATCGCTTCCCACCCACCAGCAGCAGCAGCAGCAGCAGCAGCAGTGTATGATGTGCTAATAGCAGCTTGCTGCAGTGGCAGACGTGAGACAGTAACAACACTTGGAGGCGGTCCTCACAGCTGGCTAACCAGTATCCGCAGCGCTATCATTTCCATGTTGTCACCAGTCATTCATTGTTTAAGTTCTGCTTAAGCAATTGCGGCTGCTTGACAGAAAGGGCCCGTGGCGATGCGTCCCGCCAGCGCTGCCTGTTAACTCAAATGTAACACGGTGTCCTGCGCTTCACCCCCACCAAGCTGGGACTTGGAAGCAGACACATAAGACGCAGCCGAATGGCTTCGAGAACTGGCAGGTCCTCCGTGGTTTTTCAGCCAGACAGAGAAATGGAGCCAGAAGAAGAATGAAAATGAAGAGAAAGAACCCGAAGAAAAAAAAGGCGTAAGAGAGTAAAGGACTGTAAAATAAAAGGAAGAGAAGAAAGGATTGATTAGGAGGGAGTCACGGTAATGAGCGGGTTACCCTTCCTGGGTAGCCTTGGTGGATAGCTGCCATCTCCACGTGAATGGCTGATTATCCAGACAGACAAATGGGGGGGCACCGGGCATTACTACAATCAAAGACGAGGGTCCTAAAGGAAAATAGGCGACCGAGGGTATCTGCAAGAGAGATGGTAATGTTCAGCCGAGCCAGAACCCCGTGGCGCACTCATTTCTATCTTAATTAGATGGCAGGTTCAACTAAAACAGCCTCTCTCTGAATGAGGGAATGCCACTGGAGCAGATTGGGAAGGTTCTGATCTTGGATGTGCAGGCTACAGCATGTGTGGCTGTTGGCCTTCATTCATAAAACATAGCTCGTGGGTGTGTGTGAAAGCTGAGAAGTTGGATTTATTTAAATGTTGGAGCTTTTTTTTGTGGCGTTCTTTCTCATTGCTTGTATACATTTTTGAACATTTCAGGAAATATTTGCAAGCATTAGGGAAGAACTGTGATGTTCAGGGTAATATATCGCCTCTTCTCCTGGTGTTTGTTTTGGAGCTCGGCTCTAATTATCCTGCTGTCTTGTCTTCGTTGTTGAAGAGTGAGCATTATTTTCTCTTTAATTTCAGCATCAGATAATCAAGTCAGTTTGCTTAATGCCTACATTTCTCATACACAAACTGCAAAATTATGCAAAAACTGAGATCAAATGTTGTTTGTGCTTTGATCTAAATGCCAACATCAGCACATTAACATGCTCACAGTGACAGTTGGAGATGTTTAGATGGAAAGTTTACCATGACCGGCATATTTAATAGCATGTTGCCATGCAAACATTTGTTCATCTGCTGAAACAAAATGCTCTGCTGACTCTCATGAAACATCGCTACTGCTGCAGGCACTTGGTCATAAACCAAAGTATGGGCAAATTACATTCTGGACTGATGGTGGCTCTAAATAAAATGTTGAAGGTTGATCAAAGAGAGAATCCATCCAACACTTGTCAAGTTTCTGACACTGATGCTTGCACTAAAGGAAAACTACAGATCGAACCAAAGTAAACAGGTTAATCTTCTGAGGCTCATTAATGTATGGCCCAAAATTCATTTAATCCAACAGTAAATATCGGCGATAGTCACCTCCTCAATAGCAACAAGAGAATTTTTCATTCATCTGTCCATTCTTTCCCATTTATCTGGGTCGGGTCGCAGGAGACTGAGCAGATCATACTATGGGGCGGCTGTGGCTCAGGTGGTAGAGCGGGTTGTCCACTGATGGCAAGGTTGGCGGTTCGATCCCCGGCCCCTCCGCATGCCGTAGTGTCCTTGGGCAAGACGCTGAAGTTGCTCCCAATGGTAAATTAGTGCCTTGCATGGCAGCTCTGTCGCCATTGGAGTGTGAATGTGTGTGAATGGGTGAATTAAAGTAAAGTAAAGCGCTTTGGATACCACTAAGGTAGGATAAAGCGCTATATATTTACCATTTACCATACTAGGGGTCCTTTTCCCCACCAACGCTTTCCAGCTTCTCCAGACCAGATGAGATGTGTAATCCCTCCAGTGGGTTCTAGGTCCACCCTGTAGCACCTCCTCCCAATTAGGCATGATCGGAAAACCTCCAAAGGAAGCCCTTCAGGAAGAACTGTATAGACTATTCAGTAGCTGCCTTACATCCATTAGACTCAAATCGGCATAAAAGCGCATAATTCAAATATGAGTTTGGATGCAGGTCTTCCGAGGTGTGCTAGTCTGTGTCCACCTGGGCCTCTCATCTCCCCAGTCACAGCTACAGACCTCCCCTAGAGGAGGCTGTGGCCGGTTAGACGCAGTGGTATGGCTTTATGTGTGCAAATGTATTTATTTGTGTGTTTTTCATTGCTGTGTTAACATTAAATTATTACAGTCGTCGATATCAACTGAGATTAAACATTGAATCATAGTACATTTTTTACCTATGTCGCCCGGTCCTAGTTTCGAAGCTGTCTAATGGCTGACAGACAGACTAAAATTGCCATTTCCTAAGCATCACCGTTACCAAAGCTAAATATACATCTGTTAAAATCGAACCTGCAGATGATCTTTGTAATATCGCAAGGCCTCTAGTATATGTGAAGCCATGCTTTTGAATAAACTGAACTAAATGACATCATTACACTTTGATTTCCAAACGTCTGGAGTGGTGGGGATTCATCAGCGCTGGTTTGGCCACTGCTGAGTGTGCACACATCTGTTTGAGCTGTCTTCAAGGTCTTAATTCTGCATCTGACATCCAGCAGATGTTATTCCTTTTTTAACTTTCTGACGCCATTTTTTTTTTTTTTTTTTTTTTTTAGCTTTACAACAGCTTAAAATCTTTGCCTCGTGTATCTGGAAAATGCTCCACAGGGATCATCCTGATTTGGTGGCATGTTCAAGCTGCAAACATCCTGTGAAAGCCCCAGGAGCTTTCTGCAGTGCTGGAAACTCAATCTGTTTGGTACCAATAACTGAGCCATGTTCAAAGTGGCTTTAATTGCGTGTCTTGACCATCAGGCTGTAACTGACACTCTGTGTACTTCATAATGTACTTTATGTTGTCAGTCCTGGCCATATGGCTTACTGTTTGCAGCAGCGCAGACTCTATAAAACCTCTACCCAGTCATGCCGGCACCCATATTCTGTATATCAACCTGATTTATGTGTGTTGTGTGTGTGGAAGGTCGCAAGTACACATATTATTCCCAAGCTCATTCACTGTGGTAATGATGGTGGGAATCTGGCCGGACAACAGCTTGTCGGTTAACAGAGACTCATTCAATGCTCAGACATCCTTCCCAGAAGCCCCCCGGGAACTCCATCAATAGGAGAAGACGGAGGAAGGCGGGGAGGACGGACACAGGAAGTCATTACGATCTGCATAGAGATTGGTTTGACCTCGGCGTCCACCCCCTCGTCGCCATGCCCAAAGCCTGACTGGACAGAACAGATGTTAGTGGAGGTGGAGTCAAGGGATGAAGGAGGGGGTGAGATGACAGCTGTACATTGTCTGTCCACGCCAGCCATTGTTTGGAGTTGGAAAAAGAAGGAGGGGAAAAAGAGGGAAAGAAGAAGGAGGGAGACAAGACAGAAAGAAGGAATTGTTGATTGCAGCTGTTTGAAACTGCATTTTGTGCGGCGCTTTGGCAGAAATGTCAATAATGTGATTGAACTGATGGCAAAAGGAGGCGAAAGAGAGAGAGAGCGGAGGAGAAAATAAGAGATTGAGCAAGAGAAAAGGGAGGCAAAGGAGAAGCAGCGAGCCAGGGAGTGTGAGGAGTTACTGGCTGCTCTTTGGACACAAGAGTCCTCCACAATAATGGAATCTCAGCCACTTGAAAAATCTCACAGAGCCTTCATCCTGCTGCCTATTGATAATGGAAGGTCGAAGCTGTTTTATGCTTTTATTTAATAATATAGTTTTAATTCCAGTCAGGCTCAGCAACACAAAACTAATCTTTGCGTTTGATTAAACTGAATGGTGATCTTGATTTAAACTTTCCTTTTAGTTCAGACGCTAATCCATGTCAGCGAAACCAGCTGCTAATTCAGACCGAAAGACAAACATGTGTGACGGTCTAAACACTAGCATTCATAAGTCATTTTAATTAGGAGTGCCTGAAAACTGAGCAGAAACATCAGATTTAAAACCATCTATAACGCAAGCAGGTTTCTGCAGAGATGCACTGATTCCAGAATGTTGAAAACTGATGAGAACAAAGAAGGAGGGCAGGAATCACAGAGTAAGAGAGACGGAGACAGATGGGTGAGCGAAGGCAAGCATCCTGCATGGTGGACAGCCAAGGCTGACAACTTGATATAGGACACAGAGAGAGAAAAAACTGCTAGGTCAGGCAAGAAACCCCAAAGGCGAAGGAGAAAATTCATGACATTCACATCACATCAGCAATATCACTTTACCAAAAAATAGAAAAGAAGGGAAATTTAGAGACAGGGCAAGAAAGGAGGGGGAGTGATAATATTGCTCTTGATGCTGGTTGAAATCCAAGGATAGAAACATCTTTTCCAAATGACTCGCTGCTGCAGTAGGAAGGAAAAAGCCAGCGGGGCCCGTATCGATGCAGCAGAGGTCTGGAGGGATGGAGAATGACACGGCCAGGCTTCTCCCGAGGGGGAAAAAGTGACGAGAGTTGTTCCAAAATCAGCTGTGCAGACGCCGCTTCCTGCCAACGCCGTCCGACAGCACGGAATTAAAAAAGAAAAATGACAGCAGTTTTAATGGGCTCCGAGCGCCGTCGTTACGTCTCTTTCACAAGAGTTTACGAAATGAGCACAACTGTGTTGGAAGCTGATTGTTTTTCAGGCGACGCTTTGAAGCTCGTCGAAAGAAAGGCTTTCTGGCGAATGTGCTGAAAACGCAACATGCAGGCATAGTTACACACCGAAATCAACTCCTACATATACATACACAAAACACGAGTACATGGGTATTAATAGGATCTAAGCATATCTACTCTAAAAAGCTGAACTGTCAGAGTATAATGCGGTAGGTTTGCAGGGTTTAGAGACGAACCCTTAGTGAATTATCTCCTGACTTTGCCATTTCCCTGTTTTGCCCTCATTCATCTCATTAGAAACATTTCCATTATGTATTTTAATGAGCATCTTCAAATATCGCATTAGAAAACATCCGATTCAAAGAACTTTCCATGCATGGTTGAGGAGGCTTTTTGATTTTTCGAAACAGAGTTAATGCACATAATGGGACAATAAGTTCTGACGTGGCGAAAATTTACCTCGCTAATGAGCTGTTCCTGCTTCTTTTGGCGTCTTCATCCCTGTGTTACACTTTTTAGAATGACACAGTAGTCACTTCTTTGTGCAGCATATTAAATGGTTTTATTCCTGTAACAACAACAAACAAACAAACAGCTGTTTTAGTTCTGTGTGACTCAGCAGTAATTGTGCTGTCTCATGTCTCACTCTATTTGTGAGTGACGTCCTTCACAACACACATTACAAGTTTATCAATTTAAGAACATTCAAATTACAACAATGAAATCATGTAATAGTCAATCCTGTAAACATTTTCCATCAACAGTATTTATTCTTAGTGAACTTCTTTTAACCTTCATTTGTTCTATCATAAACTATTTCACCTTTTTACTTAACCTAACTGTCTATAACCTATTAGTATTTATTATTGTCTCTGTCCTACTCTGTTTATCAGAAATAACAATAAATTTTAGTACTGAAATCATGTCTTTCATATAAACTCTTATTTTGAAAATGCACCAGAAACTTCCAACGGTCAAACCTGCCAAGCGCGCGCGAGCTTTATCATTGTTAGCATCCGTATCATTAGCATTCATTAATTCACACACACAAATACAGTTTTAACTTCTTGTAACCCATTTGCTAGCTAGAACTCTTATCCCTGTTTTTAATTTTATATACAGTTGTTCGTTTTCTCAAGTTAGAGGACAGTTCTACAACTCGTTCTCAACTTCACCAACACCGCGTCGCTGTACTGATCTACCACTCGTTCCGGCGTATTCACTCGTCTTCATTCAGTCAAATCAAATCAAATCACTATACATTAACAATCACAGTCAAAAGCCCACACATGCCACATAACTTCAACATTCCCTTCCGGTTGTGATCTCAGGGGGTCTTACCTGTAACAACAACAAACAAACAAACAGCTGTTTTAGTTCTGTGTGACTCAGCAGTAATTGTGCTGTCTCATGTCTCACTCTATTTGTGAGTGACGTCCGCTTTTGGGACCTGATGCACACAGCTTCCGCTATTGGCTGGGTATTGCAACTATGTAAAAAGTAATCAGACCTGCTAGAAAATAAATGAGATCACACCCAGAATACTAATGTATAATAATGTATATGTAATTTTTAACATGTTTGTAAGTCCTTTAGCTGTTATGAATGTTATTTTATGAATTCAGATTTTATATGGGGGGCAATATATTTTAATAAAGTCTTTTTCCAATGTCTGTAGAAATACTCAGTGCCACACTCTCCCCCACGATTTTTAATGTCTCCCGACATTACAACCAAAAGTCTACCAAGGTCGCCATAAGTGTCTCTGCTCATTATACTGAGTCTCTATCACTTCACAGTGTCTTGCGATGAATGATGGCTGTCCTGGTGTCTCATATGTCAATCTGACAGGTGGCTGTCTGAGTCTAGTTGGATGTGTCCTTACCATTTGAGACAGTTCTTCTCCCAACTCACCACTCTCAGGAACTACAGAAGCAGCTGGATCCCGTTCATGTTGCTTAGTCAGGGGTGATACATCAGCAACCTCCTCATTCTGTAGTGGCAAATCCTCTTCGCTCTGTAGTAGCAAATCCTCTTCGCTCTGTAGTAGCAAATCCTCTTCTGGAGGTGGAGAACCCTGTTGAGGCTGGAAGGATTCTGCTTCAGGATTCAGCGACACCTGACGCTGCTCTCTCTCTCTGCCAGGCCTGAGATGCCACTGGTAGATGTCACTGTCATCGTCGTCCTCTGAACCGCTATCTGATACTGGCTGCCGCTGCTGGTCATGACGTGGCATCCTCTTCCCCTTTGCAGGTCTCTGGACGTTCCTCTGCTGCAGTGGAGTCTGCGATGAAGGCAGCTCAAGGGGTAAGTTGTCGCATGGCAGTAGCAGGTTTCTGTGGACCACTCTGTCCCTCCCAATACCGTTCTCTGGGCAGATCTGGTAGACTGGGCTGCCATCACCCTTCCGTTCTTTCACCCTGAAAATCTGGTCCTCCCAGTAGGACTGGATCTTTCCTGGACCTCCCCGTGAAGTGAAATTTCGGAGAAGGACCCGATCTCCCGGTTGAAGGTCTCTGCCTAGCACTTTCTTGTCGTAGTTGGCTTTTCCACGAGCTGCTCCTTTATCTGCATTTCTGGCAGCGATCTGGTAGGCCTCCTGCATTCTATCTTTCCAGTTGCTCACGTAGTCCTCATAGCTTCTATGGGCATCGTCCCTTCTAATGTTGAACAGCAGGTCGATTGGCAGGCGTGGAGAACGTCCAAAAATGAGGTAATAAGGTGTGTAGCCCGTGCTCTCATTCCTGGTGCAGTTGTATGCATGGATAACCTTGGTCAGCGACTCCTTCCAATCCTTCTTTTCCTCTTCCTCCAGGGTGCGCAGCATGGAGAGCAGAGTTCGGTTGAATCTCTCCACCTGTCCGTTACCCTGCGGGTGGTACGGTGTCGTGTGTGAGCCCTGGATGCCTGAGAGTTCTTTCAGCCTGGTCATCAATCTGTTCTCAAACTCTCCTCCCATGTCATGGTGCAGCTTGCAGGGGAAACCAAACTTCAGAGCAAAATCATTAAAGAGCTTGTCAGCCACAGTCTTTGCTGATTTGTTCTTTGTAGCGTAGGCCTGTGCAAACCTTGTGAAGTGATCCATAACCACTAATATGTACTCGTAGCCATGCTTGCACTTGTCCAGGTGGAGAAAGTCGATTGAGACTAGCTCAAATGGGTATGTGGTCTGAATTGGAGTCAGGGGTGCACGGGTCTGTCTACTTGGTTTCTTCTTCTTTACACACTCACAGACTCTTGTCACAAAATGTTCTATATCCTGGTGCATTTGCGGCCAGTAGAACCTCTCTCGGACCAGGTCAAGTGTCCTTTCAATCCCCAAGTGGCCCATGTCTTGGTGCAATTCTTTGAAGATGAGTGAGTGGTAGGACTTGGGAGCCACTAGCTGCTCACGTTGGAAAGTCCTGCGGCGTAGGACACCGTTTTCATCCAAGCCGATTTTTAGCCACTGCTTTAGCAGTGTAGCGACTGCTGGCTGTTCTACTTTGATCTCAGCTCTGCTTGGTCTGTGGTTGCGGCTCTTGTACCAGATGACTCGTGACAGTACTTCATCCTCTTCCTGAGCTTTACGGATCTGTGTTGGAGTTAGAGGCTGACCAGCCATGCTGCTACAGTCTCTGATGAGGCTCAAGGCACAGGTCTGAATAACTCCAACACCCTGGCACGGGTCTCTCTTTTCAACTTTTACATTCTCCATGAGTGCACTCACAATCTCTCCACTGACCTCTCTCGTGCAGCTATTCATATAGTCCTCGATGCTGAGTGGCATCCGAGACAGTCCATCGGCATCATTGTTGTTCTTTCCAGGACGATAGCGTATTGTGAAGTTGTAATCGGCGAGCTCCGCCACCCATCTGTGTCCTGCAGCGTTGAGTTTCGCAGTTGTGCGTACATATGTTAATGGGTTGTTGTCTGTATAAACCACAAATGACTGGGCGTGGTACAAGTAGTCCCGGAAGCGTTCACAAATGGCCCACTTCAATGCCAAAAACTCAAGCTTTCCTGAGTGGTATCTTTTCTCTGACTGGCTGAGGCTGCGGGAGCCATAAGCTACCACTCTCATCTTCCCCTGTTGCCGCTGGTACAGCACCGCACCCAACCCATCCTGGGAGGCGTCACAATGGAGTGCAAAAGGCTGGTCGAAGTCAGGGTACCCAAGGATGGGGGGTTTGGTGAGGGCCTCGATCAGCTGATTTAGCACTTCCTTGTGCTCTGTGGTCCAATGAATCGGTGTGTGAGAGGGTAAGTGACCTTTCTTTGTCTTCCGCAGTGTCTTTTGTTTTCCTGGCAGTGATTCTGAGTCATACTGTTCGGATTTGGGCGGGGCAAGGAGATTGTACAATGGCTTGGCTTTGCTGGCAAAGTTGGGGATGAAGGAACGATAGTAGGACAGGAAGCCTAGCATCTGGCGTAGGTCCCCCACATTTGCGGGCATTCTCTCCTTCAGAGCCATCACAGGTGCAATCTCTGCTGGGTCCATTGTGTAGCCTTCTCCTGTTACCAACTTTCCCAGGAACCTCACCTTTCGTCTGAACAGCTCACATTTCTTTGGTGTCAACTTTACACCATGTTCCTGGTAACGCTGGAGAACGAGGCGGACATGTTCTAGATGTTCCTCGAAACTGCCGCTGTGTACCAAGTTGTCGTCCAGGTAAGGGAGGCAAACAGTGTCCCTCAGGCCAGCTAAACAGTGCTCCATGCTACGTTGGAACTCGGCTGGTGCAGAGCTCAAGCCAAAAGGAATGCGGACCCATTCATAGAGCCCCCAGGGCGTGATGAAGGCTGTTAATGGACGGCTTTCTTCATCCAGGAAGCCCTGGTGGTACGCTTTCCCCTGGTCTAATACAGAAAACCACGAGCTCCCGCCAAGTGTGTCCAGCATGTCCTGTATTCTTGGGATTGGATGGCGGTCAGGTACTGATTTGCAGTTCAGTTCTCTGTAATCACAACAGAGACGTAGGCTGCCATCTTTCTTGCGGACACATACCACCGGTGAAGAATAAGGGGATCGTGAAGGTGTTATCCAGCCCCTGTTCAACAAATCCTGCAGGTACTCCTTCACTTCTTTATGAAGGGGTCTTGGGACCGACATGTAAGTCTTCTGTACTGGACTAGTATCGTGAAGTGTAATGTGCATCTTTAAAGACGGAATACAGCCTACATCATCACCATCATATGCAAAGGCTTCACATTCCTCTCTCAGCATGGTCTTAGCTACTTCCTGTTGGGCCTCAGGAAGGTGGCTGAGGTCAACTGGCGGGTCCCATACCTTTGGCCTCTCCGTTCTGGCGCTTGCTGGCTGTGTTTTGCTCAGTGTCTCTTTTTGTTTGTTTTCTTTGGGCTGAGAGCCCACTGAATACACTGTCTTTACTGTCTCTAGATGTCCAATAACTTTATGTTGATCCAGATAAATGGGGTGGTCAGTGGTGTTGGTAATGGGGACTGGTATGTATGGGATTTTTCTTTCAGGGATACACACCAGTACCTCGCTGAGGGACACACCTTCAGGTGGGGGGTTAAGCATGTCTGGGGTGAACAGCATGTCCTGGCCTCGTGTTCGTGCATTCACATGTGCTCTAACATAGACGGTCCGGACTTGGTTGGCTGGCAAGAGCACTCTTTTCCCACCTGTGCGGGCCACACCGGTGTCTGGATCGGAACCATTTTCCATTAGCTTGACCATATTTTGAGCAGTTTTCACAGAGATGGAAAATGCTCTACTCACTTCGTGTGCCAGCTGCTTTCTTTCTCCTTTCGTCTTTGCATCTGTTCCGTTTATCACTGCTTCAACCACGTTGTAACCTATGATGGGGTCGCTGGCAACTGCTGGGTCACTGGACACCAGTATTGGGACTTGCAGTTCATTCCTGTCATCATCCAGCCGGAAGCTGACTTCAATCCAGCCATCATAGGGTATCGGTGTGTCATTAGCAGCCAGAATTGTCAGTGTATCGCCCTCTAGCAGCTCTGCGATGGGCCTTATAACAGTATGAGGCAAGTGCTGTTGACGCCAGGGTTCATTAATGATACAGGACTGAGCACCTGTGTCCCATAAAACTTTCACTGGATGATTGTCCATATAACAGCTGACCATACACCTTTTCCCGACCAGTCCCACCAACTGTGATTGATGCCTGGAGGGTCGGTACTGGACTGTGTTCACTGCTGTTGCTGGGTCTTTGTGTGTTGTGAATGGTGGTGTAGAGCTGACAGGTCTCGTCTGGCTTTGGGACCCTCTGTCCTTGACTACTGGTGGTCCCACCCCTGCAGTCCTGGCCCGTTTCCCGGCAATTGTCTCTGTACCCTGCATCCACGGGAGAAGTGGCCCTCTTGCCCACACTTGAAGCAGTGTGGACAGTTTTCACCTGCTCCCTCATTTCTGCACTTTTGACAACCTCTCAGTCTTTGTTTCACCCCAGGAGGATAATGGTTGGCCTCCATGACCGTGAGCAACATTTGCTTCATCTCGGTGCGCAGCTCTTCCATCATCTGTTGTGTGCTCATAGTCTGTTCGGTTTTATTTTCTTTACCTTTCACAGCTTTGACAGTCACTGTTGTCCTGGGCTCCCTGGGCTCAGAGTGGTCCCTGGAGGGGGCGGAGCCAGTCTGCATGGTGGAGCTGAGCTCTTGTACCTTGGGGCCTTTAGCAACAGTGAACCTCTTTCGTTTTTCCTGTCGCTCGTTTTCCACTCTTGAGGCTTCATTTACTTTCTCAATGAGGTCCTCATCTGTGATTTTAATGTTGCTGAGGTGTGGCAGGATGTTAAATTTTACAGAGTCACTCAATAGTCCAGTTTCAATGGATCTGAGGAACTTACGCTGGATGGTGGATCGGCTATAATGCTCCTCAGCCTCCTCATTTTCGGTTTTCCATAACAGCTTTTCCTTTAGCTCAATAGCACGGAACACAAAGTTCAAGGCTGTCTCTTTAGGCTCTTGTGACAAGCTGATGAGTTGTTGGTAAAGGTCTGTGGAGCTATCAACTTTATAGTGGCCTCTCAGGATGGTTAGGAGCCCTGAGAGCGTCAACCCACGCTTTATCTCCAACATGTCCCTCAGTGGCAGTCCTGGGCTCACAGCCCTAATAACTGCTTCAATTATCTCAGTCTCTGTATGACCCTTTTCTGTTCCAACCTCAATCTGTCTGACCAGGCTGAGGTATGACAACCTATCCTTCTGCCCACTTTCTCCTATTTGTCCACAGATCCGAAACTCTCTCCTTAGTGTGACCTCTGGCAGTGTGTATGCTGCACCTCGGCGTGAAGGTTCTGGGCTCTTAAAGAGCGGCTGACATGGTGAGGAGGCCTTCTCCCCCAGTCTTCTTGATGAAACGGTCTCATATTTCTCTATTTCTCTAAGGACGTTGTCCAGGATTTCTTTAACTTCAGCATCAACATGGTCGATCTCAATCTCATCCAGTGCATCCTCTGCTTTCCTGATAAGCAGCCTACGGGGCACACTGCCGGGCTCTCTACCGTCCAGGCCACCACATCTCAGGGACCTGCAGACATCCAGGAGAGGTTCCTCCCTCAGCTGCCACAGAGCTGCACTCACTCGGTCTCGCAGAAGCTGAATTTCCTCCATTTCACTGAAGATCAGAGAAGATTCGTCTCTTGGGTAAAGGAGGTTGGTTGATGGTCTTGAGGTCCACCTATGCAACCTCCTGGCTGGCTCGCCAAAATATGTTACACTTTTTAGAATGACACAGTAGTCACTTCTTTGTGCAGCATATTAAATGGTTTTATTCCTGTAACAACAACAAACAAACAAACAGCTGTTTTAGTTCTGTGTGACTCAGCAGTAATTGTGCTGTCTCATGTCTCACTCTATTTGTGAGTGACGTCCTTCACAACACACATTACAAGTTTATCAATTTAAGAACATTCAAATTACAACAATGAAATCATGTAATAGTCAATCCTGTAAACATTTTCCATCAACAGTATTTATTCTTAGTGAACTTCTTTTAACCTTCATTTGTTCTATCATAAACTATTTCACCTTTTTACTTAACCTAACTGTCTATAACCTATTAGTATTTATTATTGTCTCTGTCCTACTCTGTTTATCAGAAATAACAATAAATTTTAGTACTGAAATCATGTCTTTCATATAAACTCTTATTTTGAAAATGCACCAGAAACTTCCAACGGTCAAACCTGCCAAGCGCGCGCGAGCTTTATCATTGTTAGCATCCGTATCATTAGCATTCATTAATTCACACACACAAATACAGTTTTAACTTCTTGTAACCCATTTGCTAGCTAGAACTCTTATCCCTGTTTTTAATTTTATATACAGTTGTTCGTTTTCTCAAGTTAGAGGACAGTTCTACAACTCGTTCTCAACTTCACCAACACCGCGTCGCTGTACTGATCTACCACTCGTTCCGGCGTATTCACTCGTCTTCATTCAGTCAAATCAAATCAAATCACTATACATTAACAATCACAGTCAAAAGCCCACACATGCCACATAACTTCAACATTCCCTTCCGGTTGTGATCTCAGGGGGTCTTACCTGTAACAACAACAAACAAACAAACAGCTGTTTTAGTTCTGTGTGACTCAGCAGTAATTGTGCTGTCTCATGTCTCACTCTATTTGTGAGTGACGTCCGCTTTTGGGACCTGATGCACACAGCTTCCGCTATTGGCTGGGTATTGCAACTATGTAAAAAGTAATCAGACCTGCTAGAAAATAAATGAGATCACACCCAGAATACTAATGTATAATAATGTATATGTAATTTTTAACATGTTTGTAAGTCCTTTAGCTGTTATGAATGTTATTTTATGAATTCAGATTTTATATGGGGGGCAATATATTTTAATAAAGTCTTTTTCCAATGTCTGTAGAAATACTCAGTGCCACACCTGGACAACGTGAAAAATGTCTAATACCAGCTGACATGAAAGAATAATTACAACTTCCCCAATTAAAAACAATTCCTGAAGACTTTTCTACGGTGGCCCAGAAGGGTCAATGCAACTGGAAAGACCACAACGCAACACCAAAAAAGTAAGTAGCATTAACTGTTAGCGTTACTTACTGCAGAGCTAGTTTCACAATAACCAAACGATGGACGGCAGAGCACTTACATAACGTTATGACAATTTCAACACGGTGACCAACTTTGCTGATTTGTGAAAACACATAACGACATTAATCACAATCATCGAGCAGCAGTGTTTTACTTAAGTCTCATTAAACTGCCCCGTAATCAAAAGAGTCCGTCAGAAAATATTGTCCCCTGGAAACAAAGCCTGTTTTCCCGAATGCTGCACACTTCCGTTGTGGGTTAACTTCTGTTCTTTTCTTTATCTTTGTCTCATAGATGAAAAAAGTTTTACTTGCTTCTTCTTCTTCGAGACTTTTTTGGCAGTTAGCAAACAACTGGTTTTGCTTCCAGCTTCTTTTACCCTGTTTATTACAGCTAACGCAGCCTCTGTCGCCACTTTTTGACGGCACTACACAGAATAATTGTATTCACTCCAAAGCAGTTCATGAAAACGAGGCTAATTTACGTTTTCTCCTTTATGGTTTTTGCAAGATTTCAAATGTTCGCTTCACATTCGTCTGACAATTATATGTAAACACTTTCACCAGGTAAGTGACTCTAATAAACCCACTGCATGCCAAATGCCAAAGCTTTGCAGATGAGTTGCAGATTTTTGTCCCTCAGGAGTTGGTGGTGACCAAAACAGAGCAAACAGAAGAGTCATTATGGAAGTAGACAGAGCTCCAAATGACTGCTAATGTTGCCTCAAAACAGGGTCAGCCCTATGTTCCCACAACTCAATGGTCCCACAGAAAAAAGTTCCCATATTTGTAAGATTTTTTTCCACTGAAATTTTTGAAAATTAGGCCCTATGTTCCCACATGCCTCGCATTTCTAAGACCCCGTTTACACAAAGGGAAGACGCAGATATTTCCACGCTGTTCGTCACCCTACAGCAACCCCATGTTGGCGTAGCGGTGTTCAGCTCGAGAGAGTTTGGAAGTTAGCTCTCTCCTTCAAATTGCCAGCCATGGGATTGAGAGGTGAACCCCGAACTACCAGGTGTAGAGATGTGGGAACTGTGGGAACAAAGTGCCTAATTTTGAAACAAATCTTTGGAATGTGGAAATATTGGGCTGTGGGAATACAGGGCTGTGGGAACATAGGGCTGTGGGAATATAGGGCTGTGGGAATATATGGGCTGTGGGAACATAGGGTTGTGGGAACATAGGGCTGTGGGAATATATGGGCTGTGGGAACATAGGGCTGTGGGAATATATGGGCTGTGGGAATATAGGGCTGTGGGAATATATGGGCTGTGGGAATATATGGGCTGTGGGAATATAGGGCTGTGGGAATATATGGGCTGTGGGAATATAGGGCTGTGGGAACATAGGGCTGTGGGAATATAGGGCTGTGGGAACATAGGGCTGTGGGAATATATGGGCTGTGAGAATATAGGGCTGTGGGAATATATGGGCTGTGGGAACATAGGGCTGTGGGAACATAGGGCTGTGGGAATATAGGGTTGTGGGAACATAGGGCTGTGGGAATATATGGGCTGTGGGAACATAGGGCTGTGGGAACATAGGGTTGTGGGAATACAGGGCTGTGGGAACATAAGGCTGTGGGAATACAGGGCTGTGGGAACATAGGGTTGTGGGAACATAGGGCTGTGGGAATATAGGGCTGTGGGAACATAGGGCTGTGGGAATATAGGGATGTGGGAACATAGGGATGTGGGAACATAGGGCTGTGGGAATATAGGGATGTGGGAACATAGGGCTGTGGGAACATAGGGCTGTGGGAATATAGGGCTGTGGGAACATAAGGCTGTGGGAATATAGGGCTGTGGGAACATAGGGCTGTGGGAATATATGGGCTGTGGGAATATAGGGCTGTGGGAATATATGGGCTGTGGGAACATAAGGCTGTGGGAACATAGGGCTGTGGGAACATAGGGCTGTGGGAACATAGGGCTGTGGGAACATAAGGCTGTGGGAACATAGGGCTGTGGGAACATAAGGCTGTGGAAACATAGGGCTGTGGGAACATAGGGTTGTGGGAATACAGGGCTGTGGGAACATAGGGCTGTGGGAACATAGGGCTGTGGGGACATAGGCGTGCTCCCCTTAAAAACAAGCTCTTTTGTAATATGTTCAGCACATTGTCTTTATAAAGAGATAATAACCCATTTTGTGTTTGAAGCCTGTTGTGCTGCCCCCTAGCTGCCAAACATATCTGCTAAGCAGTGCTTTAAGGAAACTTATATCTTCCATTTTATTCCAAGAACAAAATGTCAGATAATAATTTCCAGCCATAGACTTGGGTACCACATTGTAAACAAGCATATGATTAAAACGAGCCTGCATATGTCTGGTCATTGTCAGATTTGCCCAATAATACTGTCAATCATCAAACATTGCTCGGCTGTAAACACAGAAATCTCTGCAGGCAGATATCGGGGAGTTTGCCACAGCTTTAGTCAACTTATTGCTCGTACCTCTTTCTTACACTTTATTGCACATTTTATTGAACCATTATGCCTCACAAACAAAATAAATCCAAAGAGAGAGAAAGACCAATTTTCCAGATTTATTCTCCTCTGTATTTTCTTGTCCCTCACTCTCTGTCTGCCGGCCAAATGCGGTGCGACGCCGCCTGGTCATAACAGCCAGGGGGTTCATTTCTGCCTGGAGTCTAATGCAGGGCAACAAAAGCGCATGGACGACATTAAATATTTACAGCTACATCTTCTCTCCCTCCCCAGCTGTCTGCCCTCAAACAGTCTGGACAAACAGCACAACATCACACGCATGCTTCATACACACAAAGGAAAGGTTAACTTGCAATGCAACTTGCACACTCTTATGCACACGCTCACACAAAGCAAGAGATGTGCAGTTAAGAGAGCTTTTCTTTTAAGAAATCCAGGAAAATATTGGTGTTTAATTTGCACTCCTAATAAGACATAAGTGAAAATACAATCGTTTGCAGCATCTCACTGTTTAGCCCTTTTTAAAAGGCCACCCTCTAATGAAAATCAAGCTTGGTTTAGATGTCGATTTTTTTTTAACATGCTGGAAGACACATTGAGAGTGAAATAGGCAGTCAACACCATGGCTGAGCATTTCTTCCTGGAAACTGCAGTGTACTGATGACAGTCTGAAAAACACAGATTCACACTTCCAGGGTTTCACACCTAACAGTCCTGAAAAACCAGTCCTTTCTGTGTCATTATTCTTCTTGGGAATTGGTGTCTGGTTCGACCATGTATTACTGATCTGATCTGCATATTGATGAGTAAGCAACAGTGTAAAGTTACTTCTTGTCATGATCCCCGCTTCGGCCCTGGACTGTCTCTCTCTCTCTTTCTTTCTTTCTTTGTTTTCTTTGTTTTCTTTCTCCCTCTTTCCTCTCCCCCTTTCTCAGCCCTGCTTTCCCTTACTCTCTCCTTCACTCTCTTCCTCATCAGCCTGCCCTGCCTGCAGCCTCCTTGGTTGCTGGAGTGGAGACAGCTGCAGGCAACAGCTCACCTGGACTCAGGCCTTGTCCACATGTGGCCGGGTATCTGACAAAACGAAGATATTTTTCTATGATTTGGCCTGTCATCCACACGAAAACACAGATTTATGGCATTAAAAACGATTCTTTTAAAAACCTCCAACCAAAGTGAAGATTTGCGAATTCTCTGTTTATGCATGTGGACATCAATAAGCAGAGTTTTGCGTTTCGAAACGTCACTGCCTGTGACAAAATATGTTCTTATGTCACATATGCGACCTGTGTTTACATTTGGAAACAGTATGTAATGTGCTTAAAACGCACTTATGCGGTTAGGTGTGGATGAATTTTTTTCTAAAAACGAGGTGGTGTGTACGTACATTTTTTTCTAGACGGAGGGGGCAGGATATTCGGTTTTACAAAAACCCGGCTACGTGTGGACAAGGTCTCAGTTTGTCAGCTCGCATAAATACTCAGGTCATGCACTCAGAGCTTGGACAATACAACCCTGTTTCTCTGCCGGTTCCACTCTGTCTCCAGCCTGCCCGCCTTTCCATGATCTGCTGCCACCAGAACCCCCTGCTTCAGCGACACAATCGCTACCCGGATCCAGCCCCCAGCCAGCCTCCTTCTGCTTCTGTTTCAACCTGCCTCCTACCTGCCTTCCCTCGGCCTGCCTGCCCCTCTAGTTGGTTTTCTTTTCTGTGAGTGTCCAGTTTGGTTTGTCTTGCTTTAGTTACTTCGTATCTGTTTTTCTTTGACACTGTTTTGTTTGTTCATTTGAGTAGCCCCTTGGTTCTTGTAGTTCTGCCCACTTACAGTATTAACTCTGGTTTCTCCATTCTGTTGTCCCCCTCAGTTTAGTTTCCTCTTTCGGTGTAGGTTTCAGTTGAAGTCAGTTTTCTCCCTGTTTTGTTTGTTAGTTTCAGTGTTCCGAATCTGTTTTCCTTCGATTCTTCCTCTGTTAATAGTTTAGGTATTTCTTAGGTTTGGTAGTTTGCCCCTTTTCTATGTTAGGTTTGACCTGCTGTTGTTGTTTCTTCATCTGTTAGTGTTTCCCCAATCTTGTTGGTTTAAGTTGAGTTTTAGTATCAGTAAATTATTTGAAAATTCTGCCAGTCTCCATGTGCTCTTGTGTCTGCACCTGGGTTCTCAGCCACCCCTCGTAACACTTCTAAGCCATTTTAAGGAAGGGAGAGAGATAAGATTTAGGGGTTTGCTCAGTGGCCAGAGAGACTTTAATTTGCTCTCAAGGTTTGATATATGTGAAAGTTTACATTTTCTTGTTTGGTTTGGGTTTTTTGTGGAAATTACTCTTGAAAAAAGTGGCATATGTGTTATATTCATAATATATGTAACTTAAACATAACCCATTAGTGTGAGGTTTCTTTAATATTGCAAGGCTAGCGAGTTTCAGGTCTGTTGATATGGTGCTTTCTGCAGTTACTCAAACCTGAAAACTGCTGAAAGTGTTGAGCAAGTTTCCGATCTCTCATAACTTCCCACATAAAAAAAACATTCTCGAATGAAAGTGAGTCGACAGCATCTCATAACATCTTTACAGTGGAAACTGAGCGGTACTGAATCGTCACAAGCACTGTCGCAGAATGTAGGGAGCAGAAACCTGTGGGCCTTAACGAGTGCCCTGAACTTTTGTGCACAGGAACTGCGACTGTAGAACATCTTTATTTTTTGGAGATGCAAAGTAGGTGTTCTAGGGTAGGTACTGCTTGAAAACTATTATCAAGACTCAGTACTGACTGGTTAAACCTAGAAAGGGTTACAAGCAGTCTTTCCATCTTGTTAATGTAAGCTGACATCCAATGAAGTTCATTAACTTTTATTTCTCATTGTTTCGGTGCACTGAGAGTTCAGGTCCTACACCACAATGGAAATCTAACCTCCGAACCCTGACCATTCCTGTAAATGTTCGTGCCATCTAACACCTGCCCCAAGATCCTGCATGGGAAAGACGCCTGTGGTGACTACTTCCATGAGCCGCACTTGAAAACATGCAGCACCTCGCGTGCAAGTTCACTGTTTCCAGGCTTTATGATAAATTAAGCCAACCTTGTACTCAACGAGCATATTGGAGTGAATGCCAGGCTACTGATCTTCTCATCTAACTTTCAGTAAGTTATTTCCCACAGTGTTGAGTAACATATTGAGAAAACCCAGGTCCATTTTTGGTGAAAATATGGGAAAATAATCATAATGGACCTTCATCATAACACAGAAAGTTCAGTTTGCTGTGTTTATATAAATGTGCTAACAGCATTCTTGGAACACAACCACACACATTATAACAAATTCTAAAGAGAGAAGACAAAATCAAACAAGTAAAAATCTGCATCCAACCACTCACACGAGCATGTATTTAAGCATGCTAACACACACACACACACACACACACACACACGCAAGCTCTCCGCAGCCCACGGCTCCAGCGCCGCCCATGTATCCACATCTCGGGGTGCCATTGTGCGCGACCACTCAAGCAGGTAATTCACTGACAATGAATAAAATGAGATGTAATTATTTTCAAGCAGTCACTTGTTGAGTAAAGCTGATTGGGCTGAGAAACATGTGTTGCTCCCGGACTCCATTATTGCCATGCCGCCGTGCGTTTTACAGTAGCCAGCCAGAGGTTAACGCTTCGCAATCAAATGGCGTGCCGGCGCGCGAGCGGGTGTGTGAGTTGGCTGTCGATTGGCGGGGAGAGGGTGGGTGGCAGAGGAGCAGTTAGACGGGGTGGAGGTGGTGGTGGTGAGGGGGTGTGGGGAGGGTTTGAGGGAAGTGAAAAATAAGCCTCTGGCTATCATCACAGGAAATGGCCTGAGACATCCACTTCTCTGTCTCTCTGCCACCCACCCTCCTCTCGCCGTCTATCTCTCACACTGTTGCTATCTCTCTTGCTCATTCGACCTTTTTCTCTTTCTCTGCCTCTTGAGCTTTCATTCCCTCTATCTCCTCCTCTAACCTTCTTTCCATTTCCTAAGATAGCTTTCTCATTCACTTTCCATCTCTCTCTCTCTCTCTCTGCAGCAGTTATCGGTTTTTCCCTCTCCGTCTCCTCCTGGTCTCCATCTCACTCTCCAGACCTCAGAGTTTTCCTTTCTCCCTCCCTCCCTCCCTCCCTCCCCATGTGCCTGTTTTGTTCTCTCTCCTCCTCACTCGTTTTATCCTCTATTCTCTCTCTTTCTCTGTGTCTCTGTATCTCCTCTGCTCTTTCTATCTCGCTCTGCTCCCTCCGGTGTGCCAGAACAGGTGGAGGACAAGCTGATAAGTCTCAGTCTGACGCATTCTCACCAGCAGCCATCGCATGCTCTCTGAGCCTGTGTTATTTGAAACACACCTTTACTGTTATCTGCGTGCATGTACGTGGATCACTCTCTATCTATGCATATATGGTTAAATTACAGCCAGGAGAGATACATCCGCCGCCTTTGAACTGCTCCCACAAAGGCAGCCCTGCCTCGTCCGCCCCACCAAAGGAGCAATTCCATTCGATTTCATCCAGTTCTGTCTTGGTAATTTGCATCCTTTTTCTCAGCTGCTCTTTTTTTATCCTTCTCTCTCTCTCTTGGCTTAGTGTCTTTCATCTTAAAGCAGTCCTCATAATACCCACACATACACAGAAGTCTTGTCACAGAGACATGCACAGGCACACACACACACCACACTCTCATATCTCTTATTTCCTTGGCTGGATAAGGCTGAGCAGGACCGGAGTCAGATCGTTTAACATATTACCGGCTCCCAGGGGTCCCTGTTTATGCCCGCTCACTCCAGAGCAGATGAGTGTGATTCCAGTGGCTGCTGTGCATTAAGCAGATCTCTGCAGCTCCAGAGGGCCCCCGAGGACCTCCACGTACGACGAATGCTCCTAGTGCGCAGGGCGTACCGACGGTATTTCCAACTTTATGTTGTCGTAAATGCAGATGGGGTGCAAACACATGACGTGCAGGAGGGAAACATAGAGGGCAGAGATAATCTAGTGAGTTAATGCAGCACGTGAAACCGTCCCACTGTAAACACTGCAGCTTGCACATGGATGTAGGACCGAGCTGGACATTCAGTTTACAAGCTTAGATCTACAGCCACGCCAGCGGCCACTCAGACTATATAGGACATTGTTGGATGCAATCAAGGGACCTACTGACTATTTTTAGTTTGTCACCAACAGTAGGACAAATATAAAGTTTGGTCTGAGGGCGATGCCACAGGAAAAGCCATGTTGTTACTTAAATCAAATCCATTTATTACTTCAGGACCATTCCGGCTCAGCTTGTCAGCGCCTTGTTGTCAGATTTGGCTCAACTCACATTTGTCTAACCAGTCTAATTTATCAGTGTCCTGTGTTGTTTCTCAGCTTCAGTAGTTCAGCTGTACTTCATCACATTTAAAAGCACTTTTGTTAGTACGCTACCCTGAGACTGAATAATGACTCCGTTGTTCTCGTGCTGTTTTGCTTTAACCAGTCACCAGTGAGTTATGTATCATGTCAGAAGCCGTAATGGTGGCTGCTAGGAGCCTTTTTCACACTGATCAAAAAAAAGAAATACGTCAGAAGTGTTTTGCTTCTCTGTGTCACCTCACATCAATGTCACTTTGCTCTCTTTCTCTGCTCCGTCTTATCCTCCTGATTTGTCTCTCAAACTGTGAGAAACAGTTGTTAATGAGCATGACACCATCACCGAACCGTTCTGAGATCAGTCTGCAGCAAGGCTACCTCAGGTAAGGCAAATGTTAAGACCCAGACTCTAGGGGTAGCTGAGGGCAACAAAAATAAAACCAGGGGTTATTGGTTAGGTAATGCAATTTATTGCTTAGTGACAAAATGAACATAAAACAGAACCTGGTTGGTGCTGCTAAAATCAAAGAACCAAATAAGACCAAACAAAGGCTAGTAGAGTTACGTGAATTCATTAATAAGACTAAATAACACAAAACACAATGAACTCCCTAGCCAAACCGAACACAATAGCAACACCACACCAAACAGAAATAACAAACGAGTGACAAGGGCACGTAACTAAACCAAAACTGGTGCCTCCGAATACAAACGTTACAAAAGGGACGTGGAACACGAATCACCACTTAGAATAGAATAGAATAGAATAGAATAGGTTATTTCGGTTACAACATATATACATGTACACATACATATATATATTTTACATTCGTACAGGAAACTTTTCTTTCTCTCCCCCCTCCCTCCTCCCTCATCCCCTCCTCCCCTTCACAAAAAGAGAACAAAGAAGATGAAGAAGAAAAAAAAAACAAAAAATAAATAAATAAATAAATAAATCCCCAAAACCAAACAAAGAAACAAACAAAAAAAACCTATATTTTACAAGTTCTGTAACCGAAAAAGGAATAGGCAGAACCCTAAGGCTTGTTTTGCCTATCCTACACAAACCCATAGAATCACCCAGAATATCAATAATACAAGACATAAATAAAAGGCAAATAGAAAAAACAAAACAAGATTTTAGACTAAATTATTCTTCTTGGTCGTTTCAGATATCAGTCATTTTATAAAGTAATCCTTAATTATCTTGCCTTTCAATACTTTTTTAAAGCTCAACAAAGATCTACACATTTTCAACTCATCACTCAGTTCATTCCATAATATAACACCCAAATATGAAATACATCTGTATTTAACATTAGTCCTCACTTTGCCTCTTTCAAAGATACCCAGCCCTCTTAAATTATATTTTTTTCTTCTTAATTTAAAAAAATTGTTGTATACTGATAGGAAGACATTTATTCTTAACTCGAAATAATATTTCTAATGTTTTTAAATATACAATATCTAAGAATTTCAAGGTGCCAGACTCTATAAATAATTTATTAGTAGGTTCACAATAGGAAGCTTTATTTATTATTCTAATAATTCTCTTCTGGAGTTTAATTATAGGGTCTATGTATGACTTACATTGGCTACAGGATACACAGTAACATTAGCGTCATTTACACACAGCAAACACTAATGTCTATTCACCAAACAAACACAGTTGCTAACAGAAGCCGCAAAAGTCTCCACCAAGACACACTAGAATGCCTCTCTATGAATTAGCAAACTGTCGAACAAGTTCCTTTCTAAATCACACAGAAACACAGACATGAGGCACCAGGGCGAGCTGGTTACATGAAATCCCAGCCGTCCCGACTGAGAGTTTGGATGCAGGTTTTATATTCTCCAGGTGTGAAATGGCTGCGGTGGATTGGCTGGAGATGGAGGGAGTCGAGTGGTGGTCCAATCCAGCAGGCCCGGAGGCGGGGAGAACAAGTGCAGGTCCTCAGCTGGGCGAACAGGCCGAGATGGCTGTCAGCCGGGGCTCTGGAGCAGACTCCCAAGCCAGCCACAGCTGGGCTCACACAGGCCATCCAGACAAATGCTTCTCAAAAGTCCACCACGAAAGAAATACGGCCCACTGACACCAGTGGCCATAACACAAAGAATGATTATATGCAGGTGGGTGAACGTGTGTTGTGTATTGAAGTGAGGCTGACAGGAATAAACCAGTAGTTAATCTGTAACTAGTTTGAGACGTAACCACCAGATATAAAAAGTGAAGCCAATCCTGAAGTGACTGATACCTGCATTCTCTCTAACAGCCAGCAGGGGGCGACTCCAGTGGTTGCAAAAAGAAGTCAGATTGTATAGAAGTCTATGTGAAAACTGACCTGATTCATTGCCTCAGTAAATATTATCCTAATGAGTTTATGGTCTCAGTTGCTAGTTTTAAGCCTCCTTTAACGCAGCATGATGTTCATTTTGTTAATTATGGTCCCATTTAGGGAAAAAAACAGATGATAGAGCGGCGTGTCCTTTAGGGGCTACCTTGTGATTGACAAGTCACTACTGCATGTATAGTGTCATCAACTTCTCTGTCATACATCAAGTCTGGTTTCAAAATATCAAAGTGGCAACTGGCAAATACCAAACTAGAATCTTCAAGAGCTCCAACAGGTGATGTAACGGTCATGGCATCCGTCTTTCCTACACAGCGCGTGAGGGCTAAAAGCTTTTTTGGACTCGAATGTAGAACACAGATTCGCTTGCACAGTTTTAAAAGGTTTAGTGCAAAACATCTTTGTGAGGAAGAGGGATTTCTGGAGGCGAGGAGCCTGTTGCAAGTAAATGGAAGACGTAGGAATCTTGAAGTGCGTAGCGCCCGAAGGCTGACGAGTGAGTGTGGCGTGTGGCTTAGTGGGCGGCTGACTGACCATTTTGGAGATGGAGGAGGTGAGCATGGCGTTGGGGAGAGCGAGCAGCAGACTGGAGCTTGAGAGTGGGAGTGAGCTGGCAAGGAGATGACCAGAGGAGACTGGAATCAGAAGTGCCGAGAAGCTGCAGATTAGACTGGATCAAGCACCAGGAGGCAAATACTACGAGGATGGTTTGGGATGACGATGCTACAGCAAGGGTAGGCGCAACAATCTAGCAGTGAGTGGAGTGATGGAGGGATTTAATGCCTCGGCAGGTGGGTAGATGAGGTTAGTAGATGATTCTGAGATGTGTCAGGAGGTTTACTATGGAGACGAACAGGTGGCCACATCCGGGTACAGACACAGAGAGAAGAAACGGGGACAAGGAAGAGACAAAAGGGAGAAAACAGTGGAAACACAAGGAGCAGGGAACAGAAAAATGGAAGCATGCCAGCACAGATGTTACTCAACAGAAAGACACCAGTTTCACGACTATTCAACCTCTATGGACCAAACTGTTTGCACTAAATTACTTTTCAGTCAATAGCTGCCGACCTATTTTGCTTTCGCACCAAAGTCAGCAGTTAAAGACAGACAAACAGACTGATATAACTCCCAAACAGTGCTGTTTGTACAGCATGAAATCTCTGCTTTGTGTGTTTCTGAACGTATCACACTTGAAAACAAAGACCTGTTTCTCATGTAAAAACAAGACTTTGAACAGCAGCGGCAAGGAGAAACTTTTGTTTGTTTTGAAGTGTCAGCCCTGGTATTAAAAGACCTGTCCATCAGTTGGGAAGAAAACCTAATTATTGCAAAAATAATGCTGTTTTCTAAAAAGGATTGAATACACAGGGACACGTTGCAAAAAGGTGTAAAATAAAAGAATGCCTTGACATCAAAAGCTACCTTTGTGAGGCTTAGCTTGTTGCAATTTGTGTCAGTCAACTCAGTATTCATGTTGAGGCCAGGCTTTGAGATGCTGTTAGGGTATTAGAAGGCTTTTCAAACACCATTATAACGCTGAGCTATTCAGTGAAAACGTTCTGGTAAGCGACAGCATTTTTAAATGTATCTTTTAGATGCTATGGTATGTGAGTCACTTGTCGGTCTGTGATCCAGTATATTCTTTTCTTCTCTTTTTCTCGACTGTACCAGTATCATAAAGGGCATTAAAAGTGACAGACCAACCAGATGCTTACATTAAGTCTCCAGTACATCCATGCCTGCCCACGCAGAGACACGCATTATGAATATTTTCCAACACACACACACACACAGGCCGACCTTGTTACTGTAACGAGTCACATTGCTCACCACACTCAAGTCAGCAGTGCGTTCACATGCTCCTCAGTACAACAAGGCCTCTATGCTGCTGCATCCGTTGGGAGAAGAGGTTCAAAATGTATCCAAAGGGCTCCGGCTGAGACAACAGAGGCCCGTGTTCTCCTGCTGCTGCTGCTGCTCTGCTCCTGGCCTGGTGGAAGGGAGCACAGGGGCTGCTGATGGAGAAGAGTTTCAGGTTTCAAAAGGATTTTTTTTCCCCTCCCTTTTTTCTACCCAAATGGATCAGGCCAAAAACAAACACAACACAGGTGTGTGTGTGTGTGTGTGTGTGTGTGTGTGTGTGCAGTGTGTGTGCATCTGTGCAGTGTGTGTTTATTATCACACTCGGAACAGAATTTGAACTGTGCAACAAAGCAGCCAGTGTGTGTGAGTTGTTCATGTCCAGGTCGCCAGTGGAGTCGCATGCTCTGTTCTCATCACCACCTGATCCCACCAGAGTCCGTCACACAGCACAGCACAGCTCTGTGTGTGTGTGTGTGTGTGTGTGTGTGTGTGTGTGTGTGTGCGGCTGAACACGTGGACTTGTGTGTACACAGTATGAAAATGTGTATATGAGAGTGGGAAAAAAAAGTCACATGGAGTCGTTATGTCACACAGGCCACGGCCCAATTCGTCCCATATGTGCCGAGTTATCCAACTCTCCGGTCACTGAGCTACAATAGCAGCCCGCTTTTTTAAAAACACCAGCACAATGTGCCCCCGTCACGTGGTGAAACCGAGCCCAGTCAGCGGATACCACCCTGGGGAGTGCCGGAGGGGGGATTTAAGTTCAGAACCAGGAAGTGTTTCGATGAAAGCAGCAGGGCCTTGGGGGAAGTTTATCCACCCTTCCCCCTCCATTCTACTTTCCTTGCCAGCTTAAACACATCTGTCCAGGCCTGACCGCCGACCCCACCCCCACATCCCCACAGCTGGAGGCTCCAGTCTGTGCCACATTCAATGAGTTAAACAGAAACAGCGAGACTTGATTAGATGGAATCGATTGGAGCACTGGAAAAACTCAAAACAGTGGCAAATATGATGAAATGTCAAAGAAAATGGGCAACGACAGTTAAATTACCGCAGATAAAATTCATCACTATTTAAAGATGTGTTGACATTTTTGCCACTTCTGGTTGTTAATTCTTCCCTAACATCCCTTCAGGAAACTCACTTTTTGCAGAATTACTTACATCAGTTATTTGTAATTCTTAAAGAACAACAGCCTGTAAGACTTTTGAACTTTATGCTTGACTGTCATAAACTAGGAGTCACTAGGAGCGACTACACCCACGCCAAGAATTACAATAACACCATTGTAGTCCTATCGATTAATCACCACATGTTTGACCTACCAAATCCTGTCTTATTACCTTTGTGCTGCTGTTGTTTTCTCATATTCTATGCTTCATGTAGCCCAGTAGCACCCCAAATTTGCAATCTTTTTACTGGAATCACCTGCACAAGTTCCATCTGCTCACTGATAGTTAGTTTGCGTTGGTGCTTTGGTTGCATGTTATCAAGTCTGAGAGTCTACAGCCTTGCTAGCGGCTCTATTTAATCTAAAAGGTAATATCAGCATGCTAAGATGCACACAGTGGCAACACGTCAGCAACGTGTTTGGCAGGTATCAGGGATTACTTGGCTTAGGAAGGGCCTCTGGGGGTTGACAGGTTGGCAGCCATCATGATTATTGTGTGTACAGTCAAGCCAATGAGTCCGTGTTGCCCTTTTCCGACAGAAATCTATGCATTTCCCTTTGCTCATAGACTACAAACTAATGCTAAAGGAGTTGGATACCACCTAAGAGGCTGGAAGAGGAGGCAGCTAATGCGGCTAAACAGACCAAAGAGTTGAGAAGTCTGACTCTGAATGGTAAAACTGTGATTAATTACCACCAGAGTCAGGTACAACCTGACTCTAGACGGTAAAACTGAGATCCCATTAGCTTCACAGTGGAGCATCCAGGCCCAGTCAAAACAGTGCAGCTTAGGAGGCTTATCAAGCGCCAGCCTCATGTGTAAACATTATATAGCAGCTGTGGAGGAGAGAGGAGCTGACTGCTGGAAGTCAAAGATGCCATATTTAAGTTAATGCTCTGTTTGTTCAACAGTTGTTTGATAAATTGCGAATAAGCCCACTGGGAGAGAGAGTGATTTGGTAAATTTATTCTCATCGTTTTCTTGCTGGTGATTTTCTTTTGTGCTGCTTAAGACCACTTGAGAGGTTCCAGGAATTCTTCTGTGCAGGAATAACCCCGTGTTTAATGCTTATCAGTGGTCACCATCTCACTTCACCATGTTAGCACGCAAACATTAGCTGCACATTATTTTTAGTTTTGCAGGTATTTGCTTATGAACCAAGTTATGGCCTGATGACAAAGCTCGATGAAAAGCTGGGGGTCACCACAGCAATTTCAAGTCATTCCAGGTGCCAGCTTCGTCTTTGTTCTTGTTGGTCGACGCGTAAAAATGCTTCCCTCTACTTCAGCCTGTGGGCGTCCAGACTTCTAGAAAGCTAAGTGTTGTGTATTTTGCTCTGCTTGTTTTTTTTGTCTGCAACTGGGCCCTACTGAACAGTCCACTTACTGTGTGGAACTTTCTAGTTATCAATAGTGTTTGGATTAAGTGCACGATACTCGAAACAGACTTTCAACAAATCCTTGCCTTGTTTATTCATGGATTTATCACACGGCTTCACTAATAAATAACTTAGCCTCCAACTAACCCCAGCAAGGAAAGCGTCTGGCACGGCATGGGCTATCATGCAGAGCAAGTGAAGGCAGCATAAAACTCCAGAGTGCCGCTTTGCCACCCACTAACCAACTCCTACTTCCAAAATTATGCATGCAGCTCCGTTGAAAGTGGAGCAGGTCTGACTTTAAGGAGGGCAGTTCTACCTTCAAGTGCTCCACATAAACCCTTCCTTCCAGTCGTAAATATGACTTACAGTATAGCAGAGAGTCTCCGGTTGACGAAAAATCGGAGCCAACGTAAACTTTTTCATTTTCGAAACCAAACAGCACACAGATACCGGGAGCTTCCGCTGCACTGGAGATAGAATACATGAATAATAGAATTCATAATGTGCAATAAAGTGGAAACATGACAACTATAGTAAAATGAAAAGTAGGGACATATGGCACTAAAAGAGATTAAAAAGTGGAAAAAATAAAAGCCTCGTATTTGCCAGCAGGTGTTGGCACAGCTTCTGTATTTTTATTTCTCCCTCAAGGTCACACTTCTGCATTTAATGTTCTTCATGCGCTTTAGAATTACAACGTTTCCACCAGTCTTTGAAAGCAGCATAATTAGTGAAGCGGTGCTGCCCAGCCGGCCGGCCCTGCGTCCACCCGCTCCGCGCCCCTCTCGGGGTCTTACTGGGTTGTTAGAGAGCTGGTTGTGTTTTCTCTGTGCGGCCAGGCCTCGCTATCACATTACCGCACACATGCTGATGCAGCAGCTCCTGAAACAACCCCCCCTCCTCGCCTCCTTTACCCCACCCGGCCCCTGTCCCAGCCTCTTTCACCGAGCCGCCCAACAATGGGGCGAAACAAATTACGATTTCAATTTAAGTAATGCCACATTACGGTTTCCAATCACAGAAATAAGCCGTTACTTTTTGTTATCGCCACTTCTAAATGTAAGATTAAAAGTTGAATTATCCAGGAAGTGCTCCCCCACCCGTCCCCCACCTCCCCAGACGCCCTGATTAATTTTCATAGAATTAGTCATCGTCCCCCTCGTGCATCGCGCTGAGCTCAGATGAGAAATGGCTGAAAAGTTGCCTGCAGGAAATATTCTCTCAACTTTGATTTTTATCAAGCAGCAGAGACAGGAAGAGAAATTAAGTTGAGTCCCAATTTCAGAGCATAAGAGGATGCAACTGACAATTATGCGGCCGTGATAGCGAGGTAGCACAGTGCTGCAAAAATCTGTTTCTGAGGAGGTAATAAGCAAATTAATGTAACACTTTTGAAAGGAGTCCAAGTATTTGTGAATTATAGTACCTGGGATATTAATCATACTCCTCTTTGGCGGTTGCTGCTCTTTCACATAATTTAACAGCCTCCCTAGGAAGCCATCAGGGAAACTAAAGGAGAGGACAACCAGTGTTCCCGCAATATGTTTAAAATTAGGCACAAATGATTGGTGTGGGGATCAGCGGGGAGAGAGTCTTATACTTGACTTGTTAAATAAGCAAAACCCTCCCCAGCTTTAACAACGTTTTCTTTGGAACCCGTCGCTAACTGAAGAAAAACTGCACAACTTCGCACAATCTTAAAATAATACTTAAGTATTTAATTGGTGCAGCCTCTTATCAGCAGAAGGAGAATACTGAGTGATGTTCACAGGTTTTTTTGTGTGTGTTTGAAACAGGAGGTGCTAAACATTCAGTCTACACGGTAAAGTGTTGTTTCTGTTACGAACACGATGACTGGCAGGTGGTCCGAACTAAACAAGGTTACTGCAAGTATAAAGCAGGTAGCGGCTGGACATTCATGGTCCGGCGTAGAAGAGTGACTGGAGGCAGGTTATGAGCAGCAGGCTGACAGTGGGTGCAGCTGGAAACTCCAATCAGGTGCACCTCATCAGATGATTAGTGATCCGCCAAACCTGTCCACCTGTCTTCGCCACCTGTGGTGCACACAGCCTCCTAGAGGAAATACAGGATAGGGGAGAAGTCCCTGAATGCAGTGTGCAGTTCGGGGTGGAGCTCAACATTTGACTCCACCCATCTCAACGTTCCATAAACCAATCACGTTCAGTCTTATTACATACAACTTTACTTCATTTTGCAACAGTTTGGTGACAACCAAACCCTCACCCTTCAGGAACTTGTATCTAATGCAAATCAGAGTGGAACCACATACAGGGCCAAATACAGCTTTGTGACTATGCTAGGAGCATAAGACAGCGCTTGTTTTTACATGCAGGCAATGTCCCCGTGGGCGGAGTCAAATGCTAGATTCAGCCAATGGCATGACGACGTTGAGTTATTCTCAACCTAACCTAGCCTGTGCCTGGTTGGCTCTATTCGGTTTTATATTGCCCTTATTTCTCAACCTAACCCTAACCTTTCAGGAACGTTTGTATCTAATACAATTCAGAGTGGAACCACATACAGGGCCAAATACAGGTTTATGACAATGCTAGGAGCAGAAGACATCGCTCGTTTTTACATGCAGGCAATGTCCCCGTGGGCGGAGTCAAATGTTAGATTCAGCCAATAGCATGCCGACGTTGAGCAGCATTGAGCTCCACCCCTTTTCCACCCAACAGTGCCCCCGCAAAACAGTTTGGGCTGTTTTGGTAGAATTTTTGCATGCAGTGAGGCGAATTCTATCATTAAAATGACTAATTCACCAAAAATAACAAGCAGGCCTGGCTTAATGCACGATTTAAAGTCTCAGCGATACAGTATAAAGCCGCTCCTTGGTTTTTTTTCCATAGCGAAGGGACATTTGAAATGATAGCAGACTTACTTTATACCCCAAATCTCACACTACCCTTGATGTAACCATTCTGATCTCTTTTTGTGTAATGAATCTTACAAGGCGCCTTCACAAAGTTTTGAGAAAAAAATTGTGCACTGCACTATCCTCCCTTTTTTCTGATCACCCCTTTCTCCAAAAATACATTTAGTACAGTCCCTTAAACACAGTGAAAATAGACTTTTATGAGCTCAGACTAATTGAAAACTTGTTAAAGCAAGCATTTGCAAAGTCCTTATAGACAAGGCTCTATCTAAATGAATGGGGAGAGCAATTTCAGGGGCCAACCAAGTCATAAAAACTGCATGTATTAAATCACTAGAAGTTGTTACCACACTGTTACTGTTAAACAGAGTTAAACTCATAGTGCTGCTCGTGATTAACACTGTTTAGGATAGTTCAACTGGAGCATCTATGACAAAAGTAGTGTGTTTCTGTTGCAACTACAGTAGTATAACTGTTGAAGCAACGCTGATGTTCATGACAAATAGTTCTGCATGATTTAACAAAATTCTAAACAAATTTTTCTTGCTTTTGCAGCGGACAGGAAGAAGCTCTTAAACTGCTAAACACATCGATACCTGACCTTTATACAAGATACAGCTGATGATAGCAGACAGCACAGTAAAGCCACCAGGTTTGGTGGGGAACTGTAGCTATAAGTAGAACCTTCTGTAGCACCAGACTGAAGGAAAAGCAAAAGAAAAAGAATCGGCGAGGGTGTTTATTTTTCCTCCCAGCAGAAAAGGCCTTCATTGATGGTTCTGGATACGCTGCCCTTTTGGAGACACAGAGTGGGTCTGACCTGGCCTTTCTTTCCTTTTTCCTCTCTACCACCCCACACACTCCCCCCACCCAGGAGCTGGAGGGGAGCTTGTAAAGTCAGCAGCCGTACGTTTTGTTATAAAAATAATCCGGGTTTTATTGGGATTGCCATGGGAGGGTGGCAAAGGGGGGGAGTGAGGGTTAAGTGGTTATACAGCACAATTCACCTCTCTTACCAAAGAAGAACTACACTGTTATATACTGTACTGACTGCTCTATACACACACACACACACATAGTGGGAGACAGAGGAGCTATTGGAAATTACAGTGGCGATTCCTTGGAAAAGGAGCACAAAGGTAGGAGTGTTGACGTGTACATGTGCTTCCGTATGCATGTGAAGAGGCAGTATGTGTGAATCAGCATGTGGGGGTATTAACAACATGCTGGTATTTAAACTGCTCCTCTAACAATGGGTCTTAAGTCTCTAGCCAGTGCCCACGGTCTGTCTGCTAATGGTACCAGTCCACTCACTTACCCAGCAGGATGGAGACACTCCAATGGCTTTACGGAGTGCCAGGAAATGCTAAACATCACTAAGCGATCCTATGGAGCCCCGTATAAATGCCACATCTGCCTGTAAACATCTCATTTCTGCTAGTCCGAGAGTGCCCAATAGAGATTTCCAGTAACTTGACAAGTCTTATTTGTAGCAGGGAAGCAGATATGTCAGGATGATATCTGGGAACGTCTCAGTCAAGGTGGTTTTGGCTAAAAGGTCACCGAATAAATGCGCCTGCAGAAGTTCAGACGGTGTCCAAGGCATTTTCAGGGCGATACAATCACAGCGGTGAGCAGCCAGGCCCACATGCGGTACACGGCTTGAAGGACAAAAGGCTCGAGAAGAAATTGATAGATTAGAAAAGGGCACGGTCAGTCATTTGTCTTTTGTTTTCCCTATCAGAGGCCTTCAGTGTTGCCGTGTTGCCGAGGACAACATTATAAAGCATGAAAGATTGCCTAGCTTATGGGCATTTATGGCAAGTGTAAGTATTTCCACTGTTTTTCACAGTTGAGTGAGTTGCCCTTTAGGATTGCAAAGATGCCTCAGAAGGGCATTCCGACGCCCGAGCTCCAGAGAATGCAAGATATGGCACGAGGCAGGGGGCCTTGGCAGACAGAGAGAAGCTCAGTGTCTGTCCGTCATTGTCCAGACGTCGGAGGGGCTACCCGAGGTCGCCACACTATTCCTTTGGTGGGATGGGCAGGGGCGTGGAAGGTAGAAGCGGCTGTCTCCAGAATTCAAATACTGTCAACCCTTCACATCTGTCTCATCCCTAACAAGATGAACCTGTAAAATTAGCCTGCCGAAATGGGTAGTAGTTATGGTGGCAGAGGGAGCGCCGTGACAGGGATATTTGTCAGGAATTGGATTAAAGCAGATGGCTTTCTGAAACCTCATACCGGTGTGATTAGATTTTCACCGTTGAACACTGATTGAAGGATGATTGCATTAGATGACAATGGGAAGGAAAAATACAGACAAAAACAAGCTCGATTTGAGCAGCAAGGCAGGATTGTAATCCTCTTTGCCCTGGTGCTTGCACACGGATGCCGTTACCACACCACAGTCCTTAGTGGGGAAAAATACAACCGAGTGCCATCTGTTTGTTCTGTACATTTGTATATATTGTCTAATCCACAAGTGTTAGGTATTTTTAGTCACACTAGTGGCTCTGGGAAAGGCTGCGTTGTTGTGTTGTGTCTGCTCAGGCTTGGAGAGCAAAAGAGCACATGGAACAGTGTTATGTAATTAGAATACAGTGAAAGGGTGACCTTACTCTGGACATAATCAGAGTACTGCTACAGTTTGTAAAAAATGAGAATCGTTAGCAGGCTAACAATTTCATATGCAGTTTTTACGTTTTGAATTTGGCTGCAAAGGTTGCAAAATCATGTGTTTCTTGAATGAGATACTACGGTGGCCCAGAAGAGTCAACGCAACTGCAGGAGCCAAACCACAACAGCAGAAGCCACAACACAAAAGCAAAAGCCACAACACAACAGCAAAAGCCACAACACAACTGCAAAAGCCACAACACAACTGCAAAAGCCACAACACAACCGCAAAAGCCACAACACAACAGCAGAAGCCACAACACAACCGCAAAAGCCACAACACAACCACAGAAGCCACAACACAAAAGAAAAAGCCACAACACAACTACAAAAGCCACAACACAAAAGAAAAAGCCACAACACAAAAGCAAAAGCCACAACACAACTACAAAAGCCACAACACAACCACAAAAGCCACAACACAATCACAGAAGCCACAACACAACTACAAAAGCCACAATGCAACTACAAAAGCCACAACACAACTGCAAAAGCCACAACACAACTACAAACGCCACAACACAAAAGAAAAAGCCACAACACAACCACAGAAGCCACAACACAACTACAAAAGCCACAACACAAAAGCAAAAGCCACAACACAACTGCAAAAGCCACAACACAACTGCAAAAGCCACAACACAAAAGCAAAAGCCACAACACAACAGCAGAAGCCACAACACAAAAGAGAAAGCCAAAACACAACAGCAAAATCCACAACACAAAAGCAAAAGCCACAACACAACTGCAAAAGCCACAACACAACTACAAAAGCCACAACACAACAGCAGAAGCCACAACACAAAAGAAAAAGCCACAACACAACTGCAAAAGCCACAACACAAAAGAAAAAGCCACAACACAACTACAAAAGCCACAACACAAAAGAAAAAGCCACAACACAACCACAGAAGCCACAACACAAAAGCAAAAGCCACAACACAACCACAGAAGCCACAACACAAAAGAAAAAAGCCACAACACAACTACAAAAGCCACAACACAACCACAGAAGCCACAACACAACTACAAAAGCCACAACACAAAAGCAAAAGCCACAACACAACTGCAAAAGCCACAACACAACTACAAAAGCCACAATGCAACTACAAAAGCCACAACACAACTGCAAAAGCCACAACACAACTACAAACGCCACAACACAACTACAAAAGCCACAACACAACCACAGAAGCCACAACACAACTACAAAAGCCACAACACAAAAGCAAAAGCCACAACACAACTGCAAAAGCCACAACACAACTGCAAAAGCCACAACACAAAAGCAAAAGCCACAACACAACAGCAGAAGCCACAACACAAAAGAGAAAGCCAAAACACAACAGCAAAATCCACAACACAACTACAAAAGCCACAACACAACTACAAAAGCCACAACACAACAGCAGAAGCCACAACACAAAAGAAAAAGGCACAACACAACTGCAAAAGCCACAACACAACTACAAAAGCCACAACACAACAGCAGAAGCCACAACACAAAAGAAAAAGCCACAACACAACTACAAAAGCCACAACACAACAGCAGAAGCCACAACACAAAAGAAAAAGCCACAACACAACTGCAAAAGCCACAACACAAAAGAAAAAGCCACAACACAACTACAAATGCCACAACACAAAAGAAAAAGCCACAACACAACTGCAAAAGCCACAACACAAAAGAAAAAGCCACAACACAACCACAGAAGCCACAACACAACCACAGAAGCCACAACACAAAAGAAAAAAGCCACAACACAAAAGAAAAAAGCCACAACACAACTGCAAAAGCCAAAACACAACAGCAAAATCCACAAAACAACCACAAAAGACATAACACAAAAGCAAAAGCCACAACACAACCACAGAAGCCACAACACAACCACAAAAGCCACAACACAACCACAAAAGCCACAACACAACCACAAAAGCCACAACACAACCGCAAAAGCCACAAAACAACCACAAAAGCCACAACACAAATGTTGGGATGAGCTGGGATCAGGCCATCGCGAGACACATTAGTTTTACCCCACTGTTGACGTGTTGTTGAAATAGTAAGTTGCCTTTGTGTTGTGGCTTTTGCAGTTGTGTTGACCCTTCTGGGCCACCGTGCCATACTTCTGTATGCTAAATCAAAATCTAACATTAGTCTACAAACGTCACAGAGAATGAAAACAATAGTTCTCTTGCCTTTAGCCAATGAAGCCACAACATCAGAAACTTCACTGTGAGTGAGTTTTGCCTCATGTGCTTCTTAATTTCGCACAAATTGCTGATTGAAATATCAATAAAACAATCAACTCCACTGCACTGAAGACAGAGACTGTAACAGGTCAAAATATTGAGATCTACCAATGATGACTGTGGGCTTTGGCAAAACATTAACAGGAGGTGAAGTTCAGTTGGTCGCTTCCAGGTGTTTGTAGGAGTCTTTCCTCTGAGTTTATGAAATACCTGCAGTATCAAACAACAGCAGCAGGATATATATGCTGCTTAGAATTATAAATTATCCCTGGCATGGAGACGGACAAGATCCATAACCATAAATGATTTTGTGTACTTTTAGCTCCACTGTAATCATTTGTTACAAAGCTGCTGTCCTCAATCCTGAGCTCCATCACAGCTGCTAGGATGTTGTTATTTGGCTGAAAGGTGCGATTTGGTTACTAAAGTCAAACATATTCTTCTGTCATATTACAGAACAACCTTAAGCAAACGTCGTCTTCTTGGCTTTCTTTTTCTCTTGTTTTCAATTGAATATTTGGGAGATGAGATGTTTTAAAATTAGCACGAAGCAATCGAGTTACATTCTTTGAATATGGCGATATGGGATTGGATTACTGACACGTTGCATTATACATACGTTATAAAAATATCCTTTCCATCCCTGTGTCTGTCAGTGATTCCACCACCTTGTCCATCTGTACTAGCAACAACGACTGGATGGGTTGCTGTGAAATCCCCAAATCCTAAGGACGTTGTTCATCCCCAGACGTTTTCTGTGGCACCGCGATGAGTTGGAATTGGCACCACAAGGAATCCCACTGACTTTTGTGATACTGTGACTTTTCATTAGGCGTTACCACCAAGTTTCCACAAATTCCATGAAATATCTCATCATATTCTATGTGGATTGGCCAAAACCTGAAATAGAAGTTTGTGGTCCCCAGAAAATGGATTTGCACATCACCAGCACACAAATCAGGGGTTTTGAGTAGAATACAGTCACTTTTCCAATGTGAACACGCTACACTCTCAAAACCTGCTTAGATCTTGGAACGCAGCATTAGCCTTGTTAAACTCTGACTGATCTGACTGGAATCCAGCTGTGGATGTAAAATGCACCGCCACAGAAACACATTCTCACTGCTGGAGTTGGTAGAAATCGCCGTGTTCAACATTCTTTTCTCCAAGTAAACAAGTGGACGCAACTAATGTGCATTCACAGTGAACAACCAACAAGCCTGAGGCAGAAAATGGCCTTTTAAAAAATTGCTCCATTTTGTTCGACCAAGGATTGTTTTCATTCAGTCGCTGGCCGAACTTTTGGCATCCCAAATGAGAGTATCAAAATGCAGGCACAGCCTATTCCCATGTATCTCCCTGCAGACGGACAGAACAGTGTAGGAGTTAAGCTGCCCATGTAAAATCTCTCTCTCATGTTTGCCAGTTTTTCATAAAGCACAACTGCTAAAAAAGATTCACAAGGCAGACTTCCCAGCAAAGAGAGTGATGGAGCCACAGCTAACGGAAGTGAGGACAAGCTCTTGCAATAGCAAACCAGGTAGAGGCCAGGGCCGCAGCAGCACATGGAGATACAGGAGCACTAGGGGCTCCAGCGCTGCCTCGCTCTGTAGCTTCTTCCTCTGCGCTGACATGCAGCACACTCGCAGTTTGGTGCTGAAGAAACTTAATAACCTCCTGATATTCTTCCTTTTACATGAGATGGTAAATTAGCATCAAGATGGAAAGAGCAGCAGCAAGGCAGTCCATGCAGAATTCAGCCGAGATCCAGCACTGATTTATAGGCTTGGTGACTTTGTGAAATTAAGTGAAAGAAACTCCGGCTGGACCAGTGGTTTATCTCTGTCATCGAGCTGATCTATCACCTCGACTTTTAAGAAATTAAGCTTCCCTTCTAGAGGAAGAAAAACACACTCCCAAACTGAACCACCTTGCTTTGATGAAAGTAGACCCCATTCTTTCCTTTACTAATCAAACACCACGGTCCCCACTGCAGGTCAGATCAAAAAGATGGAGCGTGTTTATGAAGCGGTAATGAAAAGCAATTCTTAAGCCGTTTTTTTCCATCCCTCAGAATGCTGTGATTAAAACCTGAGCTGTCACTTCCTATCTGCCTTTAATGAATATACAAGTTGAATGAAATGATGTTCTGTTGAGCTGTAATTTCCTTCTTCCGTCGGGGGGGGAGGAGGGAGCTGCTCATCATATGGGACATGCTTTAATACACTCATCTCAATAGATATTAAACACCAGGCGATTGCAGAGGCAATGAAACATTTGGGCCATTCATTTCAGATGAAGACAGGAGATTTCTCCACTTGGTTCCACAAATGTTTACCCATGAAATTGCAATGAGATGAAATGTGACAGATCAGCAGCGGCTGAAAGCGGTTTTCTGTCAAAAAGCTAACGTTGCGAAAAGACCTTTAGATTGATTATGACAACTCTGGTTCTCTGCCGTTTAGAATCAAGCTGCTGCTGCTGGGTGTTAAAACCATTCATTACTTTTCATTTCAATCACATATGATCCAGCTGATATTCTACTGTCCCAGTTCTGCTGTAAGGTCCATTCTACCTATTTTAATTGGACTGATCCCTGTCAAGTACAGATATCTTTTAGAGAAACCGAGTCTTTAAGTTTTAATAAAGAGGTTCTAAATATATACCTTGAATCTTAAGCACCTTCCACATGTGACAATAGGCTTTAACATCCATCTGTAATGTTTCAAAAGCCGGGAATAGCTCTGTGCTGTTAAAAACTCCAGCTGACACGGAAAGGTAACTCGAGGTAAATGAGGCAGTCGCTCAGAATTACTGTTTTCCAGCTGTGAGTTTCAGCCAAAGTAAACCTAACATCTCATTGAGATGGAAAAGTCCAAACAGAGTAAGCGGAGAGGAGCGATGCAAAGAGAGCAGAGGCTCGTGGGAGGTAACCTGTGCTCTGCCTCGTAATGAGACTTTAGCCCACTTTCTCACCGCCTGGCCTGCTTTCATGCGTCTGCCAGACGCACTAAATAATGCTCCCGTTGTTGCTCGTCACTCATACAACCTTGGTACCACCAGTTCTGGGACACTTAAGGCCTCCAAGTGGAGCCGAACATGCGATTTAGCATTCTGAATTCACCAGTTTGTGTTATGAAAGGGGGGGATTGTTTTATACTTGATTTATTTATTTATTTTTGGTCCTGAAGCTGAGGCTCTTTAGGGTTTAGTATCCATCAATACCAGCGAAATCTCTCCCTCTGTTGTTGCCGGGGAAGATTGACCTGAATTGTGAATCACTAGAGTTAATCCCTCCTACGTTTACTATATGAAGAGCTGGATTTCCTGAGCCAGCCCCATACAGACTGTCCTGGAAGCTAGTGGTGCGGATTAAGCTGTATTCTCCATCAGGTTGATGTCTGCGTGTGCACTGTAGATATTTTTTGTGTTTATTTTGAATCAGTTCTGTAGCCAAATGATGCAGTTTCAATGAGCAGGAAGCTCCTCGGTATAAAAAGAACAGATTTAATGATAAGTAACTAAAAACACTATAAAGTGTAATGAGACAATAAAGCTGCAATAAAAAGTTAAATACAAAAATTACAGAGGGAATAGGGAATGAAATTGGACTCAGTGAAATATCTTGTGTGTGTGCAGCTTAAACTGCAGTTGTTGTAGAAGCAAAAGTCAAAGTGTATGAAGTTTGTGTCTTGTGCTTGGAGACTGTAGTGCGAGGGGTTATCACTGGCAGTAGCTGCTGCAGTGACTGGAGAGCGTGACGGGCAGCGGTGACAACAGACATGCAGCGTTTCCTCTCTCTGCTGCTGCTACCAGCAGGCCACACATGCATACGAGAGGACTGATGTCACCACAGCGTCCTAGAAAAGTTTCAGGGGTCACCATGTCGATTCCAAAGGACCTCAGGGTGCTTTCACATCTCATCTGTTTCGTGTGATTGGGTTGATGTGAAAGCTGTCACTTGAGCTCTGGTGCAGACCAAACAACTACACTCAGATCTCAGAGCTTCCATTGATACTTTCTTAATGCAGAAATGTGATTTGAGAAGCTAAACCACTATTAAGCCCATCTTCTGGCTGTGAACTGTTAAGAGCGGATCTTATAATGTGTATACTATGGTGACATGGATAAGCGTAATCCCCGATACATCAAGTGAAACCTCAAGTAAAAGCAGAGGTGCACTGAGCTCTGTCCGACTTTGCGCATTTCATTAATTCTCCAATAAAAAGTGAATGAAAAGGAGCTGCAACACAGTAACTAAACTCCTCTACAGATTTCTTTTCTGACTCATTTCCTGGGTGTTTGTCTGTTTGGGTATGGGTCACTGTGGTTGGATCAGGCCTGTCAGCTTTAATGAGTTCCAGCTCATTCCACTTGCCTCACATGTCAGAAACCAGCGTAAACACGACCCTGACCAGAAAGAAAATCAAAAACTGAATCACTAAGTGTGTTTCTAACTACAACAAATGTTCATTTGCTCACTTTCAGTTTCAACACTGCAAGTTCTAAATGCAACAGATGTCATTTCTGCCACTGGGGGGTTTCTTAGTAAAAAACAATAATGAATGACAATTTGATGATGTCCCGAAGTAGCATAGGATCATGGGAGTTGTTGTCTTCATTATTGTTGCCAATGGAAATCAATGTAACATGACCAGTGAACGAGGTAATGAACTACAGTTTTAATCACGTTACGTTTGGTCACTTAGGTGCATGTTTACGTCATTTCATTCTAATGGAATAGCTGCACATAATGTTGGCTAACATGTAGCCTCACTCCACTGGCTGCCCATACATTCAAGGATCCATTTTAAAATTCTTTTATTTGCTTTTAAATCCTTGAATGGTCGTGCCAGCCCTGCCTCCCTGAGCTCCTACACATTTACACTCCCACCGGCTCTCTCAGGTCAGCTGATCAGCTGCTCCTGAGTGGACCTAAAACTAAGCGGAAGCTCAGAGGGGACCGTGCCTTCGGAGTTGCAGCTCCAGAATCATGGAACGATCTCCTTCTGCACATTAGACAGGCCTCTTGTCTGTCTGTTTTTAAATCCCTTCTTAAAACCCATCTCTTTTCCTTGGCCTGTGACACTTTGTGAGACGTTGATTTTATTTATTTTATTTTTTATTGTTTTTATTGTATGACTGTGTTTTATGCCTTTTAATTTATTACATTTGTAATTTTGTATGCAATTTTTATGCCTCATTTGAGCTTTTATTTATTCTATCTTTTATTTATTGTGTACAGCACCTTGCTCCACCGTGGTTGTTTAAAAGTGCTTAACAAATAAAGCTGAATTGGATTGGACTGGATGTTAATTTCTAACTTACTATTAAATGAGCGGAATACTCACACAGTCCAGCCTTTAGCTGCGTTTAAAACTATATTACTCAAAGAACTGTGATCTATTACAAAAGAGCAGTACAGGCAATAAAATGAACAGTATCATAACACCAATGTAGTCATTTTTAAACATTTTAATGTGAAACACTGCATATTATACCTTCCAGTGAAGCAGAATCCAACAAAATGCAATGGGACCAAATTGAGCGAATAAATCACAACGTTTATGGAGAATGCAAATGTAGACTGAAGCTTCCACTCTTCCAATCCTGTCTTCCAAAAATTACATTCTCATACAACTGAGCTACATTCTCATTTACATTTTGAAAGAATTGTGTTTTTTACCTAACAGATGAGAGTGTGATGGAGCGGAAAAGGCTTCCAGTTTGAAGGAGACACCAAGTTTACATAAGAAGGACTGAGGCATAAGTTAGCCACTGGACTTCCACCCAGAAGAAGGAGATTTGTGTCCCATGTGAGATCATTAGTCTTCAGACTGAGCCTTCTTTTCAATCACTGTTTACTTTCAGTTTTCACTCACCGTTTGGTTAAGTTTAGGCATCAAAACGGCTTGGTTCAGGTCAGGACAGTATGGCTGAATCCAAATTACTTGCGGACTTTGCGGGCGTGTTCACGGGAAGTCCTGGAGTGCTGAGGGCTGTCCAAACCCACAATTCATCCAGTCCACAAGGGGCCTCAAGCGGACTTTCTGCGGACTTCCAGAGAGTTTGCTTGAGGTGCTGATATCAGGAGACTTCACTAGTTTTATTACTCACAATTCATTGCAACACGATCGTGACGTTTTAATTTTTCCATTTTATTATTGCAGCCTAGCCTATAGCCAAAGTCATGGGCTAAGAAAAAAATGGCTGTAAGAGGACAAAAGCAAGTCTTCCAGTGTAACAATACCCAGAGTATTTAGTATTAGTCTGGTTCCGTAAATAAACATTTCTGTTTTTGAATGTGTGTAGCCTGTGTGTATGAATGTTGATTTGTTCACTCACTAAAAAGCCTATACATGGGATTTATATCTTGTTATTTGCAGGGACAGATGAGCAAACCCTTCAGCTACGGGAGGAATATGACCACCTTTTCACAGGTGTAAGACATTCCTCAGCTGAGGGCTTTATGTGAGTATGCTGTATACATGACAGTCTCTCAAATGTTCTCACGGAAACAAGCGAAACAGACTCCAAGCCTGTCTATTAGCTCCAGTCATAATGCTGTAGACTCACACTCAAGCCTGTCTATTAGCTCCAGTCATAATGCTGCAGACTCCCGCTATAGCAGACGTCACGTGATGACAGTGAAGACGTCACATTACGTATGATGGAAGTCTGTGAGGACTCAGTCTGCAAGTCCAGAGGGTGGAGATTTGGATTCAGCCTATCACAGTTTGAGTTAAAATACAACACCTTTCACAACATGTTTGAAATACCTCTATTTTTAGGGTTGCTACAGTGACATATTCTGTCTCATGTCATGTATGATCGGTTGACTGAAAATAAGTGGCCATAAAGCGATAAAAAATGGGAAAGATGTGTTCACCTGAAACATTACTTTTTTGGCCACATGTCAAAAAGCAGCTGACTCATCAAACTAAATTAAAAATGCAGTTTAGTTGTGTGGGAACATCATTTTTGGGTTCTCTGAGATCAAAAGTGATGACCAAATTTCACGTCTTTAGCATTTTCTTTGTTTGAGGTTTGAACACGTTGCTGCGTGTTCTTCTCCTGTAATGGTTTATTGGCCCCCAGCTGAGGAATTAGCAGTGCCAGCTGTTCATCCCCACGCACACAAATCCTAATTTCTACATTGCATAATTGGATAGAAGTGCGCAAATGATTCACATGTTCATCTCAGTAGCCATCCTTTCCCTTTGTGTCTACACCAAATAATCCTAACTACACGCACCCTTGATCTCCTCATTTTCGGTAGGTATTTGTGTGTTTGAACAAGCTCTGCGTTCACCGGGGGATTTTTTTTTTTGTCCTGCAGGAATCCACCAGCAGCTCCTTCTTGTTTGCACTGAGTTGGAGGCACCGCTGAAGAAAGTCCTGCATTCACCCTCTTCTGCACTAATGCATAATGCATGCGGCAATGACATCAGCAGATTTTTCTAAATGGAAGCTCCTGTGTTCTAGCCGAAGAGCAAAGTGTGGAAAATGAGAAGAAACAAAGCGAGCATGATCCCCTTCACTGCAAATAATCATTTCTGACGTGCACTCTTGTGGTGTTATAGTCTGTAGCGTCTACAAGTCAATAGAAAGTCTTTCATTCTAATAGAGGGTTACCTCACTGTGGTTTCAAGCACAACCGCTAAATAAACCTGTGATTTATTTACAGACCTTGTAATCTTAAGATGTACCATTGAAGTCCTTCTAAAGGAAAGTGCAAATCTGCATCTTATTATCATGTCCTATTAATTTCTGGGGGAAAAAACATGCTACTGCAATGCTGCAATTACTCGCATATCCTTGTTATTGTTTACCAGATGCTGTGAAAAACAGAGTAACCGAGAGCTCTGCGCCGCCGACTCGCTATCAGCCGCTATCTTTCTTTGCCGCGCTGCCAGCCATTAGCCTGTAATTTATGCTTTCACACTCTCAGGGCCTTGTGCTCAAAGCAATGGCATTGCCGCATGCGAGAAAGTTTTCGCTTTCACTCTGTTGACGGCTGTACATTGACTGATAAACAGAAACGCTGACAAATTGAGTGCTCCTTCACGCCCACCGCAGGTGTTCGAACAAAAAATAAAAAAAGGGGGGAATAAAAAGGCTCCCACCGGAGTGGAGGTGTGAATTAAACTCCAGCATAGTTTGGCATGAAGAGAAACATAGAGACAGCCAGACAGACTCTGAATGCGTTCTCGTGATAGACAGCTGACACACATCTTTGACCATCTGACTAAAGGAACGCAGCCAAAGAGCGAATGTACTGGGGAAATGCGATCAGAAAACAGAAGCTGGAGTTGCTCCTTGGATACATTTAATGATTTTAAGCACAGCAGAAAGTCTGCAATATTGTCAGGTCAGCAGCCTGAGTTTCTAAAGAAAGATCTGAATGTCTTTTGCCGGCCTGGGGGCCATAAAACTGGCTCAGCATATAGGAAATTGATTAAAAGTACAAGTCAAAACACTGCATAAAGTTGTTCTGAAACTCTGAGCAAGCAGAGAAGACCAATAACAGATTGAACTTGAGGTCAGGCATGGAGCTTCACACATGACTGCCTCCTCACATAATCCATCTGAATCCATCTTAGCCAACTTTCAGTGGAAACAATCAGTGCGAATGAATTTTCATCATAGTCTCTTTCATTTTTAAGTGTTATTGACTGCTGGAGACGCTGACAATACGGGGGGGAAGGTCAGCGTCTGCTCAGGATTGCTTGTTTAAAAGTGCCTCTCCGTTTTATTTAAATTCCTAGAAGGCCATGTTCACCATACTAAGAACAACTTCCCAGCAAGAAACCCACATTTTCTCAACAGAGTCTCTTGATGTGGCCCGAGGCCGTGCTACTTCTCCTTTTCATCACTGAGCTGTTTTTAACACACTGCCGAATGAGAGTCCGACTCCAAATTAGTGTCCTAAATCCAAACTCATTAACTCTCAAACCAAACAAATCTGTGCCGGAGCGTCTGCAACCTGATGTGTGTTGGAGATTAGGAGCGTTGCAACTCAGCCTTGTTTATTTGGTAATCTGTCTGCGCGAGGATTTAGGTAACGTCTTCACGGCGTGTTTCCCATCATGCAAATTCAAAGGGTGCAGACGGTTTAGCATCAGTCGGGGAGGATGCTTGCTTCCACACAGCAGCAAACAGAAGGGCAAATTCTGAATGTATTCCTGCGATATTAGAAGGGCTTTGGTTCCCGCTCCTCTGGGACTTCGCCTGGTCTCTGTCTATTGATTTGTGCTGGGGTTAAAAGGCCCCATGGTGTCCATTGCTACAGCAATATACAGTATAGGCTGAGACGAAAAATAATTTGCAATATTTTCTGTGCTAATCCACGGAGATTATATTCTAATACTTTTCTTCTAATCTGCAAGTTTAATCTTAATGTTTTTGTTAGTTCATGTTGTTGTTGTTCGAACTGCGCTGGATTATTTTTCGGATTTCAGATGTTTTGACTCTTTTGTACAGACCGTGCACTCAGAACAATAGGGTCAGTGTCAGTTCAGACGGGATTCAGGAAATATGTTGGTGCACTTTCTCGGACTTTCTTCATAAATGTGTCCATTGGGGTCAAAAACTAAGATCTATGAGATATTTTGGCTGAAGTTTGAGGATTTGAAATGTTTTCAGGCTGGGTAATTTTTGTATTTTTACACTAAAAAAAACACATCTTTCCATTTTAAATGTTCAGTATGTCCAGCCATGAAATTCAGTGAGGACACAGACCTGATTGTATGCTGCAGATTCGAATGATTGAATGACTCCAGGTCAAATTTTAAATCATTTTCCCTTGGAAATTGAAAAAAAAAAGCAAATATATTTAAACAAGGGTGGTATTGTGGCCTCTGCAAGTTGCTGCAAGTGCTTATATATGGATACATTCATATTTCTTACTAAAAAAATACAGTCTTTTGTCAATATTTTACCACTTTTGAGGCCTTGTTAGAGCCCCGATATGTAACAACGACGCCAATTGTAACGACGACCCGAACTGTGATTTAAAAAGATGTGATAAAACCCGAAATGTAATAACTGGTCAATAATGTAACAAGATGCTGAGCCCAAAACGTAAAAACGTTTTGCCCAAAATGTAACAAGTTTAAACATTTTGGGTCTCATCATCATTGTCGTCATCATTTTCGTCCTCCTCGTCACTGCCGTTGTACGTCTCATCATCTTCGTCGTCGTCATCATGATGCTAAGGGCCACTTTTGGTAAGCCAGTTCTGCTTACCAAAAGTGGCCCACTAGGCGGCTCACATTCCACGCCCGGCTCCAAGCCAGCGAGCCGGGCTTCTTACCCATTCAAAGTTTGAGAATAGGTTGAGACCGTTTCGGCCCCAAGACCTCTAATCATTTGCTTTACCAGATAAAACTGCGAGACTCTGAGCGCCAGAGACACACGGTGGTCTCCTTCTTATGCGGCCCCCTCATGAACGGCCACCAAATTCTTGGCGTAATCATTTATCCGTTAAACTAACCTCTTGCCAGCGTCCGTCCCACAAACGCGGCTGTGGTAGAGCCCGATATGTACCAACGACCTGGAATGTGACTTTTGTTACATTATGGACCAGTTAAGACAATTTGGGTTTTATTACATTTTGTTTTATAACAGTTCGGGTCGTTGTTACATGTCGGGCTCTAACAGGCCTCTAACATCAGCAGAATATGATGTGTGGCAGGTATGGCAAGGTTCTGTTTTTGACATGCAAAGTAGTGATGTGGACCACAACAACTGGTGTGCATAGAAATCTATTTATCGTCATTATATGTGCGACGTTTTAAGTTGCTACCATACTCTACATTTTATATCGTCTTCATGTTAAAATTGCACTTTTAAAAGTAAACAAATAAGTAAACTGTGAGATGGTGCAGCAACAGCAGCAGTTCACGGAGATAAAGTTGTGTATTCTTGCAGTCGAAGTCAACCTAAAATTAGCTGCTGCTTATATGTGTTTACGCTAAGGCATCTGGAAATAGGCTTGAACGGACACCTCCCAGCATGCACCCAGGCAACAGACTGTCTGAATGCAAAGTCTCATTTTATATGTTCATGCATTGTTACAGGTGTTAATGTGTTTTACATGGTGTTCCATAATGGCTCCACTGTTTCTACAAGGGTTGTCGCAGAGTCAGTTATTAAAGGGGAACTCTACTTATTTTACAACATTGGGGTCGGTTTGCAGGTGCACAGCTGAAAACAGTCGTTTGCCCCCCCTGTCTATGTTAATGGTGTGGACCAGATATTAGCACTTTTCAATATAATGTGGTCCAGTGCACCAACACCCGCTACAACCTCAATACTAAATTATTAAATTATCACCTCGGTAGCAGAGCTGTTCTGTTGGATTGCACAGGGTTTCCCGACAAAGTGCCGGCGAGTGCACGGACACACCTTTGCAAATGCTAACAAACATCTATAGCGCCGTTCCTTCCCAGAAAACACTGGCGCTGTGACAACGAAGCTTATATTGGACAGTTATTTCAGCTTCATGGTAATCATTTCAGTCAACACAGCGTTCAATCACGCTAATTGAAAAAGCACTGCGAGTGCAACAACAGGATAGCGAGACACCAGAGCCTTTGCCAAAACAAAGTAATCACAGTAAAATACATGAGAGCATGAAAGAAAAGAAGGCTCGGTAGCTGCAATATGTGCAGCAGTATTTCCCCATGGCTTTGATTCTCTATATTCAGTATAATTGAACCTGATCAATACAATTTGAGAGAATCTTCTGTGTGTTTTAGTTGAGGATATAGAAATAATAAATACATATCCACAGAACCACATTTTTAAACAGAGAGTCAGAGTTTAAAAGACATATAGGAGGCTATTGTGTTGCTTTATGTGAACTGTAGAATTCAGTGTTACTGGAGCTCCATTCAAACACTGAACTTTTGTTTGTGTCCAGACTGTCTGGACATTAAACCTCAGAGATGAAGGCAGAAAAGGAAAAAGGCTCTTCTATAATAAAGATGAAGCTTGCAAAACACGGTCATGTGAAAATACAATCCTGCACTAAAGAGTCACATTTGAGAAATGCCTGACCTTTTGCAGTTATAGATTCCCCTCAAGACATGCTTTATGACATATAAAACATTGAAAATTACTTGTGTCTAATATGATTTCCCCACATAAGCAAGTCACTCGTTAAAAATGTTACATAAAATTACATCTGACCTCACTCTGTCACCGAAAGCCATAAATATCATACATTTCATTTTAGACACAAAGATGTTTTTATGTCAACACTCAGCATGTAGTTTCTATTCCTATGGAGTCTTTTAATCAAAATAGTAGCAAGTTTGATAAGGTTTTGAGGTATTAAGGGGTCATGGGAGTTGCTGTCTTCATCATCATTGGTGGTGCATATTTTTCTGATGTGATTCAGGTAGGAAGTAGCTCACAGAAGAAGTAAAGTTCTAGTCAAATTACATTTAGTAACATACCATCCCATTATATTACTTCATTCTATAAAATGGCCTGAAGTAGCTTTAGCTAATGTAACGTTAATCGCATTAAATGAGTCAACTAGTCATGTATATATATAATGTAGATAATGTTATATGGTGAGGGCAGTCAAGGGGTAGCTGAGCACCGGTCATAGCAATTGCTAAAATAAATGATACCCCAGTAGAAAGTAATACGCACACTACAATGACAAAAAGGAGTGCCTCCCTAGCTAGTTCACCTCTGTCTTGATTTTCTTCTTCTTTCCATACTCTCATACCCCTTTTCCACCAAGCTGGTTCCAGTGCGAGTTCGGAGCCTGACTGAGGACCAGTTCTTTGTGTTTCCACCACCTAAGCACCGACTCCAGGTGCTAAAAACTGGAGCTTAGCAAGCACCAACTCTTTGCTGGGCCAGAGCGAAGCACCGAGTACGTCAGGGGCTGGGGGCGGGGTGATCGTGACCAACGATCAATGGTAGAAAGGGACACACAGACAATCATTTGTGTCCTTTTTTGCCAGGAAGTCCCTGGTCCAATCACAAATGTATTGGAATGACTCCCTGGACACACGGAAGTTTTGCACCAACTCCGGTACAGTTGTGTCCCATCAATAGCATGATCACGGATGTGCCCGGGCAACAGGCGATCTCCGCCTCGCTATCAAAGATAAACACAGATGTTATCGTCAACATGTTGCGTTTGTTTAACTGCTATGTAATCGATGCAAGCGTAGTTGTTTTACGATGACACAACGGCGTGGCTCCACTTGGCTCCTTGCCAATGGAAACGCAAACAGGTTCTTCGGAGGTGCGAGATTTGAACCAACTAAGCACCGAACTAGCACCTGGTTCTTCTTGGTGGGAAAGAGGTGTCTGACATATCATCTGGTGTTTACTGTGTTTCCATGATGACAGCTGATAAAGGGGACATGTCATTCAATTCCATCGAAAATGAAACATACATTACATTGAATAAAATTACAGATCTCTTTGGGTTGTTGGAAACATTTGGGATAATGTAACTGCACAAGCCTGTTCATTTAAGTTTAGATGTAGCAAACATTTAAGTGACATGACTGATAAACTGTTTTTGCTTCTTTGATCGCCTTCACCTCCAGACAGAATAAGTAGTCCAATAGCAGCTGACATGAAAGAATAACTACAATTTTTCCAGTTCCTGAAGATGTCTACACATTGTCCTCTTGGGGCGAGGGAAGTCTGGGCAACTCTGCTTCGATTGCTGCCTCCACGACCCGACCCCAGATAAGCAGAAGACGATGGATGGATGGATGGATGGATGGATGGATGGGTTGCAAGTCTAATAAAAGGCACTGTAGTGGCTTCAAACCACCTTCACTATGGGCAACAACAACCTCCGAGCAGCAACCTGCTACACTACAAAGTTTTACCAAAGGTTTGGATCATGCAGTTATGCTAAATTCACTGTTTTAAATGAAAACCATCACAGCATCCTGTTCTTTGCACTGCTCAAGGCGATGGTGTCTGATTGAAAGAAATACAAACGTGCTACAGCAGAATAACACTGAGGTGCAGTCAGACCATTCTACCCAGCGCTACGTCAGTGCTAAAGTTCTATTTCCAGCTTCTTCTACTCAATTTATTCCACCTACACGTAACGTAAACTATACACCACCTTCTGACGACACTACCTAGTTTCTTTGCTCCAAAGCAGGCAATGGAAACTCACTTTTTAATGGAAACATTTCAGTGTCGGTGCACCGGAGGCTTCAAGTTTCTTGTACAAGCTGGATACTTGATCCCGACTGGCTTCGTTGTCACCAAACCAGACTTTGAGCTTTAAGGCGAGCACATACATCAGTGACCTTTTCCCCATTGAGCGGGTGAAAGTGAAAACATGAATTGAAATATTTCTGTGTAAGAGAGGGGGTTTTAGGAATAAAATATGAATGAAGGGATTATAATGAAGTCTTTTCACCGTGTAACTGGAAGAGATATCAATGCATTTTCCAACAACACTTCTTGGGCCTCTTGTGTCGAGGCGAAACATTCCCAGCAGCAGCAGCAGATAAGCAGCTATTTAAGTTTGGAGAACAGTCATTAAAACGCCCAGAGAAGATACTTTACACTACAAACCATCCAATTTATTAAAAGTCAGATTATTGATTTCTTCGTGACACAAATAAAATGAATGCAGCTGAATGAAAGTTATTGGCTCCATCTGGCAGCAACACATTCACTGTATTTTTATATCACTGCTTTTTTCAGTGAAAAGTGATCATTATAATAACAACGGTGCTGAATTATTTGCTGTGTTGATCTGCTCTCTCTGCTCCTTCAGACTGTGAAGGTTGGGCTGCCTTGCTCAGTGGCACCTCAGCAGGGCAGGAAGCTGGCTGAACAATGGTCTCTTTAACCGGAGGGCCACCCTGCTCCCCAGGCAAATGCTCATTTGTTCGTGTGGGGCTCGTTAAAAAGGACCTCGGAGTGTCTCAGGTCAGACTCCAGGTTGCGCAGCACTTTGCCAAAACAGACCTTCCACTTCCCGCACAATGAAACCGTCTCAATCAAGCGGTGTAATGGCTGCTGCGCGGGGCCCCTCGGCTCTGTCGGGGGCCCTTGTTCGGAGGGGCTGATGGGCGGAGACCTGTTTGTGTGTGCCTTTTTTTTTTTTTTTTTTAAAAATCCTCCCCGGTCCCTGCTGTGATGCGTACTGCAGGAGCAGGCTGGGGGCGCACACACGCCGCAGCGCCGCACGCATCACTTCCAGTGGAGCTTGGCACGGAGACGCAGCGCCACGATCCACTCCGCCGTGTCTGCTCGGTACGGACCGCTCAAACTTCTGACTCACGCAGGCGGAGAGATCTCTTCTAGCTCGTCCCAGATAGCGGATTAAATTCACGCTTTTTTCTCCTTTCTTTTCTTTGCCCTTTTTTTCTCTCTCTTCTCCTGCGCTCCTTTTTCTCCTCCTCCTCCTCCTCCTCCTGGTTTCGTGTTACAAAGCCTTGGGAGGGAGTTGCGCGGAGAGCCAGTTCTTCTGTGTAGAAACTGAATGACAGGATCATATGGCTTGATTTGCCTTCTTGTCCAAACCTTTTTTTTAAAAAATCACAGAGGAGAAACGGGGCAGAGGGGGAAAAACGAAGCCACCAGAGATTGATGAGGATGTGGAATAATTCATAACTCCAAATTCCAAAAAACAAAACGCGAGATAACGGAGAAGACAAGAGACAGGAGGAAGGGGATACTGGGTCTGTCGTCAGAGAGAGAGAGAGACGGAGAGGAAACCCTGTGATCATCAGCACCAGCGCCGTAATCATAAGGTAAGTTTGCGCTCGTTATTTATCCGAGGCTGTAATGGAGGCTGCTGCGAGGATTAAAAGTGGGCGAAGGGGCGCAGAGGCAGAACGCATCCAAACCCGGAGCGTCCCGATCTCCAACTGTTGCCATGAAGCCCCCATGTTTTTTCCCCCCTCCTCTTATTCTCTTCTTACGCGCAGGAAGATTTGAGACACAACGCCTGATCACATCATTTGGGTGCTGTGGGTTTGTTTTTTTTTTGCCAGCTCGGGGCTCGGTGTGGTGCAACTTTATCTCCGTTCCGCGCAGCGTAAACACAGCGCACTGCGGTCAGCAGCAGTTGGAAGGGAATCAACTCCGCTGTAGTCTGTGCATCCACTGTATGTGCTGTTTAAATCACAGCGCAGGGTGTAATGCACAGCTGGGGTTTTTTGCTGCAGTGTGTCAGGATCAGCGGAAAACAGTGTTTGCCTCTAATATCTCCAAGTCCTGAGTGAATCTTGCGCCTTAAAATGAACTTTTAAGCACCTCTCCTTCCTTGATCCTGCTTTGTATCTTCAGCAGCATCACTGTAATATTCAAATCCTGCTCCTAACTTACTTTGTGACTCCTGAGAGGTGCTCCAACAGGCATCCAAGTATCCTCCACTTGTGCAGATTAATGATTCTTTTGTAGTGTTCCCACTGAAAACACACAGAGCTTTTTTTTTTAAATTTCCCCAATGCCATAAAAAGCAGCGAGTCCCCCCTCAAGTGCTGCCTGTATTCCCCCCTCCGCTCGCTCAGCTGACACTCCAGAATTAAGCTCTTATGGTGACAATAATCCACAGACTTGAGATAGTACTTTGGAGTGCTTTTTTTTTTTACTCCTCATCCTCCCCCCCTTACTCCAGATTTTTTTTTCCTTGCCTTAATGAAGTAAGTATTAGCTCCAGTTGAGTGATTATTGTAATTACTGAGGGGGAGGTGGAGGGCGGGGGCAGGGGGTGGAGGGGGCTGCGTGGGGCAGGCGTCCACGCTGGACAGTGAGCAGGGGTTTTGTGTGGAAAGGTGGTGGTTTGGAAAGAGGAGGAGGAGGTTTTTCTCTCTGTTTCTTTACAAGCTGGATGGTGCCAGTGCCAGTTAACTAACAGACAGTGAGGGTGAGGAGGGGGTGAGGAGGGGGGGGTGTCACAGAGTGGGAGAAGTTAGTGGAGGCATGTTATTGCCATGTGGGATGGAGCAGATAGGCTTTACTGGAGCGTCATCGTGCTCGAGGGTTCGCTCTCAGCTGTGATATTTGTGTAAATTGTCTCCTCGGGGGGTTTTTTCATGGGATCTCTTTTTAAGGTTGGTGGGCGGGCGGCTGGCTCGCCACGTCTCCATGTGTGTGTGTGTGTGTGTTTCTGTGCCATTCGCGAAGATTAATGAAAGTAATATACTAGCAGAAGTTTGCAAAGTTGACATTTGAGGAGGGCGACGGGAGGATAATCCTGCCCAAATTCACTTTGCTCACCTTTTAATTTGTGAAATGGAGTTCGCAGACCTTTTACAAACACACCTAATCCTCCTGTAGAAGTGCGCGCCGTAGATTGTGCGGGAGTGGGAGCAGGTTACAAGGAGATATCTCCGGAAACCAATTTGGTTGTTGGATTCCTCCTGACATCTGCGTTATTCACTATCAGGAGAGGGGGGAGGGAGAAAAAAAAAAGCCTTGAAAATCCAGTTTTATCCAGGGTGGTTGCGACAAAGACACACACAAAGTCTCTCTCTCTCTGTCACACACACACACACACACACACACACACACACACACACTGCAGCCCTCTGGCCCCAGATGTTAATGCCTCCATTGAGGGAGCCACAGGACTCCTGCCGACTCGATCTCTTCATTGTCGGACAGACAATGGGCTCCACATCCTGACAGCCAGCCTCCTTCCCATCTTCCCTCACACACACGCACACACATGTAAACGGCCACGCTTCAGCAGTGTGGTTCGGGCACAGACGTGTGCGGCTTCACAGTTTCACATGTTCTTTTGTGATGCTCCAGCACGAGCTCGACAGATGCGGCATTTCTCTAAACTTTTATCTGTCATTTGCGGCATGTGTGTGTGTGTTTATGTGTCCCTTCTGGCTGTTGTGTCGTCCATGCTGCTGTCCGCTTCACTACAAGGCTGAAAGTAGCTGTTACTTTCCAGATAGATAGATAGATAGATAGATAGATGGATAGATGGATAGACAGATAGATAGATAGATAGAGATACTTTATTGTCCCACTGGGAAATTTGGACTCATCACTGCATTGCATACTTGTCAGCAACATCACAATACACATTCCCGCAAGTACTCATATTAGTCTGCAACAGTTCATGTGAAAAAAGTGCAGAACTTTGCTGTGCCAATAGTTTCAATTCATAATCTGGCTCTCAGTCTGTCATCCAGAGATGTTAAAATGCCTCGTCAGAAAGCTGCCCACCCTGGAGATGCCGGGAAAAAAAGCACATTTCTGGTGTTTTTGTTTGAAAAGTGACTGGAACGGTGAATCTAGCAGCAGTAGCCACCTCGCTTATCAATCCAATTGCTCGGCCCGGTTCGCTAATTGCCCCACCGCATGCGTCTCCCTGCGTTTGTGTGCGCACGCATGGCGATGAGGCGCCGTGTGTTGACACCTGGGGGTCAGCATTGCGTCATGGCTGCTGCGTCGTCACCGTGCCAGATGTCTGCCGCCTGCTCGGTGCGTGCGCGTTTAATTGTCAACTCCGTGTCACATGCATCACGTCAACGCAACAGATACTGCAGCCCACATGGCGAGCGGCTGAATGCACAGTGAAATCCCGTGATAACAGGATCACTGCCGATTCTGTAAGTCGGCGGCGGCGCACACAGGAGCGCGCACAGTCGGCATTCAGGCCGGCTCTGGTGTTGTGTGGGTCTGAATGTGCTAACGATAATGTATTTTAAATGGTGGGAGATGCTCCTTTTTCTCCTCTCTTTGCTGAGCAACAGTTGATGTGCCAGCTTCCCACAGGAGGCATTTTTTTTCCTCCCAAAACATCTTTCTTGCTTCCCACAACAGATTTAATTCTATCTGCTTTTCTTTGCTTTTAAAAAAAAAAAACGTCTCTTTCAGAAGCAGATCTGGTTTTGTTTTGGCTGTTTCAAACTGGTCCGTTTCCTGCTGAGCTGAAGGGAGTTCACATCGCAAGCTGTGCCCTCTGTGTTCTGATGCTGCACGAACAGAATCACACTGATTCTGTTTTTTTTTTTTCTTTTTTCTTTTTGTGCTCGTCAGTGTGTGTGTGTGTGTGTGTGAGAGAGAGCTGAACAGAGATATAGTTCACGGAAGGCCAGATGCAAGGTCTGGAGAGCTGAAGCAGATGGGTCGTGTGTGTGTGTGTGTGTGTGTGTGTGCTGGAGGGGAACAGCGGGAGGCAGGGCTGGGCTGGACGGCCTGATGTTTAGAGAAGAAGGAGGGGAAGAGGCTTGTTTACGGGAACATCATGGTAAATGGATTCTGGCACGGTTCAGGGTCAAAGTGATATAAACCTTATGCTTTTATGCCTTCACTTTGTATGACTCTGCATTATTATTGCTGTTGGTTCCTTATCAGGGCCTCCGTCAGCTGCGTAGACAAGATAATGAATGGAGCTGTGATGTGTGCACAGCTCCCTGAAACTGACAGGGAAACCAGAACATGAAGTCCCACACGTGAAGGAGTGTGAAGCCTTGGTTATACTCCCTTGTGGATGTGCACGCGGACAGCTGTGGACGCCATTATTATGACTTTGTAGTCTGATTTGGAGTCTGCTGGGAGGCCTCGCGTCTCTGCATATCCACACTACTGCCCTTGTAGAATAGTCGCCACATGGACACAAGCTTTGGACCTGGCCTCACACATTAGCATTTCATTAGCACATTAATCACGAGAACTGAGGCTGTATAATTCATTGTAATCAAATATTCGTCATTTCATTTGTCTAAGTTCAGACCAAAACCCATGAATGCCTTGAAGCTCGTGCTTCCTCTCTTGCTTCCTGTGATGTGCCTGTATTTCTCCTCATCCATCATAATAAGGATAAATCAGCCGGAATATTAAGAACATGTGCCTTGGACACGGGATCTCAGGTGGTAGAGCAGGTTGTCCACTGATCGACAGGTTGGCGGTACGATCCCCAGCCCCTCTGCATGCCGAAGTGTCCTTGGGCAAGACACTGAACCCAAAGTTGCTCCGAATGGCAATGGGTGAATGCGAAACACATTGCAAAGTGCCTTGAGTACCACTAAGATAGAAAAAGACGCTATATAAGTGCAGACCATTTACCATTTACCATTTCTGGGGGACTTGGCAGCAGGTCCTTGTGGGTTGCAAGGTGGAGCCTCTGTGGATCGGGCTGGTTCTAGCACACTCGGTATAGACTTGACCAGATAGCGTGCGGTGGAGTCCGGAGGTTGAGTCAACACTTAAGGATCTTTCTTGTGTTCCTGTTTCGGAGCAGGTTTTGCTTTGTGGTGGGACACGTTGTCCTTGCCATTGGGAACTGCCATTGCCATGAGGGGATGTGCTTGGTGTGCCAAAATGTTTAGGTGGCTAGTCCATATCAAAGTAACATCTGAGATTCTTTGAGGGAGAGACTCACCACTTGTCCTGAGTAGAAATCTATGGCAGAGACGCCAAAGACGGTGGTCCTGAACTAGGAAACATTTGGCTAACCATGTTGTTTCAAGACACTGACAAAGGTGCAGTGTCTTGAAACTGTAAATGCGCAGTAGAAGTATAGCCTGTGGAGAAAATGCTGTTTTTATGTACCAGGTATTATTGAAATTGCAGTTATGGTTCTCTCCTCATTAATGTAGTCTAAACTGGTCTTGTTAGCCTGCGGGCTTTACCAAGATGGCTGCCGAGCAGTGAGACTTGCTTACAAGGACGACATGAGAGCGCTGTATTGTAACGAGATGATCAATGCTATCCACTTACCGGTTGGTGATTATAATCTTGTGACTGATTGGTGTCTGCAGAAAGGCTCCTTTTTTGAGTTGCTTCTTTGGCCGTTCTCCCTTTTCCTCCACCATCTGCCAGTTTGAAAATAAAGTTTTATCTCTTCTAGATGAGCAGCACCTTCTCTTGTGCTCTAAAGCAACTGTCTCGGTGCTGTAAATCAATGCAGGAGGAAGAACTGCAGCACCCCTAGAAGAGGCCACAGTGCTGCAGCTTAAGAAAACACATGCTAATGGACAACATGCACGCAGATTAAGAAACACATTCATCAGTTTTACAGCACGTGTGCGACATAAAGAGTACAGACGCAAAGAAAGCGAGCTGGAAGTTTCATGGGGACACTAAAAAGTGACTGTAAGTGCAATGTTTACCTCTTTAACTCCCCTCCAGCACAGAAATACCCACAGAAAATGTCTGTTGTGTTGTTAAGTCCCATTTACATATTACGTAATGGATGAAATGTGCATATGCTAATTTCTCAGAATGCAGTTCACTGATTTTCTCAGTTATCGCACTTCAAAACAGTCGATGTTTCTAAGAATTTGTTTCCCAGGAAATGAGGTGAAACACATATGAAGCCATGCACACAATTAGTATGCAGTATGAAACTGGGACGCGGCTTTTGACTTGCAGATCGTGTTAGCGTGTCTCTTAATGTTGCATATTTGATGTCAGATTTGCGAGTGTGTTTCCCAGCGTGTTGCGTTTCTGCTAAATGTGAAAATCGGGGCCAGAGAAACGCGCTATCAGCTTTCAGGAGAGGATGCTGGTTGCTTCAGCACATTCTCCAGTTTCTTAAAATTGATGTGGTTGTAATTTATCGTCGGGACGCTATGGATTGCGCTGCTTCTGTAATGCGGGACGCAAACTGAAGCACACACGCACACTCGCACAAACCACTGCAAGACCTCCAGCCCCGTCTCGGTAGCTCTCAGGCCCGCTGAGAAGTTTCCGTCAGGCGGCGGCGACGGATCCAGAGGGTTTTGGCAGCGGCTGTGATTGCAGTTGTTCCAGGACGAGAAGCTTTTTGCTCTTCTGCAACTTCAGCCTTCCCTTTGAGCTTTCTCTCTCTCCCTCGCTCTCATTCATCCCCTATCTCTCTCACCCACTTATGCACACTTATTCCCCCCCCGCTCTTCCTCTCCCTCACTCAATTCGGGCAGCATAATGAGGTCATTTTTGCATTGCCAAAGTGTAAGCACTTACCACTTATATAGCTCAAGTTTAATTGAACAGACAAGTGCATATTCAGCCTATTGTGAGTGAAAACTATGCTAGGATAGAGAAAAGTAGCGTTATCCTTTTGGTGCCTTTAATTGTAGTGCCAGTGCCCTGAATGCCCTGGGAGCCGTCATTATGGATCTTCCTCTCTCTCTCACAAAATCAATTCAGTTAGATTTCAATGAAGTTCTTATTGGCATGATTGTCAGAAATTAACAATATCGCTAAAAGATGCACTTCTCTCAGAACACAGAGCAGTAATAAATATTTGTCACCCTCAATGAATGATTCAGTCTCCCTTTGGGGCGATCAATAAATAAATAAGCCCTGAGGGAGGAAAAGTGTTTCCAGGAAAGTCAGACTGGTGGAAAATTCAATATGGAGCATACTGACGTTCCTGGAGGCAAATATGTGGAGCCAGTATAGCTGGATACACTGAGTCTTTTTCACACCTTGCAATGTGGAAGTTTTGTTTATCAAAGCCTTTTATTCTGACCTTTAATTTCCCCCCTGCCGGGCTGATCAATGCAATTTTAAAAATGTAAGAATGCGGCGGCGAGAGGCATCACCCAAATCTAATTACGGACGTCTGAAACAAATGCAGGAGCAGATGGAGAGTAATCCATAGCTCCCCGCCATGTCATAAAGGTTCTTGCTTTTCCTCGGCACAACAAACTCGGCCTCCCTTTATGCGACTCGCTCCGAGAGTTACTGGAGGCCTTCAGAAGACGCTCGGCGGAGCTGCTCTGGGAGGCCGGGGTCCTCTGCATTATTTATGAGTGGTAGAATGGAGGTGGAGGAGAGCCCTGACCTGCTTGTTTGTTACCAGCTGACCACTATTGGCCATCTGCTGCCCGCCAGCCCAGCTATTTCACTCCCTCTCAATCTCTGTATTACTCTGCTGTATGCGTCCGTCTATCAATAACTGGGTTTCCATCCAAGTTTTTATGTAAAACATGACACTTGGAGTTACAAGGTTAAACTGATTTTTTTTTTGGTTGCTTGAGATGGAGCATGGTTTCAATAAAACACTGTCATAAGAAGTAGATATGTTGATAAATATTAATATGTGGCTGGTTTGGCATTGGGCAGCTGTGTGTCTGCTCTGTTTTGAATATTATAAGGTGGATATTTGCTGCGGAAACTTTGGGCAGACACGAGGTGGTGCAAACATTTACAGGAGCGGTCACGTCATCAGCCCTGTCAGCCTTTCTGTTTCCGCTGTGGTGTAAAATCAGACAGCTTCAACATTACCTCAGTGTGCCCAAACTACAACAAATAGTAGTTACTGGACTTAAATTTGAGCTCATAGCGCATAGAACAGTGGAGGTTTATGTTAGCATCTGTGATGAACTTGAGAAGACCACTTGATGAGGGTTGCATGAGAGAGAACAAGATGGCGCTTGTTGTTGCTGACCTCTCTGACTTTTACCAGCAGTGTCAAGACCCATAAAGTAGATTACAACAACAGTTCTTGCAGTCTGAACCACACCAAGGCCTACAGGTTTCATGCAGTGGAAAGCAGCCTGGAGTTTTCAAAGAAAGAGTTAGTAAGTTGAGGAGTTCCAAAACTGTTTGGGCCGCTTAGCATAAAGACTGAAAGTAGGGGGAAACAGCTAGCTGCTAGTTAGTCCGTTTTCTTAAATTTATGTTGCTTTTTTTGCATAAAGTTCAAGAAACAGTTTCACATTTTTGCTGAGTTTCTCATTCGCTTTCTTGCTGAGAGTCAAACTCTTGTTTCGCTAAATATAAGGCTATAGCAACGTTAGGTTAGCTGGAAGTGGGGAAGCAGCTAGCCTCTTATGCAAGGTTAAAAAAAATTACCTTCGGAGAGAGCCACACTAGCTATTTTTAATATTTATACTATGCTAACATGTAAATTAGAAAGCCTTAGTGGTGCTGGTATAATTTAGACAGAGCAAGGCTAGCTATTTCTGAGTTTACACTAGGCTAAGCTAACACGTTAGCTTTAGAGGTGCTAGTAGGTGTAGTCACCTTCAAGCAGAGCCAAGCTAGCTATTTCAAAGCTAAGCTAACAGGCTACTATTTAGCAGGCAACCGTGAGTTGAGATATCATGAAAGCTAATTATTATTTGTATCTTGACTGTTGGCTGTTTAGTCACACAGTGATAATGGGATTCTCAGGAGAAAATACATGTTTTTGTTCCGTTGTGGAATTTTTGATGGCACAGAAGACAGATTTACACATTAAAAATTTGGAGACACAAGAAAATGGAGGAAGGTAGGCCAAACGTAGCGCTCTATTTAGTCAGTAGAGATCCTCTTATACAAAGTTAAAAAAAATTATATAGCCTATCTACCTTCGGAGAGAGCCAAACTAGCTATTTCCAATATTTATACTATGCTAACATGTGGTGCTGGTTTACCTTTAAGCAGAGCAAGGCTAGCTATTTCTGAGTTTACACTAGGCTAAGCTAACACATTCGCTTTAGAGGTGCTAGTAGGTGTATTTAGTCACCTTCAAAATAGAGCCAAGCTAGCTATTTCAAAGCTAAGCTAACAGGCTACTGTTTAGCAGGCAACTGTGAGTTGAGATATCATGAAAGCTACTAATTATCATTACTTTGCATCTTGACTGTCAGCTGTTTAGTCATACAGTGATAATGGGATTCTCTGGAGAAAATACATGTTTTTGTTCCGTTGTGGAATTTTTGATGGCACAGAAGATAGATTTATACGATTGGAGACACAAGAAAATGGAGGAAGGTAGGCCAAACGTATCGCTCTATTTAGTCAGTAGAGTGATTCCGGTCACTTCCTACATCCTCTGAACTAATTCAACTAAGCAGAATGTTGAACTGGTCCTTTAATCATTGGAGAAATATAATTTCTTTCTTCTCTTCGTGGTATAATATCTTCACACTCAACACATACAGTACTATTCGACCATTTAGTGTCTTTGGCCATCTGGTCTGGTTTTTTGATCTTCTAACTGTGTCGAAGACTGGCTCAGGGAGAGAAACCTTCATTACTTGTTCGGTAATTTAATCTTCAAATAGCAACTGGACTCCCCTGTCCTCCCCAGGTCTGCCCGAGTTTGGCCGTAGCTGAAACGGTGAAGCTGAACTGGGGAGAGATATATTATGCTTGGCCGAAAGAAAAACTTTGTCAGGGAGCCAACTGTGTTTCGGGGGCACCGTGTAAGGTATTTAGTATGTTTTCTGAGGCCCCCGATGCGCCTGCTCGTCGCCTGCTTGTTGTTTTGTTTGCTCCGACTCAGCAGATGTTTTCTGGCTCAGTTGTCCGGAATTGTTCTCTTTTTTTGTTATTCTGGTTTTGGTGACACATCAGTGCTGTTTGGACCCAGTTTGAATGCGGAGGTTCCTATTGTTTACCGTCAGTGCTTTGCCGTGTGCGTGTATGTGCACTTTTGCATGGGGGCCGTGCATATTCTGCTCTTGCTTCTGGCCCTTTTCATTCATTATGTCCTGTATAGTGTATGTAAATGTGTGCAGTCTAGCAGCAGAAGATAACAGGTACAAAATAGTGGCTCATGCAACTGAGATTGGGTGCATTTCTGTGTGCATGTGGATAATGATGCAGATGCAGTGCAGTTAGGGGTGGGCAAAAGAAAGTAGGCCCCGACCCTCCTCTTCTCTGTGCTAACCAGAGCATGGTGGTTTGTTTTTATGAGAGCCTTTTTTTGGCATTGTTCTGGTCCGATAGAGCTCGCCCTCCCTACCGTGGGACTGGCCGTTAGTGGGCAGGAAGTGCCGGGAGCGCGCAACTGGTGCACACACACACATGCAGTGTTGCAGACTCCAGCGCTCACAGCCCCTCCTGAGCCATCGCCCCACACTCACACATAAAGTTTTGAAAGGACAATAAAAAAAGTTGCCCCGCGGCTTGCAGGCTGGTAAGCTGCAGCTTATCCAGGAAGGAGCTGCAGCCGGGCTAATGGCCTCTCTCCAGGGTAGGCACTACAGAGGGGCCCCGGCCAGGCTTATCAGCAGCAGGAGGGCCCTCCGCGACTGCTCTCTGAGATCTCCACTGAGCTCGTGTGTGGGAGTAGCTTAGCTTTCGTAGCTGTTGGGAGAGCGAGAGCTGTGTTGCTTATTTCCTGCTGTGTTTGTCTGGTTTTATCTTGGCCTGCAGGAAAATGAAAGTTAGTCATTAGCCCCCCCCTTACATGAAAATGCAGACGTTTACCCAGTGTAGCGCTGTAAACGGAGAATTCAAAGTTAAGTTAGTGTTCATGATGGCGACTCAGCCTGTCAAGTCTTAGTGGGAAGTGAATGCTACTCTTTATTAGTGAAGAATCGGTGTGAGACCAGTGTGGCTTTTGCTACTAACCAAGTACTTTTAAGTACCATGGGGCGCTTTTGGCAGGGATGAAGAGGACGACACGCAATGTGCTGTTCTCCTCAAATATCTCCACAACTGAAGTGTGTTTATTTGCCTTAATTGGGGATGTCTCAGCGACGAGCCGGCAGGATTTGCGGGAACTGAAGCAGCGTGCGATGAACAGGAGTGAGATTGCTCGCTTGCTGACGGACTAATCAGATTTTTCCCCCCATGGATCCCGGTATGACGACTCCGGCGTGATCTGAGCGCATGAATCGGGGCCTTCGTGTCTTCACGATCAGGAGCTGGTGCGACGTTCAAAGCGGCTGCTCGCTCTACGGCAGAGAGGTAGCCTGTCACTGCAGAGATTTGTTGAACACAACCCCTTTTCGCCTGCAACGGAAAGTAAATACAGGCTGTAGTGTAGTGTGTCTGCATCCCAAACCCGCTGTTTGTTTTCGTTGACGATGCCACCTCCCCACCTACTCGTCTGCTTTGCGTATTGCCCACGATAGGCATGAAAAGATGCAAGATACCGCATTCATTGCACACGGGGAGGCTGGACTGATATATAACTCTGTATGAAACATGGACAACAGCTTTGTTCCAGGTGCTGTAATACCAGTGTAGTAATGATGAGCTGTCCTCCTGGAGACGGTTGATAGCGGAGACAACATTAAGAAAGATGAAAACTCAGGAGTGTTGATCCCCACGAGGGCCCTGTTAACCTCTCTCATCAACTCTAAATCTGGCTTTATTGATTCACAGGTCTGCTCCTCCACACTTCTTTCTCCACTCCGAGGTGTTTTATTGAGAGTACTTCAACAGTGATTTCATTTCCACCACAGATCTTTCTCGTGATTCTTTTTTTTTTTTTTGCAAGCATATAGGCACGGACTGACAAAAGCACACCTCTTGTGATCACGGCTAATTGGCCTCACCTTGAATCCAGCTCCGGAGCCTCCTTTGAGTGCAGCTGTATCAGCAGCTGCAGCCATAATGGCCCTGTTGTTGAGGTGTTGGCGTGTCGTGGAGGGTCTGAAAGAGAGAGGCGGATTCTGTTTTTCCCCTCTCGCCCACCCCTATCCTGCTGCAGACTCACCTTTGACCCCCCGGCTGGTTGCGCTCCCACTCCCCCCCCACACCTCGTCTCCTGCTGCTCTTTTCCAGTCCACTGCTCTCTGCGTGATGTCTGACTAGTCTGGAGAAGGGAATGGAAGGAGAGGAAGGGGAGGGGGGGGGGAAATCAAGAAAGAAAGATGCTCAGTGGGATGTGGCCACAATAATATGACAGAAAGGAGATAAAAGAGGAGAGGGACAGAGAATGGGGAGGATACAAGGGCTGGCAGGAGTAGAAAAAAACACAGAGGAGCGTTTACAGGTTGCCAGATTTGGTCCACTCCTAGAGAGAGAGAGGCTGAGATTGGAAGGCAAGAAGGGAAGCCAGCTCGCGCAGACAACAGCCCTGAGAAACCAAGATAAGAGCCGACCAGCAGTCAACAATTACACCATCAATTTCCAGCCTGGCTCTCACCTTCTCTTCTCAGCCCCTCTCTTTCGATCTCTCTCATCTTTTTTTGCTTCGTGGCGCTCATTCTTATTCTCTTAGTCCCAACTCCTCGTGTATTTCGATGATAGATCTCCCCACGAGTTCAAGCTCGTAGACGCACGCCGTCCGCCGCGCAGAAATTCATTCTCCCTGAGAACATTTGCTCAAGTAGTGCGCTCATGTGTGGTTTTCAGGTACTTCACTTGATGTATTTGAAGAATGCAAAGTATTAAAGTCCAACTCACATGCAATAATACATCATATGTATTAATACGACGCTGTGAAAGGGCCCATTCTGCACACTTTTGAAGGTGAGATCTGCAATTCTGAAGGACTGTCAGACTGAAAGCAATTCCTGAAGGCTTTTCTCCTTTTTTTTTTTCCTCTCGTAAATGTCCGAGGTTTTGTTTGCTTCTTCTTCTTCTTTTTCCGGGTTTTTTTTTTAACAGCGGAAAAGAAGGTTTTGTCTCCCACTTCTTCTAATCTGTTTATCACAGCAGAGCAGCCTATACTGTTACCGTCAGATGGCGCGAAGCAGTCCAGCGTTTTTTTTTTTTTGTGACATTTCAGAAGTTTTCTTCAAATCTGCCTGACATTTTTATGGAAACCGCTGATTGTAAAAAGCGTACTAGATTGGAATTGGAAGCATATTTTGCCGACACTTTTAATACATTCTCACTGAAGTGACATTTTGAATTACTTTTACTTGCAGCTAAGTATTTTTCCATTGCATATCTCTCCAAAATGTCTGATTGTCATGAGCAAACCTTTGTGACGTCTTTTTTTTTTCAATGAAATGTCTTTTTTAATAAAGTTAATGAAAGAATTAAGAGTTCTGCACAAAGAAGCATTAATGTGCAGCTGAAACTAATGTTAGGCTTTAGCAAATCAGCAGCACCGAGCAGGTTTCTTCCAGATTTACCGTCGTTTTGGAGTGAAATTTTCATTTTGGCACATAGTAGGGACACATCCTGACAGTCTCACATGGGAAATTTGCCAGGAGAAAGCAATTTCAACGAAAAAAATATATGTATTCTTGAAAGCTCACGTTCTCACACACTTACAAAATGAAAAATCCGACAGATATAGAAGGCCAGGTGCAATTTCTCAGGCACACACACTCTCACCTGTACCAACACATTCACACAGCGCTCGCCAAATGTATGCATTTGCACGCGGGCCTCCATACGCTCACACGTTGTCTCTGCCTTCCCCGTTGCTCACACTTGCACACGCACAGCCGTGGCATATGGAACAGTTTATCTGGCAGTGTCTTTTTTTCCGTACCTATTAGGCAAAGTCTTTTTTTTTTTTTTTAAGGAACACCAGGGAGGAGAGAAAGGCAAACTCTTTATTATGATCTTTTTTTTTTTTTTTTGCCCGAGGTTAGACCAGCCGTGGAGAACACACACACACACACCAACACACACACATGCAGACCTCCTCTGATTCGACACGTCAAAAAAATCAATAAAGTCTCATTCAAAAAAGGGTTGAGAGAGTGAAAGGAGACTGATGAACCCTAACAACACACACTAGCTGGATGGATGGATGGATGGACGGATGGATGGATGATAGATAGATAGATAGATAGATAGATAGATAGATAGATAGATAGATAGATAGATAGATAGATAGCTAGATAGATAGATAGATAGATAGATAGATAGATAGATAGATAGATAGATAGATAGATGGGGGCCGTACAGCAGAGTGGAAAAAGTGAGAGGAGTCGTGTCCAATCGAAGCGACAGAGTTAAACGGGCTTCCCTTTTTAAAATTCACTGACCGTCCATCCTCCATCTCTCCGTCCCTCCATCCCTCCATCCATCCTGTCCTCTCATATCTCTCCGGCTGAACAGCTCTGATTTGTGTACCAGGATTAAATTCCTCAAATTTGTCTTTCACTCCCTGTGGGAGAGGACTGTGCTTTTTAATTAATTGATTCTGAAATGAAGTTAGCCGCTTTGTCTCTGTGTGTGTGTGTGTGTGTGTGTGTGTGTGTGTGTGTCTGCGTAGCCAATCGAATGCGTGTGAGTGTGTCCCCGACGCTTAGCTGGGTGACTGAGGGGTGGGGTTGTGGGTATTGCTGAGTGCATGCCCATGTTTTTACCAGCTTCTTTGTGGTTACCTATTGTCGGGGAAGTTGAGGAAGCAGACGTCGAAATCTAAATCAGAAAGTGTAAAAATGACAATTTGCGCTTTTAGAAGCACTTTGGGCCAGTCTATTTCGGTTTCTTCACACTTTGTTTTTTATAATAACGTACTTATTACTGAGCTTCAGAGGTTTGGGTGGGTGGATTTGGGTTCTCTTAGACAGTTTCCCACCATTTCCAGTCTTGTGCCAAGCTGAGTTAGTCACAGCTTCTTTATAACAGGCAGACACGACAGAAGCATCAATCATACTTTCAGCTAAAATGGCATTAATTATTTACTTTGTACCTCAGTCAGTCCAGGAAAGATGCTTGAGGGATGGAAGTAAGGCCCCCCGACTATTCTAACTAAACCTCAGTCATATAAAATCTGAGGCCTCTTTCCTGTGAGGGGTTAAGTCTGGAAAATCTGTTCATGTGTGAGTTCACACTTTACCCTAATTAACAACCTGCGTCTGCATGTAAAGGCCTGAGCGCTCCACTGTGCTCTGCGTGTTCATTATTTATGTGTGTGTGTGTGTGTGTGTGATTTCCCTTCACTTGCTTTGTTGCACAGAGCTGCTGCGTTGTTGAACGCCTCCCGCATTATGTCGCGCACAAAACCGACCTCTCCAGAGCTGCGTTCGCCGCCACAGCGAGGTGCCTCTGCGCTCGTAGCGCGCGAGGACTGTGGTGTTGCTTTGTGCGTCACGGCGCCGGTGGTGGATCTGCTGCGTGCTGTCAGGCCCACGCCGTCTGTCGCAGTGTGTGTGCGTGTTTTCCTTTTCCCCCTCTGTTTAAGTGTGTTTCTTTGTGTCTGTGTGTGGGCCTTTGTCTTTGTGTCTCAAAGTCTGTGTGGCTGTTTCTTTGTGTCTGCATCTGTGTGAGTGTGCGTTAACCTGTGTGCATCTTTATTTCTTGTTGTCTGGAGTGTGTATTGTTGCATTTCTTTCTGTGCATGTGTGCATCTTTATGTGTTTGTGTCCTTGACTTTATGTATGTGTGAATGAGGGCGTGCCTTTGCCTGAGTGCTTTGTGTCTGTATCCCCTTTAGTCTTATTAATTATATATATCTGCATGCTCTTGTGTGTGTGTGTGTGTGTGTGTGTGTGTGTGTGTGTGTGTGTGTGTGTGTGTGTGTGTGTGTTTTACCGCAGCTATATGACAGACAAAGCTCCCGCTAGACTTTATTAACAACATTTACCAGAATCTCTGCTGGGTTTGTCTAAGCTGAGAGATTAAGATGTGCCTACATGCACACAGATACACACACACACACACTGACATGAGTGACTCACAAAGTCTCTGTGGGTTTAGGAAAGAGAACGGGTGTGTGTCTGTGTGTGTGTGTGTGTGTGTGTGTGTGACACATACGCTGCAGCTTTCTAACACATTCACGCACACACACACACACTCTGATTTCACGTACTCTTGCTCGGTCGTGCACACTGCGCCACACCTCCCACTCGCACACTCTCCAAAGGACACACGCACGGAAAGTTTGTAAGAAGTACGAAGGCATCAGATGCTTTTAGCTGTGATTTACTTGTGTCTCCTCTCAGCTGGGCTGTCACACTCAGCGTGACATACCTTATGCGCACAGAAACACTCCAACACCTGGCAAAGTGCACCAGGCTGTTGATACCAAACCATGAAGACATCAGTGTGCGTCTCTGTCACTGTGAGGGTGTGTTTGCTGCATTGTGCAGCAGCAGCAGCAGCAGTCGGAGTGTCTCCATTGACTTATTGGTCCTCGCAGAGAGAGAGAGTGTGGTGGCTGTTCGATTCCTCGTCACTTATTTAAATGGAGGGGCTGCACAGGTAGTTTCAGACCTGGAGAAGTTAAGTAGGAATAGCGGAATGCACAGTTCAGCAGATAGATCCCTCTTTGTCTTTCTCGGAGTGTTGTGAGCGAAGTGGGAAGATCATTCTTATCGTAAGTGCACAGCTGAAGCCCGCACAGGGTTCTCCTAGCTCAGCACAAAAACTGGAAACAGGGGGAAACAGCAAGTTTCAAAGTCAAAAAGCACACCAACCATCACTTCCAAAGCTCACTAATTAAAATGATGCATCTATTTTGTTTAAACTTGTAAAAAAAAAACAAAAAAACAATAGAAACAACAGTTTGTGGTTTTCTTCTGAGAGCTGCTTTGCTGGAGCTTTTTCTTGATGAACAACAGCCTTGTGCAATCCCCCAAGTCCTGGATTGCCAGCTTGCCATCATGCCTGTGCAGAGAACAAACCCCAAACCTCCTTTGCTGTGTGGGTGGAAGTACAAACTAGCCTGTCAAGAAACAGTTTCAGCACATAACTCCTTGTGAAATTACTGATCGTCTTTTTTTTTACTTGTTCACATGCAGATTAAACACGAGATAAAATGGTAGGTGTGTTTTTTGTTCTGTCTCCAGCTTCACAGTAAACAAAGCTATTATGCTTTTTGTTTTGCTTTAGAAAAGGATGCAAATGAGCACATTTCCCCCCCCAAAACACTAAACTACTTCTAGTTTGGCATGGAATAATTTGACATTTCTTAGTGTCTCGTTGTTCAGAAAGATGCTCCACCATTTTTCTAGTGTTTGCTGTTTGCATAATTCGACTGAAATTCTTGTCTATATATTTTAAATGCCAGAAAATCCAGTCATCACTAAAGCATATGTCGAGAAAGAGAGCCAGTAAGCATGAATGTCACAGTTGTCATATTGACATTTAACTCAACAATATAAAGTCCTGCTCCCCTGTGGCAACATGGCTAAAAATAGAGGGAAGTCAGAAATGTCTTTTCCAAGCGTGTGAACACTGCCTGCAGTTCATCCCAGTTCAGCTAAAAAGTCCTTGAGTATTTGTCACATGACTGTCGGTCCCAGCTGACATTTTTTTTCTTTGATTGCTTGCTTTGTGGAGACGCTACCATGGTCAAGACAGATCCTCCACCTAGTGTTATAACTAAGAACTACAATACAGTTTAGCGCAAATATGTGTGGGCCAGACCTGTCCAGGGTGTCCCTTATCTTCGCCTGAGTCAGCTGGGACAGGCTCCAGCTCCAGCCCCCAGGTTATGTGATGGCTGGCGTTGGTTTCTTTGTTTGTGTTCAAAATAACTGGAACACTCATGGACAGATTTGGATGAAATTTTCAGGAAAGGTGTGAAATGGGACAAGGAACAAATGATTGTATTTTGGAACTGATCCGGATCACCGTCTGGATCCAGGTATTTTTTTAATGTAAGTGTAACCGGGTGGACAATTAAATGTGGCATTCTTGTTTTTGGGGTAACCCCCTGTGACCACATGACATTTTGGGGCTCCATGCGACAGACATCGACAATGACGGAGTTCTCTTTCCTTCCTGAGCGACATGCGCACGGTTGGGCCGGCATTCTTATCTCTGGTTGTCTAAGAAGCTGGGAGGCTGTTAGGAGCTGCTGCGCTAGAGGCCGCGCCTGTTCATTAGGTCGGATGGGGTGAAGGCTGCATCGTTGGTAGGACATTTGAACTGTCTGTAATTACATTTGTATCTGTAACGTTCCATACAAAATATGTGAATTGGGAGATTGTGTTGGAGGTAGACTGAAGCTCCTTGGTGGAGGTATGTGCTCTCTGAGTGCTTTTCTAGTTTTAGTCTTTGATACGGGCTGATTAAAAATGGATGGCGGGCCGCATTTGGCTCTCGGGCCATAGTTTGGACACCCCTGCCTTAAAAGAATAGATAGAAAGATAACGTGGCATTTAAACCTGCCCCTGGGATTTGGGGTTCAGACGGTAAAGGTGTGTTCATGACTCACGGGTTCAACTGATGCACCGAACAAGAAAAAACTTTCCACCTTGCTTGTAGCTGCAGACGGTCTTTCAGGGTGAGCCAAATTATTTTTTTTGATCTAGTCTATAACAGAATGAAACAGCCCTTATTTACTCCTGTACACCTCATTCATCATTATTAATCCGAGACTCTGTTATTGTTGAGGTCTTACGTCAGATTGCAACACATTCATTTCCCGAGACAAAAGGGACATAATCTTTAAATGAGAGTATTAAGCTGTTCTTTGTGTAAATAAATGAGTCGTAACATGATGACTTCGTGAGCCATTCAACCTGTAGCCGGTTATTGTTGTCTAAGGTATGTAAACTTGCCACCAAGGTGGTAACCTTAGAAATGAGCTGCGACTTACTTAGCCTACTTAAACAAATAGCTCCACAGTCTCCAACCGAACCGCCACCTGGCTGTAGCTCCATATTCACAGCGGAGACATGAGAGCGCCATGAATTGTCTGATCCCAGCAAGAAAGCCAAACAAGTGCCTTTCCCAAAGTGTTGAATTATATCTTCAGAGAGATGTGACTCAACAGAGCCAGAGATGCAGTGTCAGGAAGCTAAATAGACTGGATCAGGAAGAACTGAGGAGGCAGAGGCAGAGTCAGAGAGCGGCAGACAAAAGTGAGAAGGGAAGAAAAAGACAGTGGAGGCTGAAATGAAGCAAAGAATGGAGGAAAAACTCATAAAAATAAGAGAATGGGAGCCTGAGAAGTGTTTCGAGATGATGAAAGAGAGTCCGAAAAGAGTGTGATGGACACAAATAGGGAAGCGGCAAATACTGCAGATAAAAAACGGCGAGGCAGAGTGGGATTGCTGTCGCCAGGAGCTCTCTGACTTCTGCTCGGTGACCACAGGCCTCCTCTGCACTTCATTCATTGTCAGTCTTTATTTGATTTCTTTGTACCGCTGTCATTTTCCCCCACTCCCTGTTTGCCACCCAGACACCCTGCCGCTTTTGTTTTTCCATAGCAGCAACAAAATGGCCTAGTTCTTCTCTCTAACCTTGCCTGAAAGGACCAAGGAGCAGCCTCTCACTTTCCCTCTGAGGAGTTTATTGAGCCCGGCGTCGGCGTAATTTTTTAAATGCGTGTTTTTTTAATAACCGTAGATCGAAGTCTTGCGGATTTTCCAATATTTACCTCAGTGGCTTTTACTTTTTTTTTAAATGAGGGGATAGTGGGCCGTGCTTTCCTTTCAACGTCTCAGCATGTGTCCTAATTTTCATATAAGGCGACGGAGAAGAATGACAGACGTGCCTTGAATTTGACGCTTCCTTTTTTTAAGCGCACCAGTTTGTGCTCGCATGCTGCCAGTCTGTCTAAACAGTCAGCCCACCACTGGTTTTGGTTGTGTGCAGATGTGGCTTCCATTTACCCGACTGAAGACATTCTTCCATCTCAAATTGACTGCTGAGCTTTTGATTCGAGGGCTGACAGCGTGTGTCAGCCACCGACGAGCTCCACATTTATCCGCTGCCAGGTTTGTTTATGTTGATATTATTCAAAATGGTCTGCAATTTATGATGGAAAGTTGAAAAAGCTCCCCCAGTGACAAAGCTGCATGTGATGACAGTTTGTATGCATAAATTACAGGTTCCAAAAGCTGATCTTTATGTTTCGGTTAGAATAATATTAAGTCGACTTTATTGAGTCTCCATCTGTGATTGTGGTGTAGGTGAAGTAATGATTTCTCTCTGCAGCTGCCAGCCTGTAAAACTCTGCAGTGAAACTTGCCTTAAGGAGCTGCCAACCCTCCTTAAACAATCTAGTTTGCATGCTTTTCGCTAGCAGTCACATGACCGTGTAAAGGCAGATTTCCCCAGCTGACGAGAATAAACTGAATCTGAACTGTTCGTTTGCCATCCAGCAGTCCAATTTCTAAATCCCGATCACCCAGCGAAAGGGCTCGCAGCTTCACGCCGAATATATCAACCAAACCAAACCCTGGCTCCCATCCCCAACCTCTCCTTTCCCTAATCCTACTTGAAAGAGGTGATTTATTCTCACCGTATTACAAGGAAAGCATTCTGCCCACATCGAACGGCCTGCAACTGCATTTAACAGGTAGCATTACACTTTAACACGGTTTCTCACTGTCCATTACCGCACCATTGATTCCAGTTAGGCTCACATTGGAAATGGATAAAGTGTAAGTGAGCCGAGGGTTTGAGTGGAGAGTTTCATCTCGTCTCCCTCTGGCCCTGATGGTTCAAAGCACATCGAGCAATTGGTTTCGGGCTCGCTGTGATCTCATGACGAGGTGATATAACCCTTGTTGGTCATGGTGTCTGGGCTTCAAGTTGTTTATCATTTAGTAAACGTGAAAGCTCGGTGTTTGTCTGAAGACCAATGGATTTACATCTATATAGAGCTGCAGGAATGCATGCATGAGTAGAGTACAGCAGCGAAGACTATCTGCCTGCTTTCAGCTGTTTTATCCTATGAGGACGAACCAGAAAGTGGGCCTGCGAGGTAGAAACAGGGCCATCTCAGGGCTTCGGAGGACTGAGCAGTATAAGTTATACCAACAAAACAGCGTGTTCAGACCCAGCTGGCAGCGTTTGTGTTCGTCCCCTCACTGTCTTTGCCATGTCTCCACTGCGTTTCATCCAAGAGAAGCACGAATACCATAAAGCAGCTCCGTTGAGGTGGAAAAAGAAATTGCTTTTTAACCAAATGTTAAATGCAGCCTAACCAGAGCGAATGGTGAAATCCACCAGCTGTTCTGCATTTACAGAGCAAGACGATCCGCTGAGCTTGAAATGTGTCACATGCTCTGCTCCCCAGCTCCCCTGACGATCCAGCATGACTTATCATTTATCCTGTCACAGAATGTACATCATGTAACATGTAACTGCATGAATTTAGTATAAAAGGAGACATTTCCCACCCTTCACTTTTTTCACCACTGTGAAATCATACAACGCGCCAGTGATTAAAACATATACCCAGTTCATAAAGCTTTTATTTGTTTGTTTTTCTGGTGCTTTGCTGTAGTAAACACTGTGTGTTATGTAAGTCGTTCCCGTGAAAGATCCTCTGGAACAAGCAGCATCATGGGAAGTAATGTGTCTTGTGTTTGGCAGCAGCAACAGCAGTTTGTTTGAAATAACTTGGAGGGGGAAAAAAAAGATGCATCTTGTTTAGCATGATCGTGACAGCCGCAGTGGATGTTAAAGGAAGAGACTGCCACCTACAGAAGCACATCACATCCAAGCAAAAAAAAAAAAAAAAACAGTACGAGCTTGAGCTGTGTTCAGAGTGGCATCGGCGCCGCGTGGAAATACAGAGCTCCCTTGTTCTTTTAAATGAGAACACTGCATTGGCATGGGAGGGCGCAGGACGCCGAGGGTTCCAGCAGAGCAAAGGTGCAGGTATGTTCCAGACCTCATCCTTGCTCATGTGCCTCTGTAGAGCCAGAAAGCGGAAGATTAAAACGAAATGGCTGACGATTTACTGATGTTCCTGGCTTCCTTTGTGTGATTTGTAAGAGCCAGATATAGTCCACAACAAAAGGATGCAGTTCTGTTTACATGGACATGCTTTGCACAAGGTACAGACTCAGGGATGTAAAGGATGCTTCACTTCCAGATGACAAAAAAAAAAAAAAAAAGAACGTAGGTCACATCATGCCTCCACTCCTGGCTTCTCTCAACTGGCTCCCTGTTCGTTTTACAGTTCATTTTAAGATTTTACTGATCATTCTTAAAGGATATCACACAGAAATGTTGATCCCATAAGACCCGGTGCTCAGCCTTAGATCCTCAGATGGGGCCCTTCTGTTCCACATATATATGCTTTAAATCAGTGTTTCTCAGAGCTCAGGATGACATGTTTAAATGTCTGGTTTTGTCCACAACCCAAAGATATTCAGTGTAGTATCGCGGAGAAGGAAATAAACCAGAAAGTATTCACATTTAAAAGCTGCAATCAACAGTTCAATTGATAGTTGACAACTAATCAATTACTCACTTTTTATTAGATGATATTCAAATTTTGCATTTAGTATTTTTGTATGTTTTGCCTTCTTGTGTCTTGTGTTTTATCTCACCTTTACTTTTGTTTTGCTGTGTGACCTCACTATCTGGGCTCATGTCGTTTTTTACCTTCTGGGTATCCTCCTTTGGGGTTGTCTGTCAAAGCATTTAGTCGATGCGCTGTTTCTGTGGATCTAAAGGGTACATATGAAGCATCTTTCATCTGATAGTAGAGGAGGCCTACGAGCGCAAGAAGCTGAGTTTGCCGTCGATGCAAACCAGTGAGGCTGGAAGGTGAGGGTCCGACCATCTGAAATAGGCTGCAGAGGGTTCGTAGCCACCTTGACATCCAGGCCTCTCCGGGAGATGGGAGTCCGTGGGAAGACCCATCGGATCAAGGACCTCTCCAGAGATGCTGAAAAGGGAAATCAGTGGCTGTGGATGAAAAGGAAGGACTGCACCTGGGCCTTCAAGTGAGTAGATGGCATCTAGGGGTTGAACCTGAGACTCTGGGATTCACTCCTGAACCCTCTGGAGGTGTCATGAGCCTGTCAGCGAAACACCTAGGAAAGAGGGTGCCCACTTGATAACCCAGAGGATGCCCTCACTCACTTGACCATCCCACAGAGTCTTAGTAGGTGTCTCCTGTATGTAAGAAGGGATATCAGCTTCTAGTCCTACACAACAGATCTTTTTGCCTTCTGGGTGTCCTCCTTTGGGGTTGTCTTTCAAAGCATTTAGTCGATGGGCTGTTTCTGTGCATCTAAAGGGTATATATGAAGCATCTTTCATCTGATAGTAGAGGAGGCCTACGAGCGCAAGAAGCTGAGTTTGCCGTCGATGCAAACCAGCAAGGCTGGAAAGTGAGGGTCCGACCAGTTGAAATAGGCTGCAGAGGGTTCGTAGCCACCTTGACATCCAGGCCTTTCTGGGAGATGGGAGTCCATGGGAAGACCTCTCCAAAGCTGCTGAAAAGGGAAGTCATTGGCTGTGGATGAAAATGAAGGACTGCACCTGGGCCTTCAAGTGAGTAGATGGCATCTAGGGGGTGAACCTGGGACGCTGGGATTCACTCCTGAACCCTCTGGAGGTGTCGTGAGCCTGTCAGCGAAACACCTAGGAAAGAGGGTGCCCACTTGATAACCCAGAGGATGCTTTCACTCACTTGACCATCCCACAGAGTCTTAGTAGGTGTCTCCTGTATGCAAGACGGGATATCAGCTTCTAGTCCTACACAACAGATCTTTTTGCCTTCTGGGTATCCTGCCTTGGTTTTGTCTGTCAAAGCATTTAGTCGATGGGCTGTTTCTGTGGATTTAAAGGGCATATACAGTATGAAGTATCTCTCATCTGATTAGAATACTTCTGGAAGTATTCTATGCCACTCTAAATGTTGAGACCATGGGTTAAATCCAGAACAAGCTGAAGGAATCTATATATGTGTTTGGGAAACACACGCAGGATTTAACTGGGGACATCTGGGCTAACTTGCTGTCACAACCACAACCTGGACCTTAAGGACAAGCAGAGGATACGGATATTTGGATGCAGTAGCATTTGCACTGCTTGTAAACATGGCCATATGTCTCAGATTCAGACTTCTGGGGCTTCACACACACCTAAGTAACCAATCCTGTCAACTTGCAGAGTGGTGCTTGTCAGAAATGGTTTACGGTCAGACCATGTATGGCTGAATTGCCCCGGCATTACAACTTCCTGTTGTGTAGCGTGAAGTAGTTTCATAGTATTTGAGTAGAGCTGTAGGTGAGCTGGTGTGCTGAGCTGCAGTGAGTGGAGAAGGTTGGATGGAGAAAGAGGCACGTGCTCTAAGGGAAACAGTGGTGCAGGTACATCTAAGCCGTTTTACGTCAGATTCTTCTCATGGACAACTAAATATATAATTTTGACACACAGAGATGAGTTTCTAGGTGTTAAATTGAGGACCGGTGACAGACTTGAACGCCTCCTGGCAAACAAAAGAATGTCCACCTGCTCTGAAGCTGTTCCCCCACAGCCTCCTCTCTCAGACTTGCAGACTTTTTCAGGTTCTAATTCTGCACCCTAAGCCCTGCACAGCACAGCCTTCTCAAAGAGCAAACATCACACACAAACACTGAGATGAGCAGAGACATAAGCATAAACACATATTCTAAGGCTTTTATGCAAATTTTCTGCTCTCTTCTTCTGCTTATCTCTCTCCACTTCTCCCTCACACACACACACACACACACCTGTCCTCCTCCCTTAGGCATGTCTTGTAGAGAACCATCCCTCTCCTCTCCTGTCAGTGGGAACAAATGAGCCGGGGCATGTTTCTTACTGTGTGTCTGTGTGTGTCTATGAGTGTGTGTGTCTGTGTGCAGGGCTAAACTTCCTGAGTGTCTGGCCTTCCTCTCTCTAGTTGCTTCCACTCCCCAAAACACACACATAAACACACACACACCTGCTCCGCACTGTTACCCTCTGACAGATCACTGACATGCTGTCTCTAGGCCATCCTGCTGTGTGTGTGTGTGTTTGTGGTTACAGACACCCTCCCACTGTGTCAGTCTGGCAATTGCCATTTCTCAAGGAGCTAAGGAAGGGAGGGAGCGTGGAGTAAGGATGGAGGGAGGGCCGGGGCCTTGATGTGAGTGTGTTTGTTGTCAGAGGGTTTATTAATAAAGATGACCTCAGCCAGTGCTGCACAGAGGGTGTGTGTGTGTGTGTGTGTGTTTCTCCTCTGTTTCTTTCTTTTTGTTGTCTCTTTGTGACTCCTTGATCGAGCCAAATAATTATTTAGAGGAAAAGGATTCAATTTTTATGTATTCATACATAAAATTCAAAAGCCTGCTCCTGTCTTCGGGCTTTCTCCTTTGTGAATTTGTGGCGACAGTCTGAGTCGGTTGCAGTCTGTTGTTTGCGTGGACCCATAATGCATCTTCGCTTGCGTGCGAGCTCATCTGTGTGTGGGAGTCTGCGTGTGGGTGGGCGTAACGGGGATAATCCTTCTTGATATAACTCCTTTGTGTCTCGGCGTCCGTGGATGTGATTATGTGCTTCATTATGTCGGGCTAAACAGGTTGAGTCCTCTGCGTGCGGGTGTGCAGACGTCAGTCACCTGCTGTGTTTGTTAGAAAGAACAGATGTCCTCGCAAGAATAGAAAAGATGAGTAATTTCCCTCAAAGCGCGGGGCATTTTTTGCCTGTCAGCACTCCAAAGCGAGTGCGACTTGGTTAATCGTTATAGGGTCAGATCAGCCAAATTACCAAAAGTCAGATTTTCTCACTCTCCCCTGGTGGCGGCAGTTCATGTCGAGATAACAGGAAAAGCTGTGCCTCTGTTCAAAAGCAGAATCCGTCTTTGTTGTTTTGGATGCGATTTGATTCGAGCAGATTTCAGTGGCACTACTTTCTACCAAAGAGATAGTCCCTATGAAAATTGTTGGCAGTGTATTCTGTGGATTATCCAGACCAGGATGTTTCTGTTTCATTCTGTTGAACACGGGATTCTGTGTGTGTGTGGGAGAATAGAGCAAAGAGGAGCTTTAACTGTCAAACAAACCTGCATCCATCCCTGCGTTTAGCTTTTCTTGATGTTGTCCCTGCTAGGTTCAGATCTCGCAGTGGTTTCCGTCCGGGATGCAGAAGTGCTGTGTGACCTAATTGGCTCTAACCAGCGCACAGGAATTTTTAAAAAGACACCACTGCAACCATTATAAAACAGCCTGTCTTTTAGGAACTTTGAGTTTCACAGCACTTTTTAGTTCAAGGCAGAATTCACTCACAGCACCGAAACATTCAGGACTGCCACTGAGCTGTGTGCGTAGACCACCTCAGCCACCTAATTATTTGTGTTTTTCCTGTGTTCATGTGATAGTACTGGGTGGTGGGACAGGATTCAAACAGAGTCTGTGGTAAGTTACAGCTGCACTTGAAAAGTGTGGCAAACCTTGGTAATATCAAAGTCAAAAAGATCTGCAAGACACTGTACCATGCTGTGTTCAGTTATGAGGTAAGTCTGTAATTGTTGGGCCAAACTGACCTTAAAGAAACAGTTTAAGACTTGTGGAAAATGTTAGAAAGGGTTGATGAAATGTATAGAGTCAGACGAGGGCGAGGATGATGTTGTCAGTAGTGGAGGGTGAGCTCATTTGTTTAGCTGTCGAGCTCCCCTCTGTATCTGTCCCCCAGGGCTGGAGCTGGAGCTTGAATGGGACAGCCAGGCTAGCAATGGGCCCCCAGGGGCCTGGTAGTTACCATGGAGGGAGATGGCTGGGCTCATTTTGCCCTCTGTCTGCTCGACCACAATGAACACAGAGGCCATTAGGGACAGCAGGGTCTTCCTGCAGCAGCCTGGGAGAGCTGCAAAGTGATAATGCCCTGAGCTCACGCTGTTATGTTACTGCCACCTACACACACACACACACACACACACACACTGGGGCAGCTGTGAGTATGCACATGTGCACAAATTAAGCTACACAAACACCAAACACCTAGTGGGAATATGCATGCAGGAGCACTCGCACACAGATATTCTCAGAGCTAGCTGCCTGAATTGATCCACGCTCACATATATTACTCTTTAACCTCCCCCTCTGTCAATACTCCTCCACCCATGTAGGGTTCCCTGGCTCTTTGCTATTTCAGCTGCGGCTCCGACCCTCAGCCGGCTACATTTTGTCGGACAGACGGCAGCAGCAGTGAGAGGAAAGCTAATGAAACAGGATACCCCTGCCTCTGGTTATTCCACAGGAGAAGAAAAAGAAAAATCACACTGGCTTTGACCTTGAATGAGTCTATAAAATCACACAGTATGCGGAGAACGGCTGCATGTTTATCCAGTTTGCTTATTCACTGGCGGGCGCCATTGTTCTTAAAGGCCCACGCAAGACCTGAAAAGCCCTGTACTCCCCCGTAATGGGTGAGGGTCTCCTACAGGGAGACATTTAGATGCTCCAGTTAGTCTTCTCTGGAGGATTCAACCACATATAATGTCAAGATCAATGCTGTGAAATTACAGCGTGAAAAAAACTTTTACTTTAAATGGACGCTTTTCTCTCATTGACGCCCATGCACGTCTGAAAATAAAGACGCTCTTCTTTAAACATCGACCTGGAAGGTTGCAGAACTTCGTTGCATAAATGAGCGTGTCGACCCACTGCCGAGGAAGTTGTGTGTTTATGTATTTCATGATGGCAGAGATGTAGAATCAAAGGCAAATGAAGGATCAAAGTGAGAGTCCCTGTCTTATTGGTCACCTCTTACAACTGTTCTCCTGGATGCCACATTTTAACTCTGTAGTATTTATATTTAGTCTTTATTTTCCGGCTGTTTCGCATTACGCCGGCTGCATTTGAGGTTGTTTGTATTCTCTTCGTGTGAGGCTCATCAGTCAGTTGGATGGCTTTATAAGGCAAAATGGAATTACCATGAATACATAAGATATGCAAAACAAAGTTAAAGCTAAATATATTATTTACAAAAAGAGATATATGTTCTTTTGATTATTTTTTATAATGACATATACTCAATTCAAGTCACAGCCCCAGCTCATTCTAATGTTAAAGACCCCCTTTGGTGAAAATCTGAAAATCTAAATTTTACTTTGTTTATGTTGTTTTTATGTGCTATAATATGTACTAATAAGTTATCCTTTATTAATCCCCTTGGGTAATTACTCTCTGCACTTTGACCCATCCTAATTAGGAGCAGTGGGCTGCCGCGGTGCAGCGCCCAGAGAGCAGTCAGGGGTTAAGGGCCCAACAGTGGCCGCAGTGGGGGATCGATCTTCTGACCTTCCGATCAGTAGCCCAGGGCTTAACCTGTGTCCCCATGTCATAATATCATGGTCGGAGTAAGCAGTCAGTGCCATGGCTGAGTATCTCCACCTTGAATCAACACCAGCAACTTACAGGATAACATTATTGTAACATTTATAACTGAAGTACTCCAGTATTACAGCTTGCCATTGGTTAGTGCAAAGTACTTTTACGGTGTCTTGGCAGAGCTGGAGGTGAGCTGGTGTGCTGGAGATGCAGCTAGCAGGGAGGGGTGGGCTCAAAACCAATGACCAGAGAAGGACTTAAATGTAATGCTAGCTTAGGAACTCAAATTTAGGTAGGGCAAATTTGTTAGTATTGTTGTTGTTTTTTTTTTACACTTTTACACATAAAGTAGATACGGAGCATCATTAACATTATTTAAAGCTCCTTTTCTGGCAACTTGACACATATAAATCCAACTTTCACTCTGTTTTAGCTCTGATTTGGTTTTCACCAGTCAAAATATCTGACTCTTTAGCCGCTAAAAGCTAACTTTGTCTGTGTACAGCATTGTGCCCAATGGTGTCAGGGTACATTGGGTTTATGAGAGCCTTTATTGCTGAAAACAAGCCAAACGTGTCAAACCAAAGTGATGAGCTTAAAGGTGCAGAAGCAATGCAGGGGAACCTACAAAATTAGGGTATAATTCTCTGTTGGTTCGTCTCTGCAAGTGGCGCCTTTAACTTGAAAATGTTCAGTGGTGCAGCTTTAATTTAATGTTCCCGACAAGCTGCAGATGGTAAAACTAGCAGTTTAACAGGCACTATTTATTTATAACCTATTTACTCGCTGCTTTTTGTTTTCGCAACAGCTCCCTCTCAGCATTCACACTCAAATAGGGCATTTCACTCGATGGAAAAGTTGACTTGCGAGCTGACACCCATAAAGTGTGCGCAGTGAGAAAAACAGAGATCCGGGAATGAAAGTGGTCCGGTGAGAAGCTGTGTGTGGAACGTTGGGTGGGTTTTTATCAGAGGGCACCTCAGCAGGAGGGATTTGTTTGGCTTTGCTCCTTTATGAGACAAATATTGGGATGAATCTCTTCACCGCTCCGGGCTTTTGTTGTGAAAAGGCCCGGGCCCAAGCCAGAGCTTTACCATCACATCCTCCCACTTATGTAAACAAATGCCTCATACAGCACACACACACACACACACTGGCACGCACACAAAGACCTCTCACCCCCGTGCTCTCACCCCAATCATTTTACAGCGGCTTTCTCTGAAATACGTTCCCTAATTCCAGTAAATGAACACTCTGGCCTCATGGGGCCATTTCAACCTTTTTCACTTCCATTTGCCCGCGATATAAAGCACTTGTGTGTATGTCGTGGATTTATTGACAATTGTGTGTGTTTTTCTTCCTCTGCGCATGTCTCTCCTTCAGTTTAGCTCACACACCAGGTGCTGCTCGGTATTTTGTGTCCACTGTGGCTCCTGTGGGTTCTGGCACGGTGAGAATGATAATCACAGCTCCTCAAGCTCGAACCGATATCAGTTGCCAAAAGCACCGACGCAGGCTCTGCTCTTCACACAGGAAATGAGTGGATGATAGTGGAAGGGCCCCACTTCACTGAGAGAAATCAAAATCACAATCACTTCATGTGTCAGCTCCAACAAATGCGGAGGGTGTATTTTTTCAGTCATGGTGCAGAGATAATAGGACTCAGAACTGCTCGTTCAGGCTGCCAGAAATGTGGTCGATGCGTTCTGACCCACTGCAATGCCAGAGGCTTTGATAGCATCTGTGCGTCGGGATGCAGGTTACAAAGTTCAGAGCTGGCGGAGCAGGTATGTTCCTCTCATGAATGCAGTCATGAAACATAAATGTCAAAATGTTTGCTGTCCCTTTCAAGAACAATGGATGCAGCTGTTTTCCTATTTTTTTTATCTGAGAGATAGATTGTAATAAGAAACTGTGAAATGCTAAAAAGCAGCCCTTCACTTCTGGACCTAGTAAGAAGTCAAAGCAAAGCAGGAGGGCTTTAAACCTGCATTCTGTCTAACTGCCAGCAGGGGGCGAATCCTGTAGCCATAACAATTAGTCAGACTGCATAGAAGTCTATAGGAAAATGACCCTACTTCTCACTTTGTCTGCTAAGTCAGTAAACATTTTCATGATGAGTTTGTGGTCTCAGTTACTAGTTTCAGGTCTCTTTCAATGCAGCATGATGCTCATTGTATAAATTATGTTTCTATTCCAGAGTAAAAAAAGACGAAAGGGTGAGGCTACCTTGTAATTGACAGGTTATCATACCGACATGTGTAGTGTTCTCGCGTTCTCAGTTACGACCACCCCTCACTGCTCCTTCGCTCCACCCCGTCATCAACAAATAGTCACTTTTGGCTCCAGGAAACCAAGATCGGCTTGACAATCTTTACCTGTTGCCCCACACTGGTAATCTGTTAATACTGAATAAAGTGACTCTGATCTTCAAGTTTCCACATGATCCAGTAAAAGGGATTTTTCATAATTACCTCCGTCAAGGTGGTTATGTGGTTGTCGGCGTTGGTTTGTTTGTTTGTTTGTGTTCAAAATAACTGGAAAAAACTCATGGACGGATTTGGATGACATTTTCAGGAAATGTGTGAAATGGGACAAGGAAGAAATGAAGAAATTTTGGGACCGATCCGGATCACCGTCTGGATCCAGGAATTTTTTTTTATGTAAGTGTAACCAGGTGGACAATTAAATGCAGTTTACTCTAAAAGCCAACAGAGGGCACTCTTGTTTTTGGGGTAACCCCCTGTGACCACATGAGATTTTGGGACTCCACGCGACAGACAGCGACAATGACGGAGTTCTCTTTCCTTCCTGAGCGACATACGCACAGTCGGGCTGGCATTCTTATCTCCAGTTGTCTAAGAAGCTGGGAGGCTGTTAGGAGCTGCCGCGCTAGAAGCCGCGCCTGTTCATTAGGCCAAATGGGGTGAAGGCCGCATTGTTGGTAGGAAATTTGAACTGTATGTAATTACATTTGTATCTGTAACGTTCCATAGAAAATATGTGAATTGGGAGATTGTGTTGGGGGTGGACTGAAGCTCCTTGGCAGAGTTGTGCCCTCTCTGAGTGCTTTTCTAGTTTGTCAACCTAAAGGTTGCTGTTATTAATGGCTTCTAACTGATTTGCAAAGCCATAAGCTACAGCTTGCGAAATTAAACTCAAATTCAAAACATTACAGTGCAGAATGACGTCAGGTTACATTAGTCATCTTTGTTTAGGTGTCAGTATCAGTTTTCAAAGTCACATATCTCTCAAAGCCTGCAACAGAAATAGTACCGGAGCAGACACAATATTTCACAGACAGGACAAATCATGAAGAAGACAAATGCTGCGCCGTCTGCTGTGTATCAGTCATCTCTATGGTACACTGAATAATCGATCCCTCAGTTGAGTATGAAGTGACAACTCTCATGAGAGATCTCAGAAGGAATTGACTTTGTCGTGCAGTCGCGCTGATAATGGCCCCGGGAAATGATGACCACCACTAATTTTAGCTTGTAAATCACGACTGGCGAGTAATGGGCTGCACTTAGAGGGGTCAGAGTTTACGAGTGAATCTCTCTGGAGGACAAAAGCCGTGAAGTCCAGCTTTTCGGCTCAGTCTTTCTTTGTTTTACGGAGGGTTTTCTGATGAAGGGGGTGAGCAGTTGGCACTCGCTGCTCAGATCTGACTCTGACTTTGGCCAGATGTCCACCAAGATGGAGGGTGTGTGCGTAGCTGTACAATATGTGTGTGCGTGTGTTGTCAGCCAGGTTTTCGGAGAGTGCTTGCCTCTAATAGGGACTGGCAGGCATTTTGTTGGGCTTTATTGCCACATGCCTCTTCCAATCCTGCCACTGATTAGAGCTGCCATTATTGGCACGCACAACACGCACGCGCACTCTTACAAGCAAGACTTTGGCACGCACTCAAAGCTCCGGCCTTTGCATGTGATTAGCATCCCATCGCGTTGTCTTGTGCAGCGATCAAACGGAGCACGGACTTGTGCTCTTGTCGAGGCCGATTGGAGGAAGTGACGGGTACAACGTCGCTCCACTTTCATTCTGCTCATCAGGGTGCTGTCGGCTTAAACAATGTCAAATTTGCTGCAAAGCAATTAAAGGGCCAGGCTGTCATAATAGCTCCTGATAGAGAAGGCTTCGTACAGTGGTGGCACGCGCGCAAAACACAGGTGCACGCTTTGCCACGGTCGCACACGTGGGTATACAGCACCATCCACCCACGTTCACACACACACACATATACATTTACAATAAGCATGCAGGCGATTAGCTCAGAAAGTGCCGGTTTAAACTGTTAGTCATTGCTGATTCACAAGCGGCTGGCTGGCTTCCACACAGCCACTCACTGTGTTGCCTGTCAAACACACAGGCGGCCAGCAGCTGGAGGTGTGTGTGTGTGTGTGCGTGTGTGTGTGTGCAGGTGTTCTTGAAATCCTGCTTTTTAACCAGAACCCTCTTCTCCTCCTTCTCCTTCTTTTTGGCCTCACATGGAAGTGTGTGTGCTCTGGTTTATGTGTGGATGTGCATGCATATTTATGTGTGTGTGTGTGTGTCTGTGTGGAGCCGTGCAGAGCCTTGGCTGCTGCATTCTCTTGGATGAAGCCAGTGGAAAGCTGAGGTCTGGATGACTTACTTATTTAGGAAAAATCCACCAGAGAGGGCCAATATGCTGCTGTGCTGTCACATAGTCGTGTGTGTCTGAGTGTGTGCGTGAGTTCATCCAGTCTCATAGGTAACCGAGCCAGTGACCTCAGTAGCGGCAGCATATTTCATTTTGGAGAGATTTTTCCCCCCTAACAGCCTTTAAAGTTATTCTGCTGCTGTTACGGCTTCAGCAGACACGCTGCCGGTTCAGTCCCAGGTGGAGACACTCACCGAAGGGTTAAACGCTCTACCAGAAGCCGCTAACACACACACACACACATACACACGCTCATATGGTGAGCTACTCAGAGCCGCGAGGTTCCTGATTAAGTCTAAATTCACTTTCTAGCACATTTAATTAACCTAACTTGATTTTGAAGGACCTGCTGTCAAACAGAGCTTCAGATTTTTACGTAAAGTGCTTTTTTTATTTTTTTGCAGTCATCAGAAGAGACTTTATCCTTCTCTTTGGGTGTTCTCTCCCTTTGGAAAAGCATGTCAATAGCAGCTTTCATATCTTCTTTTCAGTAAAAACCAGGAAGGATTAAATCAACCTTTATTGGATGAGATGTTTCCCCTACTTACTAGGATAAACAAAACTTGTAATAGTCAGTTAAATTGTTTTAAAAATGCAAAAAAGTAATAATAATTCCGCGATTAAAGGAAGATTTTAGATCATGAAAAGCCTCCACGCTGGCATCAGCAGTGACTGGAGACATTATATTTTCGGGTTGTTCAGGCGTCATATCTCAGAAACGCCCTGAGGGAATTTCTCCAAACTTGGCACAAACGTTCACTTGGACTCAACAATGAACCAATTATAATCTGAGGGTCAACGATCACTTTGACCGTACAAAACACATTTTTTTCCCCCATAACTGAAGGATTTATATGCAAACTATGGCATAATTTCACTCAAAGGTCTGCAAGGACAAACTGATGAAAACTGATTTTATATCCGAGACGTCAAAGGTCAACTTCACCGTGACATCATAATGTTCTGCTAAAACACTTCTCTGGACGTTATTCAACTCTAACTCAGGAGCAAAAGGGGAGACTGTGACACAAGTGGCCACCTCCAGGGCTGCAATATGCAGCTAATGCTGAAATACCAACATCTGCAGTTCCCTGATCGACCACTTGAGGCTGAGACCGAAAGCGAGTCAGTCTCCGTAGACACACATGTTAAAATGTCCAGCTTCAAAACAGAAATAAACATGTTTACAGTCTGTTGCAAAAACAGTTTTAATCTTTATAGCCAATTTCCCTGTTCATGACAGGCTGTAGACGGTGAATTATATAACAATATTATGTAACTCACTCATTTAAATTGCATTAAGTCTTAAAATTGTGCATAATTAACAGCATGCCACTTTGAGTGACACGTGGGCGCCGTCATAGGACAGTCCTCAGCTTCACTCCTGTTCCACCTCTTTGTTCATTTTTGGATTAGCTGCAGGGTTAGGAGGAGTCAGGTTGCCAAGATGGCGATGCCCAAAGCCACCACACTAAACTTCAAACCCACTGATCTAACCTTTATTGACCCCCTTGGGGAAATACCGTCTTTACATTTGACTCATCCTATTCATAGTTAGCCTTAACTATACATACTAGGAGGAGTGGGCTGCCGCGGTACAGCGCCTGGGGAGCAGTCAGGAGCTTAAGACCCTTGCTCAAGGGCCCACAGGTGGCTACAAGCTCGCTTCGCCCACCACTAGGCCACTCCTCCCCCTGATCCAGAAAGTGTCACAGAGAGTTTGTCCATTTCTATGTGCAGTCAGTGGTTGGATACTTAATTGGTGACACTAATCTTGGGTGTCCAATGTGAAACTGTGAAGTTCTTGCATAGATCTTTGGTGTTGCCAAACTGAAGATGTGTGTGAGGCGTCCATCCATTAGAATTGGTAAATTCTTTGCAGCAACATGGACATTTGAAGCACCAGTCATGTCTCAGATTTAGTGTTCTATCAGAATCCACTCTACTGGCCAAACAGGTGAACACATGAGAGGAATCTGACTGTCTTGTCTCCACTACATATATTATCTGATTCTAGACAGACATAGATGCAGCCTGCTACTTCAATAGTTGGTGGAGGCGTACAACAGTGAGGCAGTAATTCATGCTCCATCTTTTCATTTGAGAATTGGCATTTGTGAGGGCATCAGGCTCTTCAAATAATTCCACCAAAAACTTTGAATTACAAAAGTCTCTCCAAGACTCACTGCTTCCTTTTTGTGAGAGTTTTGCCAAGGTTCTGTGCACAATTTGATTCTGAATTATTTTTGTGTGAGTTTGAATCAATGAAGTTTGATGAACATCACAGCTTTCCCCGGTCAATACAGTGTAACACAGTGTGCACAGAGTGTAGCTGAGTTTCCAGTGTCTGGTTTATTGACAGCAGTGAATGAAGTATGATGGTGTCAGAGGGTTCTGTGTTGCCTTTGTGTGCTCTCTCTGTGTAACACTAGCCAGCCCATACGTTAGTGACAGTATCTGCTCGGCCCTCGGCGCCCTCATTGTGATTAGTGAGCCATTGATGTTGACATGAATCTCGGCCTCTACACACATATTAGCGCACACACACACACACACACACACACACAGACACTGGCAGGGACTCTGCAGTTTGTTATGTGATCAGCAGTGTGAACCCTTGGATCCAGTGAACGTGAGCCTCAAGGGTTCAGGTGTGTGCGTGGGAGGCTTTGTGTGTCATCGGTGTGCTTTTCACTTTTTGTGCGTTTTGAGACCAACAGACCGAATTTTACCCCAAAATCGAGCAATTTTTTTTTTTACATCAAGTCCATTTATGGTGAACTTTGCTGCATGCATTCATGTGTTAACAGCCTTTGAGGAAACAGCAGAATCAGAAGCAGATATAGCTTGTTAGCTGTATGGCGTCATCCACTTGCTTGGTATATAATGTGCTCCTCAACTCATGAATGATTTCCAGACAGTTATGAAACAGGAGTCAAAGGCACAAACACAATCTTACAGAGAACTCATGAACTCAGTCTTCTGTCACTTGCAATGCCAGCTCACTCAAAGTCACATCAGAGCCAGCCATTGTTCCACTAGCTTCCAAACCTCAGTGCAAGCTCTCTTTCACCATTTCTATTACCAGTGTATCTGAAATTTGTTGTCAAATTTAGTATATATAGTCTGAGATCCACACCCTTATAATTTATTATTAATAGAATCACTGCTGGGTTGCTAGAGGAGCTTTGGCTTGTAGCTACGTGCCGTCCATTGACAGTGCGCAAACACAGTGTGCAATTCTAAAATCTCCAGAGATCCTGTGCTGTGTTCGCCCCCATCAGAAACAATCTGACACGGTGCAAAAGCCCAATTTGTAACTAACTGTGCTATTCTGTAAAAAGTGCCAAGTCTGAGTCAGCCATTCAGAAACATCCATGGGAGTTCCGTGTGATTTTTTTGTGTTAAATATAAGGGGCAGCAGGCCATTTGCAGCAGACTGACGCGCATCTTTTGTGGTGTACATTGAACTGAATGGGCATCTGCTGTCAATGTCAGTCAATGCAAAGGGATGCGGAAACCATGAATTAGCCTTTTTATAGCACCGAGCAAAAGATCTGTGTTTCGGTTAAAATAGAGGGCACTTGTGGTCATGTTACTACAATATGACCAGAATGAATATCCAGTTCTCTTCAACCATCCATCTACCCCAACCTCCTCCCTATGCAAACTGCCCCTATAACAACATCACATGACTTCCTTCTTCTATCCTGTGATGACTTTTACAAAGCGTGCTGTCAAAATGCATCCTATCTACCTATTTATAATAAGCTGCTTGCGTTAATGATCTAAGGAGTTGCTTTGTATGGGAGGAAAGTCTCTGAAATGTACCACTTTGTCGCTTCGGGTTCTTGTTGTGACGGAGTGGGGCAACGGCGTTCATGGCTGGCTGGTGTGTCCAGCTGTTCACCGACTAGCCCTGAGAGTAGTCACTAATCACCAGGTCTCTACAACCGCATGTTTTACATAAGCTGTGACCGTGTGATCAGGCCTTAATGTTGCTATCTGTGTATATGTGGGTTTATGTTGAGTGTATGTACATGCAGGAATTATGCTTTATGGTAGCACAGTGAAGTGATGCCTGTGTGCATCTGTTTGTACATGTGTGCAAGTGCACTCATGAGTATGTGCAGACTGAGCACTGCTCTGACAGAGACATTAAAATGATTAAAGTTGCCTTGCCAATCTCACACGGACATGTGTGTGCACACTCGCACACACAAACACGCTAACATCCGCCTCCATCACTCATCACTCCTCTCTTCTTCCTCTCCTTTAGCCCAATGTGACCTTCATCCGAGTCGAGTGCCTCCGTTCAACATTCGCGAAGAAGGCAAGAGAGAGAGGAGGATTACGAAGAGAGCACACAGACGCGCGAGGGAGGAGAAGAAAAACAAGTAAGAAAGTAAAAACAGAACAAAGGGCGGGGAAGAAAAACACAGCAGCATCTTTTCTCTCTCTCTCTCTCTCTCTCGTCTGGAACCTTCCTCAGCAAGCCCCGCGACTGGCAGCGTGAATCAGAGAATAGAACAGAGGAGAGAATGGAGGAGGGTGGGGGGGGGAGCGGCATGTAAGATGAGCGAAGAATCAAAAGAAATAAGAAAGTGAAGATGAGGAGGGAAAGGGAAGCCATGCAATGCAGGAAGGGGGAAGGGTGGCACTTGTCAAAACAGGACATGGAAATTACAGGCATTTTCAGGAACTCCCAGAAAGAAATTATTCTGGAGCGAGACAAAGAAAAGAGGAGAGCCATGCATGAGCCAGGAGATAAGAAAAGGGGGGGGAACAAAAAAAAAAGGCAGAAAAAGTTGAAAGTGGGTAGGATATTGGATTTTGGTTCTCAGAGCGTTTTGTTAAGAAAGATGCTGAAGGTTATGGGTGTGAGAGTGTATGTGTGTGAGTGAGTGAGTGCGCCCAGACTTTTTCTGATTCCGTGTGTGCGAGTGGAAGTGAAAGGCGGCCATATTTCACCTGAAGTGGAGAGGTGGAAAACAAAGAAGAAAGAAAGAAAGAGAGGCACAGAAGAGGAACGTATGGATTGCAGCGCTGCCACAAGTAAAGCGAATCTGACAGAGCGTGGACAGAATTTAAAGCTTCACTGTGAATAAGCCTTTATTATAACATAAAGATTTAGTCTAAATGCAACAAAAGGTTGGAGTATACTCGGTAAAATCCGACTATTTAAGCTCCAGAGATGTAGATGAGAGAAGTTCATGAAAGTTGATAAATATGTAGATCCACTCCTCTCTGTTGCCTTTAATTATTAACCTGCACTTTAGAGGTAACAGGGAGAGCTTTAAAGGCCTGCGTTGGCCCGGGGTTTCTGGTGCCCAAATCATCTGATTAATGGAGGTGGTTGAAGTTGTGTGCAGCCCGGTGGGAGGATCTGCCAGCCAGGCCTCACTCCCAACTCAACACATCACAACTCATCAGTGTCCCATCAGAACACACTGGGTGCCTTTTTTCTTTTCATTTTGTAACGTGCAGGGAAGTCCAGTAGAGCTGAAATTCCCCGAATGTCGGAAATTGACACTGTTGGTCTGAAGCCGAGTGTTCTGGAGCGAGTGAAAATGAGAATTAAGTCTAAAATAAATTGAAATCAAGTGACAAAATAATAGTCCGACACAAGGTAGACCATTCTTCTTGCTTGAAAGTCCTATGACTTGCACTACCTCCTCGCCTTCAACCTCCCTATGAGGCTCTTTTAATCTGAAAAAACTATAATACAGCCATCGGCATTGAATATTGACTAAGGGTTGTAACGGTACACAAAAATCATGTTTCGGTACATACATCGGTACAGAAGTCACAGTTTGGTTTGGTTTGCTATGGAACCCTCTGGAGTCAACAGATGCGCCGGCACGTCAAAATAACATGATCGATTTAAGGTGACGTAGCAGTAAGACGCAGCCTCGCTAAATCTCCGTTTCAACTTGTGTTGAAAGCGCGGATTTCAAACTATCTACCAGTTTTTGAATTGTGTTAATCGGCCAAGTAAAACCAGAGTTATGACAGATAATTAAGGCCATACTTTTTTGCACGTTTGGAGCTCCTTACGGCTTTCGTCTTTCGTCTTGTCCACTTGTTTTACTCCTTTTCCATACTTTACCGGGAACCGAAGTGATCCCAAACGGGTGATTTTAACCACGGCAGAGCGTCGTTCAGCTCCGGCTTCTTGCTGTTAGCATTAGCCATCCCGTTCACTAGCCATATGTCACAGGAACATCGGCAGGAGAAAGAACGGTCCGACTGGAAACTCCTACTTGTTTTTAGTTCCACAATACTATGCAACTGTGAGACATAGAAGGTCCGCCACAACTGTGGGCACTGCGAGGTTTGCAATTAAAACAATTCTGTACATTGGCCATTCTTAATAGTCTTAAAATTTTCGTACCGCGGTGCACCTCTGTACTGAACTGAAAGTGCCTGTCCTGAATGGTTCGGTTCGATTTGGTGTATTGTTACACCTCTACTATTGACGTTGATGGCACCAAACTTTTTGTGGATCTCTGAGACACCAGTGGCTTTTACAAAATGCTAATATATGAGGCCTTGGGATTAAGAATAAGGATAGTAAATTAACAATAATCCTAATACAACCCATTAAATGGACAAGAATTGCCTTTGGAGCCCTGTTAGGTGGACATGACAAGTAATGAAGCAGGACATTAAAAAACATTTTGGGGAGCAGCTTATGGTCAGACACAGAGTTTGAGCTTCACACAGATGTCCACAGAGATGTTCGCGCAGACTCTTGCAAACGTGGGCAGATGGCAGAATTGATGTCACTCGGACCCTTGGCGGGCCTTTATGTATTCACAGAAAGTCTAATAATCAAGTCACAAGCCTTAGATGGCTGCTGGTACACTTAGAGAATTGAGGATTTCAGTAGCAACAGATCAGAAGACTCATGGCTCGGATAGAATAAGGATTTTTAAATCAGAGACTGGATTGGCAAAAGAAAAAGTTCCTTTTAAAAAGGTGACAGCAGCAGTGAAACTGTATTTCTGTCTGTGACACGTGAGGATCTGTACGGATCACGGATCAGTTACAGTCCATTACACCACTAGTTACGGTCTATTACCTTCGCTGCATTGTGCTCCTTTTACTCCTGAAACCAAACCTACGTCCTTGTCAAAGTAGAACTCTGAATGTCACGATGTGCGTGAGCGTGTGTGTGGGGTCAGTAGGTGGCCGCCTCTTCAAGGAAGCATGTGATGAAGAGCTCACTCATTTACAATCAGTTGTCTGTTTGATCGAGCGACTGGGAGCCCCGGCAGACTTTAGTAAATTGCCTCAGATAAAAAAAGTCATTTGTATCCCAACTTCCACAAACAGAATACAGAGACGCACCGGCAGAGGAGGGACGCGCTTAAACACACACAAACACACACACACACACACACACACACACAACAATGACGGCCAAGCTGAGCTCACATAAACAGAGCTGTGAAAAAACAGCCTCCGGCAACATTCCTCAATCCATATTTTCTCTGCAAGTGTGTGTTTCTCTGTCTCGCGCTGTCACAATGCGCTTATCCCTCGTTCCCTCTAATAATTCCGGTTCTCTCTTTTACTCCGTCTCTCTCTCTACCTCTCTCTCTCTTTCTATCTGTGACTCTCGCAGTGTGTGTTTATCTGTGCGAGGATATTGGTTGCCGATCATAAATAGCTTTTCTCTGACAGGGTGCCATCACAGACACGGCTCGGGGGGGAGGGAGGGAGGGAGGGAGGAAGGGGAAGCCAGGAGGAGGAGGTGGGTGATAGAGGGGAGAGAGATTGAAAGAGCGATAGCAGCAGGAAGAGAGGAAGAATTCAAGAAAAATGGAGGCGGAGGTTATGTACATCACGGCGGCATGACAGGTGTCGGGGATGCACGGATAAATGGACTGCACTTAAATGGAAACACTCCATCGCCAAGCAAGAGTTGCGATGTTCTTGCACGCTAACACCACTTTTCACGTGGAAATACATGTAACGGCACATACGCCAAACAGTGAATGGGCTTCTGTTTACTGCGACTAAGAAGGCCTTCACCGAAAACAGGCTTACGTTCGGCTCCTCCTGCCTAATTTGCTGCTGAAGCTGTTTGCTATTAATGCCAACTCTGCACTTCTTCTGTGTTTACCTGTTACGCTGATGAATTCTGCATAATGCACATTTCCTCTGCACTAATTCGATCCGTGCAGCGAGCGGCTTGTCGCGCTCGTTTCTCTTTTCTCGCAGAAATACTGTTTGATCCGCAGTTTTTTCCAATTTGCTGTTTATTCAATCACCGTTATGGGCTGTTTTTTTTTTGTGAAACTTCCTGCTACATTGTCTCACATTGAAGGCCCTCCGGCATATAAAGAGGCATAATCCTTTTCCTAGTTGGCTTTTACCCAAAGGTCTCTGCAAGGAGTGGAACTAAAGTAAAAACAGTTTGACATTTTGAGAAAAACACTTGCAGACGGCTGACAGATTGAAGAAAAAACCAACATAAAGGGTCTTGGTAAGGGGTCAGGCCGTCATGTACCACCACAGCTAGTTGCCTTGGCATTGATTATTCAACTCAACTGCTAGGATGAGCATCATTCTTCCAAAAGATACTCCCTCTTTTGGTGCCTTGATGGTGTCTAACACCAGATCTGGCGACTATGAAGACCATTGCTCATGACCTACATCATTTTCGTCCTCATCAAACCAATCCCACCTGATCTGGATGTTATCATACCATCCAGTAGGCTTTATCAGGGCACATCATTCCCATAAATAATTGCAGTTAAGGAAATCCTCCACCTCCTAATAGGCCCAGCAGGCCGTTATCACTCTGTTTAATGGTGCTCTGTTATCACCTTATTTAATGCCGGCGTTGCCTCGATTTAGCACTTACAAGGAGGAACAAAAGTCTACGTTTGGAAGCTGAAGGCATGAAAGAGGCCGGAGTCAGTGGACCTTCATCCAGGAGACTAAAGGTCAACTACCATCCTGGACGACACTTACAGCTTTACTTTCTCTTCTCGTTTTGACTTCTGCTCTCACAGCAGTTTTTAAGTCTGTGTTCGGTTCAGTTTAGGAACTGAAGCTACTTGGTTGGTTTTAGAGAAGGATGTTGGTTTGGATGAGAGTACACCCTGTTGGTTCGTTTACCAAGTAACAAAGCTCCATTTTCCCATGACGGTAAGAGGTCGCCGGCAATATCAGGATCTATTTATCGATGACCAGAGTCATTACTGAGCTACTAGAAGGTGGAGGAGGTGTCTGCTGGCCAACATGTGTGGGAATGATGTGCGCTGATAGTGGAGCATCTAATGGGCTGATAGCGTTCAAATCAAGTGACCACTCAGTGACACTTCAAACCCAATGGATGTCATGGATTTGTCATCCTGGAAAAGACCATCAGGATAGGAATGTTTCCTCATACGATAAGGCTGATCACTCGGACAACTTTGTATTGATTTGCAGTAACCCTATTGCTCTAAGGCGGCAAGTGGACCCAAACCATGCTCACAAAATGCCCCCCTACAGCATAACAGAGCCTCCGTATCCCCTCACTGTAGGGGTCAAGGGTTCAGGCTGTTCCTCTTAATCTGTCACTCACCTGTACATGTTTATTTATGTACGCTAAATAAAGTCATCAGCCAATTAGCATAGAAGAAAGTCAAGGGGACAGGGGGAAACAGCTGTCCTGCTGCCTATTAGCACCTCTGAAGCTCCCTATTTGACTTTATCCCAGGATTTCACTACCACCTGAGCGAGAAATAGTTCCAGCACATCTCTCCCTGCAAACCAATACATCGTGTTCATTAATACAGTTTATAGAATACAGATGTGGTGGTATCTTACACTGTTCCGTTGCCAAATCATTCTCTCTGCAACAATGTTCCATATTAAAAGCCTTTTACTACCTTAAATAGCATAGTCATTTGAGCTGCTCTGCTGTGTGAAGTATCGACAAGAGGTGTTGAGTTTGACAGATGGCAGGTCAAAAAACAGCAAAGTAGAAGCAGATTGAATTATTTAGCGAATGAGAGCAGTATTTGGGAGGGGAGGGGGGTCTTTCTGTACTGATGGAATTGCACATTTTGCTGAATTTACTACATGAGACATTAGAGTAAATTCAGTTACCACCTTAACGTTATTTTACCTAGTCTTCAGTGGGCCTTTATTTATTTGTGTCGACCAAGGCTGCAGACGTACTACACACAAGGAAGTGCTCTGACACACACACACACACACACACACACACACACAGGTGCCCCACCGTCTAGTTTGATGAGGTGAGCGAATGGTGAACCCGCCGCATCTGGCATACCTCCGTCCTCTCCCCCCGCGCGGCAGCAGTCCCTGTTTCTCTATCGATCCCAGCTTATCTTCCCGTAAACCTGGACCTCTTCTCTCTCCTCCTCGCCTCGCCACCTCCAACCCTCCTCTCCTTCCTCCTCATTGCCATCGATCAGCCCGTGTGTTCAACAAAGTAGAGAGCAGGCGGTGGTTGATGTCGAGGCCGGGGCCGGAGGAGCACTGTACGCGGTTCGCATATCGCCTTTCATTCTTAATGGGTCCAATCAGGCTCTAATAGACCCTGGGTTAGAGCATCGAGGCCCACCACTCTCCTCTCACCTTTCACTTACCCCGTCGTCAACAAATATCTGTCTGCACTGTGCGTCTGCCAGGTGCATTTTTATCTGCTGACTGTTGATTTCATATACTGATCCGATAGCTCTCGCTGGCAAGTTTACTTTTTGTTTTTATATTTATTCATCCGGGGAAAGACTCGCTTCTGCTGAGTATGCACATGCTTCTTCAGAAATTCCCTGCTTTGCATTTTTTTTACAGTAATGCACATTCATTCCTGGGAGCTGCCCAGTAGAACCACAGGTTGCTAATTTTGGCCACTGGGAACTGCCCAGTACCAGAAGCTCAAGTCTTTTATTATCTCCAGACTTCTCTCAGTCACTGAGCACATTGACTTTAGCTGGGTTAAGTGCCTTGCTCAAGGGCACCATCATTGTGAGTGGTTGTTGACTCAAGGGAACATGTCTCTTGCTATTGTGCTTTACCATTGTTGCTCGCCTTCGAGGCTGTAGAATGGCGCATGAGTGACAAGTACGAAGGAAAAGTAAAGAATCAAAGTGGCACTCAGGGAGATGAACGCAGCCACAGTGTTCAGTGTTGCTATAATATTACAGCAATAGCAATAGTGTCTCTCTAAAATCTTTTAATTGATACACAATAAGCTGCGTTCAAGTGGTTCACATGCTAATAATACTCTATTCACTAGCAAAGAGTTTGACAGTCAAAGTGCCTCTGAGAGAATAAATAACACACTGTTCCTGGGTTTAAATCGCAAGCTAAAAAAACTCAACATTGCGTAGGCGGTTTGCAGCCGAGTGTGAAGTGGCTGGGATGAGAGTCACCACCTCCAGATCTGAGGCCACGGTTCTCTGAAGGAAGCCATTGGATTGCTCCCTCTGCTAAGGGGTTTAAGTATCTTGGGATCTGGTTCCCAAGTGATGGGAAAATGGAGCGTGAGAGTTGTAACGGACTTCTGGTGGTAAAGAAGGAGCTGAGGCAGAAGGAGAAGCTTTAGATTTACCAGTCGATCTACGTTCCAACCCTCGCCTATGGTCATGAGTTTTGGGTAGTGACCGAAAGAATAAGGTCGTGGATACAGGAAGCTGGAATGAGTTTCCTCTGTGGGGTAGCTGGGCTCAGACCCAGACACAGGGCGAGGAGGTCGGACACGTGGAGGAGCTCGGAATAGAGTTGCTGCTTCTTCATATCGAAAAGAGCCAGCTGAGGTGGTTCAAGCATCTGATTAGGACGCCTCCTGGGTGCCTTCCCATGGAGGTTTTCTGGGCATGTACAACTGGGAGGAGACCTCGGGGTAGAACCTGAACTCGTTGGAGGGATTATATGTCTCATGTGGCCTTAGAACGTCTCAGGATCCTCCAGGAGAAACTGGAATAAGTTGCTGGGGAGCCTGCTGCCGTCATGACTCAACCCTGGATAAGCAAAATGAAAATGGATAGATTTCTTCATTTAATAGGCTAAGATGTTTACTACCTCAGACTTTGTTGGTCTCATTTGACCAGCAGTCAATAGTGACTAATGTTAGTAGATTTAGCCTAAATGCTTGTGTATAATACACATCACTGAGAGAGTTTGTTAACTCATGACTCTCCTCCACTTCTAATGGGACAGTATTGTCCTGGAGAGCCACAATCAAGCATGGTTTAGATGCGTCCCTCTTCCAGCACACTTGATTCAAATGATCAGGATCATTATCAGGCTTCTGCAGAGCTTGATGAAGAGCTGATCATTTAAATCAGGTGTGTTGGAAGAGGGACGCATCTAAAACATGCTGGATTGTTGCTCTGGAGGACTTGCGTTTAGCTAGACAGTAGTTTAGCATTTAGTACTATCATTTGATTGTGTCGTATGATCTAACATTTTAGCCAGACTATCTAATTCAGTGTTTCCCAAAAACAAGGCTAGGTCCCCCAGAAAGAGTTCCATGAAAAATCTGGTGGGTAGCAAGGTGATTAACAAGATACAAAAGCAGAAGATCATACATTTGACTAATGTTTCCCTACTCAAATTGGAAAACATGTTTCTCGTACAAGCAAATTCTTACCATTACTTATACTTTAGATTATATTTTTTGCATTTTTCTTATTTTACAAGGAAAACCTACAGGATTATTTCATGTCTTTGGTAGGGCTGGTCCCGAATATCTGAATATTCGTTTGTTGTAGTGGTACTCGAATGAGAATTTTGATATTTGAATATCTGTGCGTGCCGCCGCTGGGCAATGCTAAGTGTTGCTGAACGCTGCTGAGCATTGCCGAGCATTGCCGAGCCTGTAGTACGCTGCCGAGCGCTGCTGAGCGTTGCCAAGTGTTGCCAAGTGTTGCTGAGTGTTGCCGAGCGTTACTGAGGCTCTAGAACACCACAGAGGCTCTAGAACGCCGCAGTGGTTCTAGTACGCAGACCTGCCAACTCTGGTGTGACGCTCCGGTGCCAAATCCCCCCCACTCTCCCGACACTGCGTCACGAACACAATATTTGCCAAATATTGGATCCGAATATCTGGAGCACAGATATTGCTATTCAGACCAGCCCTAATTTTTGGTGTCAAAACAGAAGAAATTAGTTTGGTTGATTGACAAAGGCTCACAAACAGACACTGGTATGATGTAAGACAAGCCTAAACAATAGGAACAACTGATGCAATCTGAATTTGAATCTTAATAGGAACAGACCTTGGATAATAATTTTACTATTCACCTTCCTTATCTACATTTTGTTTTACATGTCTTATCATTCGACCCATCATGTTCTTTGCAGTGCCTGACTTATTTTTAGTGATGTTGCTATACTCCCAGATCTCAACACCTCACCTAGAGAATGTTATTATTCAGCACAGGTACGATGGCCAGGTCTACAAAATGAAGTTTCTGGGCTGGAATTGAACTGAAATTATTCTTCAGTATCAGTATCCCATTAAAGCCACAATCTATGCCTACTTGCATGTATGCTTACAGGTCACACAGATGATCAGAGAGCACCTCAGGTCACATTTGAACCATGCACTTAAACAATCAAACACATTAGGTTGACTCTGCTGATGTGATGGATCGAAATGAGCTCGACACAGACTGTCCCTGAGCCTGAGGTACACAGCATCTGATGAGCACTCACTGAGGGACACTATCTAAATTCAACTGAATCTAAATGCTAATACAGAAGGCAGCCGGGGAGGATGAAGGAGTTAAACGGGCTGAAAGTAGGTAGTGGTGTAGCAGCAACATTGCACTGCTCAGCACTGATGCATGCAGAGAGGGTGCTTATGTGGACCATCTAGCGTTAGAGTTTTAGCCGTAAATGTTTGGACAGCACATATGCCTATAAAACTACTTTCAAGTACTGCAAGGTAAACAATATAGCTTCATAAATAAATAAAACCCATAATAAGAAATTTGACCATGACAGTCTCAGCCCACTGAAAGAGCTACCGCCATGTTTCCCCCTTTCAGTCCTGTTTGCCTTCCATCGACTGCCAATCTATTCATCTCTTTGTTCGTGAGACCCTCCCTCCCCACCACTGAGAGGTGTGTGGGCTGCTTCTATAGGAGTCCAGCTAGGTGTAACCTTTCTGCCCTATGGCACCTCACCAGGATCCAGGGCTCTGGGCTCAGCGTGAACTCTGAACAGAGTTGAGGAGAAGGGGAGAGGACAGAGCGAGTGGGAGGGAAAGCGAAAGAGCGCTACCGGACAATTAGCCCCCCTAGGAGCTTAGTAGGCGGTCGCCCCAAGCCAGAATGCACCAAGTGTTTCAGGGACTGGCTGCCAGCAAGAGAAACCGAAGCGAGGTGGGGGAGATGGTGTGTGCGTGGGCGTGTGTGCTGTGCGCGTCGTAGTGTTTTGCATTCACACGCCCAGCGGTTGTTGTTCCGAAATGAGACAGTACGTCAGGGGCCCACGGGCGTCAATACGACCATTTCTATTATTCAGGGCTGATTACGGCGCTAAATCGTACAACGGTGAATACTTTTTAATGAGCTTTGAAATACAACAGAGAAAGTTTGTCAGCTTTTCTGTTTGTCTGAATCTGGCTGGCGGGGAAAAAGGAGCATATTTGCCGAAGTGATTTGATTAGTGCGCTGGTGTGTGAGGAGCAGGTTGCAACATATGTGAGTGGTGATTTTGAAAAGGGTGAGTGTGTGTGTCTGCAAGTGGGACACGTGATAAAGCATCTTCAGTGTTTTGCTCATGTGCGTGTTGTGTATGGTCCACATGAACTTATGTTTGAATCCACCATATACGTGTGAAACATGTGCAGTATATTAAGTATGTGGATGTATTCAAAGAAACAGTGGAGGCTCTGTGTGTGTCTATGTTGGCCTGCTGCTCATCACCCAGTCCATTGCCTTGAGCGAGGCTGATCGACCTGTGACCACATTGTGATCATGGAAAGGCGCACACACCACGCGCATTGATGACAGGTCAAAGCTCCACCCCAGCACCCCCCACCCCCCTGGGCCTGCACACGGGTCAAGCACGGCAAGGCAGGGCAGAGTGCACGTGGTTTTGTCACCATTTCCCGCTGCACTCATGTGTGCTCATCACAAGCTACATACGCCGGGCTGACAGCACAAGGTCGACTAGAGAATATAAAGGGAGAGAGAGGCCTAGATGGAGAGGCCAAGAGCGAGCAAGACACAGACAGTGTGTCTGCTCACACGTAGGTAACCTAGTTATTGTTGGCTTTCCGCAGTAATCACATTTCTTAAATGCCAAGTAACTGAAAAACCTGGTTTCCCAAATCAGGTGAAGGGATTAAGAGGAATCGCTTACCGGCATAAATGCATCCTCAGTGATGCTGGCAATAGCTTGTGTCTTGTATAACCAATGACATCCAAACAGCAGTCCAACTAGTAAATCAGCCCAAAGTCCAGGTCAAATGTGGTTCACGTTAATATTCTGGTGAGCATTCTGATCTCACTTTACTGATGTTTTAATTCAGGTTATTTTGCCCTGACCAATCATGTCTGACTGACATATTCATATTATATCATCAAACCCAGTTGACAAGGAGGCGGTGGCAGCAGGAACGGTTACCTCAACAGTTGTCAGTCTAATAAATGTGCAAATGTGAGACTTATTAATTCTGTAAGATGATTTACAGCAGCCTCATTTATGCTTTTTTTTTAAAAGCTTTTTTTTCCTATCACCATCGTTCCTGCTCCGACTCAGGAAGATGACATCCCTTTTCTGAATCCCGCCTACAAAACTTCCATTGTCTCAGTTGTTTTTCCGTCACTGCATTTGTCAGGATGAATGTGACAGTGTATCACAATATAGGTTTTAAATCATTTTTGTCCAGTCGCGCTGTTAAGTATTTATTTTAATATCCTGACAGGGTTGGATTTGGATTTTGCCACAGAGGCCCATGCACTGATGACATTAGCTGCTCTAGTGATTGGTTGGAATTAAAACCATGGACCTCGAGGGCACGGGCTCGAGAGCCGGTGATTAAAGTCGTCTATGTGCCGTGAAAACTCTCCGCTATTACTCAAACTTGAGATGTTGTTTTGGGTGACTGTCATCTCCTTGAGGCGGATAATTCTGGCTGCCAAGGGATTTCATATATTCAATCAGATTCCTCTGAAATAATGTTGATTCGGCTGTTTTCTTACTCCTGCCCATTTACACATCCTGCAGACACGGAGCAGCATTAGCATTCATTTGAAGTCGTATTCATGACTTGATGAATATAAGTTGAATATTCACTCTGCTTCTAGCTATTGTTTAGCTTCCGCGTTCCAGAGTGAAATATCTGACTCTGCATCTGTTTAATGTTGCACTGGGTTCACCGGCTCGTTCTAACTTTGTCTGTCTGCTGCTTGATGCTTTCTTCATCACAGCCTTTTCATGAAGAACATCTACCTGCAGTGGATAGCATTGATTGAAATGAGGGGTAACTTGAAACATTAAAGCTGCCAGGCAAAACAGGTAGCTAAAAGATGCTGAGACGCTTCCTAGGACAGAAGGAAACTTTGCCCATCACACTGTTGATACCAGCTGAGTTGGAACATAGTCGTAGGTAACCTTTACGTAAATGGTAAATGGTCTGCACTTCTCTACCTGAGTGGTATCCAAAAGCGCTTTACATTTGTTTCTCATTCACCCATTCACCAATGGCAACAGAGCTGTCATGCAAGGTGCTAATCTACCACTGGGAGCAACCTGGGGTTCAGTGTCTTGCCCAAGGACACTTCAGCATGTGGATGGGCCGGGAATCGAACCACCAACCTCAGTGGACAACCCGCTCTACCACCTGAGCCACAGCCGCCCACCTACGTAACGTAGGTCCAGTGTTGTGGGAAATGAGGGATTCTAAAGCTACACTGCAGTCATCTGCCTGTGGCTCTAGCTTGTTTATACTCATGCTCCATGATATATCTTCTTCTGGGCAGAGGATTGTGACGAAAAAAGCACGCTGGTTTACATCCTGCTAAATTAGACCCAATGTAGGGGGACATTGTGGTATTTTTGGCGTACTGCTTTCAACATGCATATCCTTTTCTGACATATGATATAAGAGGCTAACATGGGCATTGGAGTGCACCCGAAGTGACTGTAGGCAGCCATAAAGTGTCTAAGTTTAACTGAACGGCTACTTAAGTGTTATGTGCCAATGTTAACTACCCTGAAAGAAAGGAAATAAAGATGTGGTTCATGCAACGTCACAATCAGCCTCTCCCTTATCATTGCAGAGTTTGTCTGGACAATGGATTCAGATGGTTTAATCTGTATATATTTAGTGAAACTTTGGTAAAATTGGCTAAAAGAGCTTGATTTTAACAGAAATGTATGTGTGTTGCCTGATAATTATGCTAAGTCCATATGGTGACATATGTCGACACCAACAACAACAAAAAAAAACGTACGAGTATTCAAATCGTAGTAGTGAGTGGCTAAATTCAACTTAACAAATAATATTGAGATTCAAATCCGGCTCCAGCCGCCATTAGGGTTTGAACGATTTGGGGAAAATACCATCATCATTCACTGATATAACATGTGTTGGTGCAGGTTTAATATCTGGATTGAAGCTTGACCAACTTGTTAAAGTTCTTGGGTTCATTCAGTCTTTGAAATCTTGTCCGGTGATAAACTGCTTTTGATATCTGCAAGTATATATATATCAAATGTATGAGTCAAACCACGGTTCAGGTATTGCTGAATCTTTCTACTGAGAGTTCAAAGGTTTTGAAATCTCTACGCCCACAAATGTTTTGTGTACAATATGCCTCCATCATAGGTGCGTCTGCCGCCACAGACCAAAGGCGCAGATGGTCCTGCCATCTGATTAACTGGACATCAGTCTGTCCGGTTTCATCTCGCCCTCATCTCCTCTTCTATCAGCTCCTCGGGTCTGAGCAGGTGTTTGGCCCGCAGTCAGAGTCCAAATCAGATCCATTTCATCTGTAATCAGCTGCAGCCCCTGGCACTGATGGAAGAGATCAGAGCGCCAATCAAAGAATTATAAGCCGACCACGCCTGACCAGCAGACCATGACACGGACAAGGCGGCGAAGCGGGGTTTGGGGGGGGGGGAGAGTGGGGCAAGCGAGCAAGAGCTACAGTAGGGATGAAAGGAGAGGAGATGGAGATTTGAAGGCTTGCAGAATCTCCCAGGGGAGAGACATGAAAGAGCAGGGTGCTGGGGGGGAGGGAGGCAGCAGTGAGGGAGGCTAAGATGTTACACTGCAATCTCTCATGGGATTTCTTTTTTTCTTTTTTCTTTTTTTTTTGACGTTTCCATCAAGTGGAAATAGGTTGTTTAAAGTCAAATGCGGTGCTCAGTTCCGCTTCAAATTGAGGTAATTAGGACGGGAAGTGAATTCCAATCACTGTGTGAAAAGAAAGTCAATGACATTAACTTGATGCATTCGAATTGCTTGATGCCCCGATGCCGGTTAGCAAATCATTAATTGTATGCAAATATGGGAAATCATGTGCTCAGGTGCATGAAAATAGATGAGTGGCTCACATATTGATGGTAGGAGCTTTAAAGGGGAATTTCAAACTGTTCTTTCGAGGACGTTAACAAGGTATCGGACGTGATCACACACTCCTTGGCGTTAATCTCCTGCAGTCATACACATAAACTGGCTGTGTGCAGCTGATCAAATCCCTCTTTGATTATCAGTCTTTCGTCTGCGCCAGCTCAACGCAAACAATCTGGCAGCACGCTACACACACACACACACACACACAGCCATAAACACACAGCTCTTTAATGTGAGCTGGTCAGCATAAATACTCCACACGCCCGTTTGTTTACACCTGTATTCACAGATATGCTAGTTAAATCTATCACTTAGATGCAGACTCACTCATGCTTGATGTTGTTTCAAACCCTGTGATCAAACCACAAAGGCTCTGATACACACACACACACTCTCTCTCTCTCTATGTGCTTTAAGTGTCCACCTGTGTCTCTGTAGACTGGCAGACGCTGAGTGTGCACGGCGTGGGAGTGCACTTGTTTCACTGTCAATGGCGTGTCCATGTCTGCTCCATTAGGTCCACACTCTGAATAAAAGCCCTGCATCAGCTCTGTTGCCCCCGTCCTTCTTGTCACTGTACGGAAAAGCGCTTCTCACTGGACCACTGTAGAGAGGTGTTTTCTTTGTCAGGCTCTGGAGCGCCGTATGAATAACTGAGAAGAAAGAGCAAGAAAATGCTGGAGTCCATGTTGACTTCTCTCACTTCACATCCCACAAGTCATCAATTTTGCAGGGAGAGCTGTAACACGATATTTTCCCACTCTGATTCCAGAGCAGTTTTGCTCCGGACTTGAACTCGGAACCTTGAAATCTCCTCTTTGAAGTATCGCCACAATTGCAGTCGCTGTGTGTTTTTGCATTTATAGCCCGGGCATTTAGCTAAGGCCGTCCTACAGCCTTCTTACAGCACGTGAGCTCGGATTCAAATCATCAAAACTGATTTTGAAGGACCTCCGTGTTTTTGAGGGCTGATCTCTGATCAAAACTTTTCAGCTGTAAAAAATTCCTCGAAATTGCTGGAATTATCATATGTTACATCTTCTCCCAGAGCTCTCTGGTGGGTTCACAGACTCTCACATCATACTTTGAACCCTTCAGAATACATTTGAATCATAAAAATGAGATTAGGTGAACTGGGGTCACGAATTAACATTTGCCAATGAATCTTTCTGTGCGGAAAGAAATCATGTTTTTAACAACTTGTCTTTTGAAGTTCTGTCTGAATATAAAGTTCAAAAAGCTGAATTCTGCCTTAAATTATACTGCTGCTCTTGTAGGAGCCGCTGTTTTAGTTCTGTGACATCCACCGCCTGCAGGATGGAGTTGAAGATTCCCTCCTATGCGAGGGGTCGTGAACACTACATCTAAAAGGCTTTGTATTATTATATGAATGTGTTTCCAGTAGAGACAGACTTTTTCCAAGCATTATCTGAAACAAAGTGCATGTATTCTACTGTAGTGGGCTTCCTCATTCAGTTTTGTCTCAAGATAATGCCACTCTTTCCCAGAAAGTTCTTCAAACACGTTGACTTGTGTTTGACCAGTGTTGAAGTTTTCATTCTGCACCAGTGAAATTGATCTGGCTTAAACCCATGTTAGTGGCTCTGAATGTAACTCCAGTGTTCACTGTTCACATGTCAACAGCACAAGTTTTGAGTTTTTCAGCAATAGCCAACATTTACCATGTTAACGCTTTTAGCTTAGCGTGCTAGCATGCTAACACTTGCCAGTTAGGACAAGTTATAGCTGAGTCTGACTTGAGATTCAATAACTTGGCTGGTATTTGTTCATAAAGTAAAATATTAGACAAAATGAAGACCCCATCTGTAAAAATAATATCTTTCTGCCTTGTTAACATGTCCATCAGAGTTTTTTACATGGCAGAAGTCATATTGTAGGGCTGCCGTGTAGCTCACCAGGCTAAGGCTTTACCACGTGGGCAGCGGTCGTGAGTTCAAGTCTGGCTTCAGACCCTTTCCTGCATGCCTCTTTCACCCTGTCTCTCCCTCTATCAATAAAAATGGAAAAAATACTTCCCCGAAGAAATATTTTTTAAAAAAGGAAGTCATATTATGAGCAATATAAGGGCTGCAGTGTACTGATGAGCGTCTCCGAAACATGGATTCCAGGGTTTCGTACGTAACAAACCAACCTTGTCATCGTACAGGGTGAGGCTTTCTGTATCATTATTCTATGTCAGCATCAGTGTCTGGGTTGGCTAAATTACTCCAATTTCACTGCTTGCCACTGTGTAACACAGAATAGTGTTACAGTGTACCTCTTAGATCTGCAGATACTAGAGGGTTCATTGGTGTCGAGCCATTTTAAGGTGTGAAAGGATTCCTGTCATGGATAAAGCTTCTAGTTTTTAGAGGTTCAATCAATGACCAGAAGGGGACTTTAAAGTCATCTACTGGGGGCCTTGAAGAGCCGTGCTAAATTTCACAGGGATTCTTGCAATAGTTGTTCAGATATTTCACTCAAAACCTGATGATGGTGCTGGATAAAAAGTCAAGGAGTCATCATATGTATCCTCTGGGGACTACGAATGTCTAAATGCAAACTGACCAACCATCAGAGCAGTAGTGCCATCTATAGAGACGCACTGCTTTTAGGGCGAAAAATACTCAAAAAGATGCAGATTTTCTTACTGTATTTCTCTATTTATAATACTGTGTGCTTATTTTATCAATATAACTTTGACTCATCACTACTCATTTTACAGCAAATGGATCTCCAGAGCCTTGTTAGTGTTGGTTTTGGAGTTTCAGTGATCCAGGATTCTCTTTCTCTTTCAGAAACTCCCCTGCTAAGACTGTAACTCTGCCAAAAAAGACCTGTCTTTGAATGTCAGAAATCAGAAACCCATACGTGTCCAACCATTAATGCACCGGTGCTGCTCCGGCTTCTCAATATCACGATTTCAAAGTGAGGAGAACGCGGCGTAGAAGTCCTTCACCCGCTGTGGACGGCTTTCGTCCGCCGGGTGTGAAATCGTTTGATCCAGCTTGTTCCGTTTAGGTGAAACAACCTTTGTGTGCGTGCGAGAGTTTTCGTTTGTGTGTGTTTTTTAAATGCTGCTGGGGCAATAAAAGGTGGAGGCGAGAGGGGGAGGGCACGGGGCTGCAGGCAGGAAGGAAGGAAGGAAGGAAGGAAGAGAGCTGACGGTGGCTTCTGTGTTTGTTTTGCGTGGAGGCGAGATGGAGGGTGGGGGTTGTGTGTAGTCCATCTCGCCTGTACTTGTGTGTGTGTGTGTGTGTGTGTGTGTGTGTGCACTGGGGGGGCAGTTATGGGTTAATGGACATTAAGTCTGTCCCAGTGTGGTCGTCTGGGTGTAGGGCGGAGGATGATGAGCCCTGGCTCTCTGTAACTCACAAAAAGGTCAGAGGTCAGGGTTAAAAGTCAAACAATGCCTGGAAGGACTAACAATCAGTTGGGACTGTGTGTGTGTGTGTGTGCGTGTGTGTGCGTGTCGGCCGGAGGTGAGGGGAGGGCGAGTGAATAGGAAAAGTCTGCCAGAAAAAGGAGAGGTGGGAAAAATGAAGGGCAGGAAGAGGACAACGGAAAACAGAGATACAGCGGTGAAGAAAAGAGGACAGACAGATGGAGGGGGTTGAAAATGTTCTTCTTCTCTTCCTTCTTCCTTTTTTTTTTGTTCTCCCCACCGACATCCGCTCACTTCGAAGAAACGATCCTGCTTTGCTTTTCCCTGCAGGGACTCATCTTACCTCCAAACACACTCTGACACGAAACACACACACACACAAACTAAGGGCGCACACGTAATGACACAAATCGACGGACGCATGCAGGCGCTCGGCAACCTAATCAGAACATGTGGCCTATTTCTCTGTATGTCTTAATGAGCCCTCCAACGTTGAGTGCTGACTGATATTATTAGGCTGCCGTGTCTCAGCTCATTAGCTAAACCAGGCTCAACAACAACACCAGCAGCTAAAAGATGATTTGATACCGCCTGTAGAGTTATGTGACACCGCAGGACCTTAAAGAGGCCGTGGTGAGAGACCGAGCAAGTAAGTTAATTTGGTCATCGGGGGGAGAGCCAGACTGAACCCGGCTTCTTATGACGCGGTGAGGGATCATAAGAGTCGGTTTGATGGAAAGAAATAGAAAAATACATCACAGGCCGGCTTCAGCCGTCTCCCTCGCCGCTCGTAAAGTTCCCTGCAGATGTGCCTTGAAGATTCAGTGTGCAATTTTTGCAGCAGAGCGGTGTCAAGTTAAGAAATGTGGCCAACAATGCTGAATAAAAAACATTACTGCAGGTAGCTAATCTGTTTTTAATAGCGGATGGCTCCGTTTTCTCTATCGACGCTGCAGTATGTGCTATTAGTGCGGCTGAATCAATAGGCCTTCGCTGGTTTCACAGTGGTCTGTTGAGTGGAATGTTCTCGAAGCTTGCATTTACTAGCATGTTTACCGCGCGAGCTTTTATAGGAGTTCTATATTACACACAGTGGTGGGATGAAGGATTAATTACTGGATTAGTACACTTTTTTAATTTTGCAAAATCCAGTTTCTCATTGCTTTTGAACGAAAATACATGTCCGGAGTTTGTCTAGAGACCCACAAAATATGAGACAAGACCCCTCCTTCCTTTCTTTTCTTTCTTTATGCGTCACTACGTGCCTCTCCGTCCGAGCTATTTCAGATTTGCTGCCTGTAGTGATGTCACAACTAGGGGTGGGACAAAATATCGATACAGCGATATATCGTTGTCCCTCGTCATGTGATGAGTATCAATGCGCTGATGCCCAATATTGATACTTTAATTAATATAATAAGGCGCTCTAAACCCTCCAGATTCCACTGCCAGCTGCTGTTTCCCCAGTGTCACTACTTAATGACTCCATACGGTGGCGTTTAACACTTGAATGAGGGAGAATTGAGCAGAAATGAATCGGCCCAAGAAGAGTTTGTACAGGTATAATGGCGGACAGCAACGCTACTGCAAGAGACGCCCCATCCATGTTTAAGTCCAAAGTGTGGACCCATTTTGACATTCGCAACATTGAGGGAACAAGCAAGCTGGACAAAGCCTATGCCAATATGCAATAAGTGCCTCGCAAAAGTAAAGTACACAGGCAACACCACCAACATGTAAGCCCGCCTGCAACGCCACCATCCTGAACTCCTCACCAACAAAGCACCTGATGCAGCTAACGTTTCAAGTTACCCTGCAGCCGTCAACACAATGTTTAAAGCAAACATTATATTAACGACATTGTAATGCTGGCGGTTCCCGAGGGCTGCCAGCATTGCAACGTCCCTTGCTGGGTTCATTTGCAAGGACCTCCGCCAATACAGTGTGGTCAAAAATTAGGGGTTTGAAAAATACTACACACACTGGAACCAAGGTGTGAATATATCCAAGTTCTAGATATGGTGATGTATCGTTATGTGATTGTCTTGCAATATATCGATTATCCCAGTGTTGCTGTATCATGATAGTATCGGTTTCGTGAGCCATGTATCGCATATCGTATTGTATCGTATCGTATCGTATTGTATTGTATTGTATCGTACCGTATCATATCGTACCGTATCGTATCGTATCGTATCGTATTGTATCGTATCGTATCGTATCGCATTGTATCGTACCGTATCATATCGTACCGTATCGTATCGTATCGTATCGTATCGTATCGTATCGTATCGTATCGTATCGCATCGTATCGTACCGTATCATATCGTACCGTATCATATCATATCGTATCGTATCGTACCGTATCATATCGTACCGTATCATATCATATCGTATCGTATCGTATCGTACCTTATCATATCGTATCGTATCGTATCGTATCGCATCGTATCGTACCGTTTCGTATCGTATCGTATCGCACCGTATCGCACCGTATTGTACTGTATCGTATCGTATCGTATCGTATTGTATTGTATTGTATCGTATTGTATCGTATAGTATCGTGAGGTATCCTGTGATTCCCACCCCTAATCACAACAGGATAAACTGTAAGTCGATGCAAAGAGGTGTGCCTTTGGTCCTTTTCCTGTAAGGGTTGTGGACAGCAACAGCTCGGTGGGATTTAACAGTGCAGACACTGAAACAGCCCATTGGGAACAGATCTAAAACCATGAATATTGTCGGTGTGGTGATGATGATGATCTGCGCCGTGTTTTGAGCTGAAAGTTGGAAGGTAATACCTAAACATGCGTTCTGGATCAGGGCCACACAATTAACCAAACTAATGTCACGTTTTCGATACGCCCCGGCCTGTAAATCACACTCTCCAGGCGTAATGAAACGTGTTTGTTTGCTACAGACCGCAGCCGAAATCACATTATTGAAAGGAAATGCAAAAATCCCCTCCAGCATTCAAATTACAACTCATGCTACAGCCACAATAGCTGTGGAAATAATCGCAGGAGCATTTTTTTCTACATATATTGTTCAGCCCTAGTTTTGTTAATTATCTCAAGATTGAAGCAGGGGTTGAGTCAACACGACACGTCATTGCAGCTCTTCCTATATAATTTTTGGCATCATCATTTGGAGACTCATTTTGTCTGACATTTTTGAGAAAATGACAAACCTCTACTTTCACTGCAGTACTTGGATTTTATGGAATCCATTCGCTTTCAAACAGACATATTCACATCTCTTCAAGAAAAAGCCTGGAAATTCAAGGCCTCAGCTGTTGTGTGCTTCCTAAAACTGAAAGGAAAAGTTCAAGGATGAGACGAATAAATTTGATAAATTCTGTTTGGAAATGGCAACCTTTAAGTAACTAAAAGGTCTTACCTCTTTACTAATCAGGCTTTCAAACCCCAACTAACTAAATGTTATGCTTGAATCTTCCAAGGACAGCTCTCGGGGAGCTTCAGTGGTTCCCTTGCAGCTATTCTGTTCTGTTTTCCATCATTACCGTTCTTAAAGGTGATCTTTCTGGAACTGATTGCTTCGAAGGAATCAAGTGTGTGGAGAGTTTTGCTAATTTCTCAAGGACTTCTTCGCTGATAGGCCTCTCACAGCACAACTGGTTGCCGATGGTGTTTATGCGAAACAGTTGCGCTGCTGGAGAGAAGAGGAACAAGAGGAGATGATCGAGAATGAGATGGCGGACAAAGGGAAAGTGGAAAAGAGAGGAAGGTATGCGGAGGGTTTTAAGCTTTTCTGTAGACAGGCAGGAGCCTTGAATCGCTCTCTCCCTCTTCATCCTCCCCTCTCTTCCTCCTCGACTCCCCCCTGTTGTGTTTACATGCTGCCTCTCCACTTAATCCGGCCTTCAGGATGCCCACTTCACTGTGTTGCCTCTCAGCGCAGAGATGGAACAGTGGATGTTGAGGAAGAGTGTTTTTTTTCTTCTTATTTCTCCATATCACTCCTTCCCTCTCTCTCTCTCTCATCCTTCAGCCTCCCACCCTCCCCCCTCCTCCCTCTCTCTCTCTCTGGCTCCCCTCCCACCCTCCCCTCCCTCCATCTCAATCTCTTCTCGGCTCACTCGAGCGTTGGCCCGGCAAGGCCTCCAGCATCGATCCAATAAAGCTGGTAGCCGGCACTGCGAGGCTTGGAGAGCTTTCACCCAAACCCAGCGTTTAAGCACGCTCATTTAGCAGCGCGTCGCCATGATCTGATCTGGGGGTGGAGGAGGAGGGAGGAGGTGAGCCAGTGCTGGTGGAGAAAGATTTGTTTTTTCTCTTTTCCTTTTTTTTCTCCCCCCTCAGCCTCTTCTTATTTTCCTCTCAAAAGCGCGATCAATAACAGTCACATCGGTTGGATGTGGGCACACGAACATGAGCGCACACACATCTCTAAATCTTAATTACCTCCCCTGCCAATCCACCAAGTAGACCAAATGTTTGCTTGCCAACACTGAAATTTAATATTCGCGCGTGGGAATAGATGAGGAGGAAGGAGTAGCATGCGCGCCGCACTTACTCAGGTAGCTTCTGCCTTTGTGCTGGGTTAACGTTTGACATTTCGCGACTGTTTTAAAGTCATTGGGCTCCCTCCTCCAGCGAGCTCGCACCATCAAAGACGCCATTTCACTCGGCGATACGCGGCGGCAGCAGGTGCAGGAGGGGAAGCTTACAGATGGTGTGTGCGTGCACTTCGGTGTGTGTATTTATAATTCATTTCTTATGGGGATATTTTGTCCTCACGAGGGTGCAAAGATCGTTCATTCCTCCCATCAGCGCTGGTTGGATTGAAGTCCAGTAACTGGTTCACGATTGAGGGTTGAGTAATTGGACTTGGTTTAGATTAAAGCTAGTGAGTTGGAGTTTCAGTGCTCCTGATGTAGATTCATTTCAAATTGAAATTAAACGGAAAGTTCACTAAATTACATCCCCTCCCTCCCCCTCCCCTCGAAAAAAGCACTTACTCCCAGTGAGATGTAGTCACGCTGGTTCGTTTGCAGCGATTTCATATCCCGAGGTTTTGAAATATCCATCTCTGAGATTTCGGCTGCAGTTTGAGTGCGATGGAAGTGAACTGACTTTTGCTTTTGGTGCTCAGAGCACTTAAAAATGACATTTAAAATTGTTCCAGAGAGTGTCCCAGATAATCACAGGCCTCTCTAGTAACAGTTTTCTACTTTGTGCTAAAGGGAAAAAACTCCTTAGAAAAACAGCGGACAGAATATTTCATTGAGTTTCCTCAAGATCTTAATATGTTTCAAGGTGCGCAACCCAGTTTCTAGTGGTACCATCAGAAGGGGCCGCTTCATGAACCTTTTGTGACCTTTCAAAGTGGGTAATTTTACACACTTCCCTTTGTTTTTTTCTCCGAGCTTCAACGGGCTACTTCAGGTGCTTCTCATGTGTACAACCATGTGAATGCCTTCGAGGCAATTCCCTGTGCCAAAACTGCAAAGACATGCAAGACTCATAGAGACCAGGGAGCAGCCAGGAGGAGGAAACAGGCTTTAGCTTAAGATATACTGAGGCCTTTAGTGATGGGAGCAGTTTGTAAAAAGAAAGTTTGCCATTTATTTTAAAAAGATATATTAATTTCTCTTCTGAGAGGGCCACAAATACCTTCATCCACCTGTGCTGTATTAACGTGGCAGCAGAAACCTGAAAGACAGAAATCTCACAACCTTAATCTGCATGACTCAGTACAGTTGTAGGTGTGTAAATATTTATTTGCAATTTTGATTAATTGACCCCCTAAGCAGTAAATCAGTCAAGTGGAACATGCAGTTGTGTTTTTTGGCTCTCCCTACTGGTTGCTGCACAAAAAAAAAAAAAAATTAATTCGCTGATGCCGTTCAACATAATTTGTAATAAGTTATTTTCACACTTGGGGACGCTACTAATGACGGAGAAAGTAATAATCACAAGGAAGTATTTAAAGGCTGTCCTTGGCTGATTTCGCAGCGATTTGTTAAAAGTGAAACGTGTCAGTGTGACTTTGAGAGCGCGAGACACTTTCATGTGTTTTTTTTTTTTTTTTTTTCCCCCAAAATGACGCATAAGGCGACGGTTTTATGGCCGGCGTGTCCTCACGGGCGTGCAGAAACAAAGCTGGGAGTGTGTGATTTATTTATTTTTTAATGTGAAATTCCTCCTATTACTGTGCGTCCGTCTCACCTGCAGCATCGTGACAAGTCAATCATCCCCGCGCCGTTATTGGACTGTAATGCCGCGTTGTAGCCGCGCGCTTGACATGTTCATTAGGTCTAAACCAATTCATTTACAACACAGTGCTATTGGATTGTCCTTGTCTCGACATTCATTTCCCAACACATTGGCGTTTGATGCGTTGCCAGCGCCAATTAACTTTGATAACTCGGCCCCGGCTTAATATACTGCTGCTGAATTGGCTTGACAAGAGTGCGGCGATAAGCTATTTCTGAGCGTTCTGAGTGGCGATAGCTGGATTATCGCTCTCAGTGAGGGAGGGACGGGCAAAACTTTCCTGCATAACCTCCCCGGCCAAAAGTCATTAAAGTGTTTGTTTTCGTTGGCAGATGCACACACACAGAGGCACATACACCCGGTACAACTACGTCCTTGTAGGTTTTCACAATTTGCATAAGTTATTCTTTTTTCGGCATTATTGTGGCCCTTTGATGAGCATGTTCAATTTTTTACACCGTGTTTTCAACATGAGAAATTTATCGTTCAGTGCAGCTTGAATATGTGAGCTGCTTTCTGTGGCATTTTGAGAAATGTGCATGTTTTAAATACTGCTCTGACAGAACTGCTTGTGATAAACAACCGAGCCAATAAAGGAAGTGGAGCTGCTGCTTTCAGCTGATGTGTTGCATTGCCTTCTCTCTCGGCAGGCTGCCAGGAGCCGGGCTGCTCTCTCGAGTCCCCCCCAATCAAGCGATTGATCCCGCGATCCATCACTCAACGCCAGTTCTGACGAATGGGAGCTGATATGGGAGCCATGGGCGGGACGAAGGTCTTGCTCCTGGTGTTTCTGGTTGGATGGGAGAAGTCTCTGAGTCTCAACTGGAACCCAATCCCACGCAAGACTGTTCGATACCAAGGTGAGTAAGCAGTGGCTGATAGAAGAGTTAGACGTCAGGAGGCACAAAATTCCCTGAGGTAGCAGCTTACAGTAAAATGAAATATAGAAATTTTCCAGTAAGTATTTTCTGCTAGATCACAGTTATGGCTGTTGACAGACCAGGGTTGATTTGTATTCTTTCTATTAGAAACTTGTACCCCATGGAGTTTTCATATTTGTGAAACTCCTACGGCGCCCAGAAAAGTAAGAGTCACTTTGATTTATATTGCACCAACTCACAACCCCTGTCATCTCAGGGAACTTTACACATTAAAGTCAGGACTTTACAATATTACACCATAGAAAGAGGTCCAACAAACTCAAACATTTCCATTTGAGCAGCTCTTTGGCAACAGCGGGGAGAAAAAAACACCCATTTTAACAGGAAGAAACCTCCAGCAGAACCGGGCTCAGGGAGGACTGCCATCTGCCTCGACTGGTTAGGGTGAGGGTGAAGAGGAGAGAGAATGGGATAGCAGAGACAACAGACAGACAATGCGTGAGAGAACAATAACTACAACATGGACGCTACCCTGAAAGCTAGTTTTTAGTCAGGTGAGCAGCTTTCATTCTGGTGCCATCTCTTAGTCCGGGATCCAGTTCTCCTTAATAAATCCAATGATAAAACCACATTGGAGCATTAGCTTGGGTCACTTGCAGCTAAGTTTTTGAGAACTGATGTCCTCACACACCAGAAATGATCTTGCTCTGTTAGCTATCTGTAAGCTAATGAGCAAGCTAGTCGAGATGATTTGTCAATTGTTTTTTTTACAGGAAAACCAAACAGAGAAATTTTGCTGTGAAAATACTTTTACTTATATTTAGCATATGTTAACTCAAGCAGTAACTCATAGAGAGGGCAGAAAAAAATGGCATTCTTTGTCTTTTCCCAGTTTAACCAACCAGCAGTTTTTAGGGCTGCCCAGAAGTACCTACGCTGGAGTAGGTACGTTTTTCTCGGCCAATAACGACCCTGAAGGAGGTTCTACAGGGGCGACTCTATATGCACAAAGGTTCAAGCCACCTTAAAAAGGCACACAAGTTCCTGGAGTGGCAAATGCAACTACTCCCAGGACCAGCTGGTGAGCTACTTAACTCAAAACATGTATTTGTACATAAAAAGCTATTTAAAACTACTAAAGACATTTGATGACTGTTGTCTCTTTGTTGAGGGAGTTGGGAGGAAAACAGTGAAGGAAATGTCAGATGAGGCAGTGAGATCCAGTCAGTGGATCTGGATCAGGAGGAGTGATATTAACTGGAGGCCCTGTAGGGGGAGCAGTTAGGCTGGACAGACTTTTAGGAGTGACAAGGAAGAAAAACCAGGAAGAGGAAGTCTATTTAAGTGGAGGGTGCGGCCTGATTGAGCCTGTTTGAATCATGCGGTTACTCCAGGTGAGTTGAGTTGTATAGTCTCTTATATGGTTACTTAGGTGAGTTTGTTTGCTCAATCTGCTAGTTTATTTTATGCTGCCTCCAACTTCAGCACCTTCTATACTTTCACAACCCTCTACCTGAACCAGGGTTTGTATCCCCACCCCACTTTTATTGGTGCAGTTGGTGAGAGGCCAGGGCTGTTTGTGGTATTGTAGGCAAAAGAAATAAGTGTTTTGGGGAGGAGCGGTGATGGCTGGCATTAGGGGAGTGACTCTGGGACGCCAGTGATCACTGTCTAGCCTCCTGGAGGTGTTGTGGGACCAACTAGACGAAACACCGTTGAAGGGAGGTTCCCACATGATGACCCCAAAGACGTGGTAGCAGTCACCGCTCATTGGTTTACATAGGGAAAGCTACAAATGTGGTATTAAGCTTAGCAGTTCTTCACTTAATCACTGGAATGACTAGATTTCACTGGAAAGTTTTGCAGTTTTCGATGCTGCTGTGACTGAGCCCTATGAGGCAGATTCATCAGACTGATAGATGTTGCTAGAATGCTCCACCCTGTCACTGGGATGATGCATCTGGTTGGACATCTGATGCAAAACCAATAATTTCACAAATGTATTCCATTACAGTAATCAGGGAGGATTTTTCCATTATGTCAGAGGTGGAGGATTTCTGATTTTTGCTGAAGAGGCCCACATCGACCGTCAGTAAAACAATACATCAGTTTAATCCTGGTGCTCAACTGTATTTGCACTCTTTATCTTGGCCCTCCTCCGCAGCCAGACCCGGCTTTCTTCACTGAACAATGCCAATTGTTGCTAGCGGAGAAACAGTCTTTTATTTAATCCCTCAAAGGGGAAGTGCTGCTTTCTCCCTCCTGGGGATTAGGGAAATACTATAAAGAGGAGAAAAAAAATATAGGGAGAAAAGGTATATTTTCTCACCTCTCTGTTCCACCTATCCCACCTTTCATCCCGTATCTATCCCTCCATTCCCGTCTCTTCCTGCTCTTTCTTTTTTTTTGCCTTTTATCCGTCCCCTCCCCTCCTTTGCTTTGTATGCTGCGGCTCATCGTGTGAACCTGAAATGCTCTTATGGCTTTTTCACAAAGAGCTCCGATTTCAGCCGCTCTCGAGGAGAATGGCGCTTGGTGGCGGCGGCAGCAGCGGCGGCAGAAGCGGTGGGGTGTGGGGATATTTCAAAAGCAGCTTTCTCATGCCGCTATCACCCACCCCTCCTTCCTCTTCTCCCTTTTTATATCCTTACAGCCCTCCTCCTTCTACTTTTCCCCTCCGTGCCACAGCCGTCACTGCTGTTGTGGCGCGATGTGGGGACGGAGAATGGGGACACACACACACACACAAAAATATCGACAGGGCGTTGATAGTTTGCGGTGAAATGCACCAGTGTGACAAAGCAAAGCCAGCGTTGCCAGAGAGCGGCCCAGATCTCTGCTGCGCTTTGGCCATGCGGCACACTTGTGGTAAAGACACACCAGACAGGGGAAACGAGGACAGCTGCACACGCGTCTTATATAGATGGTGCAAAAACAAATGTGCCACCAAGACCAAGACGCATCATACTTCTGGTATTTTCCTGGAATAAAAAAACGACAGAACAAAGGAAAGATAACTCCCCTTGCCTCCTGTGCTGCTTCACTTCTTGTTCAGGAACGTCTTCCAAAATAAAAGCGTTGTCATGAGACACAGGAGAAGGCAGATCACTTCTATCGTGCTCGAATCGAGTGTGGCACTTGAGTTGCAGGAAGATTCTTGATGCAAATTGATTTGCATTGGAAACAAGTGGGATTATGGCACCCTTTGACAGATTTCTCCACTCGGTTGAAGGAAAGTGGAGATTTTCGGGCTCACTTGTGTGACTTATATGGATGGGTTCTCGCTGCGGTGCTGAGGAGGAGATGGGAGAGGGGCGAAATGGAAAAAAAAACAAAGCTGCAGAAAGAGGGAGGGAGGGATGGATCGGAGTGGAGGAGCGAAATGAAAAGAGAGAGAGAGGAGATGTTTTGTGGAAAGAAAGCTAGAAAGAAAGTAGCGGCGGAGAGACATGGAGGGAGACCAGGAGAGAGAGAGAGGCCAGTCACTAACTGCCTTAAAAGGACAGAAAGTAGCTTGAGAAAGTGTGTTTTCGACAGAGACGAAAACACACACACACACACACACACACACACAGTGTAGGCCGTTCACCCTGCACTTCATTTTGCACTGAGGCATCTCTGCACAGCATCCATATTAACATGTGTGTGTGTTCGGGCGAGCGAGTTGCTGTTTGCATGCAGTGCGAGTATCCCAAGACCGACACGAGATGACAGACAATGAAAAACAAGAGTGAGAGAGAATACGGGGGCACAGAGGGCGTGTGTGTTTATACCTATTTGTGTGTACAGGGAGAGAGAGAGTGTGTGTAGTTGTGAATCTGCCTATCTAATCCCCCTTTGTTTATATGTGTGTGTGCGAGTGTGTGTACTGCTTAGGCTGGCAGTCTGAGGGATTTGGAGCTCCGGGCAGTGTAGGAGGGGTGTGTGTGTGTGTGTGTGTGTGTGTGTGTGTGTGTGTGTGTGGCTGGGTTGGGTTATGGTGGGGCAGAGATGGTTGAAGAGATAATATTTACCCCCACCCACCAGCACCACCCCCACCCTGCAATTACATGAGGCTTACACAAGGCTGCAGAAGAAGAAACACAAACATCCTCTCGGTGTGTCTCTCATTCCCTCACTATCTGCCCGCCTCTTCTTCTCCAACTTTTTACAAGTCGCAGGCTGGCATTTTAAATTTTCGGCTGTTGTTATTCCTCACCAGTCACTCGTCACATTTATGGAGGGGGGGTAATGTCACTGTTGGCTCCTAATGAGACATTTAATGTACACACATTATGTATGGCCCTCGTACAGCTGCTAATGAGGGCTGTAAATTTACGTACTTTTCATTTTTCTCTCATATTTTCTCATCCTAATCACTGACATAGTGAATGTATCTTGATTTCTTTTTACTTTTATTTGGGTAATATTTCATAGTTATGTTCATATTGTTCAAGTTTCTTATTCTTCCTGTTTTTGCTGAAAGTTTCCTCAGCCGTGCATACTGATATTTTACAGTTTCCTAATGTGAAAAGTTCACTTGAAAGACCGAAATTACAAATAGGTTAGTCTATCTTTCAATACTTTCTGACTTGGCTACCTTATCTGTCTCAAGACAGTTTCCAGAATTTCTTAAATCATTAATAATTTTTAGCAAACTTTGCTGAAAGTGGAGTAATAATGCATTCGTCAGGGACTATTTTCATCGGCGGATTCACACACATTTAGAATATTTGCAGCACCAGGACTGTGTTTGTTGGGTCGTAATGTGCAGCAGAGTGGCAGTCCACGGCAAGTACCCCTGACTGCAGTGTGCAGTTCGGGGCGGAGCTCAACGTTGCTCAAAGTCGGCATGCTATTGGCTGAATCTAACATCTGACTCCGCCCACAGGGACATTGCCTGCATGTCAAACGAGCGCTGTCTTATACTCCTAGCATTGCCACAAACCTGTATTTGGTCCTGTATGTGGTTCCACTCTGAATTGCATTAGATATGCATGTTCCTGAAAGGTTAGGGTGAGGGTGAGGAGTTAGATCGCCACCAAACTGTTGTAAAATGAAGTTAAGTTGTATGTAATAAGACTGAATGCGATTGGTTTATGGAACGTTGAGATGTTTGGAGTCAAACGTTGAGCTCCGCCCCAAAATGCACACTGCAGTCAGGGGCTTCTTGTCCACAGAGGTTTGCAGATGCACATCTATTTGTTGTAGCTGTCTGCAGCCACTTGGGGGCAGTGTAAGAAACATGTGCAACAACCACAAATTTAGGCTCCACTTCTTCACAAGTATACTGTTACTGGCTTTTGCCTCTGCCCCGGAAAACACAGAATCTACAGCGTACCGTTATCAGTTATCACACACAGCACCTATAAACACAGGCATTGTTCACCACACCATCCTTTACCCTCTCTGGTTTGAGCCAACCTGTCAACCAATCGTCATTCAACCTACGCATAGTGAGGGACAATGTGCTGCTGGCTTGTTGGTGGACTGAGCTTAAGCATGTCTCCATAGCCTCAGCATTGGTTGAATTCCCAGAATCCTTCAGTCTACATATGCAAAGGGCCATGCCAACGGACAACAGTACAGAACCATAAATCCACCTTAATACCATTGGTCATGGTGGGCAGCTTTTGTTGTCATTTTCAGGGACAAGTCTTGATGCAACTTTATTGTCATTTTGGAGGATGTAGTTCGTCGTGCTCCACTTTTTCTGCATTATACAGGGAGGTGCTTCTTTTATTTAGCTTACCCTTATTGATGCAAATGGACAAAATAACAGAAACACCAGATGGTAGAATAAAGTGCAGCCCTACAAAATGGCAAAACAGGTGAATCAACGCTCCTCTGAAATCGTGATTTATTGCAGAACTGATTTAATTAGACTGTATTGACTTTTGCTGGGTGTAGCTAATAAACTGTGGACTCCACACCTGAACATTATAATCCAAGGTATCGACTTTGTTTGGGGTACCAGTGTTTCCTGTTGTGGGTGTGACATGATTGGCTGCTGTTGGCTGATCTGTTGTGTGGAAAATGAAGCGTTTGAGTGTAGTCCAAGTGAGGTGGCTGGGGTTCAACAGCAGCTGCTGCGACTAAAGGTGGCATTTATGATGTCTTGGAAACTAATATAGTAAAATGTGTAACAGTAGTAAAAGTAGCAAATAGAAAAATCAAAACAAACTCATAAACATGTCAATTTATATAGATTTGCCTCCATTTAGATTCGTCATGGACTTATAGAAAACCATATAAGGGCGGCTGGAGGCTCATGTTGGTAGAGTGGTTTGTCCACTGATGCAAGGTTGGTGGTTCGATCCCCGGCCCCTCCACATGCCGAAGTGTCCTTGGGCAAAACACTGAACCCCAAGTTGCTCCCAAAAGCACATGCATGGCCGCCATTGGTGTGTGAATGGGTGAATGCGGAACACATTGTAAGGCACCTTGACGACCACTAAGGCAGAAAAAGGTGCTATATAAGTGCAGACCATTTCCTATATGGATTATAATGAAATTAAAGTCAACATATGTGTGGTGAAAGTTCAGTCATCTGGTCCACTGCAGATTGTCTTGTGCTATGAAGTTGCAAAGCACGACTTCGGTCCTAATCACATTTTTCGGGGTCTTGGATTCGGGACATCCAAACATCGTCTGAGGATGATTCTCTCTCATGTAAACTCCTCTGAAGCGGTTTCAAGTAAAAACGCTCTTTTTGCATCATACACACTGGACGCCGCCACCTCGACGTCTCACATCGAGCGCATTCTTCATTTCGCTCAATATCTCATACATTCTGCTGCCACTTATAGATCCTCATGTGAGCATTGTAATAATATCTTATTAAAGTTTGCTTACTTACATTAGGTAACATGAGCCACTGGTAGAGCATCGAACCGAATGTGCTACTTCTTCTTTGAAAGTCGAGCTGCAAGTCTTCTTTTGATTTCGTCAGGTCGACTCTGACCCCGAGTCCAAGTAACACGACTCGAATCTACGCGTCTGATAGGATCATTTCACCACTGGAGCGTTTCATGGTATTTGCTGACAAGAAAAATACAGAACATCGCCCGCTTTAAAGAGGAGAGCATTCTGTATCTCGTCTCGCACTTGTTTTTCTATCTCTGCGACTGACCCGCTCTGTCTTTCTTCTCGACCTTTCTTCTTACCGAATTGGCCGCGGATGATTGTAGCATCCATTATGTTGTTTTAAGCTACTTTCCCGCCTCTAACCCAGCCTGTTTCCATTGACCGCGGAGAAATACTTTAGCTGATAACACCGCTGTCTTCTCACTCATTTCTGGCTTTCTCTCTCAAATGCCACCTCTCATTCTCAGCTTATAGCTTTCTCCTGTGAGGGTTCACACACACACACATCCACGCATACAATCCTTAGCACAGCAATGACAGAGGCCAGTAAGCCGAAACTATGACAAAGCGCGGCAGCTGTGGTTAAACAAAGAAAGAAAGTAAGAGACAGAAAGAAAGAAAAGTGGGTGGTGAAGGGAGCAGGAGAAGTAGGTCCCTTAGAAATAGGATATTTTGTTTGAAAACTTATCCAGCTTTGATGCAGCAAATGAGCCCTGCATCTTTTTAAGACAAGCCAAGGCAAATGGATGCCTCTTGATTTAGAAAAAGAAAGATAGAATGAGAGATGGTGGAGGAAGGGAGAAAAAAAAAACCCAGAGGGAGAGAGGAAAAAGGGCCGGGCCTCTGACCTCCAGAAGCCTCTCTCCCTCTCTTAGTCAACCTTTCTTTTTTTTTCCCTCCCTCTTTCTGCCTTTCTGCCGTATCTCCCCCGAAACCCTCCAATTACAGTAATGAGTGGTTGAGAGCAGGGCAGAGGAGGAGGCTCGGAGAGGCTGTGCGTGACTGGGAGGATAGATTTGGGGGGGAGGAAGGAGAGGGGGAGTGGAAGGAGGAGATTCATCACTGCTTTTTATCTGCTATGAGTGTCACTCATCCCCTGACCCGAGCGCTGATTGGTCAGCGAAGATTAACAGCTGGGCCCAGATGTCAGGACCTGGAGTGCTCTCTGTTGTCATTCGGACTTTGTGAGAGCCGACGTGTGGGCAAGTGGCCATGTGGATTAAAATGAAAATGCCACGGCGAGGCTGCTCTTAGCCGGAGCACCTTCTTGTCGCGGGGGCATCTTGGGTGAATTGATGCGCTGGTTTGCAAACTATTGACATTACATTAAGAGTCACTTCATGCTCATCCTTCAAGTCAGAGTGAAGTTTTCTCACCGGGGCCTGATGTTTCACTTGATAAATTCACATGTCAAGTATGTGAAGCATAAGTTTTCCGGGTTTTTTTCCCCTCGGGGACCCAGTCTGATTACATGTTTGCTGCATAAATTACAGAGTAAGATCGACCAGGAACTAATCAGCAATAATTTTAAAAGTCAAGTAGTTTTTTTAAGCAGTTTACCATGCAAATTTAATGTTTCCAGCATCTCTAACAAGAAGATTTACTCACAGTCTCTGACTTGTTTTACTGTAATTGAGTCCCCAGCTTGTCAAGTACTTGTCAGGCGGGCCGCTGTAAAGCTCGCTGAGTTGAGGCGTTACCACGTGGGCGCAGGTCGCCAGCAGCGGTCGTGAGTTCGAGTCCGGCTCACGACCCTTTGCTACATGTCTCTCTCCTCTCTACCCCTTTCACTCTGTCTATCAATAAAACTTGTAAAATCTCCACCCCACAAAAAATTTTTAAAAAGGCATTGGTCGGGCTAAACCAGGGGTGTCAAACTCCGGTCCTCGAGGGCCACTATCCTGCATGTTTTAGATGTTTCCCTCTTCTGACACACCTGATTCAAATGATCAGCTCATCATCAAGCTCTGCAGAAGCCTAATAATGATCCTAATCATTTGAATCAGGTGTGTCTGAAGAGGGAAACATCTAAAACATGCAGGATAGTGGCCCTCGAGGACTGGAGTTTGACACCCCTGGGCTAAACCATACACAATATATAAAAGATGCAGTTGCCTTGGGGTCGGAAAGCCTGGAGGCAACTGCGTTCTTTCGGATGGCCAGCAGGAGGCAACCCATCTGCCTATAGAAAGAGGTCTAATTATATAGAAGTCTATGGGAAAATGACCCCACCTCTCTTTTGATTTGCTACCTCAGTAAACACTTTGCTAATGACTTTATGGTCTCAATCACTAGTTTGAAGTCTTGTTTTATACAGTATGGTGTTAAATTTGTAAATTATGCTTCCATGTAAAGACAGATAGACAATAACGCAGGATGTGGCTACCCTGTGATTGGCAAAACAGTACCGTATGGCCACGTGTAGCATCCGGTTTCCAAAGGCCAAGGTGTCAACTAGAGCAGTGGTTCTCAACTGGTGGGTCGGGACACAAAAGTGGGTCGCGAAGCCATTTTTAGAGGGTCACAGAAGCATGCCCCCTCCCCAAAAATGTAGTGGTATGAAGTCTTTTATTTTAAAGGGCGTGTTTCTTATGACACAGTTTGCTTTCAATAGCAGGATATTTAGTGGTGGTGACACCAGTAGCAGCCCACTATTAACTTCTAGATTTGGCTCTGCAAGTTTATTGGAGAAATTTAAGCTAAAACGTACCAAAAATGAACCAATATGTGCTCAGAATCTGTCAAAATGGGCCAAAATATGCCCCAAACTTGGCAAAAGCGTCCAAATATACCAAAATTAGCAACAAAAATAAGCCAAAATTTTCCTAAGTTGTATCAAAATGCGTTGAGACTACACCCAAATAAACCTTAATTTGTTGACAGGAACAGCAAACTTCAACAATTTGGGTCGCGACCGTTATTAATAGAGACATAGTGGGTCCTGAGGCTGGACCAGTTGAGAACCACTGAACTGGAGCTGCTGCTAATGATTCCTTCCATCTTCAATTAATCTGGTGATTATGTTCTCAAGTAATCAGTGAATTGTTCGGACTGTAAAGCGACAGGAAATGGTAAAAAGTGTCAGTCTTAAGCCGAAGCATTGTCCTTAAATGTGTTGTTTTGTCCAGCTTACTGGAGTAAATACTGGCGTACAATGGTAGTCCTGGTTTGTGTGGAGACCTAACCCCAGTGTGCACATTATGAGGACGTTTGCTCATTATTATAGTGGGTTTCAGTGCAGCGTTCCATAGTCTTTTGTCAGTCTTGCCCTTCCTGTGAATCACCCTCCCTTGCCATTACTGCCGTGCAAATTGTTCAGTGAGTCAAATTCCAAAACTGCAGCAGTTTCATCGGACTTCACAAGCTACCTTCTGTCCTTCCTCGTGTGTGTCATCGCCACAGCGTTGCACAAAAACGCCTAACTCTCCCCAGCTGGTGCCCACCGCTGTAGCAGTCACACACGCTGAACCGTGACGCTGGAATGGAAAACCCTCACTTGTGGCATCAACCAGCTCCTGATTTGTTCTGCTTGTTGTGGATCGCAACGGCGACCCCCCACCGAGCCGGGCTGCTTTCCTCCTCCTCCTCCTCCTCCCACCCCCCGCCCCTCCCTCTTTCATCTTCCCTGCTCGCGCCCCCCCTCCCCGAAAACCATCCCCCGACTGGGCTCACTTGTTCCGTTGTTGTGTTAATCCACTTTTACCACTTCCTCTCCTCCCACTCCATCGTGCTCTCTTCCAAATCTGCTGAATTCAATCGCTCCATTGCCATGACTGTTTATCAAAGGCAGTGATAATAAAGCTGCATAGTAAATACAAATGCTCCATGAGCTACAGACAAGGCTTTACACATATAAGCCGTGCAGAAACAAGAAATTATTCAGATTAAAACATGTGCTTATTATGTTTTATACCACACTGATTCAGTCGTGAGCGGGTTAGCACGTGAAATCCAGCCTGAATAATCCTATTAATCCCATTCATTCTTAATTTGCATTAGCATATAATCTAGATTTCCCTAACAAACAATAGGTTCTTTTGCAGATCCGGCTCATAAAGGCATGTATATCTTTGCCTTTCGTGTCTCTCTCTCTGTCTCCATGCTCTCATTCTGTCTTACACCTGACTTTCCTGTGAACTTCATCTTCTCTTCTACAGACGAAGCTCGTGCGTCCACGTGGGAGTGTGTGCGTCTTTGTGTGCGCAGGTTTGTTTTATTCCTTCAAAGAGGGTACCTGCTCAGATGAAGGTGTGACGGCGCTCTGCGTGCACGCCGGGTCTGTCTGCATGGTTGTGTGGGGGCGCTGCACAGCGTCTCTCCCTCCGCTGTCTGTCTGTCTGTCTCTGCCTCTCGCTCTGTGTTTGTCGCTGCTTCAAAGCTCTGCCTAAAATAGGCCTTTAATCATAGTTTGGTGTGCAAGTGGCTTGGCGGTTAGAAGCTATAAGAAGAGGCTGGGTGTATTTATAGCGAGACAGCGAGAGGGAGGCTGCAAGGCTGGCGGAGGCTGATCACAGAGGCGAGGCCGGGGCCGAGAGCTTTTCAGCTGGACACGAAGCAACAGGCGCTCCCCTCTCGCTTCCTCTCCCTGCTCCACCTCCAGGGGAGTTTTGTTTGGTCTGGCTCGGTTTGGTTTGATCTGGGAAGGGCGGTGAAGCTGTGATGTGACCCTGAGATACCCTGCAATGAAGCGTGCGCATGCACACATGCACAACTAGGATCAGGAGCAGACACATTAGACAGTTTCTATGGAGTCCAGTCATCTGGTTATCAGTGCATTGCTGTGCTGTTGTTGGTTTTATGTTGCCTTTTTTTAGGTCACATTTTTATGGAGTTCATTTTTTAACATCTTCTAAAGAATCACCTGTAAAACAGCTTGATTTGCTACCTTCAGCCTTTGGTTTCAGTTCATTTATTAGAAAATCAACAGTACTCCATCAAAGAGAACTCCTCCGTCCTTGTTGCTGCGTTCAAAGAAGCTACAGCAATCCATGAATGAGAGCTGGCTTTTGATCTGCAGCCTTTTATGGCAAGAAATGAACCAATTTGTATCATGATTCCACATTATGGTTTCCTTTTGTTTACTGCACCGTGTATATAGCGGCTCAGGGATCCGCTTGATAATGTTGCATTATTTTTTCATGATACCGCAGTTGACTGAAGGGACTGTGTAGAATTCCTCCCCCCGGTGGTGCCTTCAAGAGCACACAAATGCACTTGTGCAACAAATAGTCTGCCGAGCACTGTGCTGATGTGAGAAATATGAATGCACAAAAAAAGACTGCCCTGTCATGCACCAGTAGGAAATGAATAAGAATAATTACACGCTGTATATTTGACCAGAAAAGAAGGACACTGCAGGATCGCTGTGATGACTCTGGTTCAGTTCCCAGCAAATGTGAATTAAACATCTAATGGTGGACGGGTAGCAGCAAATTAGCAGAAAGGCTTTGCAGACAAGAGATGTCACTCTGCATAGGTATTGATTATAACCAATAATCACACATATAATAATATTAGAAACAGTCCTGAATCACTGACTATTTGGTCCAACATAGTAACAACATACAGCACAGTTATAGACAAAAGGAGACACAAAAGAATTTCACCAATAGCATTTTCCCCCAAACTCTCTGTAGATACTGTGACAATAATATTATCATGAATTTTTTTGAGTGCAATGATCCATCCATAATCCATTATCTATACACCGCTTATCCTCTGTAGGGTCACATGGGGGCTGGAGCCTATCCCAGCCGACTCAGGAGAAGGCAGGGCTACACATAGAGACAGACAACCAATCACGCTCTCATTCACACCTACGGACAATTCAGAATAATCAATTAACCTCAGCATGTTTTTGGACTGTGGGAGGAAGCCGGAGTACCCAGTGAAAACCCACGCTGCACAGGGAGAACATGCAAACTCCACACAGAAAGATCCCAGGCGTCCCAACTGGGATGCGAACCGGGGATCTTCTAGCTGCGGGGCGACGGCGCTAACAACCGAGCCTGCCCAGTGCAGTGATCATGTAATGAAAATCAGATACTATGACAGCCATAGTGCACACATGCGTTGGAGCAAACATGCTTAGTGCCACAAATTGCAAAACTATCAATGTGCACAAATAACTGTTAGAATATAGGGATCTTGCCAGAGGCCTTGGTGGATAGTTTTGCAGAGGAACTTTTCAGCAGGAAACACCTACTTCAAGGTGCTGCTTTGCTTTTTGTTTACCTGCGCTGCCTGGTCGCTTACGCCGCCAGCTAGCATCTTCTTCTGGATGTGCAGCGGGTTGAATTTCTCATGAAATGTTAATGGGTCATGTTTCCTCGCCAGAACCAGCGATGGTAAATGGTCTGCATTTATATAGCGGCTTTTAACCTTAGTGGTTCCACAGAGTGCTTTACATTGGTTTTTTTGCTGACCCATTCACACACACACACACACACACACACACACAGAGTCCGTCGCTAGCCTGGCACTGGGAGCAACGTGGGGTTGCGTTAGGACACTTTGGCATGTGAACCTCCACTCCTGTGATTAGTGGATGACCCGCTCTAATGCCTGAGCCACAGCCCATATAGATGATAGATATGCAGTTTATACATCAGTATAAGGTGGGATAGTAAATGAGCATATATAAGCTACTGTGGCTTTGTGTTTTCAAGCCTCTAATGGAAGCAAATCAGTGACTTATTATTAATAGGAAACGTATATATGTTTAGTTAATGGGCTTAAATAAACAAAGGCACAAGTGCGGCTCTTTAAAAGCTTTAAAAGACCTCGTACATTACATTCATAATTTATTAATCAGTCTGATGCATTCAGTGTTTTTAATCCAAAATCAGACCTGAAAGGATGAGACTTGTTTGCGGATGTGGGTTTATCAAACTGCTCACTTTGCCTTTGCTCCTCTTCTTACTGCATTTCTATCACACTTCACCCCCACCTGAAGATTAGAAAACATCCGCAGAGCCACAGGAGAGGTTCTGGAGTGCCGTGATTTCTGATCATCTCTGTTTCCAGCACCGCTGACCTCGGTCAGACCCTCTGAGTTATCCGTGCTTTGTGTTCTCCCTTTCATTCTGCCTTTCCATGTTTGTTTGTATTCCTTCCTTCATCTGCTGGACTCATTACGCCTCCCCTCGTGTTTGCCCTCCATCTCTTATTCGCACTCTTTTATTTATGTTCTCCCTTTTCTTTCTGCTCTCTGCAAACTGTTGTATTCAAGCTTCAAAGGCCTTGTAATTTAACCCAAACCGCCCTTAGACGTACACTTACTCACTGGGTCCTTCAAATGATGGAAAAATCTTAAAATACTCCGAGTTTAAAGCTTTAAACAATATTCAGATGTCTCACACACACACCGTAAAATCAGGGTTAGTCGTTTTACAATGCAGTGCAAGTGCTGCATTAGTGTTTTGCTCTCCGCTGATCTGAATATGTTGCTGCTGCTCAATCAATAATCAGACCAGAGGATGGTTTCTTCTTTTTTTTTCCCCCTAAATTAAAATTTGTTAAACCTTCAGATTCAGTTTTCATACATTTGAACTCATCTGGTGTCTTTCAGCGAACATTGGAACTTGTTAACCTGCAAACAAACACTGATGAACCACAGCTATGGACAGTCTAGTGTCTGTTATACAGGCCAGGTTGCAACCTCACACACACACACACACACACACATACAGCCAGCAGGTAGCCTCAGGGCTGCCACAGTGTGGTGGCAGATGGTAAGTGCGTCTGCCCGTGTCGCCTCTTAATGACAGAGCCGCTGATCACTTCAAACAAGCCACTCGGAGCAAAACTTTCCCTCTCTTGGTGGAGAGATGTTGAAGTCAGTGAGCAGGTACCCTGGAGAGCTATTCAGGACTCTGCATGCAATGTGTGTGTGTGTGTGTGTGTGTGTGTGTGTGTGTGTGTGTGCGTGTGTGCGCGCGCTAATGCAATGTGTCTTTCAGCTTACACATAAACTCTGTATATTGAGTGTGGGTACATGTGTACAGATGTGCACTGGTTTGTGTAGCAGCGTACCTCGACACAAGTGTGAGCGTGTGTGTGTGTGTGTGTGTGTGTGTGTGCGCCTCAGTAGTACAGCGTGTCAGCTCTGGAGTTTTTTTGCCCGGCTGTGTGGAACACAGCAGATGTGCTCAGCTCTCCCCTGAGGACGCCGTCTCTCTCTCTCTCTCTCTTCACTCACTCTCATCTGGCTCGCTCATCCGCACATACCCTCCAATGTTTATACGCCGCTGCTCTTCAGATAATAAGCTGACTTCAGTACTTATCCCCCTTCCTTCCTTTCGTTGCTTATTCCCACCTCTCGTCTGTCTCCGTGCTTCCACCCTTCTTTTCCTCTCAGAACATGTCACCTCTGAGCCTTTTTTGTTGGACCTGAACTTGTCCTCATTTAAGGGTTTCTGTGACCCAGGATGCCCAAAGAGCTGCTTTAAATGTTTGCTGCAACTCTGGAGGGTTAAAACTTGGTCTATATGGTTACTTTCTGCGTAGAAGTTGTCATATTTCAAGGCACTAATTAAGCGAATATATTATCTGCTTTGCCCTCATTGCAGAAAATGTGAATCAAGGGTGTTAAACTCCCAGTACCTCAGGGCCGCTGACTTTGATCAGTGGACAGAACTCTTCCAGGCTGTATGAGAGATCAAATATACTACCAGCTTACTAATGTTTAATAATGAAATGTTTATATGCTCCAGGTTTGCCGCCCTGTCAGAAAGTTGTATGACGACGCCAGGGGAAAATCAAAATGGCGGCGAAAAGTCAAATTAATTAGCAGACCATATGTAACATTAAATATTTAATGTGAAATGGTGTCACATGCCTGGAGCAGAAGACCCCCGATGTAAAATAATAACGCTCAGCATGTAGCTCTAGATGTCGGTGCCACCTTTGGCTGATTTTAAAGCTGAGTAACGTCTTCTGTATTTTCATTTTAGGTTAGTAAATATCAGTGTATGACAGAAATCTGTGTATTGTTGTTGACAAGTCAAGACTCTGTGTACCTTATTCACATTTTTTCGTGCTACAGTTTTGCAGCTTTGCTAGAGAAATGAGTTGCTCTCTCTAAAATGAAAGACTGGAGAACAATTCAAATGGGAAAAATAACATTCAGATTTAATTTGTTGAATGTAACAGGAAATTCTAAGCAGCCTTTTGAAAAATTCTCAACAGGCAGTTCGGCTGATGAAGCAGTCTCCACTTATGGTCCACTGACTTGCTTGTTGTTGAGCTTCCAACCATACAGCCTTCATCAGCAGATGGAGTTTGCATGGTTGTTGTGACTCTATGCATGTTGGCTTAATCCAAATCTCTGGACTTCACCGCACTTGCGGACTCGCGGACTTTGCGGACGCGTTCACGGGAAGTCCGGGAGTGCTGAGGGCTGTCCAAACCCACAGTTCATCCAGTCCACAAGGGGCCTCAAGCGGACTTTCTGCGAACTTCAAGAGAGTCTGCTTGGGGTGCTTCACAAGTTTGATTACCCACAATTCATTGCAATAGAAAAAATGCAGAAAAAATGGCTGTAAAAGGACAAAAGCAAGTCTTCCAATGTAGCAGTACCCAAATTATTTAGTATTAGTCTGGTTCCATAAATAAACATTTCTGTTGTTGAATGTGTATAGCCTATGTGTATGAATGTTGATTTGTTCACTCACAAAAAAACCTATAGATGGGATTTTTATCTTGTTTTTTGCAGGGACAGATGAGCAAACATACCCTCAAATGTTCTCACAAAAACGGACTCCAAGCCTGTCTATTAGCTCCAGTCATAATGCTCTCGTACTTGCAGACTTGACGTGATGGCAGTGAAGACGTCACATTACGTACACCAGGGCTCAGTCTGCAAGTCCAGAGGGTGGAGATTTTGGATCCAGCCGTTCTTTCCTTCTGTCATTTGGAGCTCAGCTCAAAGATCCGGCTTGTCTTTCTTGAATTTGGGCGCCAGCTTTGGTGCAAAACAGCCAGTGTGATTTCTCAGGTCAAAGCGCTGCTAGTTCCTTGTGAAAATAAAAACTTGTATGAAGCACACAAAGGGATCACCTTGTATTTGAAGCAACAAAATCAATGTCTTGCAAGAAGTGGTTTTTAGTTGAATAACTATTTGGAATCAAGTGACTCTAAAAGACAGCATTAAATCTTGAAGTTCGATACTGTCAAGGGCGTCCCAAGAGTTAAATAGCTACAAGCTCACAACCTAGCTCCCTCATGTGACCTTGCCTCCTCTTGTTCCTCTCACAGACACGTTCAGCTCCTTCACCCTGAACAGCCTCCTCCATGTGTATAAGTCTATTTAGTCCCAACTAGGCCACGGCGTCACATGTGCAGTTAGTCACACCATAAATCACACCAGTTCCTGCCGTTCCCTCCCGGATTTCAGCTGCTATTTTCAGTTGAGAGAGAGAGAGAGAGAGGAAAAAAAAAACCCGGCAAAAGATGTGAAAATATTCATGGCATGGAAAACAAAAAAAAAAAGAAATATTCTTATTCAGTTTATGAGATCGCATTATGTGCAGCGCGGGCTCCCGTCGCCTCGCTTTTTGCACACATTCTTAGCAGCTCAGATAAAAGTGGGAGAGGGGAGCAGGAGGAGAACAAGGTGACACTACAAGCAACAAGAGTGTGGATAATGAAAACTAAATACCATCCTTTTTCTCTTTCCTCCTGTCTCTGTCTCGCTTTCTCTTCGGCTCTGCACCACTAGTTTGTCTGCATGCTAGTCAGGGGATTTCAGTGGTGTGTGTGAACGGCAAAACAGCGGGTGCATCTTTGTGAAATTTCAATGAAAAAAAGTCAGCTCCAGTTTCTTTTTTTTCCGCCACAGATGGAAGCGCGGAGAGAACACTTTGTGATTTCTCATAATCTTTTTGCAAGTGTTTGCGTCGGCCCGCGAGCCGCACAAGTGACAGCCAAAAATACAGGGCGAACAAATTAGACAGTCCTGGGATGGATCGCACCAGTTCAGCTTTTTGATGTCAAAGGATCAATAAGCGGGTTGACAAGGAGGCTAATATTCCATTAATACTCTTGAGCGATGGCCTAATCAAAGTAAAAGACCTCGTTGAAGTCTTGTGTTAAAATGCGATCTGCATCTGTATGTGTGGGCCAGATAATGAGCAATCATCACCACTGCAGACTTGCACCCATTATCACTGTGCATTTCTAAGCATTCGTGTGCTCTGTATTCTGCCCACGTCGGATCTCGTTTTCCATTTGCAATAACGCCGCTAGGTCCGACTCTAAATCCCTTTGTTGTTGTGTATAGGTGCTGTGTATAGCCTGGAATAAGCCCCTACTTTTCCTATAGAATGAGTCTTCTTAATGCCGCACTGCTGAGTTTACAAGTCTTTTAACAATCTGGGGTCTACAAGCTGAGTCAAACTGAAGCAAAGCACGATTTAAGTTGTAATCCAAAACAAGATTAGCTGATTTTCTCAATTTGAAAATGACCAATCTTAATGGATTTTTTTTTTTTTATTTGAACAAGTGTATGGACACAAACATCCTAGCATCTGGCTCGATAACAGTCTCTTTAATGCTCACATTAAAGCACTGGCTGACTGAAGCTGCTGAAGGTTAGTTTGCTTTGTAGATAAAAAAAAAAAAAAAGATTGTGCAGATTGAGCACTCTCGCTGCCTTCATATCAGTCCTATATCATAGAGTTATTATCTGTATTCATCAATATGCTGCTGCTTTAAAAAGAAGAAGCTCCAGATCTGGCGACCAGCGCCGGTTCATAACTGTAACGGCACGCAGCGCTGAACTCCTCATCAAAAACCAGGCCTGGTCTGAGAGAGAAAGAGAGAGAGAGAGGGCATCGTTGCCTCTTGTTTATTTGCACAGCTTTTCCAAACAGACGATCACCTTATCTCACTTCTGACATGCATATCTGGAGCTTATCAGACTTTCCCTGAAGACTGGCTTTTGCTCAAAGTTCTTAAAGTAAATACGGAGCTTGGGAAGGTCTCCGTGCAGCGTTCCATCCTGCAGCAGTCATTCAGGGCAGATCTCGACGCAGGATATTGTGGGTGCTTTCAGCAAACTCATTAGGACCTGTTGAGTTATAGCCATGAGAACTTTTGATAATATTGCTTCTTCTTGGCACTGATATACTGTGACACTGATGAATTGTGGGTTATTATGCAGTGTGGTGGCTGATTACGTAGCAGATATATGAATGGGATCAAACTGACTTGTAGTAGAATGGAACAGGAGGACACTTCCCTCTCTCCAATACTGGAAAATACTGAAAGCTAATAACTGTAAACATGTCACTTCATAAGATCCAACATTCTGAACAGATAAATTAAAGAAAATTCCATGTATATGCAGCTTAAGGAAGCTGTACTTCAAGTTCTACTTCATGCTGAGGCTGAACGTGGTGAGACCCTGCTGGTATTGAGCACAGTGGATGACACTGTGATAAGTCATGTTTCCCTGCAGCCTTCTTCAGTTGATCACTGATACCTCCAGAGGGTGGGACTCATTCTTCCCTCTGTACAGCCCCGTGCATTTTAAAATCTTCCTTTGTGCATGCATACTTATGCATAAATTAATGCTAAGCATGAAGTGGGGCTTAATGAGTACGTGCACCTGAGCTATATTCCTCTATTTATCCATTCTCTGCACATTGTTTCCTCATTTTTTTATTTTTGGGGGATTTTTTTCCATTTTTAATGATAGGGAGAGAGGCAGGGTGAAAGGGAGAGAGAGATGCAGCAAAGGGTCGTGAGCCGGACTCGAACTCACGACCACTGCTGGCAACCTGTGCCTACATGGTAACGCCCTAACTCAGCGAGTTAGCTGTATGGCGGACCCACATTGTTGCCTCATTTAAACATGAATTTCACATAATAGCAATAGAAGCTGACTCATTATAACAGAAAATGCTCATTTTATAACAAGATAGGAAAGTGTGTGTGTGAAACCATAACATATATGAGTACGCTGAATGTGAAAAAATCTTATAACAATGTATTTATTGTAATGATTTTCTGTTGTTGCAGCAATATGCTGCCGCGTAATAAGCTGTAAACACAACACTGTCGAATTGTCACCTAAACAAAGCTTACATTGCAAATGTGTTAAACAACACGTTCCTTTTTACACATTCAGTAGACACTGAGAAACCTTAACAATCCCTTGCGGTTGTGTTTCTTGCCACCTGGCAAATGTAAGTTAAACATTCACACTTTATAGCTGCATTTGTTCTTCATCAGCTGTTGAAGGCTGCTGTAGCTGCTTGAACTGTGTATACTCACCAGGCAGGTAGAGTTTTTAGAGACTGGCTGCATCTCAACAAAACACTAATGGTGAATAGTCTTCACTGGTATAGAGACTTTTTCTACCTTAGTGGTACTCAAAGCGCTTTACAATGTGTTTTGCATTCACCCATTCTCACACAAATGGCAACAGATATCCATGCAAAGGTGCCTGCCTGCCATTGGAAGCAACTTGGGGTTCAGTGTCTTGCCCTTCAGTATGTGGATGGGCCGGGGATCGAACCGCCAACCTTGCGATCAGTGGACAACCCGCTCTACCACCTGAGCCACAGCCGCCCCCAAATGAGATCTTCAAGAGTGAACAAAAACATCTACATTGCGAGCAGTGATACCAAAACAATGAGCCGAAAGACATGGAGACTTTCGGGAACAACCAAGCAAGTAGTCAGTTCTGTGTAGGTTTGTGACATCACGCTGATTGGAGCAGCTGTAAGGGTTTAATGAAGGTAGGGTGCAGATGGAAACTGCCACAGCTGAAGTCCATGAGCACATTAGTTGATGACGGTGTAGAAGCTCTCACAGGTAGTCAGTGTGTGGAGCAGCATCTGGAAGTTGTGTAATACAACAGTGTGAATGAAGAGATGTGGGAGAGATGTACTGTGTGCACGACGCTAAGCTATAGGTGGTTGGTGGTGGGGGGGTGCGGCTCAGTGGTGTGAATAAGATGAGACGTCAACGAATTCCAACAAGGGAAGTGTGAAAATGTTCTTGTCGGGTTTTTATTTGTCATCTGTCCACAGACCGGCTGAATGTTATCAGTAGTGTAACGTAATTTTGCATTTGTGTGTCTCCATCTAGATGTGTTGGACAGCATGGCGAGGTTCAGCGTCCAGGGAGTGTTCAACTACAGCATGCTGACTCTGTCCGACCACGAGAGGGTTTTGTACATCGGAGCTCGGGAGGCGCTGTTCGCTCTGGACCCCAACGACATCAGCAGGCAGCTCCGACCACAGGTAGCACACACTCACGTCGACGCTCACACACCATCTGAAGGCTTTTTTCCCCCGCCGCTGAAGGGGATTAAAATATATAAAAGTTTAATTTGGACAAGGAAGGATTTCAAGAAAAATAATTACTGTCTGACTAACTGTCACGGCAAACACCCACACATTCTGAAAGGCTTTTGTGAGAGCCACAAATTGAATGATAACTCATAAGATTTAATATCACAAGGCGTCCTGATGGACAGTTCAGGAACAAAAAGCATCCTCCACATGAGCACAGCAGAGATAAACACACATTTCAAATGCTTCATTTAAATACCCCAAATTCAATTATGATATCAATTGTGATAGAATTATTATCGAAAGCCTTTAAATATGACGGAGGTTCAGCCTGGATAAGCACGGAAAGGAAACATAAAACACCATCTCTGCCTCTGCCTCACGTTTTTTTTCCCTGCCTATTAACTTGCTCACTGAACCTATTGTGTTATTTCTTATTTTTTCCATCTATTGGACTCAAGGACATCTGAGAACACTCGCACAGACAAAAAAAAAATATTCTGGCAGAAGAACCTAACAGCGCACTAACAGAGTTGACTAAGTCGAGGTGGTTATTGGCTCTTTTGTTGCCTTTATTTCCGTCCTCAACTCTGCAGTCCTTGTACTAGAGCAAATTGATATATCCTCAAAATTAATTAAATGTCCTCCTTCAAGGGTTCATCCATCCATCCATCATCTATACACCGCTTAATCCTCTGTAGAGTCGCGGGGGGCTGGAGTCCATCCCAGCCGACTCAGGCGAAGGCAGGGGACACCCTGGACAGGTCGCCCGCCAATCTATCGCAGGGCTACAACTAACAACAGGAGACACCCCTGACTGCAGTGTGCAGATCGGGACAGAGTGCAGCGTTCAACTTTACTTAATTTTGCAAAAGTTTGGTGGCAATCAAATCTTAATCCTAACCCTTCTCCTAACCCTAACCCTTCAGGAACATGTGTATCTAATGCAATTCAGAGTGGAACCACATACAGGGCCAAATACAGGCTTGTGACTATGCTAGGAGCAGAAGACGGCACTCGTTTTTACATGCAGGCAATGTCCCTGTGGGCAATGTCCCTGTGGGCGGAGTCAGATGTTAGATTCAACCAATAGCATGCCAACAAGCAGCGTTGAGCGCCGCCCTGAACTGTTGGATTCAGCCAATAGCATGCCAACGTTGAACAACGTTGAGCGCCGCCCCAAACTGCACCATACAGTCGGGGTTACTTGAACAACAGCGCCACCATGCAGCCCCCTTTAAGGGTTCATGATGTAATAAAATCTATAAACTACTGCTGTTACCTAAGAGTCCTGTGCCTCCACTGCATCAACATTTCCAAAGCAGAAGCGGCCTTGCTTTTATCTTGATCAACATGTATTTTTTGAGCTTGATGAATATAGTTTTGAAAGCGTCTACAGCAAACCATAAACTAAAATGTTTTGAACTTTACAACCTATGGAGAACCACATGGAATGCTTGAACAGACGACATGTAGCAAGACGTTGTCGTTGGAGTCGAATACCACAATGAATGTTAATGATTTAAACTGAGTGTGGAAAGAAACTGACTTACTTTAACTGTTTATTTTTACTCTAAGTGGGACCATAGATTACAAAATGAACATCATGTTGTATTGAAGCAGACTTTAAACTAATGACTGAGACCAGAAAGCCATTAGGAATATTACTGAGGTGACAGATCCAGTGAGTAGTAGGGTCATTTTCTCATAGACTTCTATACAGTTTGAACCAGAGGAGTCGCCCCCTGCTGGCTGTCAGAAAGAATGCAGGTCATTTAGATCAGACCCAAAGGCTACGTCCATCATTTACAAGCAGTCTATGCTATTATTAGGTATGTTTTGCTGTGTGCCAGTGGTTGCAACTGGCAAACCTCTCTGGATTACTTTGATACTGAAGAAATGTTAAAACTGAAGTATTGTCAGGGGGGGGAGAAAAAGCATTAATATTGATGTTCAAGCGCCTGTTTGTATTTTTATTTTCCGGTTTTGAATTCTCAGTTGAATATGAAAAGAACAAATGATGCACGGATTAGTTTCTGGTCTTAAGTTAAGCCATGAAAATCACCCAGCTTGCCTCAAAGACAATGAAATCTTCAGACTGACACTTAATCCATGTTAATCAGGATATATGAGTCTTTATAGATGTTTATAATAGTTCAGCTTTTCTATATTTTGGACGGATGTTTTCTGGTGTTTTGCCAAGTTGTTGCTTTATTTGGACAGCACTCCTGCTATCCGTGGCAGAAATCCTCCAACGGTAATAGTGCGAGCAAGCCGCCAGATATTAAGATCATAACGTGTGCAGCTACTGGCTCTAATGTTTCACTTCTATCAGCACAAACATATCCACTGTGAACGCGTGGGAGTACACAACACGCACACTTGGCTCTTTGGCTCTGTTTCCTCGGAGTTTATGATGCACTTATTCAATCACGTCTTTTTTTTTTTTTATTGTCCTCGTTTTAATTTGTGTATCTTGTGTTTTTTTTTTTTCTGTGAAGCAACTCTTGGGCAAACCTGTTTCTTGAAGGCGCTCAATAAATACCCTTGACTTGACTCGCGCACGCCGAGATGCGAAACCCCTCAGAGACTCGGTCTGGTTTTGCTTTGCTCCCTCAATAATTGGTCCATATTGCAATCAATACAATTACAGCAATGCGATGGAGGTGTAGCGAGCAGCCCGCAGCGGTTTGGGGATTGCTATCTGATTTACTGCTGTAATGAGCAGTTATTAGATGCACACACACACACACACACACACGCACTGTCACACGCAGCTCCGCCACTGGCTGTTTGAGTGAGGGTTATGAGTCTTACAGTAATGATAAGACCACCTGTTGTCAGCCCCCAGCGTGCAATGTAGAGGAAAGCAGCCAACACAGAAAAATGACTGAGCAAGGACGAGGGAATAGTCCAGCCCCTCTGTCACCATCTGCCCATCACTCTCTCTCCCCCCCTCCTCCCCCCTTTCCCTTCCTTTAACTGCTTCCCTTTTATTTCTGTGCTGCTGTCTTACCCGCTGTCTTTCTTCATTACTTTTGTGTCTCGTCTTTTTTCCCCTGGATATTTTCTAAGGGGGCTTTTTTTCTCCATCCTTTTCTCAGGACTTAGACTTTTCCGGAGACGAGCGGCTCCCATTTGCGTTTGAAGCGCTTTCTTCTTCTTCTTCTTCATTATTTAGCCACGTCTGTTCCCCGTGACGACGGCGGATTGCTTTCCATTATTTCATTTATTAATTTTCATTTATGAATTCGCACCCGTTCACGTGTTCCAGCGTTTTAAAAGGAACCCGCCGCGCCGAGCAGAATCATTCCCTTTGTCTTAATTTGAGCAACTAATCACACCGTAGCTTTGAATGCTATCAAATTTGACTCATCTGAGTTCAGCCAGCTCCCTGAGTCAGTGTTCTCCTTCTTCTAATGGGCAAAGCGTGGGCTGCGTAACTTCTGCTGACGTAGTTGCAGATAGAACATCGGAGATCCGCACGTGCCTTGCAAAACGCTGAAATCAAGTGGCCGTGTAATAGCGCCGGGATCCGTCCCAAAATAAACGCTCCTGCTGCATTTTCACTCCAACCGCACTTACTTTCATGCGGCCTATTTGTCACACAAAGACTCTAAGATGTATCTAAAGGCACTAATGTGAAGAGAGCTGAAAAATGTCCCTAAGAGCTGTTACTTATTATTAGTGCACTGCATTAATGTGATGTAGAGGACATTTGTTTTGGCAGATGTGTCTTTAGAGCCCATTACTTATCTACAGTGAGGGCGGCTGTACATGTTTACTGATGCTACCCCTGCCTGACATTATATTTAGTATAATACCTGATGTGTGTGGAGCAAATGAAGAGTGAATTTCTTGGGGTGACTAATAAGAATCGTTCAGGAGCACATTAGAAGTAACAGTATTTTTAATTTTAGCTTTAAAACATTAAGTGCATTCGTTGAAACCACAGATCCTACAGGTGATATTTCACAGCCGCTGATCCTAATGATTAATTCAGTTATTACATCTTAACCAGTGCAGCTCCATCGCGTCTCCAGCGAACAAAGGAACTCTGGAAACTAAATATATTATGGCCATGCCGCCTTGTGGATGCCAGATGCTAAGGCGAGGTTGGGCCTGGTCAGTACCTGGATGGGAGACCGTGAGGAAACACCAGGAATGCAGTGTGAGAGTGAGTGGTTGGTGATAGTCGGAGGGGCCGATGGAGCAGACTGGCAGCCTGGCCTCCGTCAGTCTACCCCAGGGCAGCTGTGGCTACATACGTATCTTACCACCATGGAGTATGGAGTGAATGAATAATGCAATGGAAAGCGCCGTCCTTGTCCGATCTTGTATGTACATCGTATGCCTTTTGTTTGATTTTATATTCACCAAGAAAAATGCTCAGTGAGATTCAAAGTCTTTCTTTATAGGAGGTTCCTGGTCACAATATAGACATGAAACATTTTAACAGGGTTTAAATGGGCTTTACATAATGTCTACGATCATGCGGGGTAAATGTGAGTCAGTCAAAACGTGTACACCCGAACGCATCTGCCTCCAAGTCACACAAAGCATCTCAGAGTTCATTTAGTGGACTCAGCTTTTTCACATTGAGGCCATTTTGGAACCGATTCCAAGCAAAGGGGAGCAGCTACTTAAACAGCCCTCTCGCCAATTCTCTGGGAGCAGATAAGTCGTTGGACGAGATCTGAAAGTGAGGAAGGCACTTGCATGGAGAGCCCTGAACGGCACGACCAGTGTATGGATCCCCGGCCTACCCAGACAAATCAAACTCAGCTTCTTCTATGCAACAGTTGAATCTGCTCTCTTATACGTTAGTCTCTAGTCGGGTGCTACACCAGGATGTTGCATGCAGTGCTTAACATCAGTAAGAGTACACACATGTTACCAACAAGACTCCGTATGAGGGAACACCAAGGGTGAGCGAGAAAATAGCAGCTAGGAGGACGAGAGTAGCAGGACTCTGTCAAAAGCATCAAGAACAGCCAGTCGGCAAACTGGTGCTGTGGGAACCGACACACGGGCGCAGGTCACGAGGTCGTCCAACACTAACATACATGGATGTACTCAAGAAAAAGGCAGGAGCGCAACGAACCGATGAGCTGGCCAGATGTATGCGGAAGCGACGATGGAGAGCCCGCCTGAGTAGTAGATGCTTCATTTGGTGGATACAGATCTGTAGATATGAAAGAAGCAGGCCACGGATGGTGTGTGTTGAGTGAAAGTGTGTGTGCGTCATTTTGGAGACCAACCAGGCGCACCATTTTTTCCTGTTCAATACCATTTAAAGCTACTGTTGTCGCAATACATAATGTCTGTTTAGATTTTGTAGCGCAGTCTATCTACCAGTACATTATATGGCCATGAGCCCATTGTTTGATTGCTTTTGGTTTAAATCCAGTCAAGTTAATTTAGAATTTTGCTGCAGCTCTCTGCCTGTAATGACCAGTATAATTATTTCTAATGGTGTGGAAACCTCTTAGTAAACACAGTTCATACTTTGGACCTCTGACCACAGAGCAAAGTTCAGCCATGTGTTACAGAGTCGTTTAAAAAAAAGCGGCTATACTGTAAATAATTCTAAATACCAAAGGGTCATTGGTTAAACAAAGTGTGAGAGTGTAGAGAGCGTGAAGAGAATGCGCACGTCTGTTTTTTTTATTGGCTTTCCTTTCACACGTTTCAGCAGGATTGTGCCTTTTGTAGAATGAAAGTGTGTAGCCGGGGTTCTACGAGTGTGTTACAGTACACTCCTCTCGGTTTGTCTTTGATCCTTTAAACAATGGTGTAATCATCAGAGGGGTTCTTTTTTCTGCAGTGAAGACCTCACAGCTTCCTGCACAGGCCGTGTTTGATGAGGCCGACGCAGAAGCAAGTGAACCAGATCAGTCCGTCCGCTGTTTTAACCGACTTAACTGTGTGTTTCGGCTCGGGGTGAGCTGGTGCAACTTCTGTTTCTGAAACCTATTTGTACCTATTCGGTGGATCAAAACCCGTGCGTCCGCTCTCACTGGGGTTGCTATAGGTTGTCTGTGTGATTTTTACTTTTCCAGTGCCGGACCATATTTGTAAAAATGCACACTTTCTGTGAGTGTGTGGTTGTTGCTATGGTTACAGCAGCTAAGCGGTCAAGAGTGCAGAGTCTCTTGGCTGAGTTAAGCAAAAATGGTGCAAGGAAAGTGTGAAATCTTTTTTTGCTGTGTGTTTCAGGGCGCAGCTTCTTAAAAACAAATGAGAGGGATGTCATTTTCTATCATATGTACAGCATGCTACACAGGTATATCACTTAGGCGGGCAACAGCTGTCGGTGCGGGACGTCACATCTGTCTCTGTCTCTTCCCCCAGATCGACTGGCCGGCTCCGCAGGATAAGAAGAGGGAGTGCGTCGCCAAGGGGAAGAACAACCAGGTAACGTGGATCTCGGCAGACGGGGTGTGACGGTTGCTGGGGTGACCCGCTTCACTCAGGGGCAGCGCGGTGGCAGCTCCTCAGACGATCCTTTCTAAGGGCACGGGAATATTCCTCACTTCGCCGCTCACTCAATTACAGTTTGTCAAGTCGGTCTGATGTTGCAGACTGGAAACCTTCCAGTCATTACATTAGCACACGGTGAAGTGGGCTTTCCAGGCAGGGTTAGAATCAGCAACTTTTAAGGTGGTTCGACTCAGGATGTGTATTTTTTTTTTTTGTCCTAAGCAACAAAAGGTGTACTGAAGATTGTTCTAATAAGGATGGAATTTAATGAACAGTTTGGTTGCAAAACAATACAGTGCAATAGAATATTTCTATAGATGTCACACATTATATTAAAATCACGATGAGTATCTGGTATCACAAAACAAACGAAGTGTAGTTTCACGTTATTGCTTTGGAAATTGGTTATGGATTGATTTACACTTAATTGATGCTTCATAATATTAAACTGCAGTATAATTATGGTTGAAAGGACTTTTAGAAACAAAGAGTATTCACTTTTTACTGAGTTAGATGAGAAACTTCAGGGTTGGATGGTTGCTCATATCTGTTAAAAAATCTCGGCTACCTCAACACCAGATGTTCAAAATAAAGACGACATGTCAGTAAGGTGGCTTTCACTTCAGTTTAGTCCATAACGTGGGGATAAAGTTCATCCACAAAGTCCCATAATATAAAAATATACCAAAAATTTACAGTAAAATAAGGAATGTCAAAAATACGGTGAAGTGTCATTTACTGTTAGATCCTGACCAGTCCTGTCTCCATGTCAGGGATAATTTATGAATTTAAGTAGCCGAATTAAGTAGGGTCCACTGTTTTGCACTGCACTCTCACTTTGTAGATGAATCCTGCTGCCGGTATTTAAGAAACTCGGAGCAAACACTCATACAAACAGCTGGGGGCATCAAACTAAACTTCAGATCCTGTTAATGTTTTGTCAAACAGTGCGTTCGGTAATGTTCAGTGTTGTACGGTCATTATTGGCAAGTCTCGTTGTCTTGTCACAACAAGCAACAACAACCATCAGTGTGATTTGTGGGCCAATACTGATGGCTAACCAGCTGATGGTAACCAGTAGCTGGTTAGCTTAGCTTAGCATAAAGACTGGAAATGTGGGGAAACAGCTTGCCTGGCACTATCCACCAAAGTGTAAACATGTGTTTTAATAATAACGTAACCTTTATTATTTCCCCTTAGAGAAATTTAACACTGCATTTGACCCATTCCACATAAGCAGCAGAGGGTTGCCATGGTGCAGCGCCCGGGGAGCCGGGGTCAGGGGTCAAGGGCCCAACAGTGGCCGCAGTCGGTGTTCAATCCGCCGACCTTCCGATTGGCCCAGTGCTTAACCCGTTGCGCCACCACTGCCCCAGAGTGGTGGCGCGTATGCATTTATCCCCTGTTTTGGAGCTGTGGTTAAATCACTGCGAATAATCCAGAACCTAAACCCTCTGAAGTTTTGCATTTTTACTCTTTTTTTGTGTTGTTGTGTAGATTAAACAGCATACTATTGTTAATTAGCTTCGGAGGAGATGACAGGCTAGCTGCTTCCCCCAGTTTCCTGCCCTCATATTAAGTTAAGCTACGAGCCGTTGCCCGCAGCTAAAACAAATGACTCCGCACGAAGCTTTAAAGCTATTCCTTTAATGTATGCGTTTGTGCGCCCGTGCATTTGCAATGATGCAGCACAGTCGACGAGGCGATCGCATAAAAAATGTAACGAATGTCATCAGGGCGCCCCACTTTTTCCAAATATTTTACGGCGGAATTTAACAGAGGAGTAACTCTTTGTGATTCGGCATCCTGCAGTTCATCCATAATGGTACATTTGTAAACACAGAAAGTGAACTGGCGCCGGGCAGCTCCACATTTCACTGTCAGCGAGAGTTTCTCCCTGCCGAAGCCTGCGTAATGCACATTTGCAAGAAGTCTCGTTTAATATTTTATGGAAACACACAGCGCTCTTGGAAAGGGAGCTAAAACTTCACTCGTTGCACTGCAGCAACTTCAGATGTGGTTTTTAAACAGGGGGGGGAGGAATAGTTCAGTGCAGTAGCAGCACTAGTTAAACTAAAGCTGGCTCCAACTCCAGTAAAATAATACATGTTGAGAAATTATATATAAGTGTAAGTGGAGCTTTCGTACGACTCTGGAGATTTCAAGTAGTCTTTAAAAGTTCATACATATTCAAACTTTATGAAAATTAATGCCTTTTTTCTGTGCAATCCTTAAAATGCAGTATGATGGACTGTGATAGGGATATCTGTACAAAACCTTTCGCCTATTCTTCTTAATTAACTCCGTTTAGTCCAGCAAAAAAAACAAAAGTATGTGGCGGTGATTACACACAGCCCAGAAACAGACATTTACTTGCCATGCTAAAACAAGCATATGGTGTTTACAATGCCCTTTGTTGCTTTAATGACTAGTCTCTTTATGCGATGTTGTAGTTGTGGGCTTGAAAGCAGCTCTGTGTACCAGACGCATCTCATCCTGATTATTCTCAGTGATTGCAGGAGCCGTAAAAACCGAATTTTAAAACATCACGTCGCTCATAATATGGCCTTGAGATACAGATATTGTTTTGCCGCTACTTCAATGGCAACGGCGACTGGATGCGCTGAATTATTCATTCCTCTTGTACGCATCATGTGCGAGCATCTGCTTCCGTTCCCATTCAACGTGCTCGGTTCTTCATCACAGCGCCGACATTAAAGGGCACTTGCCATAAAACGCCGCATAAATTATTCTGTTAGTGATATCCTTATCCTTTGAATGAAACTATCTGTCACTTCATTGTTCGGTTTAAAGCTTATTCAGATAATGTGTCACTGCATCGTCTGTGAAGTGGCGTCCTCAACAGGACACTGAGCGCTTGTGTTTAAGTTGACTGATGTCACACTCATTAAAAGGAAAGTAGGCCCATTTTACTTGCTTCAAATACACAGATATTATCGGCAAACATGATCCGGTTTCAAGGTTGCCGAGCTTTTCCTGGCGGCTGAGGATTTGAAACAACTCACAACGAAGCGTTCGAGTAAAACTAAACCTCAGAGCATGTGTGAGCACACTGAAAGTCTTCGTGGTGGAGCAGGCTTCGACTCAACAGAGGGCAGAGCAGCGCTGACTGTTAAAAGAAGGAGGACAGCATTCTAATAATTCCTCCTCACTCCCTTACAGACCGAGTGCTTCAACTACATTCGTTTCCTGCAGAGCTACAACCACACGCACCTCTACACATGCGGCACGTACGCCTTCCAGCCCAAGTGCACCTACGTGGTGAGTATTCATGCCTGTGTGTTTCCCTGGATGGTGAGCAAGCCAGTGGCGACAGTGTCAACTTGAGATGGCTGCCACCTGACCCGCGGCTCAGACCACTGTGTGACAAAATAAAAATAAATGCAATGGAAAATGAGTGTCCCATGCAGGGTGAGCTGAATGTGTGAAGACGCGCGTGTGTGTGTGTGTGACAATAATGCGATCGGACAACAGGGTGAGAGGTGAAGATATGGTCCCTGTTACAGACAGACAGGGCTTGCAGCTCTGCCATGTGGGTCATAATCCATAGTGACTCCAAACCACCTGTGTTTCTCATCGAGTGAACCTGTGTTTGCTTGCAGAACGCAGATTATTTTACCCTCAACACTGCACCCCTGGAAGACGGGAAGGGCAAATGCCCATATGACCCAGCCAAGGGGCACACTGGCCTGATAGTGGGTAAGTCTAAATATGCAAAATTCACACATGAAAAGCAAAACAAGTCTTTAGTTGGACATCCATTGACATCCATTATCAACAAAAAACACACAGCGCCAGCCTCTGTTGTTCCACCTCAGCAGTCTGCATGCCGAAGTGAGCAGACCCACGTTTTTACAGCTCTAAAAGAAGCATAAAATGTCCATCAAATCTGCACAAACTGTTCCTGCAGAATTTCCCATCTGCTTTGAAGCTGTACGACTGCGCTGAGAGTCCACAAGTCCAATTTAACTTTGTATGCAGCATTCACTTCACTGTGGACAGCTTCACCGAACCTACAGGCACCCATTCTCCGTCCTCTTTGTGTTTCCCCACTGAACCACTGACCTTCTCTCATTGTAAGCCTGTACAATTGTGGCTTTTATAAAAAAAAAAAAAAATTAAACTAAAGCTTGCATTTTGTTGTCGCAGACAAGGAGCTGTACTCAGCAACACTCAACAACTTCCTGGGTACGGAGCCAGTCATTCTGAGGAACCTGGGCCAACAGCACTACAGCATGAAGAGCGAATACTTGCCCGCCTGGCTCAATGGTAAGTGAAAAAGAGGACATGAGAAGGATGAAGACGAAAGACGTGGCGAGCCTGCCAAGTGAGAGAAATGGGAGGGAAGAAAAGGGAATGGGATGGAAAGAGCACATAAAACCAGGAAATAGCTTCATTTTCTGTCTCTCCAGAGTTGACCGTTAGCTAAGCTCCCGCCATCTTGTTACTAATGCTACACCTATCTAACTTTGTGTAGGATTAGCTTATAATAACAATGATAATTTGCTACTTAAAATCTCTTATTTAAACAGTTGGTATCCACAAACAAGTTAAATGACAGCAGACTTGTTAATTCTAGCTAACAGCCATCGGTTTGTTGCTCAAAATGGCAGCTGTTGCTAGCAGATTTATTAGCTGTAGCTAGCTAATTAAGCTAAACAAACCTATAAACTCTATCTCTTCTTGACTTTTTAATCGTTTCGGCTGGCTTGTTTTTAAAAATGTTTACCACACAAAGTCTTAAATATGCACTAAATGCCCACGAACATAATGCTGAAAGAGTTAAGCCAAAAGCTGCATGGCAAAAAGTTAGCTTCTTCACCAGTTAATGATGCATGAAGATGTTGTATAACCATTAAAGAATTATTAGACATAACTCATATTCGGGGCTTATTACAGACAAAAACATTTAGAAAATAATATCACATTTCAGCTTTATTCTTAGTATTTTAAAACAATGCAAACAAAAGGTCTTCAAGCGGAACTGATGAATTATTTTTAAATGTAATTCTATCTCAGTTAACAGGTTACTGTTGATATGCTCTCTACGGGAGTGTGCCTATGTTCCCACAGCCCTAAGATATTTTTCAAAATAAGGTCCTATGTTCCCACAGTTCTTTATTCCCACAGCCCTATGTTCCCACAGCCCTATGTTCCCACAGCCTTATGTTCCCACAGCCCTATATTCCCACAGTCCTATGTTCCCACAGCCCTATGTTCCCACAGCCTTATGTTCCCACAGCCCTATGTTTCCACAGCCCTATGTTCCCACAGCCGTATGTTCCCACAGCCCTATGTTCCCACAGCCCTGTTCCCACAGCCTTATGTTCCCACAGCCCTATGTCCCCACAGTTCTATATTCCCACAGCCCTATGTTCCCACAGCCTTATGTTCCCACAGCCTTATGTCCCCACAGTTCTATATTCCCACAGCCCTATGTTCCCACAGCCTTATGTTCCCACAGCCTTATGTTCCCACAGCACTATGTTTCCACAGCCCTATGTTCCCACAGTCCTATGTTTCCACAGCCCTATGTTCCCACAGCCCTACGTTCCCACAGCCCTATGTTCCCACAGCCCTATGTTCCCACATTCCTAAGATATTTTTCAAAATTAAGCCCTATGTTCCCACATTTGTAAGATTTTTTAAAAAAGAATTAGGCCCTATGTTCCCACAGTTCCCACATCTGGTAGTTAGGGGTTTGCCACTCGACCCTGCGGCTGGCGATTTGAAGGAGAGAGCTAGCTTCCAAACTCTCTCGAGCTCAACACCGCTACTCCAACATGGGGTTGCTGTGGAGTGACGAACCGAGTGGAAATATCTGTGTTTTCCCTTCGTGTAAACAGGGTCTTAGAAATGTGAGACATGTGGGAACATAGGACTGTGGGACCATAGGGTTGTGGGACCATTGGGTTGTGGAACCATTGGGTTGTGGGAACATAGGGCTGACCCCCGTCTTTACTACTACTACCCTGTTTCACTAGTAGCACCTTACTATCGTAGCTACCAGCCATGGATATAAAAGTATGGCAGGCTGTTTCAAAACATAATAGCTGAATCTGACCGTCTGAAACTAAAGTTAAAGATATAATTGTCCTTGTGACTAGTCATAATTAGACTGTGGCTAGTCTGAATTTTTATTTCAGATAACTCTAAGGTCATTTTTGACTGGTCAAAATAATAATTGCAGTTATTTCAAACTTAGTTTAGACTGATTCTTCTTGTAGCTATAATTCAGGCTTAAGTTAACAGTTACTGTATGTTAGTTCAGTTTAATGTAATTTTATTTACATAGCACACATTCACAACATGTTATCTCATAGCATGGGACAGATTTAACACTTCAAACTCAATGACACACACAGCGACATACCTGATTAGCACAGATATGATTTTCAGCATCCTACTTGTTGTTTCTCACCTGGCTTAAGCTAGTGTTTCCATAACTTCATGTTAGGACGGTCGCTCAGCTCTATGTTAGCTTTGAAGAATGATTACTCACTGTGTAATATCGAATTTAACGTGCTCAGGAAATTCCCTGTTGCTAAGTTTTGGCGTTTCTTTGTGTGGAACGTTCAAAAGCTGCACAAAATCTGGCTTTTTTCACAGGAATCAGTCTAAACACATAGCTGGAGTCGGTCAGTGTTTTTTTCTGAGTAACGGTTTCGCAAACTGCCGGTTGTTTTCAAATTTGCAAGTTGTTTTCTGAAATTATATTTGGAAAAAAACAAAAAATTTCAGAGAAAATATCAACTAAAATATGCTCCATCAATTCAGGTTCTTTTCTTCCCTAAATCACTGAGATACTCACAAATTAAATATGTATTTTAAAAAAAAACACAGCGCAGGTTGATAACGACGGCTCTTCTATTTAACCAAATTTCATTAGACAAATACAGTGCAGAAATATGCAAAAGAACAAGCGAAAGAGAAATGAGTCGCAGGAAATGAAGTGCGGGCCTCGGCTGCGGCGGAGGATCGTTATCTCGTGGTGGTGGTGGTGGGGGGGAGGCGGGGAAAGGGGTGAGCCGCTTGGGGAGAAAAGAGGATGAAGATGGGTGATGAAAGAACAGACATTAGGATTGGCGATGAAAAGATGGAGGGAGAGGTGAGGGGAACGGAGAGGGGGAGCGGGAGGAAGGATGAGGCAGAGGCTTGTTATTCACGCTGATACAAAGCTGTTATTAAAAACCAGACCTGCAATGAAGCTGGCCTCACCTTAATTTGAGCAGTTCCTGAAAGCATTTAATTGGCCCGGGCTTCACTGGAGAGTTGTCACAATGATGAGTTAAAATGCTGCTTCAGAGTATTTCATAATGAAAGGCCCGGTCCATCTGGGGAAACACTGTGTGCTTGTAATGTCAGAAAATACTTTTGCATAAAAAAAACGGCTGAATTTAGAGCCCCCGGCGGTCTTGAGTCCAAAAAAATGTCTGCCTTTTTAAAAAAAAAAAAAGAAAAAGAGAAGTATCATTCCCAACTTAATGAGGACTGGATATAGAGAGAATCGGAGAGAGACAGCTGTGACTGGAGGATGTGAAAAACACAAAATGGATCACTAATAGGGCGCACTGGAGAGACTCGGAGCAAGAAATGACTGGAGAGGAGGTGAGGCGAAGGAGAGTGACGAAAGAAAGTAGACAATGAGAAGGGGAATGAGATGGAGGTGTCAGTCTTGTGCGTCTATATATATATATATTTGTGTGTGTGTGATTCAGTCCTGCTGCCTAAGACTGCCTATTTGCTCAGTGTCTTTACTATTCTGTGTAAGCACACCTGATACCACTCTTCTGTGTGTGTGCAGAGCCGGACTTTGTCGGCTCAGCCCTGGTGAGAGAGAGCATCGGCAGCAAAGAGGGGGACGACGACAAGATCTACTTCTTCTTCAGCGAGCGAGCTTTGGAGCTGGACTGTGACACGGAGCTCACGGTGGCCCGAGTGGCTCGCGTCTGCAAGGTAACCAAGACAATGAGAGCCGATCCCGGAGCTGATCCAATTAAGGATCTCGCTCCCTCGTGCGCTGCGTCAGTGGGTGTTTATTAATGGGGAAAGCACAAGCTAATTCAAACAGTAATCAATCTGCAAGCGACGATGAGTGCACGGGGACAGATTGGACTGCAGAATCATAGTTTCATGCGCACTTGGCTGGAAATCAGCTGTTTTTTTTATTTTCTCCAGCTGTTTTGGCAGCTGTTTCTGAGTATTTAATAATGCGAGGCAGCACGTGCTAACAGTTTTGGGCTTTCAGACTTCAACAGGAGATTCCCATATAAGGAAGCAACTGGTGGAGTTGTTTTATATATATGTGGATTAAATTTATACGTAGACTGATCAACCACAACATTAAAACCACCTGCCTAATATTGTGTAGATGCCCCTCATGCAGCCAAACATTCATGAAGGCCTCTGGGTTGGTCCTGTGATGTCTTGTGGGTCGTGTAGGTTGCAGGGTGGGGTCTCCATGGGTCTCCATTTCGTGCTCACGCTCAGTCAGATGGGATCTTGGGAGAGTTCGGAGGCCAGATCAACGCCTTTGGCTCTCTGTCGTGTTTCCAGAGCAGCTTCCGAGCAGTTTTTGTGCTGTTGCCTCCCAGCAGCTGATGAATCACACTCTAAATAGCCTGACGTTGCATGCAAAGCTAATTAAACAGAACGGCGCTTTCTTTTCAGGACGGATCAAACAGTGCTTGGTCTGCTTTTAATAGTACTTTATGCATTCTTATTGAAGTGGGTGCAAACTGAGAGCACTTGTAGACTCACTATTGTTCCCATTTTGTTATGACCAAACGTCCATCAAACCGACCTTCAGAGTTAAATTGCGTTTCTCTGTGCATCTGCCATAGCAAAAGGTACCTTCAAAACAAAAAAAAAATGCAGAGAACATTATGAATCAGACTAAAGGGAGAAGAAATGCCTGCACAGAGAGAATAGGCCTTCTGTGCTTCACGTTGACCCTCAGCAAGAAGAGCAACAGCATTTCACTCCATGGCCACTTGGCTAACAATGCGTTATGTTGAAATTGACATAGATCTATTTGGCAATTAATGAATTCATTTGCTTAATTAATGGCCTCATTAGGAGAACTGATTAGGTTTGATATACAACAGTGATTATGTCCAGACTTCAGAGGTGCTCCTTGTTGATGGGACAGCCACTCGGTGAGACTTGAGAAGGCAGTTCTTTTTATTTTGTATGATTTCACCGGCCTTTCAATTAGCGCAACAAGAGTTCGGTGGCATGTTACACTTACTTGTGCACCCATATAATGTCAGCAACCTTTAGACTGAGCAAACTAGAGACAGATTGTTAATCGTCAGCGGAGATGTGTGTAATTAAGTGTGCAGTATATGCAGTGGTTTATGGGAAGTGCCCTTTAATGTCTGCACAGTGATGCACAATAAAGCTCTTTGAATGAAATTAGAAACAGATGCTCTCACATGATGTGTACTACAGCGATGAATAATTCAGCGCATCCTGCTGATATTGCTATTGCAGCAGCAGCACAATGACTGTGTCTCAGTGCTGTAATATGAGCATTTGCATTTTTAAGTCCTTTTTTACAGCTTCTGCAATCACTGAGGATAATAGAAATGAGACATAGCCGGCAGATATGCCTCTTTTGAGCCCACAGAACAATGCATTAAGGGACTATCATATTATACATATATGGCATGTTTATTGTACAGCTGAATAGTCTTTACGCTGCACTTCAGCGGTAGACCTGAACACCCCAGCTTCTAAAAGCCTTTTTCAACATGTCAACATATCAGTCAAGGAATTCATGTGGAGGAGATTATCAAATACATATAGAGTAAGTACAGTGTATTTACAGAGATAATATTTGGCATCCGTGGGGTGAAGGTGAGGCTAATGAAATGCAACATGAACAGAGGCAGCGTGGCCGAGAAAAAAAGATGAACAGAGCAGCTCAAAGAGTAACTCAATACCAGATGGAAAACTGGAGCTTCACGCAGCAGTTTATGCTCGTGGATCTGCGGTTCTAGCGCCTTTAGCAGCGAATAATAAATTCATCTCATGTTCTTGACCTGTTCAGAAAGCAATCTTATCTGTATAAGCAATGTAAATCACTTGGTAACCATGGTAACACATTCTACGTTCAGCATGGGAGTGCTCAGACAGTCAGAGGCAGAGGTCTGCCGTGTTTTCATTCTCTTTTTATCCTTTATCTTCCTCCTCTTCATCAGTCCATTCAATCCAATAAAAAAGACAAAACAACTCCACGGCAGTCATCCCAGAATATTTCCGTAGAAGACACCTTGTTGTCATCTTGCCTCCACCTGTTCACAACGTGTGATCAGGTTTCAGTAATAATCTACTAACAATGGTCAGTGTCAGGTATTTTTAGCGAGCTCTTGCAATCAGAAAACATGCATATCGACAGAAAGCAGTAAACTGACCTCCTATCCATCTTCAGAATTGATTTTCCCACATGGGAGCTGATGATGTCAGGGAAGTTACCTGCCAGTCTGCGTGACTGGGTGTGGTTTGTTTGTATAGAGTTACTGTGAATATGAAAGGTGCAAGAGCTAAAATTCAGCAATGCTGTTGTTTTGACCCTAAGATCTCTGCATGATCCAGCAAGCAGGCTGTTAAATCTGAGATATTAAACATTTAAAAATGTGGTGCTCTGATTAATAATTTGGAACTGTTCTTTTTCCTCTTCATTAAAGCATTTAATTAGGTCATTTAGAAAAGAATAAAATGATATGACCAGTAAAGTCCAGTCTCAGTGTGCATTAGTGGCTTGAAATTTCCGCATCATATACCTGTGCCCTGTAATAGGCTAAAGTAGTGTCTAGTGGACTCGTATTACCTGTGGACCTCTATGAATTTGGAACATTTGTGGAGGTCATCTGTGATCTCAATCCCTTGTTACCTTAAAATTCCACCTCAAAGCACCGACCATATGCCACCAAACACAGAGAGATAATATCAGTGTTGTTTTTAAACAGAGGCAGACTTTAATAACTCCAAAAGAACAATCGCTGGCTGCTGATAAGACCTGATGTCTCCTCTCTCAGGGCGATCTGGGTGGTACCAGGACCCTGCAGAAGAAGTGGACCACCTTCCAGAAAGCCCGGCTGGAGTGCTCCCTCCCGGAGCGCCACGTCTCCTTCAACAACCTGAGGGCCGTCTTCACTCTGCCGGGCCAGGACTGGCGAGGGACCACCTTCTACGGCATCTTCCACGCCCAGTGGTGAGTCGGAGCGAGTGCTGTCAGGGACGCGCGAAAGAGGCGGTCGAAATAACTCAATTTAAATGTCAGCCGCGAGTTCATTACTACATCTGCTGTCACATTGCCAACATGTCAGATACTGGACTCTTTTATTAAATGCATGGGTCAGCCAGTCGCTCTGATGTGACGGCATTAATTATGTACTTTGCGTGATTAGGTATTTCCTGTGTAATTGAGCCTTTAACGTAATGGCCTTTCACTGACAGTAATGTGAGTTGTTTTGAGTGGATACAACTCAAGTGTGCTTGAGTATGTTTTACTGCTTTTATTAGAAGTTGAATGTCTTGTGGATTTAATGCAGTTTCAAATATTGTGAACCTATTTGCAAAACAAAACAATTATTACATTAATTTCTCAACTAGGGCTGCACAGTGGCTCGGTGGTTAGCAGCGTTGCCTCACAGCTAGAAGGTCCCCGGTTCGCGTCCCGGTTAGGACGCCTGGGATCTTTCTTCCAGTTAGAAGTATCAATAAACTCGTCATTGAAAGCTGTAGACACCGAGGCTATTTTTCATTGCTTGTCATTCTTTGCATTTTGAGTGTCGCGTTCTAACTATTTTATTTTCCCTGGGAGCTGAAATTCTTAATGCCCCTGGTTAATCAGGTCTCAAGTAATTTACATGTCTACAAGGGAAAACAAACTCTCCGCTGATCTTGGATGTTTGAGATAAAATCAGTGTAAGATAAAATGACATTTTTCATCTGCAGTAACTCCATAAGAAGCTAATTCTAAGTGTGATAATTAAACTGCGAAGGGTGTTGACAAAAGCAGTTTATTTCTGATTAGTCGCTTTGGTGTTATTAGTGGGATAAAGATTGGCATTTGTCGGATCACTACGTAACAGTAACGTGTTAATGAGTCACTTATCGACAAAGAAATAGGAGTGAGGACAGAGGGTTTTCTTCGGGAGGGAAGCTGGAGACGTTCTCTGTCTCCAGGCGGTGCCCTTTGATGTGAGTCTTTTGTGTTCTTCAATAAGATATCGTATCACAAACTGAACCAGCTTTGAACTTCAAGCTTTGTTTCTTCATTCAAAGTTCCTACTGCTGTTGGAAAAAAAAAGGCCTAATCCCTTTTCTGTGTGTGACTCGCTGGGGATTCCTTAAAGCCCCTTGGCTTTGATAGAGATAACATTAAGATAATTGGACATTATGTAAATGATGACTCGGAGTTCAAGCCTTAATGTGACTGAATAGACTTGCTTTTTAACTCGCTGAGACATCCGTGCTGTCCTTTAGTTTGACGTTCACCGTATAAAACCTGTGGCCCCTGCTGCTCATGACTGCTCCAGAATGGGAAAGCACTTCCCTCACAGGACAAATCACATGCACAACCTTTCCTGTACTGTTTACAGCTTCCAAAAATGACATTTTAAAAGGCAAAAAAACAGTCATTTCACACCAGCTTTGTGGAATCCATTTATAGCTATGCTTGGAGCCGTGCGACTCACTGAAAAAGCGGCAATAACTGTGAATCGGAACTACGCTCTGAGTACTGAGGTGCAAAGTTTACCTTGTGTGTCAATATGCGAGTGACTCAGTTTGATGGAAAATAAAGGAAAAAACATGCTTTCACTCCAGTGATTGAGCGCAGAAATCAATATATTCGCGAGATGATGAACACAAGAGTAATTTAATCTGCCGGGGTCACATGTCTCTACCCAATTTTACTCCCACTTGGGGTCTGAAATTGTGGTAGAAAGTAAAAATTAAGAGCTCCCACAGCCCCGACTTCACCATTAAATGAAATGCATTTCCTAGTCACGGCACCAACTGATTGATTTCGCTGGCGTGTGAGTGAAGTGTGTTACATGTGCATCAATTTGCACATCTGTTCGCTTCGCCACAGAAAGAGTGACAACACATCTAATCATTGCCCCATGCTCAATAAAAGAGTTTAGGCTCTGGAGTTAATACATGTTTACTGCATTCTGATTGCTGAGGACAATGTTTAAAAGCACATGCGCTCGTTTCAACAGTGTTAGTTTGTTGTAAACATGTTCACTTTTAGCTCGCATCCCATTCATTTGACATGCAGCTGGTGTTTACGTTTTAACATGCTCCGTCCCGTTTAGTATATCTCACATACTTGCATGACAGGTAATCCATCTCTCTGTTATTACTGCCACACATCACTGATTCCCCACCTTGCTGCCGTGTTTCAGGGGTGATGTGGACGTGTCGGCTGTGTGCCAGTACCAGATCAGTGATGTGAAGAAGGTGTTTGAAGGGTCCTACAAGGAGTACAGGGAGGCATCCCAGAGGTGGGGACGCTACACTGGTGCTGTCCCCAGCCCCCGGCCTGGATCGGTAAGAAACTGGAAATTCTGCACTGGCACATGCGATATATAAAATTTGATAAATGCAACATCTGCATAGCTCCAGGAAGTAAGAAAATAGTGTCTGTATTTTATCTGTGACTGCATCGCAATAGGAGGGATGAGAGGGCAGAGGTGGGCCGGCGGGATAATGAGGGAGGAAGGGTGGAAGGAATGGGTTGATTTGAAGGAGCATGGAGGTGAAAAACAGCAAAAGCTGGCACGACCAGAAAAGCTAAGGACATAATGATCCAGGACGAAAGGAAAAGGCAGAGGAAGGGGTGTAGAGGCATGCGGAGGTGAGAGCAAGCAAGAAACAAAAAGGGAGAAAAGGCCAGGAGGGAAGGGAGGCAGGGCAGTCATCTCCAAGCCAGCGAGCCATGCCAACGTATGCCAGCTGCAGCTAAGAAGTTTCCTCCACTTCCTCTTTCCCCCTTCCCTCCGTCCTTCCCTCCGTTTCCTTTCCTTGCTCCGTTTCCCTCAACCGCCTCTCCGTCCTCTGTCTGTACTGCAGTGTATAACGAACTCAGACAGGGAGAACAGCTACAACAGCTCTCTGCAGCTGCCTGACGCGACGCTCAACTTTGCCAAGAAGCACCCGCTGATGGAGGACAAAGCTCTTGCTCGCCCCCTGCTGCTAACCAAAGGCGTCAACTTCACGAGGCTGGCGGTGGATCGGGTTAGCGCCCTGGATCAGCGGGCGTACAACATGCTCTTCATCGGCACAGGTACAAAATTACACGTGGCGCTCTGTTATTGGTAAAGACACGAGTATTTTTACTGAAAAGAATAAGCTTTGGGAGGAGGCAGGACGATTTCACGGTCCTTTCCATCCTTCTCAGATGTTTATACTGGTGTGTCACTTACAGAGCACACGCTTCAACAATCTCTGGCACTTCAACAAAAGTGGCTACCTCAGTTTAATTTAAGTCTTTTAATTTGTTACCCCTTTTCAGTAAACATTCAACTGCAGTCACTGAGGACGCTTCGGCTTTTATCCGTTTAACCGACATCCCAACTGCTTTCATCTCTCACTCTATAAACGACAGTGTAACTGCTTTTATCTTTTACGCTTCCAACCAACACTTCTACTGCTTTCGGCCTCTGCAAACTGAACGACGCCCTAACTAATTTTCACTCTTCAACCAACTGACTTTCCCAGCTGCTGTCGCTGCTCACACACCAAGAGACGTTTTAATTATTGTCAGTGAACACACCAGTTATTTCTGGTATTACAACTTCCAATTAAATAATAATTGCTTTCATTGTTTCCAGCTGATACTCAAACTGCTCTCATCTTTCATTTTTAACTGCTGTCAGTCGTCTTTAAGTGAAATGAAATGTGCATTTCCATACACGCTGAAGAAATGGCTACCTACAGGGTCAAACTGGACATTGAGCTTTCAGCAAATACGCTACGCTTATACTTCTACTGCAGCTCCCATTCAATACCTCACATATGATCAATTTAAAGATACTTTAGCATGTTTAAAATGTCCCTACACACACACACACATGGAATTTTACTCATTTTGCTTACATGCCAGGTTGCTTCTTCCAATGCACTGCATGCCAAGAGAACATTGTGCTCTCCAACAAGTTAAGCCATACGAGCTAAGGCCAAGGCTAGTATTTTTTCTTCTTGTTGTAGTGTGAGATTGCCATTGTGTGATGTTTTTATTACTTTGCTCACCTCCTGAGGCACATCACACGCACGTGGTCTTTCTACATATTCCTCTACTCCCTGGCTGTGGGTGAGTGTGTGCGTCTGGTGTCGAGGGGAGCTGCACACAGTATTTGTTGAAGAGATAAGAGCTTACAGGCCATGGCAGCAGACTGAGACAGGTACTGGCATTAGGTACGGTGGCACAAAAACAACGTGCCATCTGGCCAGACTTCAGCTGGTTTTCAATTAAGGGCTTGATTTGCATGCTGAGATCCGTCCTCATGCATCAAAGGCAATGTCTACGTATGCGCCACTTAATTAATATCTTCAGACAGTCACCATCGGGCCCACATGCAGGTGTGTGTTTTGGCACGATTCAGAAATCAGTCTGCCCTCTCAGAACCCTAATCCTGAATAACACAGATCTGACAGTGGATTCCAGGGAATGCGATTTTGAATGCAGCCCATCTCATGAATGGAGAGAGACTCGACTACTTACCATTCAGATCACTGCAGAGGCAGAGTGACTGGGGCAACACTGACTGTGGACTCAGGGCTTCTCTAGTGGAAAGCAGGGAGGCCGATCCAGACACACACACATAGACAGCACACACATGGGCACACACACATGGGTGACAGGCTTACGAACTGACACACATAGATGCGCACGCTCACACTCCCCGAGCCAAGTGCAGTCATCCCCGCTTGTTGTGCTTCACAGCACAAACTCAACAGGGCCCTTGGCAGACGTGCGCTCATAGTGCCAATTGGGCTGCGGGCTTGATTAGCTATTAGCTGCAGCATAGCTCCGGCTGATGTGAAAAGAGAGAGAGGGAGTGCTTGTCGAAACTGTTTTTCAGGAAAAACCAGGCTACAGGATTGAGGGATTAGCCGACACTGGTCCCTGACGCCGCGAGAGGCGAGTGTGATGATATGCCTGCTGCTTGCTATGCCTGTATGTGTGTGTATGTGTGTATTTCCTTCGCTCGAGCCTCCCTTTGGCTACCGGGTTAGTTTTTCATATTATCCGTGACAGTCTCTTAATCGAGAGGACCACACAAGAAAGTACATGTCAGCACGTTACACTATTCCATCCACAGACACACACACATCAAGGTCACCCCACCAGCTGTGCCCGAAATGCCTTTCATCACAGGGGATCTAAACTTGTTCACAATGCCCTACATGAAAGGAGCCCAGGATCTCCTCTTCCTCCTTCCTCCAGCATCAGCTCCCCACCCACCGCTTGAAAAGTCCTCAAATGTCTCTGATAATATTACTGTTACCCAAGGTGATGAAGGGCCAGGAACAGCTACTTTGCTCTTTTAAATTCACCCTTAAATAGTTTGTTGCTGTGCTGGAGCTCAGTAAAGTAGCTGGATGTTTTTGCATGAGAAGCTGTTTTCTTCTCCTTGTTCAGTCCTTCTCAGACGCACAGTAGCATGAAATTTTTGTCTAGCTGGCTTTAAAGCTTCACAAATTGACATTGATTAAAGTTGCAGACAACTTGATCAGACGGTAGCTGCGTGTATTTGTTGTTGCTGATGTGACCGCAGGTTGACTTGCTGCCACTTTCTTCTCGTCTTTGATAGATCTTTTTTTTCAGCTCCGACATTACTTCTTTTTTTTTTTTGCAGGTGTAATTAATAACATTAAATAAGTCTTCATTCAGGTTGGCTGCTCCAGTTCCAGGGCCTTGCTATTTGCATGCTGGTTCGCCAGCACGACTCAGTGGAGCAGGCAAATACGATTAATGTCATTAGTTTAGTTTCACCTATGCTTTTTCCTGCTGCGACAAGTCAAAAATAAGCATTAAACCTTAAAACAGCCTTTGCCGTAGGTTAATTTTAGACTGGCTGATAGGCTTTGCAAGGCACAGCATGAACCCAGAGCGATTTAAGAACACAGTCAGTATATTTTAGTTCATGAACTGCAGCGAGAGAAAAGTATTTGCTGCAAAGGGGATATTCTTCAGCTTTGGCTTTAATATTTAAATTGTTGGCATCAAAAGAAACTGTTTGTATATTATCATATTTCATTATTAATATTTAAATGAACTCCTATGCAGTCACAGACGCGTGTTTGTGAATATATTAGGGTATCATTAATATCTAAGTGAAATGCTGCAGAGTCACAGGTGTTTGTGTACCAATCATTAATATTTAAATTGCAGTCACAGGTGCATTGGTCAATTTATTATAGCATATCATTATTGTGAAAATGAACTGGCGTGCCGTCACAGGTGCGTTTGAAAATACTTCCTAATGTCATATCAATTATACTAAAATGAGCTGGTTGGCTTTCAAAGGTGTGTGTTTATCAGGTGTTTTGTAGCTGAGTGCTGAAGCTGACCGTCTGAAATATATGCTTTCATGGATACCGTGAAATATTAATGCATACCATGAGGGATGAGGAAAGTCTGTCGCACTTGAAGTGAGCTTGGATTGAAAATGTGGCTCAACAGGAATGGATTAAAGTGAGCTCAATCCTCCTTCCTTTTCTTCTCTGTGCTGCAGCGGAGGGCTGGCTGCAGAGGGTGGTGATCCTGGGCTCTGAGGCCCACGTCATCGAGGAGATCCAGCTGTTTGAGACATCCCAGCCAGTGGACAGCCTGACCATCTCCCATACCAAGGTAAGGAGACGGGGATGAGATGCATCTCGGCTTCCACCGGTTTGGAACATTCAAATCAATTTAACACGAGAGAACTGTTGTATAGTCCTGCTTAGGCCTTGTCAGGTAGTGGTGGGTATTAAAAATTAAACAGCGAAGGATCGATAATCTTAAAATTATTGGTTGTGGTGTCAATTTTTGAGAAACTAAGAAAATGAATTGCCTATTTATTATTGCTACATAAATATATCCCACCAACTCTATGATGATTTTTCACTGTTTACAGTCTGGCAGATTTCTATCTGTCGGAGCCTGTGGAGCTCCTGGTATGTTAGCAGCCCAGTGCCTTCACAGAGAGTTAACTAAACTAAACATGAGTGATTGACCCAACATGAAATAATGATTAAAAGTAACCATTAGTCTGCTGGCTGTGTTTATCATTTCAGCCGGAAATGGTCAGAGCACCTGAACCGTCATTCAGAATTTCAGTGTCAGTCTCAGAATGCTCAGAGCAGCAGGGATTTAGCTGTTTGGGGGCTACAAGCGAAGTCTGTGTTATCAATATTGCAGAAAATGTTCTCTAGTATCAGTACAAGTGGCTTTGTCAAGTGTAAGAAATCATCCCTGAGATCATCAGCCGTAGCTTAGTTGGAATGTAGTTTGGATAGTACAACAATTTAGTGGAAAACCTTGATTAAAAAACAGGAAAGATGATTTAACAGTGTGTGAATTTCCCGCACTGGAAAGGTCTAACAAAAACATTACCCACCTGGCATTTTCATAGCTTGACCCGAACTAGTATCTAAACAAGATTTCTTGGCCTCTGCCGCATCACTGTGGATCAAACTTACTTAAATGTCACGAGTCCTTCAGCGTTACGGAAGTGTTATACTAAAGGCAAGGGTATGTACTTGTGACCACACTGGATGGCATATAATGTATTATTACACACAGGGAGAACACTTTAAAACAGTCCCTCTTGGAAGGGATTCGCAGTGTTGGTCGTGCACACGAACAGCGATTGAAGTTGGCTGAGAGAGGAGTTCAACGCTCCAAGCACTTGACCGATCACTGCATGAAGTGGGCATTAATGCTCCTGTTAGATTTAGGCCCCTAATTTTGATGCCAGAAAGGTGGGGCGGAAGGAAGGGGTTTCAGATGATGTTGCCTCCTGCATAGCACTTTGGTTGGAGCGCACAGATAGCATTAAATGCCCCTTTAAAACACTTTACTTCCATTTGGTTCTTAGCAGAGATCTGATTTACAGCAGAAGGGATGCATTAAGTCTCTGGCATTTCAGTGAAGTCATTGCTGTATGGATACACTTTTCTTAAGAACAGTCCAGATTCTAGACAACAAACTGAGGCAGAAGTGATTTTAATTAGAAGAAAACAGCTCTACTTTTTGACTTAATCATTTCAGATTGAGCTTCCAGCTGCTCCCTTGGTGAATCATATGCATATTATCACTGCGGACCCCCAGATGCATTGTTCTCTATCTTTCTGAGAGATGAGAAAATCTTAAAAGTCTCTCAGGGAGGAAATGTACAAAGTTGTAAAGTTTTGGGAATCTCCTGTCAGGCCAGCACATCTAGCATGTTGCTGGGTTTCATCTGATCCTATTCATTCAGAGTGTAATTTAGAGTTCTTTGTTGTCATATCACTTGTTCATTAGTATTCAGCGATCGCTGTGGTACTTTGTCTTCTGTTGATCTGTTAATACCCCTTTTTGCCAGACACTTACAATCATAGATCCATTGAGAGCAGGCAGGCAGACAGCACGGTGCCATTGGCCTGGTGCCACCAAGCAGATGTTTTTATCAACTCTACCCTTTTTCAGATCAAGTGTCGCCTCATGAATCCAAAGCTCTCTTCACAATAACAGTAATTACAGTCTTTCACTGCATTGGGGGATTGAACCTCTGCCCCTGTTGTTTTCCCAGTCTCTCTGCCCTGTCAGCTGAGCCTGTGCGTTGACGCCGGACGCGTCCCCGTGGCTCTGCAAACGGCATGTCCGCCGATCGATGCGGTTTTGACGGGGCGTTCCCAGCCCTAAAGCCCACTGCTTATCTCATTAATGCTGGCTTAGCCGCGACCAGACATTTTATTTAACAGCTTTTGCGAAAAGAGCGCAAACCAGATTGGATTGGAAGAGGGTCGGGGGGTTGAATGTTATTGTAATTGAGAGTGATTATCCCATTATCTCCTCTAACCCTAACAGACTCATTCTCCCCCTCTCTCTCTGTTTATCTTTCTTCTTCTGTTTCATCTCTCTCTGGTTTCTGTCTCTGGGTGGATGGCTGGATCTGTTCTTTGTCTTCTTCTTCCCCTCTTCTTCTTCTTTCTCTGTTGCCCTGCAGAAGTACTTGTACATCGGCTCTCGTTCGGAGGTTCTCCAGCTGCCCTTGGCCAACTGCAGCCGCTATCAGTCTCAGCCAGACTGTCTGCTCGCCCGGGACCCCTACTGCGCCTGGGACAGCGAGGGTCGGGCCTGTGTCCGCATCGACCTCCACCGAGGGTGAGACAAGTACCTAAGTGCTGCCGTGCATTCATACTGTACATGATAAGGCTGATTTGCAAATATTAGGCAAGCCCCTGGCACTGTATTTAAATATTATGTATCCCTTGAACTCTATTACAAAGTGACAACTGTACTAATGTTTTAGTTGGATACATAAAAGCAGCTCTTGCTATGATTTCCCCAGTCAGCCTTGGGAAACAAATGAAGTCACAAAAAGATGACATACAAGGCCAGATGACATTTACAATACCTATTTTGTACTGAAAGACTGTTATACTGTCAAATTAGATCTATATTCAGATTATTTGTAGCTAAAATGTAGAAAGTACAAGTGTAGAAATCTTCCAAAAAGCTATCAGAATGTTATGTTTTATACTGATTGTACTGGAAATGTCTCTCGGTTCTTTCCTCACGCCATTATTAATCTTGAGCTCTGCTTTCCGCCCTCTCCTCTCCAGATCCACCTCCTCCCTCTCGCAGGACCTCATGCTGGAGAGGTTCAGCAGGGGAAAAGCCAAGTTTGATAAGCCCGTCTCTATCCCCAGTCCTGGTGAGTACGGGGCCCACGCCTCACTAGTGGCCCCTTGTGGGGATGGACTGTTAGTGCAGGAGGGAGTCAGTAGCAGGGAAGAAGAATGGACTTGATCTGGAGTTGGTGAATAGATTTGGATTGAGCTGAATAAATTGAATTAAACAGAAGAGAGCTAGCTAGTGCAGAATATGAATTGAATTTATTATGGATGACACTTAACCCCTGCTCCTGTCTTCTCTTCTCGACACTCTCCACCTCCCCTGCTCCTCTGTTCCTGCAGAGCACTCCCGTCTGAGGAATGTAACAGTGGTGGTGGGCTCTGACATGGTGCTGCCTTGCCAGCTGGTTTCCAACTTGGCTCAGCCCTGCTGGGTTCTCAACGATCGTGAGCTCCAGCTGGGCGACCCCGAGGCAGGAGGCCCGCGATTCGACCGGACCCTCAAAGCTCTCGTCATTCCAGAAGCGGGTCAGATGCAGGCGGGCCGGTATATCTGCTACTCTGAGGAGCAGGGGGTCAAGTTTCAGACAGAGCGCTACCAGGTGGCTGTAGTAGCCAGCGCTCCGGTCTTCATGGAAGCCCGGGCTCCAGACAGCAGCATGGGGCTGTTTTGGGTGCTGGTTATCACCCTCGGAGCGGCCTGTCTGCTGCTCCTCGTCGCCGCTCTTTACCTGCGCAGGAGGCTGAAGCTGGCCCTGGGGAAGGGAGCCGACATGAAGCCTCTGGAGAGCACCCTGGTCTACCCCATCACCCTGCCCAAGGAGCCGCCCACCTTTGTCCCCAGCAAGATGCCCAGCGATGAAGACCGCTTCTGGGAGACGGGCGCCAACTACTACTACTCGGACGGCTCGCTGAAGATCGTTCCCGGTCACGCCCTGGGGCCCAGCAGCGTCAGCAGCACGGCGTCTCCCAGCGCCATTCCCGGCCAGCCCATCCACTCCCCGAGCCGTCTCAGCCTCACCAACATAAGAGGCTCCGGTAGCAACGGCTACATCCGCCTCAACCTGAGCACAGCAGGGGAGGAGAGGGCTAGCGGGGCTGGTGCTGGGGGCGGCGGGCTGGGAGGCCTGGGCATGGGCGGGAACGACTACTCCAGCCCCTTCAAGGAAGAGCTGAGACGCACTCTGCAGCAGAGAAGCGTGCTGCCGGATGCAAACCCCGAGGAGTCGTCCGTCTAGGCCTGTCCTCCTCCGTCTCCATTCCCTGAGTTGGAAAAACGAAACAACCTACCTACCTCCCTCTTTTTGAGGATGCCTGCTCTCTCTCTCTTTCAGTGACATGCTGTCAGTTCCCCATGCTCTCTCTCTCTCTAGCTCTGCCAATGCCTGTTTGGCTCACTGTAGACATTTATAGCACACAGCATGTTAAATATACATACTCATCCACCGTGTTCACCAACATGCACTCCTATAATTATTGTGTTTTGGGCAACATGCCGCCATGGTTGTGACTTTTTCTGCTTCCACTGTGCAATTGCCACTCGTGTAAATTGTGTATTTAAAAAGGACGAACGCGGAGGAGAACACCTCAAGCATGGAAATCAAACAAATGGCGTTACATGTTTTCTGAAGGGCACATTTCTTTCGCATTGAGTGGACCAAGTGAGGCTTTCGGGCCCCGTGCTGGAACCAGTTGACGAACGACGAGGGCAACTAACTGGAAATATTGAACTGATCCTCGGTCCTTCTGTTCCTTTGAGACTTTTTCAGCTTACTGCACTTAAAAACGGGAAGAGCGCCTTCCCATTTTTGTACTCGTGAGCCAAGAGCGTGAGAGCGGTATAAAAAGACTAATTAATCTCCAAGCAAGACGACAATCATGTCCCTGTAGCAGGAGCTCTGTGTGGGACAGAAAGGAGAGGAGAGAGAGAGACAAAGAGAGAGGAAATTAAATGGAAAATGAAGTGAATTGGAGTGAAAGACGTAAGCGGGGGGGTTTTTGAATGAAGGACAATCTCTCAAGACTTTCTCTGCTCAATTTGTATTATTTTTCCCCCGCGTTGTATTTACCCCCGGAGAAAGTCTTCGATCCCTTCCACTTTAATTTGATGTGATGGTTGGTTTGAATTAAGACATTTATTGTTGTTCTTTTTCTGTGTCTTACGGACTTAAGCAGTGTTCCAATGGTTATCAAGTGACTAAAGGCTCCCCTCTGTGAATTTCAATGCGAGGGAACATTACATTAGTCTTCGCTCAGCGCTGCACGGCGACCTTCAAATGCACCTTCAAGTCCAATATAGTACAAATGCACTCCATGTGTACCAGATAGTTGTTTCGGTTGAGCCCTTTTGGATGTTTGTTCATCTCTTTTGAAAAGAAAAGGCTATTTGCATTCAGCTCTTAGCAGCCGAACGGTAATTGCACACTTAATTCCAAATTGAAGATGACATGAAGACATTAGGCATGGAGAATGTAGTTGAACCCTCACTGGTGCGACCGCTGTGGATGTCTCAATAAGTGCTTTATATTTTTGTGTTTGGTGAGGGTGGTAACTTGCACTGCCAAGAAGGAACCTACCCCTCCCACACACACACACACAAACACACACTCACAGCCCTCTGAATCCCAACCATCCTGGACGACAGTGTGTTTGTGATGAACCCCTGAACTCCACGGAACCCCTCCCTCTTACCGATGCCCAGAGACTGACCCCGGGCTACTGTGGACTTATACAGAGGAAGAGCACTGTAAAACACACCGACGCGAAAGGAACACACACTTAGGGTGTTGATGGAAGAACGGACAGACAGACCGATTGCTGACAAACTGCTGGCTCCGGGCGGGAAGCAGCCGTGAACCAGCGAAAGGTATTGTTCCACTTAATTAAATTCATGCAAACAGATTTAAGCAGAGTCCCAACCCTAAACGATTTCCAATTTAGCTTTTTGGCTCTTAGTGCTGCTCAGCGTAGTGTTACCTATTATTTAGTTTATTTATTCGGCTTCTCTGGCAGTCGCTTTGCCCAGCTTGTCACACGCAGGAATAACATGTTGGGAAATTCATTTGTTTAGAGTTAGATGAGAAGATTGATAGCAGTATTACATGTGCCTGTTCAATGCAAAACTGCACCCAGGAGACAGTTAGCTTAACTTTGTGTAAAGACTGAAAGCAGAGGAAAACAGCTGTTTTTTCTCTGTCCAAACTTTAGAAAGCTCACTGTGTCTTGTTAGCTTTATCCAAACAAAGTTGCGGGCCAAGGAATTGCTGGCACAAGCCCATGTCGAACTTCAATTTGTCATTTTACACTTTGGTTTGTTGTGCAGATTAAGCAAACGAGATGTAACATTTCAAAGACTCCCTTCAGTGAAAATCAACTTATAAACCTTGTTACTATCTCCATGTGGTGTTTCTTTGTATGCTGGTAGAAAGAAATAAACAGTGAGTGCCATGGCATCGACTGCTACAACTATTACAACCTTCCATAGTGTAAGAGTAGTCTTACAGTGTTTGAGCAGAGCCATAGGTGAGCTGGTGTGCTTGAGCTACAGCGAGGGAACTTCATAGAGCTGCACATTCTATCCAGTATGTAGAGTTACACCTTTATGGCAGAAATGATTCGTTTCATGGGCAAAATATCTTTAAATATGTAACTTTAATACACAGGAGTTTTTAGGGGTTTAATCAATGGCCAGAGAGGGACTTCCAGAGCTTTAAAGGTGCTGGTAGGCTAGCTTTTTTTCCCTGTTTAGAGTTTTATGCTAAGCTAAGCTAACTATCTCCAGGCGCTAACTTTGATATTGTTGTACAGACATGGCAGAGTTATTACCCACGCCAGCAGAGTTGGACGTGGGTAGGGCGGTCACGGCCGTCTGTCTGTTTGTCTGTATGTGGGTGGGTCACCACAACTTGAGAACAAATAGAGACAGGATAATCAAACTCAGCACAGATGTTGATCTTGACCTACCCTGGTCACCCATTAATTTTGGGGCCAAAAGGTCAATGTCGCAGGGCTACTTAGTGCAAAATCCCCTTATAATCTACCATATAAGCTTGCAGTGATGAACTTTGGTATATCTAAGGGTAGGACTACCACATTGCACCTCTTGGCCTTGAACTTGACCCTTGACCTTGACTTAATGCTGTCTGTCTGTCTGTATATATGTATGTGGGTGTGTGGATGTGTATGTAAGCACCATAACTCGATAACAAAGACAGATAGGACAATCAAACTCAGCACAGATGTTGAGCTTGACCTATCCTGGTCACCCATTAATTTTGGGGCCTAAAGGTCAAAGGTCAAGGTCGCAGGGCTAATTAGTGCAAAGTCCCCTGATAATCTACTATATAAGCTTGCAGTGATGAACTCTGGTAATCTAAGGGTAGGACTACCACATTGCACCTCTTGGCCTTGAACTTGACCTTTGACCTTGACTTACTGCCATATGTCTGTCTGTCTGTATGTGGGTGTGTGGTTGTGTATATCCACACCATAACTCGATAACAAAGACAGATAGGACAATCAAACTCAGCACAGATCTTGACCTATCCTGGTCACCCATTAATTTTGGGGTCAAAGGTCAAGGTGGCAGGGCTACCTGCCATGTTTATGAAGACATCCGGCGTGGGTTTGCATGTTGCTTGAGTGTATTGTAGTTACCATAGCTTTTACTCATGAGCAGTGCCACAGAGCTGCTAGCGTATAGCTGTAGACTCTAAGTCTCTTAATATCACGCTTTATGTATTAAACCATTTGACCAGTCTCCTTCTCATCAAAGCTGTCCTTGTGCACTCTTTTATGACAGTCTTGAGGGACAGGTGCTTCAGAAAAACTACTTTCCTGGCAAAAGATAAGAAAAAGGCCCACACACAGCACTGGAGCTTTCAGCTAAAGCGTTTTATTAAAAAGAAAATGTTTGAGTGTGACAAGCATCAAAATAGGTTGACCTAAGGAAGACCTTTGCCAGACTGAAACACCTGTTTAATAATAATGTTTGGCTGGCAGGGTTCAGACAGCGTACAGGACCTTTTAACACCAATCTCCTGCTTGCACCTGACAGATGTAACTACACCTCATTAGAGGCGCTGCAAGTTCTTGTATTTATTATATCTATTCAGCAATGTTCGAATCAACTAGAAGACTAAATTATTAAATCCACTACCAGGTCAGTTTGCCCAAAATATGATGTGGTCCATGGTGATGCAATGATGTCCTAAAAAACATAGCCTACTTTCTGATCTAATTTCAAGATAACTTTGAAATACAGCCAACGCTATGTGTGAAAGTGATAAAGGCATATTGTGCATAACTTTTTAGCTGTTTGCTGTTACTAAAGTTACGTAATGTTGTCCTCTTTCTGTGCTTCGTCCATTAGGGGTGGCTTTTATTTTTGGGACGCGTCTGTCGGGACCAGAGGAGCACAGCAAGAAGGAATGGGGAAGACAAGAGTGCATTTGTTTTTCCCTCACTGTGTACAGAACGAGATGTAGAATATCGAAAGGTTGAGGAGGCGGTCAGCCATCAGCACTCCATCCTAGTGTTGCATGATCCTCTGCAAGTGGACTGTCCATCTTTTGGTGTGATCATCCTTGTACAAGTGCATCATTTTGATCGATCATTTTTGGACTTTTACAGACACTAATATTGTGCAACACTAATGCTGTCTTTGAAAAAAACAAAAAAACAAACGATGTGTCTGATTTTATGGCTCCAGAGTTGTACAGGAATTCATGGCTGCATTTCAACTTGTTTACTTTTTCTGTGCCTCTTCGCCGTTTGGATAAGCCAAAGTAGACTGCAGTTGCTTTTTGTTCTTGTTTGAAAATGCCTAAATTAATTTTATTTGATCCCAGATTGATATTTAAGTCTCAGTCGTCCGTCCACTTTGCTACACTGAGCTGATGTTTGCTACCTTTCTGCATATTTTATCTGCAGCTAAATTTCCCCCTCAAGCAAAAGCGCAAAAAAAAAAGGCTTGAGACTGATGGACTTCCTGTTTTGCTGGACTTAATTCTTCACCCCCCTCACTTTATCTAAGGCTGAATAATTTACCAAAATCGCTTTAGCCCCTGAGAACCAAATGCATAGCTGCTGATTTCAAGCAGATCATTGATAGAATATGTCTATGTTAAAGTAATAAAACCCCTGAAGCAGACAGCTAAGAACACATTAGCTCTTTACACTGGTACTTGGTTATGTCTTAATATCTCTACTTTTTACAATTACGCTTTAGATTTAATACAACATGTTGCAAAAACTAAAAAGATAAAGGAATACAGGTCTCAAGCTTGAAAAAATAATGCATGTGTAGTGTTCTTTATGTGCATTTCTTACGCATTTGTTTGCTTATAATATTTTCTCTCACACCTGGCTTTAAGTTCTGCTGTTTTCTTGTGTTACTATTTGTATTATTCTGTTTTTACTGCGATTTTGCTTTGCCCCATTTTTGCTTGTCTGTTAATGGTCTATTTTGTTTGTTTTTAAACTATGTTAAGTAACTTATTTCACTTGTACAAACATGTTGATATTTATTATCATTGTACATATGTCCTTATTTTTTATATGTGTACATATACACAAATAAAAATAGAGATATACTTTGGGTGTGAGTCTGATTGCTGTAGAGGAAGTTACACACAGTAAGTACGAATGAAGCAAGCGGCAACCTCTGGGGCTGAAAATTAATTCATTGCTGAGGTGCCAAAAACTGCAGTTCCTGGAGTGGCCACTTGAGGCTGGCTCCTGAGTCGATTCTCATAGACTCGCATGTTAAAATGTCCAACCTTACAGCAGGAATAAAATACGGAAGCCCGTTTCCGCCAGTGAAAAAATGCAAAAAGGAAGAAAAGTCAGTCATGGTGATGAGAAAGTAATACCGTTAAGTCATAATTACTAGATAAAAAGTCCTAATTATGAGATAAAAAGTCACAATTATGAGAAAAAAAGTCCTAATTATGAGATAAAAAAGACAGTTATGAGATAAAAATGTATAATTATGAGATAAAAAGCCATGAACACAAGATAAAAAGTCATAATCATGAGATAAAAAGACATAATTATGAGATAAAAATGTATAATTATGAGATAAAAGGACAATTATGAGATAAAAAATTTATAATTACGAGACAAAAAGTCATGATAATGAGATAAAAAGTCATAATTATAAGGTAAAAAGCCATGAGAACGAGATAAAAAGTCATAATTAGAAGATGAAAAGTCAAAATTATGAGATAAAAGTCATTATTATGAGATAAAAAGTCATAATTATAAGATAAAAAATCATTATTAAGAGATAAAATGACATAATTATGAGATAAAAAGTTATTATTACGAGATAAAAAGCCATTATTATGAGATAAAAAGTCACATTTATAAGATAAAAAGCCATGATTACAAGATAAAAAGTCATAATTAGAAGATAAAAAGTCATAATTATGAGAAAGAAAATGCACATGCACTATGTTTGTACAAACAGTGTATGTTTTCTCTTTTTCCCTACATTTTTTCAAGTGTAAAAAGATTCTGTATCACAATGCAAGCTCACAGGTCTTTTCCACACACACACACACATACATATATATAATTTTTTTTCAAAGCCACATTAACACAAATTCTTGTGATGTATTTTGCTCCCTGCAACAATGCACTAATTTAATATTTTAAGGCTATACCATGCACTCATGAAGCCACTTGTAATAGGAACCGTTCCAACACTGGACAGCATCATTTGTGTAGCTGGACCAGCGAGGCGTTCATGGACCCTTTTCTCTGATGGTACAACTGAAGCACATGCGCATTTTCTTTCTCATTAATATGACTTTTAATCTCATATTTATGACTTTTTTATCTCGTAATTATGACTTAATGGGATTTGTCTTTCATCACCATGACTGACTTTTCTTCTTTTTTATGTTTTTCACTGGCAGAAACGGGCTTCCATAATTAAATATGTGCACAGCCTGGTACAAAAAAAGACGACTTAGGTCTCTGAAGACCTCTGCCGGGGGTACTTTTTTATGTACGTCACTGTTTAGGTTGCATTGAGGTTTATAGTCATTCATAATCAAGATAATTACGGGCATGGCAGCTTTGATGGCAGGTGGATGCCGACGTAGGATAGTCCGTGACTCCGACACGTTTGCAGCTCCACTTACACTCCTCCTCTTCGCTCGTCTTTGGATTTGCCGGGAGTTGGGAGGAGTCAGGTGCTGACGAGATGCCGACGGCCGGAGCCTCCACACTGTGGCCCAGCTCCACGATCGATGATTTTGGTTTGTGTTCCACCTCAATATTCCACGGGGAACAGTTTACCTCTGCTCTCATGAAGAACATCAGGGAACTGTTTTGCAGTAGTTTTTGTTGCATACGTATCTGTATCTTCAAACCATAAACAAGGAAGTGAATTTGGTGACATACATGCATTACGTTTGCGCTGGGGACTGCTGTGATTGGTGGAACTCACGGGAGGCGGGACAAAATTGTGGAAAAGTCGCGGTGATTGGACAAAATTGCAAGGTCGTGCAGAATTCATGGAGATTGGTTGAATATGAATTAATTGTTGCGATCGCAACATCGCAAATTCCTGGAGGGACTGTTTGTCCTATGACGTCATGATGATGAATTGAAAAGGTAGTATGATGTGCTACAAACTGTTGTCCCATTCCTACTCGGACCATTTCCAGCCCTCGTACCCTCTATAGCACTAAATCACTTACCAGGTGGCGTCAGTTACATCTGTGAGGGTTCATTGCTGAGCGCTAAGAGTGGAGATCAGGACTGGACCTGAGCTTCAAACCCACCGTTTAGTAAACCTCTGGGCGACACTGTAAAGGGTCTGTCCATCTTTATATGCACTCTATGGCACAAAGCTCAGTGCACTGTTCACTACCTGGATCTCCCTCCTGAAGGAAACAACTTACCAAGAACTGTTGACCTATAGTCTTGCCAGACACATTAGCAGTTACGTCGAGATTGTGCTTATTAACTACAGACAGTGAAACACAGCGAGCAATAAAGCAGAAAGTTTGAATACTCTCCGCAAATGAGCAATAAAAAAAGAAGATCCAGCGTATCATCATTCTCTGCCCCCAGATATTTGTATCCAGTTACCACTTCAGTGCAGTTAATAGCTGCTCGTTAGTGTGCCTTCCCACTCACCGTGAAATCAGAGATCATTTCTCCATTTTCTCGGTGTTTATCTAAAGAAAAAGGACGAGCCTGACACCAATTAACCAACTCATCCACACATGTGCAATGCTTTGTTTCCCTGCTCTGTGATGAAACCGACGATCGGATCAGCAGCACCAAATTTAACATTGAAAACATCTGAGAACACATTGCCTTTGGGAGCTTAAATTATACTGTTGAATGGCAGTCAGGATATCTCAGGCTCTGTTGCTTCAATCTTGATCATTTTTTCTTAAATCTAAGTCAGCATACGGTATTTTGCTAATACCATTTGGCCAGAATAGCCCTTAGCCCCTCTTAGAGTGTGAGTCCCAGACAGAAGTACTTGTACCTGAGTGAGTACTTCTGCACATCTGGCAAAACATCTGACTTTTAACAAAAGCTGTCGACATATCTGAGTTTAGAAGTTAAACAAAACTGGATTTCCACTTGGTGTGAGGCTGATCTTATAAATATATTTACTGTCACAACAAACATGAGTCAAGTGTAGCGTTTGAAAGTGTTGAGAGTGAGAATGCATAAAGACTTCGAGCAAAAAGGGCTGGATAAATGGTTGAAGCATCCTCCTTCAGACATTCAGAGTGGCAAAAGTACAAATAAAAACATGATTTTACAAATGAACAAAGAAAGAAAGTAATAATATCCACATTCAGAATTACAAATAGTGTTAAATGACACTGAATTTAATTGTCAATTCAGAACAGCACATTTGTGGTGTCATGAAGCGTTACTTGAGGGCAGTGGTGGCCTAGTGGCTTGTGAAGCGTACTTGTAACTGGTGGGTCGCCGGATCGCGTCCGCGGACTGGCAAGAGGCTGAGTCACCACCACTGTGGGGTCCCTTAACCCCTGACTGGTCACCGGGCGCTTCCGCAACAGCAGTTAGCTAAATGGTAGCATCAGCACTGGCCACTAGCATCTCCTAAACAAGCCTGGGTCAGTTGAATGTGGCAGTGCTGTTTGAGTTAGCATTAGCAGTTAGCTAAATGGTAGCATTGGCACTGGGTACTACCTGAATGTCTCCTAAACGGGCCTGGGTCAGTTGAACGTGGCAGTGCTGTTTGAATTAGCAGTTAGCCAAAGGGTAGCATTGGCACTGGTCACTACCTGGAGTGTCTCCTAAACGGGCCTGGGTCAGTTGAACGTGGCAGTGCTGTTTGAATTAGCAGTTAGCATTAGCACTTAGCTAAATGGTAGCATCGGCACTGGTCACTACCTGGAGCATCTCCTAAACGGGCCTGGGTCAGTTGAACGTGGCAGTGCTGGTTGAATTAGCAGTTAGCATTAGCAGTTAGCTAAATAGTAGCATCAGCACTGGTCACTACCTGGAGCATCTCCTAAACGGGCCTGGGTCAGTTGAACGTGGCAGTGCTGTTTGAATTAGCAGTTAGCATTAGCACTTAGCAGTTAGCTAAATGGTAGCATCGGCACTGTTCACTACCTGGAGCATCTCCTAGACGGGCCTGGGTCAGTTGAACATGGCAGTGCTGTTTGAATTAGCAGTTAGCATTAGCACTTAGCAGTTAGCTAAATAGTAGCATCGGCACTGTTCACTACCTGGAGCATCTCCTAGACAGGCCTGGGTCAGTTGAACGTGGCAGTGCTGGTTGGATTGTGTAGGAGCAGTGTGAACTGGCACTAGGGGGGTTGACTCTGGGACGCCAGAGTTCACCTCCTAGCCTCCTGGAGGTGTCGTGGGACTAAGTAGGAGGAACAGCGTTGAAGGGAGGTTTCCACCTGATGACCCCCAGAGATGTGTTAGGAATCACTGCTCACTGGTAGGTATAGAGACAGATTAGGGATCCTAGGTCCTTCATTGAGGGTGAGTCCTTTTTTTGTCTTGTGTTTAAATTAACCCACACAGTCTTTTTACAACTGGTTTCAAATTACTCTTACAGTTTCCACCATCTCTGAACGAACCACAGCATTACAGTTCCACAGAGCTCTGGCCTGTGGACATACCGTCAGAGCTGATGATGACATTGGCCACATAAACCTCACAATGTGCTGGAGTTTCCAGCTGTTGTGAGAACATTGCAGTCGACAATAACAACAGCCCCCCCAGTTCCTCAGATGCTGGGAATGCATCAAAACTCCTGTGTTCACTCTTGCAACGAACAGCAGAACATTCGATGTGCTTTTTGATCATGGCGGAGACATTTTAGAGGTTGGAGAAGCAGCTTTGGTGAGTAAACAAACTTGGCAGATTGTGAGGCAGCTGCTCATTTGGAAGGGCTCAGGCAGTGAGGGGGCAGGATGAAGCCAATATGTCACTCCTCAACTATCGGTAACCTAGTGTAAAGGAGATTTTCACCCCATCAGATCTTTATAGTAACCTTTACCTTTCATCAGTTAGCTCTATAATATTGACACTTTTAAGTCGGTGCAAAAAACATCATAACTCACAAGCCCCATTTTTTTTTAAAATAGTCAATGATAAGAAATGGGCACTTGCAAAATTTTGCAGTTAAAACTTTTGAATTCCAAAACAAGACATGCAGTTCAAGCCTGAGAGATCTTATTCTGGACAGGAACTCCTGCACATAAGTGGATATTTCACCTTTGATTGTCAAGAGTCGTTTCATGTCCCCAACCTGTGCCGCAAAAAAACATCAGCAGCAGTGAAGCTTCCGTCAAATTGCGCATCCTCATCTGGTGTCAACAGAAGAAGGTACATGCTTCATGTGGTCGGCAGCCCCAGCTGTGGAACGAGGCTCACAGTTGCTTCGTTGCTTCTGATCTCGGTGTACTCAGCTGCACCACAGACTCCCAAACCTCACGAAAGGGGAAGCTCTGTGTGTGTGTTTGAGATTGTTTGTGTGTGGGGAGGGTTTACTGGGCTTTTCAACAATAGACCACGCTTCACCCACTTGTTTGGGCTTACACATTTGTTCGGGCTCACAAAGCCTCCTTTGAAACCATTGCAAACCACATGAAAATATGGTAATTCATGGTTAAATGCATTATTAATTGCCTTTCCCAGGGTGCTATTAATTTTGGTTTCTGCTGGGAGTTGTTTGCAGTGCAACCAGTGTGACTTCAAAGCTTTTATTTACCACAATTTCACCAATAAAAACCAAGTCGAAAAGCCGTGGACACAAAGCCCTATATTCCCATTCTGTTGTGGTCCAAAGCCCGCATCTCTGTTATGTGTGTTTTAAAAGGAATAAGCAAAGTACAGTACATCGCCCTACATAGCTTTCAACAATAAAAGCAGCCATTTACCAAGGCAGAGAGAATCTGACGGAAAGATGTTATTGCTTATTTTATGGGAAATGCAGGATCTGGTGTTTCTGAAGCTTTGAACCAACAGACTGCGAGAGGGATGCAGTCAAACTCCAGCTGTTTGGTTTCAAGACAGCCACAGCAGATGGGGCCCTATAGTCAGGGGAAGTACATGCAATCCAGCTGGATCCCTAGAAAAAAAACAAACAAACAAACAAAAAACGCTTTTGATTTTTGGCTTGCTTCATCAATGCGTCTGAAAGAAGCATCTGGGCTCAGTATCAGACTAAATAGCGAGGAACTGATATCATGCACTTGAATTTAATACGTCAATAAATCTGCTTTCTGTTTTGTATTTTGGATGGTCACGTGTTGGACGGTCACGTGGTGTTCCGTCTGTCACTTCTATTGGCCAATTCATATTAAACGAGTTCCGGTCTCTTCCAAGCAGTTAAAGACACGGAAGTTAGTCCCTTCAAACGATACAGTTCCTCCATTATTATCGACATTTTTAACAACTGTGTCGGTTAATTTCGCATTTTACACGTTTTTTAAACACGAGCGCATACTGCACTGCGTGTTTTTAAGTCGCATAAGTGTTGTGTACGAGCATGGTTGACTTTTTCCGCGGAGGGATCCTTCCGCAGCCGCTGGCTCCGGTGTGGAGGGTGATTTGAATCGCTCTCTGCTCCTTTTTTTAATTTTTGTTTTATGCGAACGTATGTTGAGGTGCCAGCAGCGTTTTTATGACAATTGTATACACACGTTTTTATATATGTTTTAAGGGCAGACGTCCACATTATTTAACTTAAATTTACAAGGTAGGTGTTTGACTTGCTGTCAGTCCATCATGTTTAACGCTACGGTTAGCTAACGTCTAATGTGGAGAGAGGAGTCCTTACAAGCTAGCGTTAATTAACACTTGTGTTCGTTTTATTTTTACGAGTTAGTCGACAGTAATAACGTAACGTCGCAGGTAGAACCGATAAAACGTTCCCCAAAACTATTTCAGTAAGTTATTGATTAAATAAGCGCATTTATTATGAAGCGCAGGCGCAGTGTTTTGAGTTAACCGACCTCAGTATGCTTCCTTATGTTTACCAGGAGTACCTAGCTAAGTGTGTTAGCATCCTGCTAAAGTCAGGGGAGCCTTACTTTTTGCAGCTTTGTGGACTTTCAGATGACGATTTGTTAAGACAAAATGTTAAATTCAAGTTGTTGTGGCCTACACGCAATACCTCATGTGTTATGGAAATGCATGTGGCTGATTAGCCGTCTCTTGTCATCCCCTAGTAGCTTGTGTTAGCACCGTACACCTCCTTTGTGGTTCACCTGCTCTTAAATTCTAACATTTACTCATGTTGTCATTGCAGATGGCCACAGTAGAGATGAACACTGCAGGTCCTAATGGAGAGCAGAAGGAGAAAATGGTGTCTCCCTCAGAGGAGGCAGCCCCCTCTGTTTTAAATGAATCCTTACCGCCCCTGAATTTCTCTGCGCTCACACCTTCTCAGTTTGGCATCTCTATCCAGAGTTTCACCCCAGCATCATCATCAAATTGCAAAGGTGAGAGGACTGTTATTTATCTGGTGCCAAGTTGCTGTTGCTTACACATAGCCTTCATCAAACAGATTTTATTTCCTCACTGGTAGAGGCAATTGGGAAACTAGATACAGTATTTGCCACAGGGTTTGTTATAAACTGTAATATTCACATTTAATCCATCCAAATATAATCAAGAAAGCACCACTCTTGCTTACAATCTGAGATAATATTGGTCAAGACATAGTTTGTTCTTCATCCATGTGGTACCTATAAAGTGCAGTCTCCTACATCTTGTTCCAGATAAGTCTCGTCTAGCACAAATAAAAGCAAGGCGGAGGTCCAACATCGGTGTCCGCGGTTCTCCAGAGACCAATTCCCTCATCCGCTTCATGGCACAACAGAGAACGAAGACTCCGCCAACCTCCCAAACTCCTGAGGTGAGATGATTCTCCGGCTGCACAGCTGGCACCCCTGCTGCATCATGTTGGAGTGTAAGGCAGAGTTCACATTACTTTGGCTTTCTGCTCACTAAACTGAAATATTCAGCGCATGACAGTACAACATACAGTCTCTGCTTTTCTCTATCAGACACACACATGGACTGTCACTGCCACAACTACATGCTGTGAAAAAGTATTTGACCTCCTCCTGATTTTTTCTCTTCTTTTGTGTGTATCTCATACTAATCTGTGTCAGATATTCAAAGAAATAGCAGCTATTTGTAGATAATGTCCTCAATGTGGATCTGTGGCATCCCCTTAGAAACGGCTTTGTAGCCCTTCCCAGAATGGTATTTTTCAGTCGCTTTCTTTCTCAGCTTTTCTGGCATTCTTTCTGATTTTAGCCTGTTGAGGTACTTGTTAGACCTTTTAGTCAGCCTCCTGCTGCTGAAAATGGTCTGTTGCAGTGATGATTGGATGTAACAGAGCCGGTAGTAATCTTGGATGTGTCTGGTCCAGCAGCAACCAGTTATCAATGCAGTTTGGTGATGTGGAACTTTTTCACAGGTGCCCAGTTATTATCGGATAACCTTTTTGCTTCAGGACATGGATTTATCAAACTTGTATTCGATATTTACTTGATTCATGTTAGTTACTTTGAGGATCTGACACCGTTTAGTTGTCGATACAATTTTTTTTACATACAGTGCGCTGTTATAAAAATTTATCCAGCCTAACTAGGTGACTACAGATTTTATTTTATTTATAGAGTGTGAATTGACAACATATGTCATCTAAGCACTTAATATAGTAGGATGCAGACCTTATGAATTTTAAGCAGAGAACCCAACAATCCAGAGTTGCCTTTGGATTCCCGATGAGCAAGCAGTCAGCGACGATGGGAATCACACCACATTAGCATGTCAATTTCACGTAGGAGCACAGAGAGATATTTCGATTTTTTACAATCTGTTTAATTATTCCATAAAGATTATTTGAGCTTTGCCTGCAGTACTTTTGGATAATATTAAACGTTATGTTAACAGAGCCCCCCTCACGTCAGCTTCAGTAAAATTAACATATCATGACCAGACAGCAGACAGGCTGTCATGTCCGACTTGTCTAACACATGTAATACGCAGCTGCATACGTCGGATTGCTGCTGTTTTGTGTAGCACTGAGCTGCTGTGTGAAGCGTTATCAGCACAAAGTCGATATCGTCAACAGCTGATTTATGCATCAACATTAGCATAATGCAGCAAATGAACTGAGCAAAACCGAAATTGATGGAGCTCCTGCTGTAACAGTGCAATTTGAATGACAGAATGACTTCCGGGAAATGGTGCTGAATAAAGCGGTATTATGTACAAGGGATTACAGTGGCGCTGAAAAGTTTGGCAGCCTGCCACATGTGGATGATTGAAGCAGAAATACTTTTTCAGGTTTTGTCGAGATCAATTAGCCTGTGCTATTTAATGTACATTATGACTTAGAGATAACTGAAATCTACATGCAAACCTTAATTCAGCCGTACTCATGTATGTGTATAAACAAGTGTGGCTAAGTTCACATTCACACGGTCTTACATTAAACTCCATTTCATTGGTCAACAGCCTGTGTCTTATTGGTAATATCAGCAGTTAGATTTGGTTTTTATTCATGATTATGTTGGAAGTGCAAATGTTTAATTTCATGCAGTAAAGCAGCATTCCTTGGTGAAAAGACTGTCCATTGCATCTGGGTAGCCGGGCTCTTTGTGGCTTGTCTTTGATAAAAAAAACACTGGTGTGAGTGAACACACAGGATGATCCGAATAATCAGCCCTCTTCAGACATGGAGTACGTAACATCGCTTCTCTGTCAAGCTGTTAAAAGTGACCAGCTTTACACATGGGTGACTTCTGCATAAACGTTCCTCATGGCTTCATGGTTTGACATTGGACCAATTTCCAGCCATTTTTGTGAAATATTTTCTTTTGTGTTGTTATCCTAAAAATCTGTTGGAGCTCGCAGCTTCTGAAGTGTCACTTCCTACACTGTCGTGATTGGTAATCACACGTTATATGAACAAAGTCTTACATCAGCGCTTCATAATGTTGTGCGTGCCTATACATTAGTGTGATTGCAGTCATTAGACTTTTTAAATGCTGAAAGTGAAAGTACTAAGTCCCCCTTAGGAAGATTGTTGGTGTTACTTTTTGTTCAAGAAGTGAGCAGAGTGCTTATTCAGACTTGAGAGCAAAAGGTGAAATTGCTGACAGATTAATGGAGAGAGGTGTAGGCCTGAAAGGGGCTATATTGTCTTCACAAAACAAGTCTTGAAAGATCAATGCAGAGAGAAAGGTCAGGCCAAGTGAAAGTGTAATAATGTTTAAATCCCTTTCTCCTCTGCCATGTTGAATACATTAACATGTAGCACAATATATTACTGCTTTTTGGAATATTATGAAGTAACAACCAACAGAGAACTTGTTAAATTGATACCTCACTCAGTATTTCATTATCCAACACTTACATCATGTATCCCCGAGAGTCTGTTGTTAAATATTTTTGGTTTTCATCTTAAGAGAGTGTTTCAGTCACAGTGTCCTCAAATTGTAAGCATCCAAAGAACGATAGCATCCACTGACACTTTCCAAGTGGTCTGAGAGGAAACAAGACTTCTGCAGCTACTCTTAACTCCATTTTCAGACATTAGAAAATCTAACCTGTGATGAGAAGTTTAGCCCATCATGGGTTTTTTCACCCAGAGCTGGAGAAATAGTATGAACAGCAAAGTCTGCAGTAAGACTACGATGGAGGACTTTCACTCAGGAAAGTGAGATTTGCATTTCAGATGAAGCTATAAATGAATGTTGGCTTTAAGCTTGACTATCTTTGTGCATCTGAAGTGCATGCATGTGTGGTGGGAGGGGCCTTTTCCAGATTTCTGCTTACTGCAGCTCTAAGATATAGCATGATTCTCGTTTCTTACCCTGTAGGACGGGGGGTGAGCACTCAAAAGCTAAGTTTGTGGAACAGGTCTGCTCACAAGCTCAAATGTGCTAGGGATTCAAAGGAAAACGGTGCGTTTAGTCACATGTTGGCAAGACGATGCGTGTTTGGAGCTCAGTGAGCAGATAATGGACAGTTAAGAGCTGCAATATGTTGCCAAAGTGGTTGAAGACGTTTCTGCGGACTTTGGGTTCTTTTTTCCACTGTGATAATGACAAATTCTCGAGTCAGCATGGGGTGAGTCTAATACTAAAGGGATCGGCTTTGCACCAGATTTCACACAAAGCAAAGTGTGCTATTAGAGTGAATGGTAATGACAGACAATTCTCAATCATGTGGCTTCCTGTGACTTTCCTGTTAGATGATGCTCAGCCAAGCAAACCATAACACTCCTGGACTGTGTGTGGAAGGAGTATGTGATAGATGGGCTGCCTCTCAGTAATACCACTTTTGTAATTTCAGAAGTCTATGACCTGTCAAGCTGCATCACTGAGCAGATATGTTTATTTTTGCTGTCTCAACTTTCAGCTTGTCAGAAGTAGCCCCTTCCTTCCCCGGGTCTCCTCCACTCTGAGGCAGAAGATGGCCTCCTTCCAGAGCCTGATGGATGTGGAGGAGAGTGACGCTTGTGATCCAGTGCCAACGCAGGACAGCAACACTGGAGGATGCATCAAGACAAGAGATTATCTGTCTGGTGAGGCTGCCTCATTGCCACAGGATTAATAGTTTCATTTCTCAGTGAGGATCTATGCCAGTAGGATTTCTTTATGATGTCTGGAGGCACCGTTCAAAAGCAGTGGATTAATGCATTGCACAGTATAAGCCTGACTGTGACAACATCTTGCAGCAGTCGTTTCTTCTGAGCCTGGTCATCTTCTTAAATGGGCCATTTCCAAGCTGTTTGTTGCTGTAGTGAGACTTTATCTCCCCTCCTTTGATCAGTTTTTTTCCCCAAGCTGCGTTTTTTTTTAAATGATATGTTTATTTGATATGTGATATTTTATTTTTATTTAACTGAGGTGTCCCCAAGTCCCAATTGTTTTTGTATGTTTATATAATGTGCCTTTTTGATGGCTGTTTTTTTTTTACCCCCCTCACAGATGGAAACAGCCGTGGTGGAGGGAAGGAGAACAACCCACCGATGATGCCCACACCCAGCAAGAGGAGGCGTCTGGGCCCCCTCGACAGCTGCAATGTAGAGATTAAAGAGGCCAGCACTCCTATCCTTCACTCCAGTTTGAAGGAGCAGGAGGTACACTCACTCTGACTCACTCACTTACTTGACTGCTGTAAATAATTTAACTAAAAGGTTTTACCTCTCTGTACTTGGCTTCCATTGAATCTGCCGATTATTTTTAACTCATGTGAGTACTAGATTTTAGTGTTAAACAGGATTTTATGCAAGCCTCTAAAAAGAGAAAACACAAGCACTCTCAAGCAAATCCAAGTTTGTGCTGTTTGTACAAGTGCTGGCTATTAAGGTCCACAGGTGGATGAAGAACCCGCAATGCTGGTTGTGATGCAACGACCACTGACATCGAGGAAGACTGTAGAAGAGGCCCAGGCTATGCTTATTTCCTCACCCCTTTATGTTAGCTTTGAGCTCAATGCCTGTTCCCCTTCTAAGAACCTTCAGGTTAGGACTCAGCTGTAACACACACATGGAAACGTTAGAAATGTTAGGAGAAAGTGGTGCAGACCTTCAGTGATCCTTCCACAACAGTCATGATAACGTCATTTGAGCATCACATTGTCTTTACCATGATTCACACCCAGCAATGAGCTGCTGGAACCAGATCCAGAAAGAAATTTTTAAACTGCCAAAGTGAAGTGATGCAAAATGTAATGTCAGCTAACCAAGACACAGTTTTGTGAATGAAATATGGAATGGCCTTTGCCCTCAGGCTCAGCGTAGCGCACTTCTGTTGCAACACGGTGCAGAGGAGCAATCAAATGTGTCTCAGCTGTAGCCACACGGCAGGTAATAACCAGGCACACCTATGATAGTGGTACCCTGCTTTAGAGTTAAGCCACGCTTGTGATAGTCTCCTTCCTCAACCAAGTGCTGTCTGGCTTTAAAGTGCTCAACATGTGTGATCACGCAGGCAACTAGAAATCGTGCTTCAGACTTACAAATGTTACCATGTCAGCTCTCTGGTTCGGAGTGTTTTTTTCCACTCCTACATTGCTGTTCTGGCTTTCATCTAGCACATAACAGCCTCAGCCTCTGATCTTTTCCATGGCCATTTTGGAGAGTATTTGTTGTGTTGAACTTCTGCTCATGCTTACTGAGTATTTCCCGCTCTGCTGATCAGTCATGGATCAGTTTTAAAAATTGCAAGGAAAGAAATGTGGAGCAGACAGACTGTGAGCTGATTAGATGAATTTATTAAGATAATTTCACACTCCAGTGTCCTTCAAGATTTTATGTTCTAAAATGTATGCCAGTGTTGGATAAAATGCAAATGTCTTCTACTTAACAACATGTTCTGTAAAGCTCCTTGAACTACAGTCCAACAGAATGAAGGATCTCATATATTCTCTCTTAAAAGGGTGGTGTCTTTGAACTCCAAAGCCCCAGCCAACCACCGCCTGATAATCCTGCAGCCGCTTCACCACCCCAGCGTTACTCCCCCTTCATCATCCCGTCTCTCCCCTCTCTGTTGGAGATGAAGCCTACAGGTAAACACACGCTGCTCTCTGTGGCCTTGCTACAGTATCTGGCCTTTCATCTTGGTTTAGCCTTGCCTTTGAGGCTCAGTGCAGTGTTATGCTTGTTCCAGGTTAGCTTAGTCTGCTAGGCTGCATTGTTGTGTTTTCACAGAAGAAATTTATGTTCAGCTGTTTTGTGCTACATGTGTCATGAGTTTGAAATGGCTGGCTGATGTCAGATGAAGGGTACAGCACCCTTTACTCATTAGCATTGTACTTGAAACAGCAAATTCGGTTGTCCCAATATTTGTATGAAAGTGTAGTTGTGTGAAAAAGCTGCAGCTTCTGAAATTCATTGGAACAATGCAAGTAGGTCATCGTTAAATGTCAGAGACATAGAAACATTTTCTCAGCTTGACTCGTGAAATCCTGGTGTCATAAAAAAATATGCTGTTTTCTTTTTTTTTTTTTAACATTTTCTTTTTTTCTTTGACGAGACTTTTTTTAAAACCATAAATGTAGACATTTTGCTTTTGTGTGTGTGTGTGTGAAGATTTATTTCAGCTTTCATCCCATACATTCAAAGTTTCATTCAATATTTATTATTTCCTAAACGGCTTGCCATATATATATATATATACACATAGTTTAATAAAAAGAAAGAATTTTGTATAAAGAGCAATGTAGATTTTCTTTCTGCCTGAAACATTGTGTAATAAGAGCGGGGAATGCTATATATTTATACATTAAAGGATTTATTTACTATCTTGCAGAAGAGGAAGACTTCACTGGGATGTCCACAATAAAAAAGAAGAAGCGGGTTCGCTTTGGAGGTCCGCTCTCTCCTGAGTTCTTTGATAAGGACCTGCCCCCGAGTACCCCATTACAGAAAGGGGCCATGCCGGCCCGAGCAGCCACACCAGGCGGGAGCTTGCAGCTGCGCTCGGTGCTGAAGACACCGCAGAGGAATGAATCCGTTACACCACAATCTCAGCCAGACCTCAGCAGCCCCACCGTGTTTGGCGCCTCCCCTGTGCTCGCAATGCCTCACAACTGCAGAATCCCATCTGAGGGAGAGGAGACTGAGGAGAAGGTTGGAAAGGTAGACAAAATGCCAGGATCATTTTAGTATTGCCAGTATTTCTGTGGTGGCAGGATGATGTTTAGACAGTGCATGTCATGAAATTGTAGTTACCACAGTAAAATTTAGCCCATCATGGGCCACAAACATCCAAAATATTTTCTTTTGTTTTTGTTGTTACATACATGCTGACAGACCCCAATTAGGGCTGAACAGTTATTCAAATCAGAATCACAATTTGTAACAATGCAATTACCAAATGAGTTTAGAACGCACGAGGTGAGACTATTCAATAATGAGATTAATGCTGTAACAAATTTTATTTAATTTGGGCAGGGTGAAGCGTTCAGGGGTTGTTTATGCTGCCAGTTGTTCAGTGTATACGGCGTGATTCAGGCTGCACACAGTATTTCGACTAACATAAACCCTGTGTCATTATTTAGAAGTATTTACATTCTGCAGCGTGTCTGATCCAAGATTTAAACTATCCTGTCAGTGGCTTTCCAAATTCCTGTCGTCCTCCTTGTGTGACAGTCACTATTTTGGATGGTGTCTTGTAGTAATGCTCCAACACATTTCAAATCTATTACACAGTGATTACTTTAAAAAATTATATCTTAAATCAAATCATAGTTACAATGTCAGATATTTTCCCCGTATTAAGCCACAATGTAAATGTGTTTATCTGCTATCTGTCTCATAGCAAGATATGATGCACTATCTTGTCTAGACTTTTCATCTTATAATCAACACTGAACAACATTGTTTGTTTTTGCTTTTTGATCCTAGATTGTTTTTCCTTCAATGGAGGAGACTGACTCTGCAGGTACAAGTGGTACAGATTGATTATTACATTTTATTAACCCTGAGAGACGTACCTTACTGTCTCCAGTGGAATGCAGCTTTTTGTGATAACAGCTCTTTCCATTTGCTGCCTTTTTAGAATGTACGTGGGATGCCCAGCCGCTGAATTTGAACAGCGCTTTCCACGAGGAGTCTCTTTCTCAGATTGTGACAGGTGAACTGCTGTCATGGTTTTTTCCCCTTTTCATTGTTGCCTGCTGTCTTCATCTCTCTACTGCTGCACCGTCCGCCGTCTCCTGACAAATCTGAGAGTGTCAAACAATAAGGCTCGCCAGAATTGAAATTTAAGTTTGTTGTGTGTGTGTGGCTCAGTCAGGTCAGGATTCTCATTTTGAAGTCAGATTTAAAAAAAACACAGGCTCTATGAATGTAGAAACTGGTAAATATCAGGGAGGTCAGAATGAGCATCGTAACCACTGTTGCACATACAGTTCATTGTTTGTTCTGCTATATCAAGTCCTGTGAAGCATAAGTTCAGTCTCTATTAATTGACCAATCGTCCTGCTAAGCCACAGAATCCAAATTAGTATTGCCTACTGTTCGAGTCTCAAACGGTTGTCATTTCAGCTGTAACACTGTAGATCTTTCCTCAGAACCTGACACCAAACCCAGCGCACCGTCCCAGATGGATGTCCTGGATGAGCCTGCGTTCTGCCCAGAGTTGGAGAAACAAGGTGAAGCCGGCGTTGAAGCTCCAGTTCCAGCCCGATCCACCAACAGAAGAAAAAAGGTCTGCCACAGTTTTTAATTTCTTTTAATTTGTTTTTCTTGGGTACCGTATTTTCCGCACCTTAAGGCGCACCGGATTATAAGACGCAGTCTCAATTACCGGGTCTGTTTCTGTACTTACGCCATATATAAGGCGCACCGGGTTAAAAGGCGCCTGCTAAAATAAGGAAACGCAAGTAAAACAGTGAGTTTGTTGAACTTTACTCTACTACGTACCGTATTTACAAATACACTCACATTACTTTTTGATCAATCTTCTGTCACAAACCCTTCAAAGTCTTCATCTTCTGTATCTGAATTGAACAGCTGGGCAATTTCGCCATCAAGCATGCCGGGTTCCCTCTCGCCATTGTCGGAGTCGGTCTCGATGCCGGGTGGCTGTTCAGCAATGATGCCGGCTTTCGCGAAAGCTCGTACAACAGTCAAAGCAGATACCTTAGCCCAGGCATCCACAATCCATTCACATATGGTGGCGGTTTATCGCTGCCAGCGTACTTAGTGTACGTACTTTACGTAGCTACGTCGGTGGGAAATCGTCCGACAGTGAATGAAGCGGATTGCTTGGAACTCAGTGCACACATAAGGCGCACCGGATTGAAGGGCGCACCGTCGATTTTTTTTTTTTTTAAAGATTTATTTTTGGCCTTTTGTGCCTTTATTAGATGGGACAGTGGATAGAATCGGAAATGGGAGAGAGTAGGGAAGGACATGCGGTAAACGCCCGAGGTCGGAGTCAAACCCGGGACAGCCGCTACGCCTCTGCACTTGGGTCACACGAAATAACCATTAGGCTATCAGGGCGCCCCGCACCGTCGATTTTTGAGAAAATTAAAGGCTTTTAAGTGCGCCTTATAGTGCGGAAAATACAGTACATCATTGTGGGGTCAAAACATGATTTACAGGTAAAATATACAGCACCCTGGCAAAACTTATTTTCCCCTATCTTCAATAGAATCCTGTGAAATTTCCATTTCATTTACCAAGAACATCTGAATTCCTCTAATTGCAGCCAGAGCCAGCACAGGAAGATACCACTGAGGCTCTAACTCGCTCCAGCAGCAGAAAAAGAAAGGTCTGCTATTACCACAAACTGCTCTCAGCTTGATCTCACTTGTAGAAATCTTCGCTTACCCGACAAGATAGTCTTTTTTAATAATTTAGAGGTCTTAACATATTCCAATCTAATCTACTGTTTAATTCCACCGCATCTGAACTTAATCACATCCGGGGATTTTCCACTTTATATGTGTGTGTGAGAGAGCGTGGCTGAGAGGCCGTCTATATAATGCATCCTCAGGCCAACTGTCTGTTCCCCCAGCAGCCGGAGGAGAGTGAACCTGTGAAGAGGTCGACACGGTCTGCTGCCAAGTCCGCCTCTGGGAAGATGAAGGTGAGATGGCTGAGTCTGCTCGTTTGATTTCTCTGTACATCTCTTCGCTGAGGGCTCTGCAGACATGCTTTTTCTGGAAGGCAGTCATGGAGTTGATAGTTACACAATCCATCTACGACTTTCTTCACTGGAGTTAAGGGGAAGATATGTATATTTCCTAGAGTTTCCCCTACACACCATCAGTCATTCTCACCACCGTAAATTAATTTATACAGTTGTGCCTCATTGTTTTGAGTGAAGAGGCTACACTGCTGTCACAGATAACGGTATAAACCAGTCTGACAAGGCAAAATAATAGAATGTTTCCTTGCTCTTATATTGTAGGGGTGTTACAGTACATCTTTTCGTCCCGAATTATTCAGAACTAGCCATCTCGGATCGGCACGCCCTGTGATCCAAAGAATTACTGTCAGAATAGTAAATTTATGTCTGTGTAATCGCGCTCCCAGAATGGAAATAATAACAGGCTCCACACAGAACTGCTATAGCATGACAGTAGGGTTAGCTTAAAAAGCTGGGCAGACGCTGCAGCTTTTATTAATCTCGTATATGTTAGCACACGCTACTCATTCTAATAAGTCAGCCAGCCACCGTGTGGAGCTGAACGCACAGCGGACGAGCACAAGTGCAAAGCCTCTGGTTCGCAGTAAAGCTTATTCAAATGAGACGGCTGTGTCCTCGGTGGTGGAAAAATTAGAGAACGGCTGCGTTACTTTGTGCATTTCTGAAGCTAAACAACATCATAATGGATGTTTTTTATGTTATTCGTCTGATGTTTGAAACTATATAGGTCGGAATCTTCTGAAGCATTCCTGACATTCGAGTTATTTATTTTTCTTTCCTTAAAATATGCCAGCATTTGAGTGCCTTGGCTGCTTCGGTAAGAATCATAGCCCATTAGCCAACCAACTGTTGAAGGTCTTCATTTTTCTAAATATGTGACGAAATATTTTTCTGTGCATTTCTTTTGATTTCTCTGCTGAGCTAAAAATGCACCAAACCATGGTCTCAAAACCGACGCATTAATCACGACTGTTGCGCCCCTGTTATATTATGACCCCCGTAGTCATGTTCTAGGGTAAGGCAGGTAATATACTACTACTTCTACTTTCTTTGTCAACAAATCCCTTGAAAAAACAATGTGCTAGTCCATAATTTAACTTTACAACTTACCTAGCCTGTCTGTAGCACTCAGCCCTAAGCCCATATCTTCCTACACAACAGTTATGTTAAAAAAAAACAACCTTATATTTAAAAAATGGTCAGAATAAGCATAGCACAGTATTCAAACAGGAGATATAGTGTGTATGCTGGCAGCTGTTTTCTGTGGCAGATGTGTTGACGGCATAGACTTACTACTAAACATATCCTTTGCACCAATTTCGACAAGATTAGTAAATAAATGGGATAATTGCAATTAATTACAGCCACATTGTTCCGAGTGGAAGGTTTATCTGGTCTGCAGTGTGGCACGTAGTTTGCAGTTTCCAATAAATTCCCCAATGCTTCAAACCACTTGTAGCCTGCAGCCCAGATAGCTCTAGATATCCAGACTGGCTCACATCACTACTCACTATTACTGAGCTTGCAGTGTCTGCCTTTGTAGCAGCATTGCAGTTCCTTTTCTTTAACATAAAGGCTCCCAGCCAGGACTGTGTTTCGATCTAAACGGGTTCCTGTTGGTCAACATCGCCAAATAACTTTTTGCTTCTGCCATTTCACTCTGCAGAATGTGAGCAGAATTGATTAAATTTATGTGGCGTAGTGTGTAGATGCTACTGCAAAGCTGGAAAATGTCATTCAGGAACCTGACAGGAGTTAATACGCCCTCAAAAATTCAACGGTATATCTCAAAGGGTTTATCTTGATCTTGAATAATGTCATAATTAAAATACATTTACCCCAACAACATGTGCAACATAGAATCACTGTAACTCCAGGTATAATGTAAACCCTGTCAAGATGAGCATTTGTAATTTGTATTATTAGTATGTTTGGGTTTTTTTCACTGCTGATACACAAAGCCACCCGAACTCTCCACTGGAAAGGATGATTATGTACTTATTGAGGAAAGTCAAAAAGTCTGCAACAATCAATTCACATAATCACGTCCCTAGATAATTAGTGTTGGTATTGATTTAGATGCACAACAAATGATCACTCTGCATCTCATATCATAAACGGATGCTGGCCAACTGGCGAACATAATTCTGTATGACAGTAGAAGCTTTCTATTCTACAGATGACCTCCACAGCGGCTCGTCGCTGGAACAGGGACGTGGACCGCTCCCTGTATGGCTCACGTGCGTATGCCTCCAAGAACCCCACTCTGAGTCCCATCACCGAGAGGTTGTCGTTCATCGGTCGGTCTCCAGCAGCACAGCAGACTCTTTTGATGAGCTTCACAGGTAAAATATGCGCCCAGTAACCAACTTTATCTTGCAATGAATAACAGTTATTGGTTTCACTTGTGAGCTGTTGGGTGAAAATATGTTGTCATCTCTTTTTTTTTTTGTTTATTGTGGATTTTTTTTTCACAACATACAATGAGTTTGAATCTGTGGTTGGAGGGTAGCAGGCAGATTCATTCTCCTGAGATTGTGTTGTCCTAATTTCTCCCAACAGACCCCCCAAATCAGGAGACCAGCCTAAACCCTGAGATGGCTACCGACACACAAGTAATTGCTGACCATGCGGTGACAAACGCCTTGGAAACCGCTTCACAAGATTCTTTAACACCTTCCAACTGTAGTGAAGAAAGGGCCGCAGGGAAGGGCAGGAGACGGGTTAGAAGAGGAGGGCTGAAGAAAAGGAAGGCCAGCGTTGCCGACGGTGACCTGACAAGTGAGGAGCCCCAGGATCAGGCGGAGCAGCACTGTGAAGAGCAAACCACTACAAGCGTTGAGGTATCGAGGGGAACCCCTTCAAAACACACTGTGCCTGAACAGGGAGATGTTGACACTGAAGAACTTTGTGGCCAGATTTCTGCAGATGTTCCCTGCACAGACTCAGATGGGAAATCAGAATGTCATGCGCCCACCTCAGACTGCTCAACTTCAGCTGAAGAAACCGACAACACAGAACCAGCACAAACAGAAACCATAAATAGCTCAGTCCTACAGGAGCAGCAGGACCACCTAGAGGAGCACCAAACCAGCCATGAAGGGGAGGAGAAAGGACAGGGAGACCAAGCAGCTAGCCAGCAGGGAAACACTCAGTCAGGCTCTGTTAGCCAGGAGGAAGGAGCTGTAGCCGATGTAGACCTCGCCCCCTGGCAGGCTGATTTCAATTTTGATGATGTGTTCAAACCTGTTGCCACTAGAGGGCAGCGCTCAGTACGCCGCAGCCTGAGGAATCAGAGCAAGGCCGAGCTCAGCAGCAGTGCAGGACTCGCCTGGCTGCCTCGTACCTCCCCGGACTCCAATAAAGAGGCTCGCCGGAGGACCCGAGGCCGACAGCTCAGCGCTGCTCTACCTGCTCAACCTTCACTCCCTGAAGAGGCACAAATCACCTCATGAGATCGTCTGCTTCTCTGAACGAACTGAGATTCAAATGGAGTAACTAATACATTCATTACACCTTCATACATCCCAACTTATTTTCTAAAAATAAAATGAAATGATTTTCGAAAGAAGAGGCTGATTGTTTAGCAGCATTGATGCTTTTGTTCTCTGTGAATTACCAGAGCTGACCAGTCATTTGTGTCCAGTTTCTCTCCACTAACCAAGCCAGTCAATACACTGAGAGCCCAATCATCTCTGCTGACCACCTCCTAATCAATATCCTACCACTCAGCTGGTAATCACAGTGCATCTTCAGCCTCTCCAAAGTCACTGGATCAGGCATCTGCAAGTCAATATCTACTCTAGTAGATGAAGATGGCTGCACTGCATTCACCATATGTCAGCCAGGGCTGGAGTAATGGAATAGTAATAGAGGGAGAGAATGTGCTTTACACACTGAAATCAAACTAATATGCTCAAATAATTCACCTCCTTTGTGATTGCTCTGTTTGTTTGTTTTGTTTTGTTAATACGGTTCAGTTACTATAGTCTAAGTGACTGCTTAAATCTACCTTGAAAGATTCTGCCTCGGATGAAAATGCTTTGGTTCCATGTAAAGACAACACAGTCGAGCAAAATGTGCTCATTTGAACAGATGATTTAGACTCATTTGGAAGGAAGTCATCCAAATAATAAAACGGCCATTGTCTCCACAAATGTGATGTTCCAGCTGTGTGGTCACTCCAGTTCAAGTACAGCAGCTTTCCTCTTGCATAAACCAGGACCTTTTGCCATCATAACCGGATGAATTGCTGTGTACATTACCATTCTGATCTACATTTTGAACACGGCCAAATGCCTGGAAGTAAATTGACCTCTAACCTCAGGTTCAGCCAGTTATAGATTTAAATCAGCTGCTCTTTACCGGCTCCATCCATCTGTCAAAGATGAACGGAGAGAGCAGTAACAAATCGAGTTTCAAATTCAGTTCGCATAGGAAAATTGGCTCCCAGAATGATGCATGACTGTAATCTATCCATCACTGGGTAATTGACTCCCTCCTTTTACATCAAGTCGGAGTCACTTGGCTGAAGGACACCAGAGGTTTCTGGCTCCATAGTGTGCGCCAAGGTCTCGTCTGGATTCCCACTGGAAGACGGATGGACAGAGTCTTACACCCACTGATGTGCTGTGCAGCTGCAGTGGGGCCACGCTGCCATCTGCTGGTGGCTTTTAGAAGTTGCAGGCAACCAGTTACTCATCTGTCAACTTGAGATCAACTAAGAGGATATGAGAGAAGCAACAAAACTGTTGATGCTAAATAATTTAGTAGTTGTGTCAGATGTTTTTATTAGATGGTGCTGGTGTAGATTTTCCTTTTTTTGTTTTTTACTGCATCATGTGGCCAAGTTATGACTGTAGGCCTCACGCCCACTTCCCCTTGTCATTTAAAAACTTGTAGCGTTTTGTGAATCGGCGGTTTTATTGTTTGAGTATACAGCCGAACTGCTTCGCTTCTATACAAGTGGGTGTTGGGTGTGTTGTCTGTGGAGGAGAGAGCGCGGGAGATGGAGAGAGAGAGTGTGTGTGTGTGTGTTGTGTGAGGGGTGTGAAGCCCCTATCCCTGGCAGACGGGCATAGTGAAGACGGCTTAACACAAGAACAATGGGGTCCTTTGACCAAAACGACGCCCCCAAGACATGTGGCCTCCTGTCACCGTGGCAACCCCCCATGGGACAGAGAGCGGGGTGACAGCTGGAGAGGAGGACTTACAAAAATGGAGTCCATTTCTTTCCACTGAAGCTCCCCTGCTCTATATCTTTTCCCTCTTCTCCCTGTCCTCCTCTGCACTGGGCCCTTATGAATGTGGGTTACATCTCACTTTACAGCTTCATGTGATTGACCTTATGGGCTTGGCTCACCACCTACAACTCAGACAAGAAAAACTGAGTTAGAGCCAACAATAAATCAGGTCTTTATGGGCTCTTGTTGCTGTCAGTAATAAGAGAGCATTGAGCTCATTGACAAATACGGGGCAGAGCCACGAGATTTCACACTCACTGTACACTTGATTTTACGCCTCATTTTAAAACGGATGAGCACTTTCTGTACAGACACAAAGAGGCATAATCAGTTATTTGTACTTCCAGATTTAGAGACTTTGGTCTTTCAATTAGTTAATTAGTAGCTGAATGGTATTAAGTTGTCCCGCTGCCTCGGCCCTTTCTGTGCTCAGTGCTGTGAGCTTTCTATTATTGATGCTCAGAGGCACGATCTCTAAGCCCTGCACAGCTCTCCTACGGAGCTAAAGACAGCAGGAGGAGGGCCGCGAAACAAAGGCAGGACAACAACAAGAGAGCCTCGAGCTACTCAGTTTGGTTTGCTGTCTCGGTGTGTCTGCATGCTACAGCTGTGACTGGCTCAAACCTGCTTCAGACAGCTGCCTCTGCACGCAGACCTCAGACAACAAGATGTTCCACGTTTAGTTTAGAAGTGCAGATTTTATGTATGTCATATGAGTTCTGTAGTGTGTAACAGGCACATTAACTCTGTCAAAACGTCACAGCTGTATTTGAACCATTCAAAGCCATCAGTCATGTTGGACTAGACAAGTTCTACTGTTTTAAGTGCTGCTTGTCTCACAACTACAGCAGTGAATAACAGACAGGTGATCTGCAAAGTGTTTTTTTTTTTTTTTGGTTTGTTCGACAAATGTCACTATTTGTTTTTCGCCACGTTTGGTCTTAGAGTCAGGACACACCCTCCCAGGCTCCCGCAATTTATGTGTACAACAACTCTTTGGAAAAAAAAGTGGATCAATTCGCCTAGCTTGGCAGTCTTCTTTCCACGAGACCTGTCATAGACGCCAAAATGCAATCAGATTTTCTCAAACTTACCTGTCATAATAGGTCCCAATTCCCTCACCTCAACAGCCAAAGACTTCCGCCTCTCCTTTGACAGCTTCACCCTCTCTCCCTCACCCACTGCCTCAACCTTGGAGTCATCTTTAACAATAAACTCACCTTCTCCCAACACATTAAACTCGTCACAAAACCAGCTTTCCGTCACTTCAAGAACATTGCCCACCTCTCTCTCTTTCTCTGCAGCTGAAACCCTCATTCATGCTTCATCACATCACCCATCGACTACTGCAACAGCATCCTGTACGGCACAACCACCAATTTCCTCAATAAACTTTAGTACATCCAAAACTCTGCCGCCAGCCTCCTCACCCACACCCGTTACCGTGACCACATCACCCCTGTCCTCCAGAACCTTCACTGGCTTCCTGTCCCATACCGTATCAAATTTAAAATCCTCCTACTCACCCATAAAGCACTCCATGTTTGTTTTTAACCTGTAAAGAGTCTTTGAGTTTTTCAAAAGTGCTCTATAAATGTAGTGTAATATTATTATTATTATTACCTACGCCAAGGAGGTTATGTGATGGCTGGCGTGCATTTGTTAGTTAGTTTGTTTGTGTTCAGAATAACTCAAAAAGTAATGGACGGATTTAGATGAAGTTTTTAGGAATGTGTAAAATGGGACAAAGAACAAATGATGAAATTTTGGGACTGATCCGGATCAACGTCTGGATCCAGGAATTTTTTTTTAATGTAAGTGTAACTGAGTGGACAATTAAATGCACTCTTGTTTTTGGGGTAACCCCCTCTGACCACATGACATTTTGGGGCTCCATGCGACAGACAGCGACAATGATGGTCTTCTCTTTCCTTCCTGAGCGACATATGCACGGTTGGGCCGGCATTCTTATCTCTGGTTGTCTAAGAAGCTGGGAGGCTGTTAGGAGCTGCTGCGCTAGAGGCCGCGCCTGTTCATTAGGTCGGATGGGGTGAAGGCCGCATTGTCGGTAGGACATTTGAACTGTATGTAATTACATTTGTATCTGTAACGTTCCATACAAAATATGTGCATTGGGAGATTGTGTTGGGGGTGGACTGAAGCTCCCTGGCGGAGGTATGCACTCTCTGAGTGCTTTTCTAGTTATTAATGACACAGAAAGTCCCACCCTACAAGCCGACAGCATTGGTTCCTTATGGCCTCTGTTCCACTAACTTCTGAAACATTTTTTCATAAGTTTAGTCTCAGTCTAAGAACTTCACGTCAACAGCAGCAGTTGCGGTAAGAAACTGAAAAGTTTCTTATCATTTTAACAGCACAGGAAAACTTCAGCTCTCAGGCTCAGCAGCGTTGGTACTTAGATCATCATAACTTGGTCCAAATCCAAAAAGCTCTTTTCCCAAGTTATGTTTTCAGCTTCTTTGTTGTAACCTGTACTGTCAGTCCTCTCTGCCCTGCAGTTCTCACAGACATATCTGAGCTACCAGCGACCCCTTGACGTGACATTTAGCCCGTGAAGACCAAGAGTTTATGAAAAGGGTGTTTGTTTGGCCGCTAAGGGCATAATGTAGAGAACAGCTTAGTGCCCAGGATGTACTTTAAGTTATTAAAGTAGATACAAATGCCAAAGGGGATTTTGAATGAGCTTTTCTGACTTCTGGAGTAGAACCTGGAAGTTCTGGTTACATTTTGGATCTCTGTAAATGTTCCCTCAGGTTACCTCAGTTTAACCTACAATTCTTCCCATTTGTGTCGCATTAAAGGAGAACTCCAAGGTTTCCACACATGAAAGTCTGATTATAGGTGAAGTAGAGTGCTGCTGCGTATGTGCATAAAAGCCATCTGCAATCTGATGAAATGCCTCAGGTGATGCCACATGACGTAGCGTCAGCTGGGGCTGAAGTCTGAAAGCGAAAGAAAAAAATCTGGAGGCGTGGAGCTGGAAGGAAGTGAGCTCCTCAGACCTGTGTAGCCTGATGCTCGTCTCTGCTGCAGGGAGGCTTCTTCAGGCTATATCAGCATATCGCACCCAAACCACCACCTAGTGGAGTTGCAGTGTGGGTAATGTAGGCACCGTGATTTGACATGGAAGAAGAATGGAAGACGTTCTCTCAAATGAGACGGATTACAAATATCTCAACCATAGTCTTGTGAGTTTATTAGAATTGCATTTACCTTAATGCAGCATGGTTAACTAGACACTGATTTATTACTAGAGATGGAAGAAGTACTCAACAAGTAAAAGTACCAATATCAAGTAAAGGGCATACAGTTAAGTACAAAAATAGTAGCATCACAATGTAAACAAAGTAACAAAAGTAAAAGTACTCATTATGCAGAATGCCATATTTGAAAAAGTATGTGCATTGATAAATACAATTCTATATAATTTATGTGTTGATTCTATTGGTTATTGTATTACTGGACTAAATCTACAAAGTAACTGAAGTTATCAGATAATTAAAGTGGAATAGAAAGTACAATATTTGCCACTCAAATGTGATGGAGCCCAGATATAAAGTAGCAGAAACTGCAGAAAAATGTACCTCAGTAAGGTACTTATTGACTTTCTACATCTGACTGTTAAACAATACACATGACTATGTGCCCATTGTGGATGCCCGATCCAATCAGATCTCAGAAACTAAGCGAGGTTTGGTCTGGTCAGTACCTGGATGGGAGACTGTGAGGGAACACCAGGAAGCCTGGGTGGATGCAGTGTGAGAGTGAGTGGTTGGTGGTGGTCGGAGGGGCTGATGGAGCAGACTGGCAGCCTGGCCTCTGTCAGTCTACCTCAGGGCAGCTGTGGCCACATGCATAGCTTACCACCATGGAGTATGGAGTGAATGAATGATGCAGTGTAAAGCGTCTTTGAGTGTCTAGAAAAGCGCTATATAAAACCAATGCATTATGATACATTTCCAGCAGAGACATTTGTCATTAGGTGCATTGAAGAAAACACTGAAGACCACAGATAAATGAGTTTAAATGCGCCTCGTATATGTGATGATGCACTGAGAGAAGTCGTGTCTGGACAAACTGAAGGTGCAACAGTATAGCAAATGGTCTGCACTTGTTTTCTAACCTTAGCAGTTCTTAAGTGCTTTACAGTGTGTTTCTCATTCACACCGGCCTGCCATTGGGAGCAACTCGGGGTTCAGTGCCCTGCCTAAGGACACTTCAGCACGCAAACAGGAGAGATTTAGCCTCGAACCCTGCGATTAGTGGACAGCCTGCTCTCCCAGCTGAGCCACGGCCGACCGGTGCTGTCAGCACTGAGTGTTTCTATTACAGAGGACCCAGAGAGCTGCCCAGTGACATACCTGCACAAATCCCCACAGTGTCTGGACGTGTCTGGACTCGGTTTGCTACTGGGAAGCCGGGTGTTCATGTGAAGAAGAGCAGTACCTTTCTGAATGTTACAACACGCAGTAGATGCTGCAAAATATCCACTGTAATCCCCTTAATTAATGCCTGATCTCAGTGTTGCAGGAGATTTGAAAGTTATCAAACAGCTTTGATTGTGTCTTAAAGAAGACGATTTTACGCTTTGCTGGATATAACCGTGCATGTATCATGAAAAAAGATCTCTCTATCGGAGCCGATGATGTGTGTTCTTGTTATATTTCTCGGTAATCCCCAGAGTGTTGAGAAAAAACCTGAAATTAACGATCAAATATTACCCATTTTATATTCACGGAGACATTCTGAATCTGCACCAAGGATAATGGCAAGTTGGCACAGTGCATGAGGAAGAATCAAATCAAGGATCACCTGCTGGGTTTGATTCTGCTGAGTTTCACATTCGCTGCGCGTTCACAGGAGTTCCCTGCGGTCCCTCTGGGCCTGGATGTGAGCTCTCCCTTTTTGTCTCCTTGTTGTGTAACAGTGTCATGGACTGGTGGTGTTCCCTTCCCCTCCCTTCTGCCTGCTGCATGCTGGGAAATGCACCAGACCCTCTTCTGCATCTGTGTTTAATACCAGCATGTATATATAAATGGTGAATGGAAGAGAAAAAAAGACGAGATGCGGAGTCCTGGAGCAGCAGCAGCAGCAGCACTGAGGCAACATCATCAGCATCATGTCTCCAGAGGAACAAGGCTGTCTGCCATGGCAACTTTTCTCAAAGACGTCCCTGGAGAGAAGCTCCATCCTCAACTCTGGGTTCAACTCTGAGCCTCAGCCTGAAGGGCACTGAAGGCAGCTACTGCTTGTTCTGAGCACTGGTCTCAGAGATTCAGCTTAACAAGTATATATTTTCTTTTTAGGAGTTTTTGGTAAGTTAAATACATATGTACAGAAAGATAGATAGAAGACAAGACTGAATCCTTATGCAAATATCTCAGTTACTGTTGCTGCAAACTTTTATCAGTCGGTGTCCTCAGAGGATGAATCCTGACTGTCTGAAGTAGACACTGTTCCTCTCTTGTGTTTTGTATGAAAAGTCTTTTCACAATAATATAGTTGGGAAAAAAGTCTTTCTAACACCAGCAGCACATCAAAGTCTGTTGAATACTTTGTTTAATGATTTGTCTGCACAGCTTGATATTTGCATCAGCTGTGTTGTCGCTGCCTTCAGTTCATAGACAGCCTCCTGCAGGACAGACAATCCAGCTCCATCAGCCCTCACTCTCAGCACTCAGTCACCCCCCTCGATTCACAGTGTTTGTGAAACGGTGTCATTCCTTCCTTTCCCCCTTATTTTTGGTCTATTATGTCATGAAGAAAAGGGACTGGTTGACACATGCACCGCACTGATAAGAGTTTAGTCCACTGAGAATAGCCTGTGCTCGCACTAACATCCACACCAAGAGCTCAGGCCGTTCAGACTGACAGCTCCACCTCGAGGTGGATAGGCAGTCCACATATTTAACTAAAAAGTTTGCAGGCTTTTTTGTAGGCAGTGTCACAGCTCATGTCCATCACATTTGCTTGTCTTTTTACTGTTCAAGTAAAAAGACATGAAGTGACGTCAACCTGCATTGTTTCTAACGGCCAGCAGGGGGCGACTCCTTTTGGTTGCAAGAAGAAGTCAGATTGTGAAGAACTACTCTAATTCTTAGCTAATTTATTACTTCAGTAAGCATTTTTTTTATGAGTGCATGGTCTCGATAGCTAGTTTCAAGTCTTCTTTAATACAGCATGATGAAAATTTTGTAAATTATGGCCTAATTTAAAGTAAAATAGATGATAAAGCAGGATATACATTAAGATCAAAGCCAGTTTTATTTATATAGCACATTTAAAAACAACTAATGTTAACCAAAGTGCTTTATAGACTTCTAAGCACTGCAAAAAGAACATACATGAACATACAATGAAAAACACTACATATGCAGCCAGGATGTCAGCGCCCAATCGAACTGAAAGCCACTGAGTAAAGGTGAGTAAAGGTGGGTCTTCAGCCGGGACTTAAAAGATTCCGTAGTCTGAGGAGCCCGAATGTCCAGCGGTGGGCTGTTCCAGAGTTTAGGGGCTGCCACTGAAAAGGCTCGGTCAAGGTGGGGGTACCTTGTGATCGATAGGTCGCCACTTCCGATTTTGAGGCTTCAAAGCGGAGTTGTGTTCACGAGAAGAGCCCATGTGAACATCCCCATAGTGACATCCATGTTGTCTTTGCCTTGCAGCAATGTTCTCACGACGTTAAAAAATCGTTAGGGTGTCTTCAAATGGATCTCGTGACCTTATGACATGAGAAGGCAAATGTGTTCCAGTGGTAATGAGCTGAAAGTTGCGACAACACCACTGGCAGACTTGGTAGTGTCTAGAATCTACCAAACCTAACCATTTAGCAATTTAATGAGCGAGTAACGTAGAGAGTCTAAATGCATGACGCTGCTGAGAATAGAGTTTTCTAAGACATTATAAAAATAAGAAGAAAAGCTCTATTCCTGTCACGACTCCAGAACCTTGAATCTGTCAGAAGATTTGCATTTATGATGCTGTGAATACCATAAGAGGAAGTCATTCATATGTACCCCTATCATAAATATGGTGAACACGACCTCATTTGAAGGGATCATTATCACTTGAACTCCATTTATGCATGACTTCCCATGACTCAATAACAAGTTCACAAGTTCCATTTGAAGGCAGTACACACCGATCAGCTACAACATCATGACCATGACAGGTGAAGTGAACAACATTGATCATATTGCTACTATGTGCTGTTCTGATGGATAACATTCTCCCAGAACAAGCACACTCCCTCATGCAAATGGAAATCCCAAAAGTCACTGTCCTACCCCCACAGGAAAATGCCCCCCATCACATGGAAACAACATCAACCAATCAGGAACATGTTGAGGAACATGACAATGGCCCAACATGTTGATCTGACCTCCAAACTTCCTACACCCCATTGTGATCAAACATCAACAGGATGCAGTGGAACAAGTTTGATTGACAGAGACCCCACTGCACAAGCCAGAGTACCCAAAGGATCCACTACCAACGTCCTGGTTCCAGACCCCATAGGACACCCTGAGAGGTCCTCTTGTCCATACCCAATGGTTCATTTCTGAGCACATAAGGGGGACCAACACAATATTAGGCAGGTGGTCATAATGTTATGTCTGACCAGTGTATGTGTTTAGCACCAATAGGCATGTTGGAATGCTAAAGATGTATAATTACCAGATTAACATGCTGACTTTACAGAGCTGCTATCATGGCAGACAGACTTTCTGTCTTAAGGTCTCTCTGAATGGTTTTAATAGAAACAACAAGGATTAGTTAATAAGAAGACTGTTTGCAGTAGGATGTAGCATTTATTTAACTTGTAATGGAAGGTCATTATTAAGATTCTTTACACATGCTTTAAAACGGTGGTTTCTGTTGTTGTGTTTGTTGTCATCCTTGTTATATGACAGCATATTTGAAGTCTTTGACAGCACCTGAACTTGCATTTATTATCACCTTTTGAGCAGAGCGGAGATTTCGTCCCAGAAACTCTTCCCCAAAGCACACAGAGAGCACAACAGCAGAACACTTGACTCGTTGCACATGAGTGGAAAAGTCTTTTAGTTAGGGGTCTACCGCGAGGTCATGCTGGTGACTGTGAAGGATATGATTCACATGATTTTCATACTCATCAAACCATTCAGAGAGCCCTCGTGCCCTGCAGGGAAACATCTGCATTTGGGTCACTTCTCCGCTGCTTTATTTTGGGCTTTCCTTCAGTGAATGTATTCAGTGGAGTGTGAAAGCTCACTGGTTCTCATGGTTCTCCTTAGATATTAGATTTTTGAAAAAGGAAAATCTGTTATTAAGGGACTTTTACACGTAGTGCAGCAGATGTTTTCATGGGACAGTAACCTAGAAATGTTAAAATAATCAGTGCACAACCTGTCTGCCAAATGCAACTCCAATCAGAAACAATACAATCAAGGTATTTAAAACTTCTAACATCCATGCACAACGTTTGGCACTGTCAACAATTTGGCAATAAGAAGCCATTAATGGTGCAAGCATGAATGTGTAGCTATGAGCACTTAACTCTATGTGATTTCTGTGTATTAATCTACTCACTAAAGCCCTCTGAGCTCCGGAGGTGACCTGATCAAGATCTGCAGTGTCTGGCTGGCTGGCTCCTCTGTGAGAAATGGGCCAGGCTGACATGTGTCAGCCATGATAAATGAGCAGGTGTTTGGGTCGGTGTTAAGTAAATGGAGTCATTATTGATGACCTCAGTGCTCCCTGTGTGTTGCCAGTATCAGTGATGACTTCCAGGCCCCCGCTGCAATAAAAGGGGATGTTGTGTTGTGATTCTGTGGGTCAGGGAAGGACTCACAGCCCCGGGGGCCAGGCGGCACTGTCTGCCACCGCGAGGTTAAGTCGAGTGGCTCGGACTGATGACCTCAAAGAGGGAAGTTCACTGGCGCTGGAGCTCTGTGGCAGCCTCTGTGTGGACTGCTGTGACTTTATCCTGTCATGATGGTTGGAGCTGAACGTTACATCCAGCTTTATACTCTCATATCAGTGTAGTGGTAAAAAAAAACAAGAACCAACATGTAATAGTAATAAAAAGGCTTGTGTGTAGTAACAATAATAAGTGGAGCAGGCCACTGTAAGCACTATTTACACAGTTAACATAGTGTTCCATAGTGTTAAAGTTTTAAAGAATAAGCAGTATCCTGAGAAGCAAAGCGAGTTCCACTTCTAAAACCCCCTGATCTGGTCATTGACAAAAGTTATTTCAGTAAAATCCCTTCAGCGTCAAGATTCATGCTTGGTCTGGTACAATGCTCAGGTGGGTGGTACGTGTCAAAACATCCACATGAATGCCAGGATCCAAGGTTTTCCAGCAGAGCACTGCATTGCAACAAGATGATCCATGTTATTCACTTCACCTGTCAGTGGTTTAAATGTTGACACTGGCGTATTGAACACATCTGTTTAGTTTTAACATTCTCAGAATTGACAATGTGAGCCAGCTGATGTTTAGCTTAATTACCATGTTCACCATCTTGATTTAGAGTGTTGGCATGCTACCATTTGCTAATTAGCGCTAAACAAACTAGCTGAGGCTGATGGGGATGTCAGTAGTTTTGCAGGTATTTCTCATAAACCAAAGTGTTGGTGCCTCATGAAAAAGTCAGAGGATTAACAAAACTAGGAAGACCAAAGGATTAATCCTTCATGTAACGTGGAGGTCTGTAGAAAATGTAGTGGCAGTGCATCCAAAATTTCAGTCTGGGCAAAAGCAATAGACTGACCACTCCAAAATGTTATCAGTAGGGCCGCAATGCTATCATGATAACATCTGTCATACAGGTATCAAGTACCAAGGTGTGGTCCACTGGGCTGAAATACACCTATCAGGCATAACATTCTGACCACCTGCCTGATATTGTGTTGGTCCCCCTTATGTGCTCAAAATGCTCTGAACCATTGGGCATGGACAAGAGGACCTCTCTGGGTGTCCTATGGGGTCTGGAACCAGGATGTTGGCAGTGGATCCTTTGGGTACTCTGGCTTGTGCAGTGGGGCCTCTATCAATCCAACTTGCTCCACTGCATCCTGTTGATGCTTGATCACAATGGGGTGTAGGAAGTTTGGAGGTCAAATCAACATGTTGGGTCATTGTCATGTTCCTCAACATGTTCCTGATTGGTTGATGTTGTTTCCATGTTGTGGGGTGCATTTTCCTGTTGGGGTAGGCCAGTGACATTTGGGATTTCCATTTGCATGAGGGAGTGTGTTTGTTGTGTGTTTGTTTTGGGTGTCTAAGTCTCATCAAGGTTTTCCATCAGAACACCACATAGTACCAATATGATCAATGTTATCATCTGTCAGTGATCAGAATATTGTGGCTGATCGGTGTGTATTAAAATCGAAAAGTGCAGTTCCTCAAATGTCCACTTGAGGCTGGCTCCAAAAGTGAGTCCATCCCCATAAGTTCACGTTTAAAAAGACCAACTTTACAGCACAAATAAACACGTTTACAGCCTGGTATAAAGAACGGTTTTGGTCTCTATGTATATGTCCCTGTTCATAAATGTGACTGTTTATATAATTCACCTGTTTAAATTGTATCAAGGCTTAACATTCATAATAGTTAAAGGTGTGGCCCCTTTGACAGTCCTTGACTTGCCTCAACTCCGCTCATGCTCCACCTCTTTGATGCTTTTTGAATAATCCGGGAAACAGCCAGAGTCAGACACTGCCCCCACGCTTAGCTTCAGAACGTGTGTTCGGGAAACCTACAGGGATGTCATGGAGGGTTCATCCATCTTTATATACAGTCGGAGGTATATACACCCCGGAGTGTCACTTTTCACGACACAGTTGTAAGGAGAGCTCCAGACAGCAAACAGCCTCTGACGTAACTAAAAACCAAGAGGTGGTTGCAATGAATTGTCCATATAAAAAGGCATAAAAACCTGCTTGACATGACTCCCCCCGGAGCAAACGTTGTTTCCAGGCAGAAAACGCGCGTGGAAAACCTGGATGGATGAGACGGGATATTATCATCCCTCTCCGCTGCCGCTTCTGTCGTCTTTCTCCATATGAAAAAAGCACAGCGAGCTCTCTGTCATTGTCACCTGGACTAGATACTGTTATCCACAAGGACTGGAGGTATTTATCACCCCCAGCATGATATGTATAAGCATGTCGCCTTATTACACGTCTCTCGGGATAATCTGTGATTTTTCATTTACATCAGTGGGATTGCATAACGTGCTCCATCTGTTGCCTCTTTGCTGGCATCGAGGGTAGCGGGGTAAACATATCTTTACACAGACAAGAATCTAATTATTCAATTAGGGCCTGTATTGAATGAATAACTGATTCACCACAGTTTACATAATAACAACACAGATCATTACTGCCTCTGTAATGCGATTTAGTGCTACCGTTGAGGGCTCATCATTCACGGGAATGCACACTTTTTGCTCCCATTACCTCGCACTAATCTGAAAGTGCTATCATTAATATAAATGACTGTGAAGTGAATGGCTTTTAATATATATCGCATTGATTAAATCAGGGAATCACACATCATTTGCGTTCGCCCGCCCATTAACCAACATATCCTTTTTGACATAAATCTCCTTGCAAACTGATTGAAGAGGTCTTCGTGTTCTAGTGTGAGAAAAGGCCTGTTGTGGAAGTAAAAAAAAAAGGTGGGGGTAGCACGACGGAGGTGGGGGAGAAGCAGACAAAGCCTGCTGAGCTCCAGAGGTTAGCCCCCCCACCCCTCACCACCACCACCACCACCACCAGGCCCACAGGAATGTGTGTGTGAGAGAGTCCTGGAGGCTGCATTGTTGTCTGTGGTGCATCCTGCTCGGCAAACACCGCAGAGCTGCTACACTTCAAGACTCCGAGGCTCGGACTTGGGAAGGAGCCTGCTAATGTGGGAGGTCTGGATACGGAACGGCTAAACAAGGCGTCGTGTGATATCGTTGCTGTTTGTTGTGTGAAAGTGAAGAAAACCCTCTGCGGTGCTGTTGTTTAGTCACAGATGAACTTCTTCTCTCCTGAGGAAAAAAAAAGGCTCTGATGTTACTTGACAAGGCCGAACATAACAAACTCAGAACAAATAGAAGCTAAAAGCCAAGACCTCCATGGCCATCGCTGTCTTTTAATTATCCTCCTTCTTAGCCTCTCTGTTTCCACTGTCTTTGTATCCCACACAGTAGTCTGATTGTGCGTACACTCCCTGCTTTCTGCTTCGCTGTTGAGACTTGTCTGCTTTGTTGGGGTGCTTTTTTTTGCCTAAGTTGCTGCTGGTAGTGCCTCGGAGTAACTGGGAGATTTAAGTTGCCAGGCTGCCACGCAGGGCAAAGCAAAGCAACGGGTCACGTTACCCCAGACGTGATTGGGACGGTTAAAAAAAAACATAAGAAGTGGGGATGTATTGGAGAAGAAACAGGCCGAACACGAAACCCTACAATTCAACATGGAAAAAGAGCTCACATTCAGCTAGTGAGAGGAAAAGTTTGACATGTGGGGGAATACGTTTTCCATCCTGGGAAATAGATGAAAAGATTGCTCTCATGTATTAAATATTAAGCTGGGGCAAAGATGCAACTAACGTAGCTTAGGTGTTACAGGAGGTTATATGCTTGAATATTTCCAGGACTCTTGGCAAGATGTTTTTCTATTGTTTTTTGATAAGATAAGATAAGATAAGATAAGATGAGATAAACTTTACTGACTCATCACCGGGTAATTTACATGTTACAGCAGCTAGATACAGATAAAGCAAGTAAGAAGGAGAAGAAGAAGAATTTCAAAAGCACAATAAGGCTTCAAATAAAGGTAGATTAAAGACAGTATACACCTTTCATATGTACAGATGAGGCATGATGGATCTACACATGGATATGTACAGATATGAAATGTAAAAAATAAGTCTGATTGTAAAGAAGGTGGGCTGCATGGTTAGCAACGCCGCCTCACAGCTAGAAGATCCCCGGTTCGCGTCCCGGTTAGGACGCCTGATGTTCTCCCTGTGCAGCGCTGGTTTTCACCGGGTTCTCTGACTTCCTCCCACAGTCCAAAAACATGCTGATGTTCACTGATGATTCTAAATTGTCCGTAGGTTTGAATTTGAGTGTGCTGTCTCTATGTGTAGCCCTGTGACCCTGGACAGGTTTCCAGCCAGGCCTGCCTTCGCCCGAGTCGGCCGGGATAGGCTCCAGCACCCCCCCACGACCCTACAGAGGATTAAGCGGTGTACAGACAACGGATGGATGGATGTAAAGAAGGCTATGACAAAATGAATCCTACATCTCGCTTGATTTATTACCTCAGTAAACATTTTCCTCGTGAGTTTACGTTTTTTCGACTGCTGGTTTTGAGATTTTTTCGATACCTTTTCTCATCTGACTCCTGGCAAATGAGTGAGCAAGTGTGTGTCCCAAAATACACAAACAGTCCTTTAACTCACCCATAGTCTTCAGGCCTAGATGATGCATCACTCTGATGGGCTGGAGGCTAATGATCAAGTCATTTTGCCATCAGTGACAGGGAGCTGCAAGAGGTTTAATAGCTGTTACAGCCCATATGAACTATCTTCAATGTCAGTTTTTATGCAGATGATACAATTTTTAAACCCCTAGCTCTACTTTAGCCCAGACTAATTTTTAGCCTGCATTTAATGCTTTCCAGTTTTTCCTTTTTACAGTTTTACCCAAAAAAGCTGCAGTCCGGGCCGCCGTTTGGCTCACTGAGTTAAGGCGGTACAACATGAGCTCAGTCCCTTCGCAGCGGTCATGAGTTCAAGTCCGGCTCAAGACCCTTTTCTGCATGTCACTCTCCTGTCTCCCCCACTTTCACTCTGTCTTTGTCTATCCAATCAAATGGGAAAAACTCTCCCCCAAAAAATAAATAAAAAGAAACTGCAGTCCCACAAACAGCCACATGAGGCTGGCTCCAGTGGTGAGTCCATACCTATGGATGTCCTAGTTAAATATAACATGTTTACAGCCTGGTGCCAAAATGGTTTTGGTTTCCATAGCTAAATTCTCCGTTCCTGACAGCTGTGGTGGAGGCGAATATTTCAGCCATTCACCCACAGGAAACCTATAGGTGATGCAGAGGGTTCATCCATCTTTACTTACAGTCTATGGGCAGGAAACACCACACTAGACACCAACACTTTGCGTTATATGTGTCTCGGGTCTAAGTCCAGAACCTCTGTGTGCTACATGAAAGTACCCACCGGAGCGGCATTATACGGGCTTGTTTGGCTCAGTCTAGGAAAGCAACAGGCTGGCTGTAGCTCAGGTGGCAGAGCAGGTTGTCCACTAATCAAAAGGATGGCAGTCTGATTGCTGTCCCCTTTTATGTGCAGACATGTCCTTGGGCAAGTTCCTGAGCACCACTGATGCATGAGTGTGATTGCGAATTGGTGAGTGAGAACTTAGTTAAGGTTAAAAGATGCGGCCATCTAGCAGAGCCATAATGAGGATGTCCTCATAACAGCATTACAGCGCAATCTGTGTGTGGAGGGGGGGTTGTGTCTGTGACTGCCATTACACCTTAATGTGGGGATGTAAATGCTAAGGAATCTGGTTTGACAGCAGACTGATTATTGCATTCAACATCTGATACAAAAAAATGCAATACTTACACATAAACTCGGCCTTATGATATAGAATTAAAGGAACAATTCAGTCTTTAAACTTTGTTTTCATCACTGCTCTTAATGCAGTTAAGTTTGGGTTGATTTCTTGATGACAAAAAAACTTTATTTGAAGGAGCCACCACTGTTCCTCCCTACAAGTTACCCAACACATCAAGCTTTGAGGAGTAAGTGACAGATGTGCTGGGGGAATTACTGTTTCAGCTCTATCTATTACCTTGACTGCTTCCTCCTCCGCTCTACTTAACAGTGTTAAAGTCAGAGCGATTTGTGCATGTTAATGGCCTTGTCAGAGGTCCCTGCTTCAAATCTACGTACACTTAAAAACGGCTGTTAACCGCGGCGGGACAATTGATTTGTCAAACAGAGTAGTCCTCCACACTTCCCTCCCCGTCTCTCCGCTGCTCATGTCTGCTAATACAAGTGTACTCCGCTCCACTCTTGCGCACTTGTGGGTCCAAGTGAAGGAGTTGGTGTTTTCAGGGGGGATTCCAGGCGGGAGGAGTCGGAGGCAGCGCGAGAGGTGTCTGGCTTGACTTTCAGCTCGGCGCTCACAAGCTGCACTTCACCTTCCAGCTGCTCTCTGTCCCTTTGAATTCAAGGAGGGGGGGAGAGCAGGGGCCACGGGGAGGGAGGGAGGGAGGGAGGGAGGAAGGAGGAGGGGTTTGGGTGGTGGTGGTGGTGGTGGTGGTGGGGGTCACTGGATGGGTGGGGGCACGCTCTTGGGCGTGCAGGCCCTGGAAATTTCCGTTGTATGTTTCAGCTCTCCTCAGGATGGGAGGGGTTTGGAGCTGGAGTTTGGGTTGGGGTGGAGGTGGGGGTGGGATGGTTGGATTGGGGTCTGGGGACTTGGCAACCAGCCAGCCGCAGCAGGAAGCTTTTGCTAGTTTCACACGGACAAAAAAAAAAAAAAAAAAGTAGCCCTGGACACTGGCTGACTATCTGAGCGCAGCAGTCCAATCATCGCGCCCCCCCCGCCTAAAAAAAACAGCAGCACATGTGAATGCGGCCTGCAGGGTGGCGGCACAGACGGAAGCTGCAGATCCTTCCAGCTGCACGACACATTGATTTTCCCCCCTATTTTCTGTTGATAAAGTCAAATCAGGAGCACAGAGAGGACGGCGTGGATGCACTTTAAGCCGAGTCGCTTCCAGACTTCCATTTGATGACGTCTCATCCGTCAGGTCCCATTAATTCCCTCCGTACACGCCTGACTTTCTACTTTGCAGCAGTCGCCGAAGCTGTCAAGGATCCAGCGCGAGTTAATATCAAATCAGTCGCGTGTCAAGTGGCCTTGTTTACTCGGAAAAAGTCACCTCAGCTGGACCCGATATGTAAACATCCTCATTTACTGAACCTAAACAGGCAATCAATCAGAGCCTATTTTAGGTGCATTTGACAGTAGGGGTTCTGACATGTAGCCGCAGAAGGAGCTGGAATAAAAACAAGAGAAAAATCTATTAAAAGGTTGCGAGGCCAACTTACAATTAAAAATCTGGTAACAAAACAACAGCAGCAACAATAAAACAAGCGCGGTAATTGTAGCATGATTTTTTTTTTTTAAACCAAAGGGATGTCGTAAGTTTACTTGGCTTGGCAGAGGCCCAGCTTTTAAGGCCGAGGCAGGAAGAAGTGGAGCAGAGCAAGAGCCAGCAGGCCCAACAGCAGGCCTGGAGAGCAGGAGGTGCTGCTGTGCATCAGGTGGACGGACGTGTGTGTGTGTGTGTGTGTGTGTTGCAGAGGGGAGAGGGGGGAGGGCTCCAGGGGGCAGGTGGACACTGGTGCGACTTGCTGGGGGGCTCAGGGCCCCTAGCAGGTGGATGCTCAGAGAATAGAAATTTTTAAAAAGGAGGGATTATGGGGATGAAAGGAAGCTCAGGATTACTTGTCTCCGTTTCTGCACCAGAGATAGAAACCAAGCCAAGGGTGTCACAGTGCAACATCCATTTGCTGGTGCAAGCAGCAAAAATGTGTTACCCAGTGCCGGTTGTTCACTGTTTAAACCAGACGGATGATCAGAAACTGCTCATATTAGGGAAACCAGTGATTTTAAAATAGAAACTAGTCAGATTTTTCTATTTGCAGTGTAGCAGTGGTTAAAAGAAAGATCCGCCAGACATAAATGTAAATTATAAGGTTGCAAATAACCAATAACCTGCATATCTATCATCAACTAATCCATCATCTTTGTAGAATCAAGGTCCTCTTCTGTCACAGATTGAACCCCTGAGACTCAACTTGCTTTATAGTGAAAGTGATCACTCTGTGTTGTTGCTTCCTCTTAAGTGTGCTCATTCACGTAGTTCCTTAAAATTGCTCACCTTGCAATGATTTTGAAGTAAGCTGAACAAAAAAATATTAAGTTGTAGTGCAAACAATGGAGTATTAATTATTTCAACTAACATTATCAAGTTTGTTGTAATAGGTTGGCCTGATTACATACTATGTGGTGGCAAAACTCAGAATGCCTTGCTGGACCAGAGCCAACTCTTATTGAGGCCTGGGTCAAAAATGTGGGCAAAACTGCGCATGCTTCCCTGAAAGTACGGGGTCTCCTGAACGACTCTGCAGGGGATTGAAGCCACCATTTCCAGTCATCACGTGACAAGCCTTCTTTCCCGCTCCTCTCGGTTGAGCAAACAGTTCTTAAGTGAAATTTAAGTTGTACAGGTGAGTGTTTTGTTTAAATTACGTAGCGATCGCAGAGCTGGTTGCAAAGACTGAACTGTGCGTTGCAATGCATTATGGGAGTTCGGAGTGACTAATCAGTCCCTCCAGGAATTTGCGATGTTGCAACAATTAATGCAAATTCAACCAGCCAATTTTGTCCCGCCTCCCTTGAGTTCCACCAATCACAGCAGTCCCCAGCGCAAACATAATGCACGTACGTCACCGAATTCACTTCCTTGTTTATGGTTTGAAGATGCAGACATGTGCCATAGTAACGTCTCTCACTTAGCAACAAAAAATTACTGCTAAAGACCTGCAAAACAATTCCCTGATGTTCTTCACCAAAGCGGAGGTAAACTGTTTTGCACCCCGTGGAATATTGAGGTGGAACACAAATGAAATTCATCGATTGACAAACACTTTTCTACAGTAAACATATCAGGAGAATGGGTGAAACCAGCGGACCACAGACCAGACAAACCACCGTGATGAAGCTGTTGCATCCAGATCTGTGTCCAGCCCTGAAACAATGAAGGTCAGTTAGATTCATTAACTGACGTGACGAGCTGTGAGCGTGTGTGTGAACACGCGTGTGCCAGGATGTGAAATTAACTTTTTAAACTTTTAAAAATTTTAATGAATTATACAAAACAGTCTGGGGAAACTCTTATATCACTAATTTAATGCCTTTAATTGTTTTACAAAAAATAGCAATAAGAATTCTTCACAAACCTCCTTCAAGAGAACAAACCAATGAACTGTTTCTGAAGTCAGGATTATTAAAATTGAAGGACTTGGTTTATTTGCAAACATTGCTGATTATGCACAAAGCTAGACATTGCCTGTTGCCATGTGGTCTTCAATATCTCTTTACTGATAATTGTTTGAAAAGTAGAAGACAATATGATTTTAATCATCCTTTTGTGAAAACCACACTGAAACAAATGCATGTTTCTGTGACTGGTGTAAAAATGGAACTCTCTTGAAGACAAACTTAAAAAGTGTTAAAAAACAAGTATAAAAACAAAATATTGAAAGTGTATGAAAAGGAATGTGCTAGGAATTAGAAGTATGTGTACATTGGTTTGTGTCCGAGGCCATCAATGTTACTGTGTTTTGTATTGAGAGAGGAGCAGGGATCAAATAAGAGTTACTCTTCAACCTACTCCTGTTCTTTATTTGCATGGGATGTATTTTTCCTTAACCATATGTGCAATATGAAGTTTGTGTAATTTATTATGCATACCATGAAATAAGAACAAATAAAGCAAATACAAAATACAAATACATGTTGGGAAATGCACTGACTTGCTGATTCTACCTATTCTGCACATCTACAGTAGTCAATACGCACTGGAACGCCTGCTTTCGTAAGCCTGGAAATACAGGGAAACTGCTTGCATGGCTCAGTTTAAACTTAATAAAATCCACCTCCTGACAGTTTTAAAGCTGCCTGATTTGGTGGTAACATACAAAATTAAAGGCGGTGATTGAGCAGGCAATTCCTTGGCGGGCAGAAGTGACTTTGTCAAGTCTCTGCTTGTGGTCTGGCAACTCTACAGTGATAAAAAAAAACACTTTAGGAAGTCGCTGATGGGAGCTGCACAGTTGCTCGGTGGTTAGCAGCGTCGCCTCACAGCTAGAAGATCCCCGGTTCGCGTCCCGGTTAGGACGCCTGGGATCCTTCTGTGTGAAGTTTGCATGTTCTCCCTGTGCAGCGTGGGTTTTCACCAGGCTTCCTCCCACAGTCCAAAAACATGCTGAGGTTAATTGATTATTCTAAATTGTCCGTAGGTGTGAATGAGAGTGTGCTTGTTTGTCTCTATATGTAGCCCTGTGATAGACTGGTGACCTGTCCAGGGTGTCTCCTGCCTTCCCCTGAGTCGACTGGGATAGACTCCAGTCCCCCCGCGACCCTACACAGGATTAAAGCGGTGTACAGATAATGGATGGATGATCCTGTACTGATTTAAAAAAAACACAGGATGTAACATGTTAAGTTTATAGCTGCTACCTGGTTGTTCCCCTGTACCTCCAATCTATGAGCCTCACTAGGCAGCTTCACTTTCAACAGGCAGAAATGAGAGTGGAATCAATATTGTCACCTCTTGAGTACCAGCAAGACAGGGAGCAGCTATTTCCCGGTAATCTCTGTTATTTTTAACAACTCATCAACTCGTCATTCCAGCCCTGTTGAATAAACTCGAATTAAAATGTGTAAATAAGCATTAAGATCCTCCACATCCCGGCCCCTTGTTCCTCGAGGCGGTGACACTCATTCAGAGAAAGCAAAACTCTTCCGATCACGCCTCTGCCTCCATTCATCCGACTGAAAATCAATATGATCTCATCAAACTTATAGTGAAAGGACTCCCTCTGCCTCCACTCTCGCACCCCACCTGGTTAGTTTGTTTCTGTTGAGTACTGGTGAACATGGCCTCTGGCGTGGATCATGGTACACAACATTATTTATTCATGGCCGGGTACGAAGCTTCTCCTGAGTATTGTCCATCTGCTAGCCGGCCTACTGTACACACTAATGTAATATGAGTCCTCAGGAGGCGTACTAATAGCCGTTCATGTGTTACCGCTTCACACTATTTATCTGTGTAATAACACCGCCGTTAATTATAATTAGTGCCCCGTCGTTGGTATGTGATTTATCTGTCCCCGAAGAAGTGCGAGATAAACAGCGAGTAAAGTGTGACCTTACTGGTTTTATTTGATCACCACTGCGCTGACAGCAGCTCACCCTCTCACAAGACACCTCTAGCATGGGAAAACATCAGGTCTAATTGCTCCCTATAAGACACTCTGTAATCCGTCTCTGAGGACTGCTGTACACATCATTTTACACAAAGCTCCAGATAATTTAATTTCCACCCAGGGAGCTTTTGGAATTAGTCTGTAATAGAAAAGGAAGATTGCTGCCAGATTTCCAACGCAAGTGCTCCTGTATCACGACGATCGTGAAACTGAAGCAGAATAAATCAGTTTTCCTCTATTGATTGTATTTCTTATGAATGAGGAGAAGGCTGCGCTTAAATTGCTCAGACTTCCCCATGGCAGATTCATAAATTACATGGCAATATGTGTGACTTTTTCCATGACTAATAGTCTCTTACTTTGTAGTTCTTAATTTTGTGAAACATAATAGGGCTCAAAGTGTCCATAACTTGCACGCATTCATTGCAAATGACATTTAAATCAAGCACAGTTGCAAATTCAAACACGCTGAGAGTGATACCTTTACATTATGTCGCTTCCATCTGTCACCAGATGCTGTAATTGATGTTGCACTGAGAGCTGTGAAACCCCTCCTTCCATCCACACATAAATTATGTGGGAAAGGTGTTAAAATCAGATGTCATTCAATGAAATGTAACAAAGTGGATCGGCTGCAGAGAGTTTACATAATCATTTTCTTCGGTGGAGTGATGATTCTCTGTTTCACAGTCTGACGAGCAATGCATCAGTGGACTTCTCTGCATGGGCATATGATAACATGCTTTATCATGTACTGTAATACTCCAGATAGCTCCACACTGCAACATCTGATCATCTCTGGGGACCGAATCTGTGTGGCTCGCTTTGCATCTTCAGTTTGAAAAACACACAGCTTCTACAATAGACTGCAGTGTGGAGGGGTGTCTCACTTTGATCTTTAAATACCCTCTAACGTTAAGGCACGCTCATTGGCTTTGATTTTTTTTTACAACTAATGGGCAAAATGCAGACGCTCCCTTGAATCTCCTCCTATGTAGCTGTAGTACAGCAGAGAATGCGTGAACACCTAGCCTCTCTTTTTATTTTTTTCCCTCCTCCAGCACCACCACCATCTGTCCCTTTCTTCCATTTCATGCGCTCCAGCAATATCCACACCCCTCTCATAGCAACAGCACGCCGCCGCCGCCCCCGCGCCTTGCAGTGAATTTTTCTTCCCCTGGATCTTCGCCTCGCACTATGCAGACGGTCCCTTGGCCCTGCCTGACGGTTCAGTGTTCCCCCCTCCCCCACCAGCCGTGCTCCTGTTTCACTCAAAGATGGCGTCGGCTCTAGAGCCCCTGGTCTCTGGCTGCATTTTTAGGCTTGTTGTTGTCTTCGTTTCGCACGGTTTTGGCACCTTCTCCTCGGCGGCTCGACACGAAATTCCGGTGAGTAGCAGCGGAAGCCGGGCGGGGGGAGATTTTTTTCCACGGTCCGCTTTACCCGAGCTTCCCTCGGAAACCAGAACCGGACCAGCTCAGGCTTTCTGGGGAACCGCGAGAGGTAGAAGGAGAGAGGGGTACGGAGGGATGGTGATCGCGGAGGTGGGTGGGGGGTATGGAGGGGGGAGCCGAGGCCTAGCTACTCCGCTCTAGCGGCCTTGTCTTCACCGCACCGCAGGCTGTAGCGTTACGTGGGAGGGCGGTTGGTGGAGGGAGGAAGTCAGCGAGGTGGGGACCGCTGGTAGGGATGCGTCTGAGCGGGCAGAGGCTCCTCGCCCATGCCGAAGGCTGAGAACTAGGCCGCAGAACATGTAATGCTGCAGAATCCGCCGCTAAGATACCTTGAATTTTGCACTTGCCCGCTAGCCGAGATGGCCGTCTGCAAGTTGCATTGTGCCTTTTAGAAGGCCGCAATCTCACGTTAATATCTGAATGACATTCAGAATGAGATTATTCGTTTTGTTTGCTGCGGTGTGCTGCTTGGTATTGTCGGAAATAGCGGCCGAACGGGAAATGCTGTGTTTTTGCGCCGGAGCGCTGGCTAACCTCTCGTTTCATGCTGTTTACGTTTCGAGTTAGCGAGTAACGTTAGTAACATAATCGTAACGTTAGCTCGTTGGTTAGCTTCTAACGTTAGCAGGCTAAACAACAGCAGTAAGCGGGAAGGCTTGTTGTCAGACACTGAGCTGCCTGACATAATATCAGTGAGAGTAAACAGCACGACAGGAAACGGTTTGCCAGTGCGACAGTTAACCTGGCTTTGATTTTTAGCTAGCCTCTCAGCTAATGTTTGCTAACAGTCTGTGCTTTGACTGCATCATGTTTACGTTAGCAACCCAACTAGCCAAGTTGTCAACTTCCTAGTGCAGTTTTTAGGATGATGATGTTTACATTTTGTGTATCTCATCGTATACATCATTGTGTGAGATATTTGTGCCATTTTGGATGTTTATGGTCATACTTATTTGTCAGCAATGCTTGGCTATGGTTTTCTCAGTGATGTCTGTCAAATAAGAGATCTGCATGACTCGTTTTTAAAAGATTAGCAAGCTGATGAGAGGTAGTATGTATCAGAAGACTGCTTGCTCCTTTTCTAGTTTTGATAATAAGATAATAGCCAAACATCATGGGGATGTTTCCAAAGGAAGGCATGGCTCTTGTTTATATGTCTGTGTGAAGGTATTGCATGGTGTGCCGGTGTTTAGAAAGTTATATCATCTCTAGGCTTATCTATGTCTCACTCAAAATAATCATCCTTTTAAGACTTAACTTTGTTGCCATATTTTATTCTTCTTCTTTACTTTTATTCTGTGAGGTTTCTCTAACCTTTCTGTCTGTTTTCATTTTTTTCTGCAGTTTTTTTCAGCTACCGAAGTGCAGTAGGCATGAAGGTGATCAGCCCTGGCTGCTCCCTGGGGTGAGATATCTGTTCCGTCCCATAGCAGAGAAGTCCAGACTGCTGGAAGAGTTAAAGATAACGAAGGAGAGCAAGTGAAGACAAGGAAACATCAATGAAGAAAAAAATCCTCATATTGTGGAATGTTGTAATCCACAGAAACATATTTGCTAAGTTGCCCTCTCCTTTATCACTGAAACACTAATTCTATATCCTGGAGACCATGATCATCTCCCACAACTCACACTGAGAACCAGCTTGTGTGCCAGTGGCAGGAAACTGCCTGAGCAGATTTTATTGTCTGTGTGGAGGTTTTTGTAGGAAACACCTCATTTTTCTTAAAAACCCTCATATCATCAAGATCTGCTCTACTCTGTACTGTATCTTGTGGGAGTTTAAGTCGCCAATAGACCTGATACTTCCTCACCTCCCCCTGCTTCTTGCCAGGGACCTTCACCTGGCTGGGAGTGGGTGGTGGGTGGACAAGACTCAACCAGGTAGAGGGTTGGCTCAGGGCGGTTGTGCTATGATCAGCTGCTCCTTTCCGTGCTGCTCATACTCAGCTTCTGAGGGACTCTCTGTGCGACCCCAGGACAAGGGATAGTAAGCAGGTAGAGGGCGAAGAGGAAGAGGCGGCGGCGCTACGGCGCAGGCCAGGTGTTTCCTTGGCTTACAGTCCCTATTTTTTGTGTGCAGTCCTTGTAGAGAGGCCCCTGGGGCCCTGCACCCAGTCAGACCGCAGCCATGGTGAAACTGGCAAACCCAATGTACACCCAATGGATCCTAGAGGCCATCAAGAAGGTAAAGAAGCAGAAGCAGCGACCATCAGAGGAGCGCATTTGCAATGCAGTCTCCATGTCCCATGGTCTGGACCGCAAAACGATTCTGGAGCAGTTAGAGCTTAGTGTCAAGGATGGTACCATACTTAAGGTTACCAATAAAGGTCTCAACTCCTACAAGGACCCGGATAACCCTGGTCGATTGGCTCTGCCAAAACCCAAAGGTGGTGGCAGCTCAGGAGGAGGAGGGGGAGGAGGAGGAGGAGGTGGTGGCGGTGGTGGCAGCAGCAGTGGCGGAGGCAGCTCTCACTCGCATTCGGGGAAGAAACCAGGACTCGATTGGAACAAGCTGATCAAGCGGGCCCTGGAGGGGTTACATGAGCCTGGTGGCTCCAGCTTAAAGAACATTGAGCGCTTTCTCAAGTGCCAGGCTGATGTGGCGGCCTACTTGTCAGGCAGCGGCTCCATGGGGCCTGGCCTCTTCCACCAGCAACTGAGGGTAGCCCTGAAGAGGGCCGTGGCACATGGACGCGTGACCAAACAGGGTCCACTGTTCCAGCTCATTAGCCGTAGCAGCTCCCAGGATGACGGGACCGGGACGGTGTCTCTGGAATCACTGCCACCTGTCCGGTTGCTGCCACATGAGAAAGACAAGGTAACATCTTTGCACACGTTTACCACAAAAAAAACATCTCAAACTGTGCATGCACCTCGAACTTGGACACAATGACAAAATATATTTAAAAAGTAAACACCTGGTCATATTTTTGATGGGCTTTGTTTGTGTTGGCATGTCACATGGTTGCGATATTTACTATTTGAATGTGTCTTGTTGTCTTTTTATTTGACATATTGTTTATAATGAAACAGGACGTTGCTGATCACTTAATTGTTTCGGAGAAAAAGATCAAGCTGATGAAAAAGATTAATGAGTATAAAACACCGTCCTCTGCTTTAGTCAGATGTTTCAGATATAATCGTGGATGTCCTGTTGAAACAACAACTGTAGTTTGGGTTGTTGTGACACATTAAAAGTTTGGTGTGCTCCTTTGTTAATTTTTTGGCGCAACAGAGAACACATGAGAATGATTTGTGAAAGTGAAAGTAAACACCTTTTCTGTTGTTTTGCTTTATTACTTGCATAGTAGCTGCTGCACTCACCGAGTAGTCCAGATCTATCAGTGGGCAGTATCTGAGACATTGGCGCCGAATTTCTCTGCTTGTTCAAACTGGTCATGCCCTACAGGGCTGTAATTTACTACAGAATAGTAAGGTTTGACTGTGTTGGCAGTTGTGAGTTTTCATCCAGCATGTGGTGTGGCAGTTTACAGTTGGTATATTGAAGAATTATTTTAGAAGTTTCCAAGAATGGAAGGGCAACACTTGTAAGATGCCCACATCTTTCCACAAACTGGAGTGTGTGTTTTTATGTTTAAGACATTATCAGTGTGTGTTTTGGATGGCAGGGTTATTGGGTTAGATACATGTCTGACAGACGTAACTGTAATCAGTTGGCAAGTGCTCTAGTGGGAGTGACAGAATTTCAGATGTGTGTGTTTTGGTCCAGGCGGGCATTATCGGAGTGATGCTGGATGGGCAGTTGGTGGGCCAGTATTCATCAGCAGAGGAGGAGTAGGTCAGGGGATAGAGTCACATGACTCCCAGCCTCCTGCAGAGAGTGTGGACCAGCTGCAGGGCTGCTCCCTGTCAGGAGCTGTCAGGAGATGGGAGGAAGAAAGAAAGGAAACGAGGGAAGGGGAGGAACGTAGACAAGCTACAGAGAGGTGGTCTGTAGTGGTGCCAGAGGGAGAGGGCTGGATGACGCAAGCTTCAGGCCTCTGTAACCAGAAAGAGGGAGAGAGGCAGAGACATAGCACAAGAAGAAAGTGAGGGAGACAGAATGAGTTGGAGAGGGGGAGAGGCAGACATGCAGGCGACAGAGGAGAGAGGGAACACACCCACTTTTGTAACCTGATCAGAGAGAGCAGCCGGCTGCTAACCTCTAGTTCTAAGGGCCAGCGACATGTACACACACACACTTGAACCCATGCTATTACATGTAAAGAAAGAAACAGAGGCAGAAACGCTAACAGGGTGCATTCTGACATGTCACACACACGTATTAGTTCACGTCACAAATCCTCTTCTTTAGATACATGCAGACATTAAAGATATACATTCTTAAAACCAACATGTACCTAAAGCTCCACACTGCTAGCTGCTAACGGCCCTTCATGCAATCACATATATCAGACAGCCATTCGATCTGGAGGACACTAGACTGGTCCTAACCACTGTTTTGACTGGCTTCTGGCTTTGTGTGGCCCCTGTGTGGGCGTGTGTGCATGTCTGTGCAGCCACAGGAGCTCTTGGTAAGGACGCCCATACACGTACATGCACACACAGAGTAGGATTAGCCTAGAGAGCAGGCGGCAGTCACATGGGGTCTGCCTAACACAGTGACCTGCTTGGCTGCAGATGGTCCACCTCTTAAGATGAACACAGCTCAACCTCCTCCTCCTCTCTGACTCAGCCAGCGATCAGCTTGCTACACGGCCTCGAAGTTGAATGAAAACACAACCTGAGAAATGCACACCTCAGTGTGAATGCATTGTTTCTACATGGGCAAATTCATGTGTTATGCTAATTTATAATGAATGTTTATGTTGTATATTCAAAGTAAATATTTTGAGGATAGTACATTTTAGCACTGATTGAGCTGAAAATTCCACCCTGTTGCATCAGTGAAATTGCTAATCAGCCTGAGATTATAAATTAAATGTGTGGGCATGGAAGCCGTGGTTTTGGTGTTTCTTTGTGACGCTCCAGGCTAGATACAGCACGGAGAAGCTGCTGCAGCAGTGAGGAAGTTGACATTTGTGTCTGGCATTCACACAGTCCTGTTTACTGTTCTTCGCTGCTTTTTCTTGTGATGGTGCCTTGATGTATCTCTCCGGGAGAAGCAACCTTATTGCTGCTCAATCATCTGTGTTTCGTGGGTGGCTGTTGGTGTGTTCTTGATGTATATGTTGGTCTCTGTCTGTGCGAGCACATATGCGTCAGAAAGATAAAACTGTATGCACAAAAGACAGAGACTGGTGTTGTATGATCACTCTCCTCCGTTCAATACTTCTCAACTGGCGCATCATTGCCATATTGCCCTGAATGATTGCTAACAGTTATGATTTCCCAAGGAAAGGGGGGAGAGAGAGAGAGTGAGTGAGTGAGGGCAGAGGGGGGAGGAAAATCAAAACAAATGGCTAAGCTCAAGCTTTGACCCCATTTGCGGGGAGATTTGTGTACTCAACATGCTGATGTTTGCGTCAGGGTGCTCCATTCAAACAGGAACCCAGACCCTATTTCTGTCTCACTGTCTCCCCTCTCTCACCCTAATAGGGTGCCATTGCCAGGTCATGAAGGGGGAGGTGAATGGGGGAGTGAAGTCAACCAGGGGTCATGGATATATAGATGGCAAACCTCATTGCCTCCCTGAGCGCCCGTTAGCAGTATGAGGCTACGGCCATTAGGTGGGATGGGCTGGATGCTGAGCCTTTGTGTGTGTATCTGTGTGGGAATATAGTTGTGTATGTGTGATGTTCGTCCCGTCATAATAGGCAAGAGCAATCTTTCTGCCCTGCAGTTGCCCTCTCCTCAACAGCTGGAGCGGGGTGAACCAGAGTTCTCGATGTCGTCGTGCAGTGTCAAGGCGAGGACGTGTGAAAAAAGTGTGAATAACATACTCACACAGCCGTGTCTTCTACTCGTACACTGTGTTGTGGTGATTTCCCTCCAAAACATCCCACTGAGTCCTTAACAGGTTTGGCTAATCTTAGCATCCTGTAGCTAATGGATCCTTTGCTGGTAGTAGTGGTAGAGATGCTGCATTAGACATTGCACATTATGAACCATAATGGACAGATTTATCCAGTGTTACTGTTCCCCTTTCCCCAAATTGAATCAACCCCAAACCTGTTTGTCTGACGTTACACACATTACCCCTGCTTGTGTTTGCTCAAGGTGAAGACATCACATATTGTCACTCAGAGGACGATGGTTACAAAATGCCTCTACACATTGATTATATGCCTTGGCTGCAACGTGCCTCTTTTTCTTTCTATTCCCCTTCCCATCCCCCTTTGCTGCTACATCATGTTTTGTAGTCACAGGAGAGGATTTTGTCTGTTCGCTGGATAGATGGAACCGTTCCCGGGGTTAGCACTGCACCACAGGAATGCTGGGAAAATGACTAAGTTTGGTGCCATGAACTGGTCTCTCTGTTGTCAGCTTTTCGTCAGTTTCAGAGTTTGGACTGATCCATTCTTCATGGAGGGAAACTTGCAGAAATTCTTTTCCATTTTGCCTGAGCCCTTGCCTCAGTTGACCCATTATTAGTGTCAGAAGTTATAAAAGGCCTGTTCCACTCTTTGATGGCACCAGCTTTGACTTCTTGCTTCATCGCTGAGTTCTCGATTGACACTTAGTGGTACATACCAGCAGAGATATGGAAAAACTGTGCAGCTTTTGCTCATTTAAAGAGTCACACAAATCATATCAGTGGTCTGAGCTGAATAATCAGTGATTTGATAGTCAATAATTTAAAATCAGACTATATTTGCAATGGGTTTAGCATTATTTTAAGCTGTGTTTGTCAAACGCTGGGGTTGCAGCTTCTCAAATGCAACCAGTTGCTGCTTTTCTGTTTCAGTTCTTTGTGTTTTGAACCATTGATGACTTCACTATGGGCGATAAAGAATAATCTGCAATGTGATTGATGGTGAAAATGATAAGTTGCCACTATGGCTGAACCATCAATTGAACTATTACCAAAACACAGTATGTACAAATGCAATATCCAGACTGTGGGGGTTGCAATTTTATGATGAAGGCCACATGTGTCACAACATACTGTTTTACAGGAAGTTTTGAGGTGATGCAGAAATCTCCTGGCCTACAAATCGCAATCATTTTCAATGGAAAAGAAGTACAAAAATAAGATTCCCATGAAAAACATGACACATATTGCAAAAGCTGTCAAAATAGTCACATTTTTTTGCATGTTGTTTAGCCCTAGCTGCAACCCTTGATCACATTAAAGCACAGTTTCTCACATACAGTTCGTGCATCGGTCTCTCTGGTGAAAGATTTATGCTCTAAGTTTTTTTGCCACTCGTAATTCTGCTGCCACGCTGGTAGAGTGGATCAGAAATTTAGTGTATAGTGCACAAAGTGAAAAAAACATGGCAACATTTTTTAGTGCTTTTACCACAAAATAAGCCACAGAATTCGATGTCATTAGTTTTTATTTGGGCTGTCTCTGTTGTAGAAAAAATGGCAATTAGTTCCCGTCATGCTTGTTACATGTTAAGCACATGCTAGACTGTGCCTATGCAGTTCCAGTGTTTTCCCAGTGTAGAACCTTCGGTGTGATCTGTCTTTTTAGTGAACGTCTTCCAGTATGGCCCCAGAAGCGGCAAAGGAACCACCAGGAACAGATGCAGCTGGCCACGAGTCTATAGAAGCAGCATTAGCAAAGGTGTCAGGGCAGAGCGCCCAGGGGGAGCAGTTACCTCGAGCTCACTAGTGACTGTGATGTGAATGGCATTTGGCACGGGAAGTGTAGCTGTGTGAGGCCTTGCGTATGGCTAACCTCACCGCCCCACAAATAGAGCCAATGTGTTGAGCAGCTGTGGAAGTGACGGCTGGAGCCTGGCCAGCCCCACTCCGTTTGATGCTGTGATTTAGCTTTGTGCTCCCTGGCTAACCTCGATTTTAATGGAGGGTGATGCTTGAATGAGGGGAGGGCACGTTGGCACAATGCGGGGTCTTCCTCAGGCTGTTGTGGGTGTCGCACCAAAATGTAGATTTTCTAGTCGTTACCTGGCTAGTGGGGCTGCAGGGATTTTGGATTTGAGATGTTGTATTTGCTCTTTTACCTGTCAGCTGATGTCGCAAAAACATCCATGCGTGTAAATGAGACGTCGGTGTGTCAAGGTGTGTCTCCTGACTGCTAGTGCTTAGATCATCCTAATGATTTTTGGAGCAAGTGCATATGTGCTTGTGTGTTGTCTCTGCTTACACGGCATGCCCTGTAACAGTGATCAATGTGTTTGTGTTCGTGGTGGGGGTAGCCATAAGGGAAGTGTGGTGGGGGGGCAGCTGAGATTGGGCTCCCATGTTAATGAGATCCTTGACTTGAGACGAGACAAGGACAACAGCAACGCTTTTCTCTCTTTCTCTTTTTCTCCTGTTGCCTTTTATTCCTTCTCCCCTCCCTCCTCCTGCATTTCTCCTTTCTCCTTTCGTCCTTCCTCCATTGTTCTCTTCTTCCTGTCTCACTGTCATGTCCTCTGTCTTTGGCCAAGAGAAGGCAGCAAATAAGGGGTAAACTGGGCCAGCACCACATGCTTTCTATAACCTATTATCTTCCTGTACAAGGTCTCAGATAATGCAACGTGTTGCCTCAAGTATTCATTTCGGCCGTTTAAAAGCAAAAACAAAGAGCCAGCTAACAGTGAAGCACAATGCTACTGGATTAGGAGTATGTTTAACAATACTGTGGTTAAGTGATCCATAAAACATGGGTGGGTGTGTCAGCTAGGTCAAACTAGGGTGTCCTAACCTGTCCATTTGTGTGAAGGTGTGTATTTATACAGAAACCTGTTACTTGTAAGACAGGTTTGTATGGAGTAAAGACGGCCTTTCGAGGCCACTCTCTAAATGCAGTTAGTTGCTAACAGTTACCATGAGGTGTGTCTTTTTGGCTCTGAACAGCATTTTGTTCCTGAAAATCCTTTGTGCATTTTGGAAAAGATAATAACACGTCAAAACGTGAACACATGGGCTTAAAATAGTTCTACACACACACACGAACGCCTCAAGTTAAATGTCGGCCATGACACTTAAGTCAAACAGTCCATCGATGTGAGAAATTTCTAGAGTGCCGCTGTGGTGTAAGAGTGGTCCTGGCAACCAGCGCTGACTGAGGTTAAAAAAAAAGGCAGAAACGGGGAGGAAAAATGGCTCTCAGGAGGAATCTGAGGTTGTGTTTCGCAGTTCCAATATCCCTGTCATAGAAGGAGGATTAGCTTTTCATTTTTTAGTATCTGTTGGGGATTAATTTACAGTGGCAGCTAGTAACTGAAGCCTCACTGTAGCGCGGGTCTTTATACAAGGTGTCTGTGCGAAAGGCGACGCTCGCTCCCTCACTCTCGTCTCATGTTTACTCAAGCGCTCACAGAGCGAGCGGGAGCAGTTGACCTCCTCCAGCGGGGAAAGGGTTAAGCGTCAGGAATGATTGAGGTGTTGGTCGCACGCAGGCTGCTCAGAAGACTGCTGCTGCAGATTTTCTCTCTTTCTTTACGCTTTCCATTTCCTTCCCTCTCTTGCCCTCTGGATTGTTATTTTTGTCCTCGCTCTTCACTCTCCTCTCCTCCTCCTCTTTTCTTTCTTCTCGTTGCTGACTTCCATTTTTCTTCAGTGACTTTGCTGGCTTGTTTTGTAGACCATAGCTATTTTCTGTTTCGCTTCATATTTGCTATTTCCTACCTGTGCTCAGATCATATGGCAATTGAGAATGATTTGTATTTAAATCTTACAGTACAAACCAGTACATTATCTTAATTTTATATTATTTTCACCTGTGAGATTGTAAAATGTTTTCAGCAATAGGAAGCCAGTACTTACATTCATCCACTGTTAAGCCTCTGTCTTTCTCTCTGCATTCTCTGCCTCTCTCCTCACCACTACAGCCCTCCTCTTTCTGTTTACCTCTTACTCCCCTTAACTCTCTCACTCTATCCCTTTTGTTTCTCTGTTTCTCTCTCAGGCCCTGTGCTGTGTTAGGTGCGTAAGGAGTAGTGGGGTTGGGGGGTGTTGGAAGCAGCCCGAGTCAGAAGGAAATGAACCCAATAAATCAAGCTCTTGTCCCTGTCTCCTCCCTGCCAGGACATGCTGCCTACCTAGCTCTCTGCAGCTACATGCATTTACACAGTTGTGCTGTAGGAAGCGGCAGAAATAACACCAACTTCAGTGAATGTCATGTTGTTGTTGTCCTTAACCTTTTGAATTAAGGATTTGCATCACAGTGTGCATTTTATGGCCTTGGTTTTTATGAGAGCCTCCTACAAAGTTGTTCATATTTACAAATTTCACAGTGGTGTGATATTTACAGATTAATATGTTTACATGACGTGTTCGTCCGTTACAGGGATGTGTTTGAGAATAAACTTAATTTTTTAGTCATGTTTGAACCCTGTGGATTCAGAGTAGGTGGCAAAAGCCATGCAACTCTCAGGGTACGTTGAGGTGGGAACTAGTTTATTTTCAATTCTTATCCTCTTGGTGATGGTGATTTTCCTTTGCCACTGACTGAAACAAACCTCTTTGCGGGGTGCTAAAAATTCTTCTACGCAGGAAAAGGCTTGGTTACTAAGCAGTGGTTAGGTACCACAAACTACAGGCTTATGATTTGGAATAACTGGAAGAACAGCTGGCTGACAGTCCCAACAAAAAATACATAGAGCCTTCATTAACATAGTTTGTGTGTCCGTTACATACTACATGATATTATAAGCACGTCTTATTAAGTGTGAACAATTAAAAACATTCTCTGGCTCCGATACTTGAACCTCATGATGTAACTCACTTTGATTTTATGCAAAAGCTGCTTCATTATGATGTGTCTTAAGTGTTACTCATTGCACATTATTGAAAGATTAGGATTTATCGTCTCTATAAAAGCATTTATCTGCCCCATGCCAGTTTTATGCTATCTTGGGTTGCCACTTTGAATAATTAGCGAGGTAGTTAGGCTTGACTCTGAGCACAAAATGAGTATGTCAGAGTGAAAACAGATCTCTGCAGATTTGTGGAAATTAAGCAAAAGTATAAAAAGACAAAGTGCTTAGTCTTTAATAAGTCTTTAGTTGAGTTGCAAGTGCCATAATACTGCTCAAGCTCGGGACTTAATGGCAACTTTCAGATCTTGAATTGGACCTGGAATCTGACTTGTCCCCTCCAGGATTTTATTGTTTTAAAGATAAGTCTTATCTCATGTGTAGAGTGTCTTGCATCCTTGTTGGCCTCTGCCTTTTCTGGCAAAGATGCATCCCCGCAGCATTGGATTTTTGCTCCGATATGCAATGTGTGAGTTACGCCACATGTAAGAGTTTAGAATCATAAAACCTCTCCTCTTGGGTGTCATCAGATCAGGGGGAAATCTTGTTCCACTTTAAAACATTTCCAGTGCAGCTGATGGCAAGCACCAACCCAGATGTCATGCGAGTAGTTTCCACCAGTGGCTTCCCCCTTTCTCGTTCTGTTAGTAGAAAGCTGAGAATGTGGAAGCAGTCAGGTAGCAGATGTCGTAAGCACAGTGTTTCCCGTCTTAGCCATCAAGCCCTGTAGCTACTCCAGAGTGTCCGTCACCAGCGCTTTCCTCTCACAGAAGAGTGTGAGAAAAAAAGCTGTTTTTGAGGACAGCTTGCTGCAGGCACGCTGTGCCACAGCTCCACTTTTTTTTTGATGAACATACTGTACTTGGACTCATAGTCAGTGCCTTGGAAATGTTCTAGTCCTCTTGATTGGTACTTTTCAGTCCACTTTCTTTTGAATTGTACTGTAATCTTCCTTATCTTCGTGCCATCTTTTCCTACTCAGCTATTATTGACGTTGGTTTTACATGTGGAACATATGTTTAAACAGAAAACACCTGGAATATATTGATTACACATTGATGATCTTCATTTAACACACTATGCGACTTTAAACAGCTAGCACTTTATACGTCTTAGCTGATTGTTATTGTGTGCTTTACACTTGTGCTCGCATCAGTTTGTAAAGATTTGGTTTTATATGCACCTCACATCACCTCACAACATTATAACAGAGATTTCAAAACACAATGCAACTTGTCCTGGCATTTATTGCTACCAGTGTACATTTGTATACAAGACATTTATGTGAACTGTAAGTAACAAAAGCGAACTATTAGGATTGTTACGGCGAAAGTGGGCCATTAATTCAGAATTGACTCAGTTCTTCTGTTGGATAGTGCTCAGTTGAAAACAGCGTGTTGCTGAAAATGACTTGTGGTGTAGTCTGAGGTAGAAGTAAGCCACCACTTCCCCTCAGGGCTTCCAGGCTCCAGAAACTTTGAAGGAGAGTCACCCCATGTCCCCTCCTCTCTTTTTTTTTGTTTGCCTCTGTGTGAAGTGCACCTGCAGCGCTTAAGGGATGCGATTTTTCAGCTTTATTGGACACACAGGTCCTGTTTGATGTCTAACAACATGTTAAGTGTTATCCTGCCTTTTGTTTTCCTTTACAAAAACCTGGCTTAGGGTTGTGCCTGTGTGTATTTGAGACACTGCGTTTGTTTTGTGTCATAGTGCACACCTGCTGACATGGTTTGTGCACTTGGGGGACACGCTAAAAGATTTATGCAGCCCAAGAACTGAATGTCTGATGACATGTTTCAGAAAAAGTGTCAAAATAGGACACGTTGCAGTGGAACTAAACTCCTCAGCCAGTACAACCGAAGGAGTCGAGTTCCAGCTTTTGATCAAACAGCACAGGAGTCAGCAGAGACGTTGACACACGATGGCAGCCTCTAACATGACATGCCACATAAATTATACAAGCTCGCTCATCACAGAAGCTCTCACGCTCTTCATTATCCTAAACTCTCTGTTCACAGATCCACATGCTCTGTGGTGTCATTGTAAATTTTAGTCTGCTGTTAGCTTGTTAATACACACAGCAGCAGTCATTCACTGTGGCAGGGACACACAAGGCCACTTTGTTGTTTTCATTTGTACAATGAAGCTGTTAAGTTAACTGACAGTCTCAACTTTCCCTCCTCTGTCCCGTGTCCCCCTTTCCCTTCTGCTCTGTCCCTCTGCCAGCCGGTGGCGGAGCCCATCCCCATCTGCAGCTTCTGTTTGGGGACCAAGGAGCAGAATCGCGATAAGAAGCCGGAGGAGCTCATCTCCTGCGCCGACTGTGGCAATAGTGGTGAGTACTGCTTCTTGACCAGTAAGACTTCTTTAAAACCATCTTAACACCAGTTCAGTCCGTGACCTAGGTATACTTTTAATAGTATTACGATTAGCTGTCGTCAAAACAGACATGATTGGGTTAAATAAATGCAGTTATTGATTTTTATTTACATTTTTAAAAGAACCAGTTGTGTTTAAAACCAAATAAAAACACAATACAAGCACACATTTTTGACTGCTATCTCTGGCACGTCATCTTTCATCTCTTACGCCCAATTCATGCGGTTCTCAAGGGTGCACGTCACAGGAGTTCATCACTTACCCAAGTCTGCAGACATCTGTGTGCTACCCAAAATTTGAAACCGAGTGGACTGTACACAGTGCAAGAGCGCTGCCTGTGCATGTACCAGGAAATAAATGGAACTCAAAAGAAATACTTGTTATGAGGGGAGACTGTACAAGAAGACTCTCCAGTATACTATGTAGAGGACTATCCAGTGTGCTTATATTTTATCACAAAAACAAAGTGAAGTAGTTGCTGCTGGACTTTGGAGGTGCTTTGGTTTGTACATGCTCTCTATTGACGGTGCCCAAACACAGTGGATTCTCCATAAATTCTCCATAAATCCTGTGCTGTGTCTGCCCACTGTCTTGACACACCTCAGGAATAATCACATTGACACGGTGCTACGGCCCTGTTTGAAACTGCTATATTCTGCTGGAGTGCATAAACATCCACAGGAGACTAGGGCTGGTCTCGAATATTCGAATATCCGAATATTTGTTCATTGTGCTAGTATTTGGATAATAATTTTGATATTCGAACAGTCGTGTGTGCTGCCACTGAGCATCGCCGAGCATTGCCAAACATTGCCGAGTGTTGCCGAGGCTGTAGTACGCCGCCGGGTGCCGCCAAGCATTGCCAAATGCTGCCGAGCGTTGCTGAGGCTGTAGTAAACCGCCGAGCGCTGCTGAGCGTCGCCGAGGCTCTAGAACGCCGCCCTGGTTCTAGTATGCTGACCTCCCAACTCTGGTGTCACGCTCCAGTGTCCCCCCCACCCCTGGCCGACACTGTGGCACAATCTGAATATTTAAATATTCGCCGATTATTGGATCCGAATATCCTGAGCACAGATATTGGTATTCAGACCAGCGCTACAGGACACCGTGTGTTTTTGTGTTTGAAATGAGTGGAAATGTGATTGTCTGCGGACCAACGTCTACCTATTGTAGTATGAATAGAGCTGAGTGCGCACCCGCCTTCCAATTCTGCATCCGTCTATTTACAGGGATAGAGAAACAATGAATTGGTTTATACTCCTCAACTGACCCTCCACCTGCACTGATGTTTACACTCTGAGCTGCTTTCAGTCTTTACATTTGAATCAGCAGCTTCACTTTTTCCATCTTGTAACGTTTAAGTACGAGTTCTTTAGCTTTCAGTGATTACGCTTGATACAGGCAGTTCAAACTATCACACTTGACCAGCCACACTGTGGGTTCATCACTGATTGCATGTCTGAGTGGCACCAGAAGGCGTGTTTCAGAATTCAGTTCCTAAACTTGCAGCTTGTTTCGTGGCTTTAACGTCATCAGGTGTTTGACTTATATTAACACGTCATATGGTGTTTGCACACACACTAAAATTTTAACTTCTTTAACTTCAGGTGTTTCATTTACCTGTCATTTCAACTTCTTTCACTACTTGTATCGCAACAGGGACGAATTCTTAGATCAGGAATGTTTCCCTTTTTCCTTCTAGAGTTATGCCTTATAGTCAATCCGTTGGGTTATTTTTGTCTTTTCTCTGCCATTTGTCCCTGTTTCATGCCCAGGATGACATTCTTAAACTGAGCCCTATAAATATTACTGATACTGGCCTATATTTTCTAAAAAAAAAATGTGCGATATGATTGTTTCCTTATAAAATCTGGTTTCATTGGGAAGCAAGTTGTTGTTCTTGCTAAGGCCTGACGTTCCTTATTGAAAGCATAAGAGAGATAGTGTTCCTCTTCTTCCCTCAGTGATTTCGGTCTCAGACAAGGCCGTCTTGTATGCTACTTTTGAAACACAGCAAAAGCACATCTCTGACAGATTGTCATTTATGTTTGAACACTCTCTTTGCAGCCAGGTTTGATTCAGTGAGGGCTTTCAATTCCAAAAGGAGCTTTTTTTTTTTCCTTCTACAATGATGCAAGTGGGTCACAGCTGTCAGTCAGCGACGACAAAAAAAAAAGGCGTGTGACGTTGATGCACTTGTTTGTGTATGCGTGTCTGTCTACCTGCAGGCCACCCGTCCTGTCTCAAGTTCTCCCCAGAGCTCACAGCGCGAGTCAAGGCTCTGTGGTGGCAATGCATTGAATGCAAGACTTGCAGCAGCTGTCAGGATCAAGGAAAGAATGCGGTGAGTGGATGAACGAATATGGCGGACTGGCAGGCAGAAACTATCTCTGAACGCTCTCCTCTCTGCTAAGTGCCAGATAGAGATGCTGATAGGCATATCTGTGGTCCCGGGATTGAGCTATTTTAGTCAGCCTCAATGTGATTTTCTCTTACTTGTCAAGTGAAGAGTCATTGTTATTCAAATGTTTGTTTGGAGGTTTAAGAGTGAGACAAAATGCACGACATGCTGCCAAGATGCACAATGTAAAAATATCATCTATGAGGACAGAGAGACCTGACATGGAAGTAATGCTCATTTTTTTGTAGGGGTATGTGGAAATTTAAATTGAGCTCATGAGCTTTGATCTTAATCCAGTAGATTTACCTCCAAACTAAATCTTGACACGTGTCACACTGACAAACTTAAATAGACTTACTAAGAATTAGGTTTTGTCTAATATGATGTTCTACATGTCGTGTATGTTTGTCCGGTGCACTGCCTCGCTATTGAGGCTCATCTTGTCTGAAACACACACACAAAGCTTTTAATAATCACTGGTACTTGTGCTTGTCTGTGCTATGTAGGACAACATGTTGTTCTGTGACTCATGTGACCGGGGCTTCCACATGGAGTGCTGTGATCCTCCCCTCACGCGAATGCCAAAAGGTAAATAAACGGGACTAACTCACAACCTACCTATTCTTTGCCCATTTAAAGCTCCCATGTATTCAGCTTGTATCTGTTCTGCCTCGGAAAAAGCACACACAGTTCCTGCATTACTATTTTATATGGCCTTTATAGCTTCAGTAAATGATTAAACCATCTCCTGAGTTCTTGCTTCCAACTCTAATGCTTCACCATTAAGTGCTAATGTATTAGATACTTTCCAGAACATGTTGGCAACTGCGCTAAAGCCTGTCTTGTCAAATCCACTTCAGTGTATACATGCTTTTTCTCTTTCTTTCCCAGGCATGTGGATTTGTCAAATCTGCCAACCCAGGAAAAAGGGAAAGAAGCTCTTACATGAAAAGGCAGCACAAATCAAACGGCGCTACAACGCACCACTGGGGCGGCCCAAGAACAGGTACTGAGCTGCCTTCAGCTAACGGTGTCTTCTTGCAGCAAGATGCTATGTATCTGCTTCACTACAGTACAGACAGCTGCGATGCCGACTCTCCAGAATGAGCTTACTGCTGTGTTTTCATTGCAGTTCATTGTAAGGTTTAGGTGTCATCCAGGAGGTAAATGCAGGAGTGCTCTAAAGTTTTATGCACTACAAGTAAAGTGAGCATGCTTTCAAAAGTAATTCCATGAATGGTTTTTATTGATCAATGGGGGGCAAAAAAGCTAAATCAAAACAGTATTTGGAATAAGAACACTTTCCCTTTTAAAACAGGACCAATTCTCAGAGGAATACCTGTGCCCAGTATTTCAAGGTAGGCGAGGACGTTGTTTCAAACATGTTGGAGAACGTGCACAGGGTGGGTGGTGGGGGCATACAGTTGTAGGATTGCTTGTACTCCTCGTCAGTGGAAGTAATTCTCTATAACTCCAAATGAGTATTTGAGTCGTTGTCTTGCTGCAGATTGAATTTGGCATCTCATGACTCGACGTGTCCAGATCCAAATAGAGTCCCATCAAGGCATTTTTTTAAATGAATGATATCTGCACAATCCTATCCCTGATTCTTTATTCACGTCTGCTGTCACAGAGTTGTTGTACAGGGAGAGCACAATTTATGGCAAGATGCTAGGAATGCAATTTGTAAAATAATTTTCTTAATCTGCAGCACTGTCATTCTATTATTAGGTAATTAATGATGCAGATTTAGCACAGTGGACATTTGCACTGTGCTGATATTGCTGTTTTAGTCAACGGACAGACGATATGGCCGCCAAGGCAGTTCTGTTTATGTTATTGACTTAACAGAACTCTGTCGTAGTAAATCCCTGCTTGTTTCCAGTGTGTGTTCTGGCTAGAGGTCCTTAAGCATCACAGAAGACTTTTGCATGGTGTCTCGTTGTTAGCGAAACTCCCACAGTCGCCAACACAAAACTGCACATAGTCCTAGTGACTGCCTCCTCTGGCTGTTACAGCATTAAACAAATGGAAGCTCCACCTGGTGGTGTAATTTGGTACTGCAGTTAAGCTACAGTGTTTAAAGTGTGTATTATCTAGAAAAGTAGTATTTGCGCAGTATTGGCAGATACGATATTTTAAATGATTCTGTTGTTCCATTACCCCCTGACACGGTATGAACCAGACTTCTGATTTTCTCCGCAGGCCGGGGCGGCCCTTCAAGAAGCTGGGAGGGCGTGGTCGGCGGAAGCGCTCAGCCTCAGCCAACTCATCGTCCAGCTCCTCCTGTGAGGGTTACCCAGGTGACGACCGGCTGCTTTTTTCGATGCGGGATGACGACGACCTGTCGCAGAGCAGCTTGCGCTTCAACAACAAGACCAAGGGCCTTATCGACGCCCTCACAAAGTTCTTCACGCCGTCGCCTGAGGGCCGTAAGGCACGGCAGGAAGTGGTGGACTACTCACAGCAGTGCCGGATCCGAAAGAAAGCCAATCGCAAAGGAGAGGGAGATGACAGAGGGGGTAAGGATTAGTCTGTTTTCCTGCCCATATCACCATAGACCAACAGTTAGAGTACAATAATCAAGTTTATAAAGTTTATGGATTGGACATGAAAATCTACGACTGCTCTGCTATTTGTGAGATAAAGCGGTGCACATAAAGAGATGATGAAAGTGTTTCTACAAAAAGATTTATGAAACTAATTTGCAATTGCACAGTAATATTTATCATTGAAGAGACCGCCAAAACATGCACCCTGTGAAGTTTACAATCACATCAGCTGGTCATGGTTGCACTTAAATAGGCCACCATAATTATAACATTTAAAAACATGCTGTATCTTCATGCATCCTTTGTCAATGCTTGGCTGACAGACTATGCACTACCAGCTGTTATTGTGATGCACAGACTGTGCTTCTGAGTTCTTTGTCCTTTTTTTTTTGCAAATGATTCACTCCTGATGTTACTTATTTGGAAATTATAGGGCAAGGGTAAAAATTGTGTGGAATTGATTTGTTATTTCCAGCTGGAGAAAATTATTGCTTGTGCGTTAAAATAAAATGCTTTGTAATTTGAAGTGGCCACCTGCAATTCTATTTCTATTGAATTTTTTTAGACCAAAAATACAAAGCCACGAGTCACGCATGGTCGAAGAGTACCAGATATATTGGGACACACTCTTTGAGAACCTAATGTCTCTCGTGTGTTTAAAGGGTAACTCCAGTCCAGCTGTTCATTAAAAACAAAGCAGACAGTTTAGTAATGTAGCAAGGTAGTCACTGGGTTTGCGTTGATGTCGACTTTGTGTTTCAATCCTCAGACAATCAGGAAGGCAGCGACTGGCGTGACGACGATGACAAACTGCCTGGCCATGAGAACCTGACAGAAAAAGACATTGAGCTGTTCAGACACATCCAGGAGTTGGCACTACAGGTACACTGACTGAGAGATTAAACATTGAATGTGTTTAAAGTTTGATGAACGAGCAGAGATGGGACAAAATTGCAGAGTGAGACAGCCTTAGCACTGGAGGAGACCTGTGCGTCTAGACTGAGGTAGCCATGCCGGAGTCACTGTACCTGGATCTCAGTTTTAATGGTGACGAGAATGTGGTCAGAAAGAGCAGAGTCAACAGCTGGCAGGTTGTAAGAGATGTTGCTGGCTCAGATGAGGTCTGCAGGATGCAGGCACGTTTGTGGGTGGAAAAGTCAATGAGCTGTGAGAGACCAGTGAGTTTCAGTGCTGAAAAGAAATTAATTTGGCATGGAACAGCTGCCAGGTTCAGCATGGGTATTAAAATCATCCATTACCATAGATGCAGCACACATGGGCCAGAGCTGGATGATGAATGTGGGATACAGTGAGGATCAAAGGTTTGGTTTTAAATGACCAGTAGATGCAAATAACTGGGGGTGATTCGAGGACACCAGCTTTACTACAGGGTAATTATGCTTTACTGTTGTCACTGGAAATTTGCTTGAATCTGACGTTCTGCTTGTGATTGATGGTGAACCCTGCTCCACGATTGGAAGGGCAGGGTTGGTTAATGTAAACATACTTAAAACTGTGTCCTCTGCCGTCTCTGCAAGGCATATAAAATTGGTGTTAGTTCTTACGTTTGATGGAGGGAGCATTGAGCAGGGCACCCCAAATGATAGTGTCCTGAGAGGTTAACCAGTAGTTACAGGGAGGAAGCATAAATTAGCCGCATTAATGCCCCGTTTCAAGGCATAAGTGCTGCAGTAAACTGACCAGAGAGTGGGTGTTTGGCTGCTGCCGTGGGAGTCGTATTAAAACACTACCCTGGATCCAGCCTGGAATATCCATACTTGTGTTTAAGTGTTTTATGTCGGCAGAGTGGTAAGAATTAATGAACTGTAAAAAGGGTCGGTGTGATTTTTCTGAGCTGAGCAGCAGTGGAGTGAAGAGCGTGAGCATCATAAATGGCAGCCAGAGATCTCCAGACCGGTCTGTTAAGATTCTGAGGCTGTACATTCTCACAGATCCACTTAAAGCTCCAGGGTAGTGTTAGCAAGTTGCCTGGTCTTTCTGAGAATTTGTTGCTTATAGCCTGTCCTGCTGATATATTTGTTTGTGTGTATGGACGTTCAGTGCCTTCTCTGCCTGTCACACCAGAGTCTAAGATCCCAGGCACATATTGTGAAACCTAGATCTGACTCTCAATATGTCTCCCTTCCTTTCCTGTCTTCATTTTTCCTGTCTTCATTCACCCCCAACAGAAAGTTGGAGTGACAGGCCCACCAGACCCTCAGATGCGCTGTCCGTCTGTCATCGAATTTGGCAAATTTGAAATCCAGACATGGTATTCATCTCCCTACCCACAGGAGTACAGCAGGTAAGCTAGCAGACTATAATGAAGTAACACGTACTTAGCTCACAGTCCTGCTTGTAGGCGGAAAAATTACCGCCAGCGTAATGGAACTTAAGCCCACTATTTTTTACTAAATGTGCTTCTACTGGGTGTTTGAAAATGGTAAAAGAGACAGAGGAGTTGCCTGGATATCAGTATTGATCCTGAGCATGTTCAAATCCAAATGTTTCCATGTGTGCACCATTTAAAACAGGAGCTCCGACAAGCAGTTAGTTAGTCTGCAAGTGATATTCTCAGCAGTTTATTCTTTTGGTCCTAATTAGCTTTAAAAAAAAGAAGTTCAAGTTGACATTTAAATTTGCCCTTGCTCTCATTAAAGACTTAAAAATTCCAGTCTGAGAAGCTGGAACCAGAGAACGTTTGGTATTTTGCACTCAAACACACCAGAATTTGCCAGATTAATGAACAGTCAATTGCAGATAAATCTTCTGCAGCTCAAAAATTGGTTTCATCTGCAGCAGACTTACTTTAAGCGTTACTTACTGTTCCTTCTCTCTTTGTTTTTCTCTTCCTTTTCCCTTTCCAGACTACCCAAGCTCTACCTGTGTGAGTTCTGCCTGCGCTACATGAAGAGCCGAAGCATCCTTTACCAGCACATGAAGAAGTGCAGCTGGTTCCACCCTCCTGCCAACGAGATCTACAGAAAGGATGATGTGTCCGTGTTTGAGGTGGGTTAGAGTGATAATTTAAGTGTTGAAAGGCCAAAAGAGACATGAAATGAGCGAATGGTGTTGGATGCTGCTGCCACAGAGAGAGACAGACCTGTGTAGAACCATTAGACAGCAGTGCTGTTACAGCCATGTCTATGTTCCACTGCAAAACCTCCGTACAGTCCAGCATAATCGATGTGCAGACTAACAAATCCTTATTTTAAATTTAATCCATGCTTTCTGCATTTTCCCACAACCCACTAATGGCTGTTTAAGACAGTGGTATTATCTGCATGGTCAGAATAATCATATGCTTGGCACACCAGTACTGCTTCTCCTTTAACTTTATTGATATACAGTATGTTAATCAGACAAGTACCTAATGGTGATTAACTGGCATCCCCGCCTGACATCTTTTGTTTATATCATTGGGGAAAGTCACTGTTATTATTAGAAGAATTCATAATTACCATTTTACAGTTAAGCGGTTCTTCTGGGTCCCGTAGCGCAGTGGCCGACTAATTCAATGGATTGTTGTCTGCAGGCCACGGCCACTGCAGCTTCTGCTTTTACCCGCTCTGCAGTCCATCCTCGCTCGGAGGAGAGCAGAGATATCTGGCACTCTGCCAACCTGAGCCTCCCTCCTTCTCTTTCACTTTACCACTCATTGTTTCTCTCCTCCCTCTCTATCTATCTATCAGGGTCTCCAGAGACCCGGCAGAGATCATACCCTCACACTAACATCTACTCCTTTCACCTTCACTTTGCTCCACAGCTCTCAAACAACAGCTTAAAGATGTAATTCTGTAGGCTGGAGTGTTTCAGCAATTGGAAAGTAGCCATTTAAGACACTTTGTGTCAGCATGTTGTACTGATTTCTGTTTCTCACTAATCTGACAACAGGTTGATGGGAATGTGAGCACAATCTACTGTCAGAACCTGTGTCTGCTGGCAAAGCTGTTCTTGGACCACAAGACTCTCTACTATGATGTGGAACCTTTCCTTTTCTACGTCCTCACCCAAAACGACAGCAAAGGCTGCCATCTCGTCGGCTACTTTTCCAAGGTAGTATGAGTTTCAGTCACCACAACCTCTCAGTGAAACTCCATTCATTTTGAATTTTGTATTTTCTGATTCCTGTAACCCCATATCTCCTGCTATTTTTTTACATAGCACAATAATTACACGGCACCAGCTTACTTAAAAAATAAATATGAGCGGGGAGAAAAATCTATTCCGATTAAATGAAATTGAAATGCATTTGCATCACCCCACACTGCTGCACTCCCACAAACATACAAATGCTCACGTTGTGTACCACATAAACACTGGGTGCTGTGAGCTCTGCTGTCCCTCTCGAGGTTGCAGTTGCAGGTGCTCGCATTAGCATGCCGCCGCGCTGCCAAAACACAGCAGTTAGTGAGCGGACGCAGCACCATCAACACCCTGCTGTACACCCACACAGGCCTGCTCTATAATGTGGTTCCATGATTTTTATTCTAATGATTGAATTTGTTGTGCGTTTTTCTCTTCTCCAGGAGAAGCACTGTCAACAGAAATACAACGTATCGTGCATCATGATTCTTCCACAGTACCAGCGCAAGGGCTACGGACGCTTTCTCATCGACTTCAGTAAGGATGTTAAAAAAGCACATTGATAAGACCAACCTGCAGCAAATACATCTGTTCATCATTTTCTCTTTTGATAGACAAAATGAATTAAAATACGGGTCTCCTAATATCTGTGTCCTTGGTCCCTCCCTCCCTGTAGGCTACTTACTTTCAAAGCGAGAGGGGCAGCCGGGATCCCCAGAGAAGCCTCTGTCGGACCTAGGCCGGCTGTCGTACATGGCCTACTGGCGCAGCGTGGTGCTGGAGTGTCTCCATGAGGTCCGGGACCGGCAGATCACTATACGACAACTGAGCAAACTGACAGGGATTTGCCCGCAGGACATAACCACCACTCTGCACAGTCTCAACATGCTGGAGCAGCGAGGAGACAGGTCAGAGACAGGAACTAACACACACTCAGGAAGACAAAACATTATGTAGTCTCACTAATTGACCCAAAGATGCACTGTAGTGGCATACATCATACTGTGTTAACACTTCTATCAGATTGCATGGTGTTATGGAGAAATTGTGACATAAACACTCTGAGTGAGCTATGCTTGTTTTTTTTTTTTACTATGCATACAATGTAACTTACTACAGTGTAATGAGAGACCGGAGGAGGATCTGGTTGCCAGATAGTACTCAGTCAAAGTCCTAAAGGCTCAATTGAAGCAGAATATGGCCAGTAGCCAGGTTACACCTTTCATGTAAACAAAGCCAACCTTTGAAGTAGACTTTAAAAGTATCACATCGTCCTGATAACACGTGAGTGCAGTGTGTAGTTAAATTCTTCTTACTTCAGTATTGCTTTGGTATCCTGCTGCTGTCTTAATTTAGAGACTCCTAATTTATGATTGGCTACATTTTTTGGCACAGATGAGTTACCAGTTCTGTCAAATTTGAAACCATTTGCTTATTAACTTTACTAAATAACATTCTTTACAATGAAAAGCTGACTTTGCTGGAGTTTAGTCTAAGCAGCCAAAATATTTTGCTGAGGCTGCCTCATGTCACTGTAAGAAGAAGCATGGACGGGCAGTTGGCTGTGTAATTAGCAATGTTTGGGTTTACACCAGTGATTAATGGACTGTCACTGTCTGACAAAACTGGCATGTAAAACAGGGTTTTTTGGTCACAATGATGTGAGCAACCAAGTCAGAGGCAGCATCAGACAAAAACATTTGGTTTTAAACGTATATACTCCAAGCCTCCTGATGTGTGTAAATGCAGACATAGTTTTCTAAGTGTGTTTTTAAATAGTTATCAATAGGAACACAAGACACCATACACATAACTGTTGCACACATTAACACATCTGTACTGAGCTGAGCAGTGATGTTCATCTAATTTGTCTACACTTGCATGTAGAAGATACGCACAGAGTCATAATGCTCTTGTTTGCTCTTGTTGTGGCTTTGTCAGACTTGTCCTGGTGCGAAGGGAGAAGGTGGTGACTACTCACATGGCTCGTCTCAAGGCCCGGCCACGGCAGCTGGAGGTCGACCCCGAGTGTCTCCGTTGGACTCCCGTCATTGTAACCAACACTGTGGTCTCTGACGCTGATGGAGATGATGACGAGGATGAGGAGGATGATGAACTAGAGGAAGACAACCGCAAGGAGGTAATTGCGGTGAATTTGTATTTGCTCCGAGTAGAGATAACAGATTCATCTCAAGATTACTGTACATTCTTATTTATTAATGACAAATTTCTTTGTACGTTATCTTAACAGATCAAACCAAGTCACAAGGTCCCACCGATGTCCTGGCACATGCGACAAGCGAAGGCGAGGGATGAGGAGGAGGAGGACGAAGAAGAAGAAGAAGAAAGAAAGGGATTTCTGGGGTTTCCCATTAGCCAAAGCTCTCCAACTTCTCCTCCCATCCGCTGTCCACCACCTGTCCCAGAACCACCGCGGCCCCCTCCCCCAACAAATGGAGAGCGTAGACCCCGGGGACGCCCACCCAAAAACTGGCCTTGGGGCAAGGTGAAGGATAGCGCACGGGTGGTACGGCCATCTAAAATCCGCCCGGTGGAGGATGAAGATGATGACGATGACGAGAGAGCAGAGGGCTCTGCCAGCAGCCCACCCTCCCTTTTCTCCCTGGACAGACCAGCAGACTCCACAGCCTTTCACTCCCTGGACATGGCCAGGCACCCCTCCATAACCCCCGCACGAAGAGGGCGGCCCCCGAGGAAAAAGAGAGGCCCGAAGCCCAGACTGACTGAAAGCCCCGGAGAGGGGCTGACACAGCTTCCTGTGATTTCTAGGTTAAATGAGTCTCCACCTGTCAGGAAGAGCTGCTTCAGTGAAAGCAGTGAAGAAGAGGAGGATGACGATGATGAAGATGATGAAGGGAGGAGGCCATGCTCCCCGCCCATCCTCACCAAGCCAGCCATGGGGCTCAAATGCAAGGTAAGAGATTACCATGTAATGTTAAAATCTCAGAATTAGGACTGATTGAATATTATTGGGAAAGAACTTACTGTATATAAAACATCATCTTCTTGATATCAGTCAGTCTGTAGTCATCATTGCAGGCTGATTTTCTAAAGCACATCTAATCCTCTGTTCTGTTTCTCCCTAGAAGCCCCTGAGGAAGCGCCGCTTTCGCCAGCGCAGCCACCCTCACAGCAGCGTGGTGACAGAGACTATTTCTGAGACCACTGAGGTGTTGGATGAGCCCTTTGTAGACTCAGACTCAGAGAGGCCTATGCCCAGGCTGGAGGAGGAGACGCCCCTGGGCCACCCACTGCGCCGCTACCCCGCAGCCCGATCTGCTCTGAGGTTGTCTGACCCAGCACCCAAGAGGAGCCGGCACTCCAACCTCACAGATTCAGAGGAAGATGGTGAATAGTCACAGTAGATGCTGAGCTTTGCAGAATTTTTTGATTATTCATCGTATGTACACATGTATGTGTGCAGCTTTATCTAACCCTGAGTTATTTTCTTGTTTTCTCAGGCACAACACCTGTGTTGAAGCCTGTGGCTGCTCTGCCAGCAACTCCATCAGAGACTCTAGCGGCAAACCCTGAGGTCCCAGTCAAGAAGAAGAAAGGCTGGCCCAAGGGAAAGAGTCGTAAACCACTGCACTGGAAGAAACGAGGACCCGGAAAACCACCTAGTGGTGGGCCCAGCCAACGAGCAGCTGCAGACGGTCAGGTTCAAAGCGGAGATCCTCAGCCCCCCAAAATCAAGATGAAACCTGGCCGTAAGCCCCGGAGTTGGTACCTGCAACGGGCCCAGGAGGAGGCAGAGAGGCAGGAGCAGGAAAGGCGAAGACTGCTGGAACAACAGATGGACAAAGATCCTCAGCTGCTCCAGACAGATGACCGTAACAGCAAGCGAATCGGCAGAACCAGCACTGACAGAGACAACAAACAAAAAGACTCTGATGAAGAAGATGACTATCTCCCGAAGCCTGTTGAGCAGAAAGTGCCCAAAAGACGAGGGAGACCGCCCAAGAACCGCACCCTCCACCAGCCACCTCAGCCGGCCCCCAAACCACCACCAACCTCTGAGCCAGAAGAAGAGGAAGATGATGAGGAGGAGGAGGCTGAAAGAACCTGGGAAGAAGACAAACCCAGCCGCCCACCATCCCGTCCCCTGCTGTCCCCTTCTTCCTCCTCTTCCACCTCAGGGCCCCGGGCCCCACAGTCCCGGCCTCAGGACACAGATATAGGTGACAGAGAAGAAGATGATGACGATGAAGAGAGGGAGGAAGAAGAATGTGGCAGCATGGGCAGCGGCGGCGGTAGTATCAACAGGCGAGCAGCAGCCACACCAGGTTCAGGAAGCCGGCGCAGTGAAGACCACGATGCGGATGATGAAGGTGACGGACACTTGGAAGATAAGAGCAACAGCAGTAAGAAAAGAAAAAGTCAGGACTCTGAAGATGATGATGATGATGAAGATGAGGAGGAGGACAATGCCTCCCGTGCAAACTCTCCTCCAGTCAAAGAAGAACCCCAAGGTGGAGAGGCTTTTTTAGACATGGAGAACAGCGTGGCCCGGGACTATGTCAGCAAGCAGGAGGAGGAAGAAGAGGAGGAGGAGGAGGCTGAGGAGGAGGTGCAGGAGGCCAAGTGTCAGCCCCCCTCAGCCGACCCTCAGCAGGAGGAGAGGCGGCGCAGAGAGCAGGAGGAGTCTGCTGCAGCTGCTGCAGCAGTGGAAACAGTGACGGCCATGTCTGTTCCTACTGAGCCCATGGAGCTCCAGCCTCTGCACCCAGATGACAAAGATGTCACGCTGTTGATGGAACCCCAACACACACATCCACACTCCCACCCTCACCAGCACTCTGACTTCAAAGAAGAGCTGGCCCACCATCACCCACATCACCCCCATCATCACTCCAATGAGCTGGACCTGGAGACTATGCAGGCTGTTCAGTCTCTGACACAGGGGGAAGCCCAGGACGAAGAGACTGAACCCCAGCCTCATCACGGGGCTTACCAGGACTGCGAGGAGACCTTAGCGGCTTGCCGGACTCTGCAGAGTTACAGCCACACAGGGGAGGCTGAAGAGGAGGCGCTAACCTTAGTGGAGGAGTGTGGGGCTTCCCAACACAGCAGCCCACTCCCTAATCCCCCGGTGCCACCCCTGCCTAGTCAATCTGTACGCTCGGTGAACAGTCCAGGGCTGCCCTCCGGCATCGTTGATACAACACCAGCAGGACAGAGGGGTGGAACACCTGGCCCCACTGGAGCAGGGGGAAGTGGTGGAGGTGCTGGAGGGGGATACACCCAGATCACTCCAGAGCATCCTAGTTCTCTGTCTGCCCCCTCCCAGCAGAACATGGAGACATCCCCAATGATGGATGTGCCGTCTGTGTCGGACCACTCGCAGCAGGTGGTGGACAGCGGCTTCAGTGACCTGGGCAGCATAGAAAGCACTACAGAGAACTATGACAACCCCAGCAGCTACGACTCCACCATGGGTGGAGGAGGCAATGGAACAGGGAATGGGGGTAACGGAGGGGGAATGTCAGCCGCTGTGGTTGCGGGAGCTTCGACAGCTTCTTCATCTTCAGCGTCCTCTTCTTCCAGCTCAGCCACCCCATCTTCCTCCTCCCAGTCCAACAGCTGCTCCTTCGTGCCAGCCCCGAGCCTCACGTCTTCCACAGGAAGTGGGGGGTCTCAGCTGCCAATGGGCAGCTGTAGCTTAATTCAACAGACAGGACCGGGGCCCAATAGTGGACCAGGTGCCAGTAATGTAGGCAGTGCCGTGCCACAGCCCCCACCACCCCCACCACCGTCCAACACCCCCAGCTGTGGCATTAAGTCTCCGCAGAGCTGTGGTGTGATCGAGAGGCCGCCCAGCACCAACCAGCAACAGCAGCAGCAGTCCCAAAAAAAGGTGCCTCAGCAGCCTCCTCAGCAGCAACAACAAGCCCCCAACCCTCAACCTCCACCATCAGCCCCTCCACCACCACCACAGCAGGCCCTGTCTCAGTGCAGCATGGGCAATGGCTTCGCCTCCACACCCATGATCATGGAAATCCCAGAGAGCGGAAGCGGAGGAGGGGGCCGCACCCTGTATGAGCGTATGGGTCAGGACTTTGGCACAGGGGGCTACCCCCAGCCCTCAGCAACATTCAGCCTGGCCAAACTCCAGCAGCTCACCAACACCATCATGGACCCCCATGCCATGCCCTACTCTCATTCAGCCTCTGTTACCTCCTACGCCACCAGTGTTTCCCTCTCCAACCCCGGGCTGGCCCCTTCTCCACACACTCCTCTTCCTCAGGGCCAGCCCACTATGACACCTCCTCCTAACCTTAGTTCTGGCTCCATGAACTTGGGCTCTCTGCAGCTTCAATGCAACATGCCCGCTACCAACATCGGTTTGGGACCCCCACCACACACGCAGCGGCTACAGGGCCAGATGGCTACAGTCAAAGGCCACATTTCCATCCGGTCCAAAGCCACTCAGCAGCTGGCCCCGGCCCCACACCAACAGCAGCTCTATAGCCGCAGCTCTGGGGCTGTGGCCATGCAGGGCACGCCGCGCACCCTGGCCGTGCAGCGCGGTATGATGCCAAACCTCATGCCCACGCCGGCACCATACAATTCCATGAACATGACGCCGCTGAATGCCATGTCAGCCGGCTACCGAATGCCCCAACCCATGATGAACAGTGGTTACCACAGCAATCCCGCTTACATGAATCAGCCAGCTCAGTACCCCATGCAGATGCAGATGGGCATGATGGGAGGGCAGGGTTACCCACAGCAGCCTATGCAGCCCAATCACCATGGCAACATGATGTACACTGGCCCCTCCCATCACAGCTATGCTGGTGTCCCAAAACAGTCACCTTACATGAGCAGATGAGCAGCCAAGAACTGAAGAAGGAGACGTGGGGCCAGAGCTGTTTGCTCGCTGTACTCTAAATGTCCATTACTCCTGTTCACCCTCTCCTTTGCCTCAGCAGGCATCAGTGAGTTGAGGTGGTTGGAGACAGAGAGGGTCTTTAGGTTTCCTGTTTTTCTATGTTGTCATTTTGTCCCTTTTTGTTTGGGCTGGTTCCCCCCTCCCCTCCCAGCTGGCTGTTTATGGGAGCAAGTGGGTAGGATTCGGGGTTGGGGTGTGTACATGGACCTCGGCCGTGCCATGCTGCCTCAGGCCAGGCCTACACAGTCCTGTAATGTGGCTTCACACAGGCCCAGGAGTCTCCTCCTGCTCATGATGCATTGGAGGAGAGAAGTGGAGGACAAGAATGACGAGGAAATACACAGAAAGACAATACAGGAGTACCTTGCTTTGTCAGACTGCGAATGAAAAACAGTGGTAAACTGAATATATATTCAACCATGCACACAATCTTTTAATTGATATAGGAAGCCTTACCTTGAAAAAAGAGACAATGAAACATTGTAGGCGGACTGTTTTGTTTTGTTAAACATAATGTTGAATCTTATTTTTGTTGTTGTTGTTTTTGTTGATTGTTTTTTGAAATACTCGTGTGCAGTCCGACCTCTTATATGCTTTGGTCTTTATATGTGTGGCATTCTGAAATGGTGATACACCCTCTTGCTCTCTCAGAAATACCCAAACATCTCTGGGGCCGCCCGGTCAGACGGCTTTTCACCCAGTTCCAGAGAAGCATATGAGCGGGGCCCTGAGTGTTTGAGGTGCTGAGCTGTTTCCAGAGTCTCTGTCTTCCTGGATGGACAGTGTTGTACCAAAAACACAGCAAAGACACAGAAGAGACTAGCGTGTTACTGTCTATTATATATCCATAAATGAAACAAGTAGCATTATTTTCCAGTTTGCCGCCACTCTGAAACGTTTAGATGTAAATATTCTGGTACTTCCCAATATTCAGCACACACACACACACATGAACACACTCTGACTAGCTGCTGCCAACCGGTTAGCTAGCTCAGGAAAGTACAACATTCAGCTTTTTTTGTCCACACTCCACTGACAGACGGTGTACAATGTCAGCCTTTTTTAGCAGTTTAGGGAATGCAGAGCAAACAGTGGAATTTCCATTTAACTGCTTTAAGGAAAGTCGGTTAACTATAGCTGACCTCGCCTCCTCAAGTGTTAGTGGCCAGAGCAGGTCGACGAGTCTGCTTTTGAATGGTGTATTTTATTAAAACTGTTATTTCTTTTTCCTTCTCTGCAAAAATTCTGCACTCCCATTGGCTAGAAATATGGCAGCGGACAGTTAGCCTTTGTAAAAGGTGTGCCTAAATGCCCGATCTAGTGCATGGTTTGGCCCTCGCATAGAGGCTCACTTATGAAAGCAGGGTCGGAGGCGAGTAAGTGTTCGAGGTCCTGTTGGTTGTAGCTGGCAGGAGTGAAACGGTTGACCTTGTTGCTCCATGTACCAGTATTCAAAGTCAAAAGAGGAGTTTTGTTTTCCTTACAGACCTGACATGCATACTTTATTTGTGTGTATTGTTCCGTTCTGTACTTCTTTTTTCTTTTCGTTTCTTTTCTGAATTTTATCAGACTGGGCAGCTTTCTTTTATGACACAAGCTGACTCTTTTTGACTTTAGAAACCTATTGTAGAGAAAATGTTTTTTCTATAATATAAAAAGGAAATTCTGACATTGATATTGGTACTGTCATTTTTTTCACTTCTGTTTCAGGAAACGACAAAAAAAAAAAACAATACATATTTTTTAGCTCGCCTCTTGGGTAATTATTACTAAGAAATTCAAAATTTAAAAAAATTACCACTCACTTTTAGTGACTTTAAGATGCCTTTAACCTCTCCATTCCATCTCATCTCTAGAGTTTTTCTATCTTTGTGTAGTATATTAATGCTATTTTAAACAAAAGGACTACAAATATCTAAAGGTCACTTGGCATTCTTTTCTTTTTTTTTTACTTCTTGTGTGTGTATAGGACGACTTCCTTACATTTAAGAGGCATGTAAAAATGAGCTCAGTATATTTCTGTCTGTTTATATTGCTTCCCTTTTTGTATCCTTTGTAATTGTACATGTTGCGTTGTATGCTAAGAGAGAGCGCAAAATAAAGAGAGGGGGTGACCGCCGGGCACACAGTGAAGGTTGATTTGCGCTCAGCCGCCTCAACTCTCTACTCTGTCCCTGTATGTATTTCCATTTATTTGTTTTTGGTTTTTTTTTTTCTTTCTTAGCAAGTACTTTCAAAGAACTCTGTACATTTTAACATAAAATGAAAATAAATTATGTTGAGCCATTCATGTTTCCGTTGAGTTTAACCTAAATGGTAAATGTTCTGCACTTACATAGCGCTCTTTTTCTACCTTAGTGGTATCCAAAGCGCTTTACAATGTGTTTCTCATTCACCCATTCACACAACAGAGCTGCCATGCAAGGCGCTGATCTACCATTGGCAGCCACTTCAGGTTCAGTGTCTTGCCCAAGGACACTTCGGCATGCGGACGGGGCCGGGGATCGAACCGCCAACCTTGCGATCGGTGGACAACCCGCTCTACAACCTGAGACACAGCCGCCACAAACACCTAAAACAGCTTTGTCCAAATTTTTGTGCTGAATTATCCTTACCCCCCTAAAAAACTGAATTCTTATTTTAGGTTTGTGAATTTTTCATTATTAAGTTCAGGAATGAGTTTTGCATTTAGTGTCAGTGGACTGTGGGGATAAGCCCACGGTTGGAGCTTTCTTATCCCCCTGCGCTGTCTCCTGTTGCTATGGAAGACGTCAACCTACAACCTTCACACTGAACATGGCAAGTTTTGGATTGTGCGGTGAAGCAGGCCCGTCTGGTTCTTTCTCTAAACGCCTGTAATGAATCTCAAAAAAACATGACTGACTAGCAGGGACGTTCTTGCCTGTTTGCCCACTGTTTATGGAAAACGTCTCCTTTTCCTTGCACGTTTCACCAAAACAAGTCGCAGATTTTGCGGAGACGGTAGCAGTCGGGGTTTAGTGCAGCGCAACACTGTTGTAATTAGTTCACTGATACACAAACAGGCCAAAACGCCCCTTCAAACATAGTCAGGCTTTCTTGTTAACTACTGATCGACAACCAACCAGGGCAAGTTGACAGTGCTGGTTTACTATATATACAGGTCGTCTATCTTGGGATCTTGCCTCATCGTGGGTCCCCGTGTCCTAACCGAGCTTTAAGAGTCGTAGCTGTGGTTAAATGTTTTTATCAAAACAAAACACGTAACCACAGAGGGGCGATAAATTAACAATAACATATGAAATTGTGCTGTGGTCACTGATTTTACAGGTTATTAATACGATAAAATACTGTGTTTATGTCAACAAAGTAATGCCAGATCAAAATATTTCCTACAAAAATACATTTGAATCAATGAAATGTTTAGGAACTGTACTTTTTCCACTTCACTCTTGTTTAGTGAATTTGGGTCACGACTCCAAATTGTTGAAGAATACAGGATTTTCTGTGCACCTTCCACAGAAATCCTCAGGTGAGGGCGTAAAACAAACAGAAGTACTGGTGTTTCCATTATCAGTACATCTGGTGGTTGTTTTTCTAATACTGATTGTTTCAGATCCCCGGTTCGCGTCCCGGTTAGGACGCCTGGGATCTTTCTGTGTGGAGTTTGCATGTTCTCCCTGTGCAGCGTGGGTTTTCACTCCGGCTTCCTCCCACAGTCCAAAAACATGCTGAGGTTAATTGATTATTCTAAATTGTCTTTAGGTGTGAATGAGAGTGTGCTTGATTGTCTGTCTCTATGTGTGGCCCTGTGATAGACTGGCGACCTGTCCAGAGTGTCCCTTGCCTTCACTCAAGTCAACTGGGATAGACTCCAGCTCCACCCGCGACCCTACAGAGGATTAAGCGGTGTTTAAATGATAGATTGATGGATGATTGCTTCATCTATAATTTCAGAAAACAGTCAGAAAACAAAAATTGCCTCAATATTTCCAGAGGCCTTTTATTGATCAACATTAATCTTCATATTAGAAGCTCTGAACTTTGCATTGTTGTTGCATTGTCAATAAAAAAAAATCCCTAATATGATATTGGAGTCAGTTAAATGTCAATCAGCTGATCGTTTCTCCTGCAGAGAGCTGGCTGAGTTGGTTTCAGGGTGCCTGGGAACATTCCGACACTGCCAAGTGGGACTCAATAAGGGTTGTGTTCATAATATTAAAACTTGTGTTTCAGGAAGTAACAATTAAAGTGTGAAAACATCCATCCTATTACATCCACAAAACCCCACAACTACTGCCAGGCTGTTGCTTAAATGCTGCTACACTCTGACTTTAGTATTTCATTGATCAGTTCCACCTCAGAGTTGGCGAGCATTGATTTAACGCACCTTACCGAGTCCAGCACTGGTCTCTCATAGATCTGCATGGACCACCTGTGGCCACTAGAGGTCACTGTAGAACCTGTTATCTCCACACCCACTCCCATCTGCAGCGGCATCCTGATGCCCACTAATCCTGTTGTCAGTGTGAGATGTCTGGACACAGATGGAGCGGCATTTGTCAGACCTGTGTGACGCTCCATGTCTGATCGCTGGCAGCAGGTGAACATCTGAGAACGTTTGACATTCAAGTTGTGTTTATTATGTGGATTTGAGCACATTTTTTGAGATGACTTCTCATTTGATGACCCCTGCTGAACAACACAGATCCCCAAACTGCCCTCAGCAGGTGTCCTCCCTCACTTACTCACAGATTAGATGTATGATGCATGATGTGAGCATGATGCCACGTTTGTTTGCTTGTCCTTGGTAACAACAGCATCCTGCAGAGAAGGAGGCAGCAGCTTCATCACACTGTGTCCACACATCCCTGTTACCCATCATTCTCTGTGTGTGAGTGGTTTTTCTTTTCCTACCACATAAATGATGGAGAAATGCTGACTGCTCAGGTGCATTTGAAGTACTTTGCTAACATGTCCACATGTGGAAGACGCATCACTAGTAAAATAGGCAGTCAACACCACGGCTGAGCACCTTACTGCTGACAGTGTACTGATTACACTCTCAAAAACACGGACTTCCAGGCTTTCATACATTAAAAAAAGATGTGAAGAAATAAACCTGACGAGGTCCACAGTGAGGCTTTCTGTAGGAGTGGGTGGAGAGAGGGAGGGACTTCAACAGCTCTGCACATTCTAGAGCAGTGGTTCTCAACTGGTCCAGCCTCAGGACCCACTATGTCTCTATTAATAACAGTCGCCACCAAAATTGTTGAAGTTTACTGTTCCTGTGAACAAATTAAGGTTTATTTTGATACATTTTAGGAAAATTTTGGCTTGTTTTTTTGCTCATTCTGGTATATTTGGACGTTTGGGGGCATATTTTTGGCCCATTTTTACAGATTCTGAGCACATTTTGGTTCATTTTTGACACGTTTTAGCATTAATTTCTCCTATAAGCTGGCAGAGCCAAATCTAGAGGTTAATAGTGGGAAACTACTGGTGTCACCACCACTAAATATCCTGCTACTGAAAGAAAACTGTGTCATAAGAAACACGTCCTTTAAAATAAAAAAACTTTTCAGTAAAGTGGCTGCCGACAGCATCAGCAGCCACTTTACTGATAAACAGACAGGTTGACCTTTGCTGATGAGTGTCAGCTCAAGACCAGCTGAACTCACTCACCAGCTGCTCTGCTCTTCCTTTATATATCAAATGTAGTTGCACTGATTGATTTTTGTTTTTTTATCAGTTGAAACATGATTAAAGAGCTCAATAGTGATGGTTTCCTATTAGTTACATGCAAAATGCAGTATATACAATGCAGGTTGTGGTAAAGAGAATATTCATGTGTTATTAGTTTTTGTTGTTTAATTATGTCTGCAGAAGTATGACAGCATCAGCAGCCACTTTACTGATATCAAACAACATTGTGCACAGTTTCATCTTTACCTTTACTATTTCACCTTTTTTTGTGGTATAATATGCATATATTTTTCCTTTTGCATAATAAAAAGCATTGTGAATTGCATGCTGTGAGTCTGCAGCTGAAACAGACTTAAGCAGTTTAAAGCCTGAACTCCACTGTGCTCCTCCTGGTGAACATGTCCCTCTGTTTGTTTGAATGGAGAGAAACTCCACAAGATGAAATCTGATACTGGAAACAAAATGTCAGACCAGGTACATCCTCGGGCCAATCAGCGGGCGGCGTTACTGGTGTTTACTGTGGCTCTCCCGTCATGGGCCAATCACAGCCGAGTCACGAGTCACCAGCTTCCGTGTTGTTGACCTATGACTCCGTTAAGTAGGCGGGACTTTGCTGCCTCCTCGGCGTCTGATTGGCCCGTTTCTATCCTCTCTCGCTTCACGATCTGCAGCTCCACCTAACGGGAAGCAACGACGGCTGCTTAATCTTTCATTGAGAGGAAAGGTGAAAGGCGAGACGAAAACGTTTGAAAACTGTCTTCGGTGAGTGAGTTGTAGTTTACGAATGTCTCGAGTGGATTGTGGTATTTTTTCAGTCCGAGCAGCGTCGTTATTTAAATGTCTTTCCCTCCGTGGCGCCGGGTGGCGGAGCTTTTCCTCTGTCATGAGACTGAGGCAGGAGGAGGGACTGATGTAGCATCTTGTTGTTACAGATGTAGGCCTTCAGCTGCTCTGCTATGGAGGTAGCTAGCTAGTAACTCGTTGAAATGTTGTATCGTGGTAATAATTATGCGTAGCTGTAACTAGTTTGGGTTAACGTAGCTCTGAGTTAAAGCCGGTCCGAACTCGATAGCTTTGCCGCATATTTAATGAATATTCCGGTGTCATGTTTCCCAGCCGCCAATGTAAGGAAGACTTAATCGTGACTTACTGCATCAAGTAACCTGAAATCCTAAGAGGTACAGTTCTGTGTATGAAGGGAGCTGCACACCCTTTAAAATAAGCCAAATGTCCCTTTGAAGTGGACCCATTTCAGTTTATTTAAATGAGTTCTCATTAGTCATTTATGTGTTGCTGTGAATAAGTTTGTGCATCTAATGAGTTTTACTGCTAAATGGTACAAATGCATGAAAGCTGATTTTATTTTGTGAGGTTAGATTCGACACACTGAGCAAGCAAACTCATTCTCTGCTGCCAAGTAAGCACACTGTGTGAACAGTGCTATCCAGAGCATAAAACATCCTTTTATCCACTCAGTGTCATGTGAGAAGAGGAAGGCCCGTCTTTTCAATAGTGCAGTGCAACTACAGGGATAAAAGACAGGCCTTTAATATGACTAAATAACTGTACAAGAGGAGCACATCTACTTTGGCAGACCCTTGGCAAAAGTAATTATAGGCAACTTTATGAGCAGCTGTGTTATTAATATCTAATTAATGATTGCTGAATTCAATTTAACTGTTTCAGTTTTAGGCATAACCCACTACGGTGGCCCAGAGGGGTCAACACAACAGCAAAAGCCACAACACAACAGCAAACGCCACAACGCAAATGCAAAGGCCACAACGGAAGTTAACCCGCAACGGAAGTGCGCAGCAGTTGAAAGAACAGGCTTTGTTTCCGGGGGGCAATATTTTGTGATGGACTATTTTGATCACGGGAGAGCATAGACATTTATACGTAGACGCCGCATTGACTGTGGAGGGATGTGCCTAAAGCTCCGCCATCTTGGTACAGGGCTAGCACAGGGGGGGAGTGAATGTAAGTCTATGGAGGTAAGAGGTACTCCACAATCTTAAAGTAGAATTATTCACTGAATTTTCCACCGATTTCCAAACGGTTTGGTTTGTTAAAAACGTCACACATGTAGCTTTGACACAGGATGCTTGGATGATTTTGTTCTATTTATGTCTGCCTGTCCGTCATCCATGTCTGACGTTCGTAACAAACAATATATGTTGACAACTGATGGATTTATGACCACTTTTATAGTGCAGACATGTCATTCCTCTATAGACGTAATGCACTGTAGGGGCGAGCGGCACTGTACCAAGATGGCTGCCGTGTAGGCACGTCGGCTCCAATCGGCAGCAGCAGTCAACGCGGCGTCTACATATATATGTCTATGCGGGAGAGTCTAATGCTGCTCGATGTCTGGAAACAAAGCCTGCTCTTTCGACCGCTGCGCACTTCCGTTGTGGCTTTTGCATTTGCGCTGTGGCTTTTGCGGTTGCATTGACCTTTCTGGGCCACCGTAAAGAACCCTTCATGATGTCATCGTAGGTTTCCTGAACAGTTTTAAATGTCAGTGCAGTGGCTTTGGCTGCGCCGATCTTGGGGACCTGACTCTCCCTAAGGAAAGTGTTGTGTTTTTCACGTACTCAAGAGTCCACTACTGTCTGAGTGTTGCAAATTTCACCATCTCCCACGTCCACGCAGGAACTATGCTGCAAGGGCAACATTGTGCGTGCTCGGGGGGAGTGTACATGCATGGAATACATCCTGTAGATGTTGACTTATTGTGTAGGAGTGGAACAGAGTCCTCCAAGCAGACTTTTGTCTACAAGGGAGTATAATCACACGTACCTCCCAGCTAATCCAAAAACTAGCGAATAGGCAAGTGTGAGTGGAGCTGAAGCAGACTATGCAAACACCTCTGGGGCGTGAACTGTGACTATACCAACCTGCCCGTCAAAGCAGTCACAACCATCATTATCCATAAATTTAACCTCGGTACAATGTAAACAGGTATTTACATAGAAATTCACCTCTTGTACTGTTTATTTATAATTGAGTGCTGGTATTGTGCACGCTGTCCCCCTGTCACCAAAGTAGAACGAGTGCTGAAGTTATTAGAGACTTTAGTGATGATGTTCTTTGAATTATCGGAGTTTACAATATGTCTTCTCACACTTTTCTCACGTGATTTTCTCTTTATATCATTTGCCTCACAGCCTAAAGCCAAAATGATCCACAGCCTGTTCCTAGTGAACGCCTCAGGGGATATTTTCCTGGAGAAGCACTGGAAGAGTGTGGTCAGCCGCTCGGTGTGCGATTACTTCTTCGAGGCACAGGAGCGCGCCACCGAACCCGAGAACGTCCCTCCAGTGATTCCCACGCCGCACCACTACCTTATCAGTGTGCTCAGGCATCGCATCTACTTTGTAGCAGTCATCCAGAGTGAGGTGCCGCCGCTCTTTGTCATCGAGTTTCTGCACAGAGTCGTCGACACGTTCCAGGTCGCGTCCCGTGTGTTTTGTGTCCATTTTCAGTTTACTTCAAATGGCTTATATCTGACTTTGAATGCTCACATCTTGCCCATGTTCTTTATTCTCAGGATTATTTTGGAGTGTGTACAGAGGCGGCAATCAAAGCCATTACTTCAAATGGCTTATATCTGACTTTGAATGCTCACATCCTGCCCTTGTTTTCTTTATTCTCAGGATTATTTTGGAGTGTGTACAGAGGCGGCAATCAAAGACAACGTGGTAGTCGTCTATGAACTGCTGGAGGAGATGCTGGACAATGGGTTCCCCCTGGCCACAGAGTCCAACATCCTCAAAGAGCTTATTAAGCCTCCCACCATCCTTCGCACTATGGTCAACACCATCACAGGTCAGTGCTTGGCATTTAAACAACAGCCCTTAATGAAAGCGTCTAGTTTAGTCTGAATTGGACACTGGTTGGACAATGCATAGTGTATTACATCAAATAAAGAGAATCAGATGAAATGTGTTTTGCTGTCTTTGTACCTTAAGTCTTAATATTCACAAGCACAGCTCAAACCAACGGAGCATCAATCAGATAGCAGTGTTGTTTACCAGGCCAGGTGGTCAGATGCCAAAAACTAGAGGGGACGTAGTTTCCACGTTCAATAATCGCCCTGTCAGATCATCACTTACACACCCAGAAATATTGATCGTGTTGCAATGAAAAAAACAAATGCGTGGGTCTGTCTGTTGAGACAACAGCAATTGATTGACAATTTTTAATGCTGTGATCAGAAGGCCACATGATGTCCACTTTGCATACAGAGCCTAGTATTCTTCGATGCGATGGTGATCGTTTGTAAGCCTCTCATCTTCCAGTATAACATACTGGTGGGTGCATCTTCCACAAAGCAGCAGGCGAGCTCAGTATATGAGGACATAGTGGTAGAAATGTTATGGTCATGGGCACGATGCCCGCTCACACCGCTGTTTGTGTTTTTGCTTCGTCTTGCTGGATTTTTACTTTAGTTTTTTAGTTTTAGATACCATTCAAAAATTCAAGTAAACAAGCTCCCCTTGCTAGAACATCCTTCTAATAAGAGAAGCTTGAGAGGGCGTTGATCATTATCACTACAGTGGGCTTTCAGGTAATGTCCTGGACTTTCATTTCAGAGTTATTTGTTTTTACTTATAATGGCTCGCCTTAATTGGATGTTGAAACAATGGTGATGTAGCATTAAAATGTTTGTTGTGTTCATAGACAGAAAGTTGAGATCCAGATGAAATACTAAAGTGATGGCGTAAGTCCCAAATGCACTAAATCAGTGGTTCTTAACTGGTCCAGCCTCAGAACCCACTATGTCTCTATTAATAACAGTCGTGACCCAAATTGTTGAAGTTTGCTGTTCCTGTGAACAAATTAAGGTTTATTTGGGTGAAGTCTCAACGCATTTTGATACAATTTAGGAAAATTTTGGCTTTTTTTTTGCTCATTTTGGTATATTTGGACATTTTCTGCCAAGTTTTTGGGCATATTTTGGCCCATTTTGACAGATTCTGAGCACATTTTGGTTCATTTTTGGGACGTTTTAGCATAATTTTCTCCAATAAGCTGGCAGAGACAAATCTAGAGGTTAATAGTGGGAAACTACTGGTGTCACCATCACTAAATATCCTGCTATTGAAAGCAAACTGTTTCATAAGAAGCACGCCTTTTAAAATAAAAGACCTTATACCACTACTTTTTTTGCTTCTGCGACCCTCTAAAAATGGCTTGGCGACCCACTTTTGGGTCCCGACCCACCAGGTGAGAACCACTGCACTAAATAACTCTGTACAGAACTAGCGTCAACCGTCAGTGTGAGTTATAGAATATAACCGCTAGTGATTTCTGTGTAAATGGGCTCCATGTTCACGTTCTTGCCATTTGACATTTGGTTAATATCTGTATTGCAGGCAGCACCAATGTGGGTGAACAGCTCCCCACAGGCCAGCTGTCCGTGGTGCCATGGCGACGCACCGGGGTCAAATACACCAACAACGAAGCCTATTTTGACGTGGTGGAGGAGATTGATGCTATCATTGATAAATCAGGTAGTGCTCTGGTACATTTTTGACCACAGCTGGTGAAACATTTCACTGTTCGCATTTAAAAGTTCTGCTTTTTATTTTTTTATTTAACCTTTATTCAACCAGGTGAGTCCCATTGAGATTGCAGATCTGTTTTTAAAGGGGGCCCTGGTCAAGACGGCAGCAGCGCCAAGTTGCAGTTACATACAGGAAAAATTAAAGACGCATACATTGTAAAACATACAGTAACAACTCGCAGAAAAAAAATGAGATGGAAAGCAGTTACAGACTCCAATGGATCTTCCTCCATAGCCTTCACAGAGGGGCGGAGAACATAAAGGCCTGCTTGCCAAGTTCAGCGCCAACCTTTGGGACAGACAATAAAAGGATGTCATTTGAGCGCAGACAATAATTACCGCCTCTAAATGAAGTGTACCCACAAAGGTAGGAGGGGAGCAGACCAAGGATGGATTTCCAAATAAAATCATACCAACGTGTGAGTCTGCGCCTGGTCAGGGAGGGTTGCTGTTTGGAAAAAGCAGTACATTTTGACCCCTGCTGTCAAGTTTATTTAGGAAAGTGACCAATTGGAAACAGTATACGTAATAATAAATAACAATAAATCAGACATTAGCAGCTTTGCGCCACAATTATTAGCATCTGCCTTCAAAAGCAGTTTTTGCTTTCTGTTCATTTCTTTGCCTCCTCCTCCTTCAGGGTCCACCATTACGGCAGAAATTCAGGGAGTTATTGATGCCTGTGTGAAACTGACAGGCATGCCAGACCTCACGCTCTCTTTTATGGTGAGTTTCTTCTTCTTTTTTGCGTTTTTTTTAAGCCTCCTGTGGATTCTCAGTGAATGCAGTGCACTTTTTGTGTATTCAGTGGAGCTCTACTCGCAGACTTACAGAGCATTTCTAAACTACTGAATAATTACAGCTGATATATATAGAGTGTCGGATGTATAGCTGGGATAAGTACTGTAAGTTCTATAAGTAATGTTTTTCTGTCAAGTTAATGTCCTCGTTATGTTAGCAAAATCACTCTGGAAAGGGTTTCAACTTAGCACAGAAGAAAAGTTATTTAAACTGGATACACACAGAAGCAATGACATTATCTTTATTGTGTTTAATGAACATTTTATTTTACTCACCTCCACTTCATCCTGACCCCCAGAATCCTCGGCTGCTGGACGACGTCAGTTTCCACCCGTGTGTTCGGTTTAAGCGCTGGGAAGCTGAGCGGATCCTCTCTTTCATCCCACCGGATGGAAACTTCCGGCTGCTCTCGTACCACGTCAGCTCTCAGAAGTTAGTGCGTTTTGATTCAGGATCTGTTCGTGTCACAGTATGTTAAAGACACATATGGGGTGGAATGTCTGATGGTGTTATATTGTAGATGATCTAAATTTGATATGTGATCTGCTTTTTGGAGGAATCATTCAAATTGCGTCATTGAGGGCGTTGTGTGTGTGGGTATTTTTTAAGTTTAAAAGTGATTAACCAGCTAGCCTCAACCCCTGGTGTCTCATGCTTACGTATCTGGAGGCAAGCCAGGTCGCAATTGTGACTCTCTTTAATGTCGTTCCTATCCAATGGCATCCTAAAGCCCACTCGTGATGAGATGACTGACTACTGTCACCAGCTGCAGCCCAAAACGGTGGAGTTTGAGTCCATCAGTTAAACAAGAGACTCACTGGAGTAGCAGCTGAATGACGTGTATTTGATGCACCGTGCATCTCAGAAGTGACACTTATTTTGTCCACGGCTCGGTGGTTAGCAGCGTCGCCTCACAGCTAGAAGATCCCCGGTTAGGACGCCTGGGATCTTTCTGTGTGGAGTTTGCATGTTCTCCCTGTGCATGCGTGGGTTTTCACCAGGTACTCCAGCTTCCTCCTACAGTCCAAAAACATGCTGAGGTTAATTGATGATTCTAAATTATCCGTAGGTGTGAATGAGAGTGAGCTTGGTTGTCTGTCTCTATGTGGCCCTGTGATTGACTGGAGACCTGTCCAGGGTGTCCCCTGCCTTCGCCCAAGTCAGCTAGGATAGGCTCCAGTCCCCCCCGCGACCCTACAGAGGATTAAGCGGTGTATAGATAATGGATGGATGGATGGAAACACAGCAGTAAGTAGTGGACCAACAGCCTGTAAGAAGCGGCAGGAGTTATCAATCACCACTCCTGGGTCAGAACTTCCAGATTAAAATCAGAGCAAAAACATGATGCAGGGATTAGCTCTGAGTTGACGTGACAGCCGTATGCATGACTAATCATGTGATCACATGAGTTCAGCTAAATCTGTGGGGAGGATCTTTTAACCAGACACATGACCTGTCCATGCATTTTACCAACTGTATGTGTTCTGTCTGTAGGACTTTATCAAGAGCAGTCTACCAGTATTAGAATACAACAACAGAATCACCAAACGTTTGTTGAATGTATGACTGACTCCTGCTGTGTGTTGGCTGATTCTCCTTTAGCCTGGTTGCTATTCCAGTGTACGTCAAGCACAACATCACCTTTCGGGAGGGAAGCTCCCAGGGTCGTTTTGACTTGACCCTGGGCCCCAAACAGACCATGGGCAAAGCCGTGGAGTCGGTCCTGGTCAGCAGCCAGCTGCCCCGGGGCGTCCTCAACGCCAACCTCAACCCCTCCCAGGGAACGTACACCTTTGACCCAGTCACAAAGGTACTTACATGTTGTGTCTGAGTGTGTTTATGTGCCTAAAAGAAGGAAAAAGTGAAGCATACATGACCGTTGGAATGTAAAATAAAGACCAGAGGTATTTTTGTTATAGCCTTCAATTGTTTCAGTTCACACCGATCATCTCAAGGATCACAAATATTACAGCCTTTTTTCTATGTATTTAGATATTTCATATTGTCATCTTGATGTTCTGTGTTTTTGCAAAGTTGTTGTCGTGGGACGTTGGCAAGATCAACCCGCAGAAGCTTCCGAGTCTGAAAGGCACCATGAGCCTGCAGGCCGGAGCCTCCAAACCTGATGAGAACCCCACTATCAACATCCAGTTCAAGATCCAACAGATGGCCATCTCGGGTACACACACACACACACACACACACACACACACACACACACACACATACACATATGCAGCGGTCGTGTGACTGTATCTTAATCATTAGGCTAAATTGGTGCCCCTTAGGTTGGTGCGGGTAGCAGCTGCGTCAGCCATTGGGATTGAATCTAGAGGTACTAACTGAGCCACTGAAGAAAAAAGAAGCACAACATTTAACCACAGTTGCTAATGCAGTGTTAGATATGCAAAATCACATGCATATTAATCCCAATGATGATTTTGGCCAACAATTAAATAAACAAAATTGAGCCCCTCGCATAGAAAACAACACATATAGGACAGTCCATGTAAGCAAAATCACTCGGTTTCAGGTTAGAACCCATTATTTATCTACTTTTAAAGTAATTTTTAGTCACACACCGGCCTGAGGGGCAAAGTCATGCGCTGATGCAACCAACTGAGGAAGCTGGTTGCACTAGTGCGACCAGTGAGAAGATCAGTCTGGAGCATTGACACAGCATCCAGTTCAATCCACCCATCACACTTATGACTGAGTCCCTCCAGGAGTTCCTTAATTCCTTTTACAAATACTTTATCTTAAATAAGCATTCATATGTTTATATCATCAGACTCTGTCCTACACAACAGCAAAGCTTTTTCCTTAACTCAGATTCGTAGTTTATCTTTATTATTTTCACTTCTGCATTTTGAATTGAAGTAAAACGACCTCAACCCCCCATGCGTTCAAGCATGCTTTCACCGTGGAGCTGCTCAGCTGACAACCACCTGACAGGCGCATTGTTTGAGAACAGCGACATAGCGGCCACTAGATGGTGCCAAATGCATTTTAGAATATTACATCAGTGCTGAATTTTGATCTTCATGGCTACTTTCAACTTTTTTTTCCAACAATATCTTTATTTATTCCAAATGCAGAAAACAAAACAAAACAAAACGCCATCAAAATGACAGAAATGAGACACGTCCTTACGTTAGGTTTTCCCCTTTACACATATGGTCCCCATAACGGTGCAGATAAAATGAGACCGAAAAGTAGAAAAAGAAAGAAGAAAAAATAGGGAAACAGAGCATGGCGGTTAACGGAATGCTTCTGTAAAGATGTGGGATCATGAGTCCATACAACTTTCCTTACCATACCGTCCAGTGACTTCAGAATAGGGGAACAGGGTTAAGCAGAGGGTGCACTTATTCTACTCCTCGTTTGTTCAACAGATGAGACAGATCATTGTTTTTAGTTTACTGGATAAATCGGCCCTACACTTTTTGAAATGTCTTCTGTTTGTTCTTAAGAATGTATGGATTTTTTTTCCAAAGGTAAGCAAGAAGATAATTCCCTAAACCACATTGCAATACCTGGCTTACTTGTACTTTTCCATGTTAAAGCTGTTGTTCTCTTTGCTTGTAAGAAACACATATTTAGAAAAGTTCTTTCATGACGTCTTACTTTATGTACATCTTTGTAGAGGCCAAGTAGAAAGAGTTTGGGGTCTAGGTCTAATCTGAATGAGAGGATGTTCTGCACATTTAATCTAACCTCTTCCCCAAACTCCCCTACTCTTCCATAGGCAGTGAAAAGTAGTGCCTTTATCAGCACCACACCTTTTGCAAGTGTCTGGAATATTCGCATTAAATTTGTTCAGTTTTTCTGGAGTGATACACACCTTCACCAGCCACTTGTATTGTAGGAGTTTTAAGCGAGTATTACCCGTCCCTGTCTGGGCTGCCGTGCACGCGCTTTGCCACTGTTCCAGTGTTAAATCCCCCTGTAAATCAGATTTCCATGCATTAAACTTAGAGTCAGAAGACTCAGTTGAGGAGGCTTTTAGTAAATCATAAAATTCAGAGATGATGCTCTTTCCGAAAGGATTTTTAGTAAGAGTTACTTTCCGCTTTTTTAATTGTTAACCTAATGTATTTAAATATATTGTTATCATATGACTGTCTTTAATGATAATCTTCACCTGTATAGAGATTTATCTTATCTAGCTGACATATTCTCAGTGTGCAATGATTCTAAACAGAATTTTAGCTAATGTGCAAGAGAATTCTTTGTTAAGATGTAAGTATTCACTCCTCTGAAGGGTAAAATACTCCACTGTAGATGGTTAACTGGTAAATGTCTTTCTGCATTCAGGTAGAATGAAATGACTTTTGTGTCATCGCATAAGCAAAAACACTTTGTACAGCAAAACTACGAACAAGTGACGTTACTGTCCGACCGTTTTTTGTTTGGATGAGACAAAAAAATGTGGCAGCGGTAAAACAAGAATTGAAAGTACAGTGGGCACGTTTTATTTCCATCCAGAAGGTAAAATGAGTAAGAGGGAAGTCTTTCACAGCATCTAGCTATACAGTGATCCCTCGTCTACTGCGGGGGGTTAGGTTCCAGAAGCCCCCTCATGATTAGACGAAACCCGCGAAGTAGGGACCTTACATTTATTTTATTATTTATATATATTTTAAGGCTTTATAAACCCTTCCGGCACTGTTATTAACCTTTCCCACACTCTTAGAAACACTTCCTACACTCTTAAACCTTCCATCTAGAGGAGCTTCTACAGCCGTGTCCGATAATGGAACTAGCGACGCAGCGATCCACTTGAAACGCCCTCTTGGGAAAAACTTTGCCGTATTTTAAACACACCCACACTGAGGACGTCCGGCTACCTACCTACCCGGAAACTGATGATGATGTTACGGGTAATCCTTAGTCCAAATAAATCTCCCTTGAAAGGCAATAAGCTGGTCAGAATCCCTGCTCTGAGCCACCCATCGTACTCCAGCATTCAACCCAGATGTTGGTGTCTGTTCTCATCCAGCAACACAACTTTAGGTACTGATAGATTATTAACATTTGTGTCCTTTACCAGGGCTGAAGGTGAATCGGCTGGACATGTACGGCGAGAAGTACAAACCTTTCAAAGGAATCAAGTACATGACCAAGGCTGGCAAGTTCCAGGTCCGGACATAAAGACTGCTGCTCCGTGAACGCCGGACCAAACCACCGCGAGACTGAGGGGGAGAGGTGATGGGGGAAGGGGAGTTGGTACATTCCCTGTGTATATGCATTTACCCGTGAAGGTTTACCTACATGAGTTGGAGGCACCTTGTAGCAGCTAAGACTGGACCATAGAAATGAAACCTCTGTTGTCAACTGGTAAGAGCTCTGACTGAGTCTGAAGAGTTTGAACTAAGTGTCCTAAAACATTTCCATCTCTGTCCAAGTCGAACCCAGGCCAATTCCTAAATATATCTCCCCTCATATTGACTGTTACCAGCATTTTCGCAAATAGTTCAATCCATCCAAACTCGAGCATTTCCATGAGATCTTTCTACGAGTCTGTGTCAATTCAGGCTCCATCAAGTTTAAACATAAATTTCAAGCTCTTACAAGCAACCGATCAGTCGCAGTCTAATTCATATTCGTCTGTCCTTCTCCTTTCCACACAGTGTTTAATTATCTGTGGCGTTTTTGTTTGGAGAGGTGTGTGAGGGTTACTGGATCAGACAGCACCGGCAGAGCTTCTCTGGTAATAAATAGTAACATCATGAGCTGTACAGTGCGGCAGAAGTTCAGTGTTCTGTCATGTCAACGGACCTGTGCGAGGTAAAACAACAGCACCGTCCGACTGGTAGCACGTTAAACTTACCCCAACTAAATACGCTCCTAAATGATATAGAAGAAGCTCCTGCAGCGATGATCTGTGCCCCAAGGAATGCTCATTGTTAACTGCAAGTGAGGATTTATTGCATTTCTTATCCTCCCGTCTAGTTTTTCTAATTCCTTCCGTTTCATCTTGCTCTTCTGTTTTTGTTCCGCTCTTTTTCTCCTCTTCTCCGCGTTGAAAATAATGTGATGATTTTTGTCTGCAACACTGGAGTCGGCACGCTGACATGCGAGAACGTGACCCGTCCTCAATCGCGCACTTTTACACCTGCTGGTACCAACGTTTCTTTCCTTGCAAGTGAGGTGGATGTAGGGAGACTGAAGCTGTTTGAGCTGTAGGCTGAAGGAGCACGTTTGCCTGTTTTATTCAACCTTAATTATTATTTATTCAACAAAAAAAAGAATCATTTGCTGAAGTAAACCCTCGCTCTTAGAAGCTTCAACCTTACCAAAGCTTGTTCTTAAACCACACTGTGAGGTTATTGATTCAGAAAATTTGACGCTCGACTCTGTGGTCCAAATTACCCAGAAAGGTCTTCTCAGGGCATCGCAGCCCCCGCAGTGAGAGAAACTTTCTAACGTGCATTTTTCGTATCGATTTGCATACATCATGTAAACGTAAAATCCTGAACGTCGTCATGGCAACTGAGCTGCACCGGATAAACCGGCGCGAGGGTGATAAAGTGATACATTCATGCCTCTGGGTCTCTGCTGCTGAAGTCAGCCCACATCTTACTCTGCTCTTTAACAGTTGGCGTCGAGCGTCATGGTTGCTATAAGGATGTCGAGGCGTAAACGGCAGAAAATGAAAAGATTATATGAAACTGTGTGTTGTGGTGTAACGGCAAGGTACCTCAGAAGAAATGTTGAAGGTTTGCGTTTTGTGTTTACAGCATTTTGTTTTGTGTTTGTTTAATGGCCTCCAATGGAGTGTTACAATGGTGAAAAAATAAAGGTTCAATGTGTTAAAACTGAGGGATGTCAGTAGTTATTGAAAGGTTCTTTGGAAACGATTACTTCTTAGTTCTCTGCGTTTAAACAGATTCATTAGTAGGACTTCATCTTACAGTCCCTAAAGATTTCAGTGCTTTCATGAGTGCTTCCTCCCAGGTTTGCTTGTCCCCCGTCTTGTCTGAAGGTGTTACATAAGTCTTTCATGATCACCAGCTGGAGCCAACGCTGCTACACATCATTTAAATCAAGTCAGCTGTATTTATATAGCGCATATAGGGCTGCACTTGGCTCGGTGGGTAGCAGCGTCGCCTCACAGCTAGAAGATCCCCGGTTCGCGTCCCGGTTAGGACGCCTGGGATCTTTCTGTGTGGAGTTTGCATGTTCTCCCTGTGCAGTGTGGGTTCTCACCGGGTTCTCCAGCTTCCTCCCACTGTCCAAAAACATGCTGAGGTTAATTGATTATTCTAAATTGTTCCTAAGTGTGAATGAGAGTGTGTTTGGTTGTCTGTCTCTATATGTAGCCCTGTGATAGACTGGCGACCTGTCCAGGGTGTCTCTTGCCTTTGCCCGAGTCAGCTGGTTAAGTGGTGTATAGATGATGGATGAATGGATGGATATTTACAACATGCTGTATGTCATCACATAATGTTTCATCTTCAATTCTCTGACCGAGGGAAGGAGGTTTTTACCCAAAATGTCACAATACATGGTCCCATTCATCTTGCCATCGATGCGGACCAGTCTTCCTGTCCCTTTTGCAGAAAAGCATCCCCAAAGCATGATGTTTCCACCCCCATGCTTCACAGTAGGTATGGTGTTCTTGGGATGCAACTCCGCATTCGTCTTCCTCCAAACACGGCGAGTGGTGTTTGAACCAAATAGTTCCATTTTGGTCTCATCTGACCACATTACATTCTCCCAATCCTCCTCTGGATCGTCCAGATGGTCTTTAGCAAATTTCAGACGGGCTTTTACATGTTTTTTGTGTAGTAGGGGAACCTTTCGGGCAATGCAGGATTTCACCTCATGACGACGTAGTGTGTTACTTACTGTCATCTTTGTGACGGTGGTCCCAGCTGTCTTCAAATCATTGACTTCAAATCAGTTCTGGGCTGATTCCTCACTGTTCTCAGGATCATTTGAACCCCACGAGGTGAGATCTTGCGTGGAGCCCCACTCCGAGGAAGATTGACAGTGATGTTATACTTCTTCCGTTTTCGAATAATGTTGATCCTTTCTCACAAAGTTGTTTACCAATTGCAGTTTGACTCATCCCAGCTTTGTGCAGTTGTACAATTTTATCTGTAGTGTCTTTGGGAAGCTCTCTGGTCTTGGTCATGGTGAAGACTGGAGTCTGACAGTTTGAAGGTGTGTGCAGGTGTCTCTTATGCACCTTATCAGTTCAAACAGGTGCCATTCATACTGTTAACAAGTGGAGGCCGGAATAACTTCTTAAAGAGCAAGTGACTGGTCTGTGAGGGACAGAAGAGTTGTTTGTTTTCTAGCTGCCCAATACTTATTTGCCACCCATTTTCACAAATAAATTGTTTAAAAATCATACAATGTGACTTCCTGGATTTTTTTTTACATTTTGTCTCTCCAATTGATGTGCACCTATGGGAAAATTGCAAACCTCTCATCTTTTTAAATGGGTGAACTTGCAAATTTTTAAGTTGCCCAATACTTTTTGGCCCCACTGTATGTGCAGAATGTCAGATGGATAGTGCGAGATCAGTTGCTTCTCTTCCAGTTTGATATGTTTTAGGGCTCATCCTGCACTCAGGAGCGTTTACAAGTTTGCACCCAGTAAAAATGCTTACTTGGATTTTTATAACACACTTCTGACTCTAAATTCACAGCCCCTGTTAGCTAGCAGGCCTGGGCCGTTCATGTGTTGCTGCTGCCCTCAAGTTTGTGCTAAATAAGGCCGAACTCATTGAACATCCTGTTTCAAACTCATTTTTAATAGTAGGAGTCTTTAATTTGAAAACAACCGGAAGCCGTTCTATCTTAAAATGGTAACTACAGCATTGTTACGGCATCTCCGAAACGTCTGAACAACATTTATATCCAGGCATTTTCTGGATAAAGTGAACATATATTGGTAATCTACATGGTTACATTGTTGCCGAAAATGTTTTTAAAAGTTAATAAAGTGATTTATTAACAGAGTTGGGACAAAAAGTCTGAGACTCTGGTCTGCTACCGGCCTCCAGTCAGGACCTTTTTTTTTGTTGTTGTTGTTTTACATTTTATTTACATAATTCATATTACAACAGGTAACAATTATCAAAGGTCCATGACCAGTCCGGTGTTTGTTTCTACCTTAAATATGTAAATAAACTTACTCAGTCAGTAAATATGTCATACTGTACGATTTTATTTAACACAGTTTTGCACAAGAGTCACTAAAGTTATCACAAAAGAGTATTAAGTTGAAGCCCTCAAACTATGTTACCAAAATAAAGGTCAGGGATACCGCGGTATGATGTTTTTGTGACATTTTTAAGTTCATACCACAGAGTGAGGTAAAAAAAATGTCAGGAAAACTTCATACCGTGGTATTAGGTCTAAAATGTCACAAAAACATCATACCGCGGAGTTAAATCAAAAATGTCACAACAAGATTACACCGCGGTATGAGGTCAAAAATGTCAAAAAGACGTCATATCGCAGTATGACATCAAAAATGTCACAAAAACTTCATACGGCGGTATGAGGCCAAAAATGTCACAAAAACAAAATACGGCGGTATGAGGTCAAAAATGTCAGAAAAATGTCATACTGCGGTATATTATCTAAATTCCACCTGATGTCGTTTAAAATCTTTAATAAATTTTAATTAATTTTATTAATTTTAAAGGCAGTGGGGAAGACACCCGTCTGAAGAGAGCAATTTATAATGTTTAAAAACTGTTCCTCAAAGAATCCATAACATGATTTTAAAAGTGATGTGGGAATCGGGTCTAAAAGGCAGGTTGTTGGATTCACTTGGGAGAAAACTCGACTAAGTGTCCTCGCATCAACCAGGGCAAAACTCTCCAGTGTTTCTTCAGGCAAGGACAGCAGATCAGGAGTGTTAACAGGTAAAATTTGTTGAGAACGTCTGTTGGAGAATTAAAAGCTTTATTAAAATCAGCGCCTGCTAAAGCATAAAAGGTGGAAAAGAGGATCCGGGGGTTGTATTTATTATCATTGATTAGTTGTGAAAAATAAGATGTTCTTGCCTGTCTGACAGTGTTATTGTAGGTTTTGAGTTGATGACGTAGAATTACATAATGCACTATTCATTTTGATTTCCTCCATCTCCTCTCAGCACTCCTACAGTTTCTTTTTGATTTATTGATGTTATCGTTTTTTCTCCACGGGGCTGTAGGTTTTCTTTTTATAGTTTTTGTTAAAAGCGGAGCTACTGAGTCCAAAGTTGACTTCAGTTTACTGTTAAAATGGTCAACGATAAAATCACAGGGTGCAGGTAAGATAGCAGCAGGAGTGCTCTTTAAAAAATCTCAATAAAATTTGCAGCCACTTCAGAAGTTAGGTAGCGTTTCCTCACTGTTCTCACCGAGGACCCCGGTTGGGTAAAACTGGTGATAGTAAAAAATATACAGTAGTGGTCAGACACAGCCAGGTCAACAACAGAGGACACACCAATGGACAGGCCATGGGTTATGACCAGGTCCAGGGTGTGTCCTCTGTTGTGAGTAGGCTATTATCAACATGTATATTAAAATCACCAGTTATTAAAATTCTGTCATACTTGTTGCGGATGATGGATAGTAATTCTGAACATTCACTGATAAAAATGTTGGATGTTGTGATGGAGGCAGTTCCGCCTCCTTTTTCGCCCTGCCTTGTGGAAAATAAGAAGTTAAAATTGGGTGGGGAAGCCTCGGTGAGAACAACAGGTGCGTCAGTGTCAAGCCATGTCTCAGTCAGGAGAAAACCATCCAGCTCCTTCTCTAAAATCAAATAGTTTATGATAAAAGTCTTGTTTAAAAGAGAGCGCACGTTCAGCACGGCCATGTTAATGCTCGTCGTGATGTTTTAAAGGGATCACAGATCTGGGTCTAAAAACAGTCCTGGGTTTGTGCGATCTGTGGGATATGAAAGCTGGAATAGTGTGAATGTTGTCCGGTGTTTCCATGGGCAGAGGGGAAGTGTGTGAGGAAGTGCGTTGTGAGTGGGCGTGGCCTGCAGACATTAGCTGTGTCTCAATTCAGGGGCTGCATCCTTCTAGGCTGCATTATTCGGCCGCATACGTCACAGCTGTGCGACTAAGGCTGTCCCATTTCGTAAAAACTCGAAGACTCCTTCAAATGCGGCCGACGAATGCGTCCTTCTTTTCCACGAATTTGAAGGATGCATCGATGTATCCTTCGTAGCCCCAAATATCCCAAGATTCATTGCGGGCCGGTGACAGTTCAATCAGCAGCTGGAGTTTTAACTGCTGACGGCTGACAGAGAAGATGGATGGAGGATTCTAGTTTTAAATATTAGTATTATTTTACAGTTCACTCCAATAGTACAAGTGTTGAACACATTAAAAATTGTTTTAAAAAACGATTAAGTTCTATTATTGATGAGCCGCTGCAGTTTAAAGCGTTTACTTTCCAGTTTTTCAGCTTCAGTGTTTAAGTTTTATTTATCCGAGACTGTGGCGATTTTTTCTGACTGTGGCACCACAAAAACAACTTATTCATTCATAAATATTCACATAATGATTCCTTATTTAAATTACTATATGAAGAAGAAGTAAAATGGTTGCTAAAGCCTACTGGAGCTTCTATTGGTGGTGATTCTCTCTGTAGACCAGTGAAAACATGACTCTCCTCACTGTTCTTAGTTTAGCTCCACCAAGTTATCTGATAACATGTTTAATATAAATTATATTTGGTTTCTGTTCAGACAGCATGTATTTAGTGATCCTCACTATAAACATTCAGCCCATACAATATTTATATCTGAAGTTCATATCGACGTGGATGTCAACAGATTTAAACCAGCTTCTTGTTTCTCAGATAGTTTAGTCCCGTACCATCGTACAGTACAAGACCCTGAAGTCTTCAAGGATATAAAACATATTTAAAAAAAAAAATTAGGTAAAATTACACCGTCGTCTTATCCTGATCGTCGGGATGAAAATTTGTTTGTCAGGGTTGCTAGGCAACAAAGAGCGGCGCTACGAGACGTCATGATGTAAGCAGGAAGTTCATCGTAGGTTAGACCGTCTCATTTAACAAACGCTCATGCAGCCTTCTAATGCAGCCTACCCGTCCTTAGAAGAACCCAGCCTTCGAAGGACGGGTAGGCTGGGTCCTTTGAAGGATGCAGCCCCTGAATTGGGACACAGCTAGTCAGTCGCATGAGGACGACTGTACGGCGTGCAGCAGGTTAGCCGCTAGCATGTGGCTACCCAGCCTGTTGGGGTGAACTCCGTCACCGGTGGAAAAAGGAGGAACGGTTCCAGAATAAATTAAAATTGTCAATAAAAGCTATATTGCGGGCTCTACAGGCTGAATGGAGGAACGTGTTGAGGCTCAGGATTCTGCTGAAGCGCCCCACGCCACGAGACAGTGTGGGGATGGGTCCGGATATAAAAACAGACTTTTCACAGTTGGATAAAAAGTTAAAAAAAAAAAAACCCCGGCGACGTTATCCACCAGCTGCCGGAGGGAGATCCCGGTGAGGCGCATCAGCTGGATGGATCGGAGCGTCTTCAGACAGGGGCGCGTAGGAGTTGGAGATCCTCAATCCAGGAGGTGAAGCTGACCCGTCTGAGCGCCTCTTACGACCACGGATAACCACCTCCGACCAAGACGGTTGATGGCTGGGGGTCGAGCAGGAGGAAGGCCGTGGACAAGTGGCGGGATCCCACGCTACAGTGTCCGGAATGGTGGCGTTGAGTGAAGCAATCTGCCTGGACTGCCCCGCAGCGACCTCCATAAAACTGGATAACAGACCGTCTTTCTTTTTCAGTTCGTCCGAGAGCCGCAGTATGTCCTCCTTAAGGTCAGTAATTTTCTTGTTGGCCATTTCCAGTGAAATACAGTCCTCAGTGTGAGACTGCATAGTTCCGGCTTGCTGCCAAAATCGTCATAGTATAGTATGTCGTGATATATTTCACCAAAAACGTCATAGGATAGTATGTCGTGATAAATATCAACAAAATCGTCGTAGTCTAGTATGTCGTCAGAAATGTGTCAATAAACATTTAGTATAGTATGTCATGATAAATATCACCAAAAGCATCATCATATAGTATGTCGAGCTAAAAATCCCCAAAAACGTCATCTAATAATATGTCATGATAAATACCACCAAAATCGTCATAGTATAGTATGTTGTCCTAAACATGATGAAAACGTCATAGTATAGTATGTCATTGTGGAGATGTGTGTTGGTTTATTTGGGATTGAAGACAAACAACTTCTCTCTTTTTATTTGATTTAATCTGAATATTGGAGTCTCAAAAGCTTGTACAAGGTTCTCTTTTGTATAGCACAGTCCAGGCAGAAAAGACAATGACAGAAATGCGATTACAATTGTTATAGTAAATATGGAAAGGGAGGTTGCTTAAGGCATCCACCCTTCCTGAAACAGGCCATCCGATTCGTCCACATCTTTGGAGTCTTCTCCCGACCAATCACCAAACGACGCACCTGAGGAAGGAAGATGTCCAAAAAGTGATAAAAACGTCATAGTATAGTATGTTGTTCGAAAAGTGTTATAAAACGTCATAATATAGATTGTCGTCCAAAACGTGATAAAAAACGTCATAGTATAGGATGTCGTCCAAAACGTGATAAAAAACGTCATAGTATAGTATGTCGTCCGAAAAGTGTCAAAAGACGTCACAGTATAGTATGTCGTCTGAAAAGTGTCAAAAAACTTCAGAGTACAGTATGTCTTCTGAAAGGTGATAAAAAACGTCATAGTATAGTATGTCGTCCGAAAAATGTCAAAAACGTCATAGTATAGTATGTCGTCTCAAACGTGTCAAAAACGTCATAGTATAGTATGTCGTTATAAATATCACGAAAAACGTCATAGGATAGTATGTCGTGATAAATATCATCAAAAACGTCATAGTATAGTATATCCTCCAAAACATGACAAAAAACGTCATTGTATAGTATGTCGTCCGAAAAATGTCAAAAAACGTCATAGTATAGTATGTCGTCCAAAACGCGATAAAAAACGTCATAGTATAGTATGTAGTCAAAAATGTCTCAAAAAACGTTATAGTATAGTATGTTGTCTGAAAAGTGTCAAATAACGTCATAGTATAGTATGTCGTCTGGAACGTGTCAAAAACGTCATAGTATAGTATGTCTTCTGAAAGGTGATAAAAAACGTCATAGTATAGTATGTCGTTATAAATATCACCAAAAACGTCATAGGATAGTATGTCGTGATAAATATCATCAAAAACGTCATAGTATAGTATGGTGTCTGAAGCGTGTCAAAAACGTCATAGTATAGTATATCCTCCAAAACATGACAAAAAACGTCATTGTATAGTATGTCGTCCGAAAAATGTCAAAAAGCGTCATAGTACAGTATGTCGTTCGAAAAGTGATAAAAACGTCATAGTATAGTATGTCGTCTGAAACGTGTCAAAAACATCATAGTATAGTATGTCGTCCGAAAAATGTCAAAAACGTCATGGTATAGTATGTCGTCTCAAACGTGTCAAAAACGTCATAGTATAGTATGTCTTCTGAAAGGTGATAAAAAACGTCATAGTATAGTATGTCGTTATAAATATCACCAAAAACGTCATAGGATAGTATGTCGTGATAAATATCATCAAAAACGTCATAGTATAGTATGTTGTCTGAAGCGTGTCAAAAACGTCATAGTATAGTATATCCTCCAAAACATGACAAAAAACGTCATTGTATAGTATGTCGTCCGACAAATGTCAAAAAACGTCATAGTATAGTATGTCGTCCAAAACGCGATAAAAAACGTCATAGTATAGTATGTAGTCAAAAATGTCTCAAAAAACGTTATAGTATAGTATGTTGTCCGAAAAGTGTCAAATAACGTCATAGTATAGTATGTCGTCTGGAACGTGTCAAAAACGTCATAGTATAGTATGTCGTTCGAAAAGTCATAAAAACGTCATAGTATAGTATGTCGTCTGAAACGTGTCAAAAACATCATAGTATAGTATGTCGTTCGAAAAGTGATAAAAACGTCATAGTATAGTATGTCGTCTGAAACGTGTCAAAAACGTCATAGTATAGTATGTCGTTCGAAAAGTCATAAAAACGTCATAGTATAGTATGTCGTCCGAAAAATGTCAAAAAACGTCATAGTATAGTATGTCGTCAGAAAAATGATAAAAACGTCATAGTATAGTATGTCGTCCGACAAATGTCAAAAAACGTCATAGTATAGTATGTCGTCCAAAACGCGATAAAAAACGTCATAGTATAGTATGTAGTCAAAAATGTCTCAAAAAACGTTATAGTATAGTATGTTGTCCGAAAAGTGTCAAATAACGTCATAGTATAGTATGTCGTCCGGAACGTGTCAAAAACGTCATAGTATAGTATGTCGTTCGAAAAGTCATAAAAACGTCATAGTATAGTATGTCGTCTGAAACGTGTCAAAAACATCATAGTATAGTATGTCGTTCGAAAAGTGATAAAAACGTCATAGTATAGTATGTCGTCTGAAACGTGTCAAAAACGTCATAGTATAGTATGTCGTTCAAAAACTCATAAAAACGTCATAGTATAGTATGTCGTTCAAAAAGTCATAAAAACGTCATAGTGTAGTATGTCGTCCGAAAAATGTCAAAAAACGTCATAGTATAGTATGTCGTCCAAAACGTGATAAAAAACGTCATAGTATAGTATGTCGTCCGAAAAGTGTCAAAAGACGTCATAGTATAGTATGTAGTCAAAAATGTCTCAAAAAACGTTATAGTATAGTATGTTGTCCGAAAAGTGTCAAATAACGTCATAGTATAGTATGTCGTCTGAAACGTGTCAAAAACATCATAGTATAGTATGTTGTCCGAAAAGTGTCAAATAACGTCATAGTATAGTATGTCGTCTGGAACGTGTCAAAAACGTCATAGTATAGTATGTCGTTCGAAAAGTCATAAAAACATCATAGTATAATATGTCGTCTGAAACGTGTCAAAAACATCATAGTATAGTATGTCGTTCGAAAAGTGATAAAAACGTCATAGTATAGTATGTCGACTGAAACGTGTCAAAAACGTCATAGTATAGTATGTCGTTCGAAAAGTCATAAAAACGTCATAGTATAGTATGTCGTTCGAAAAGTCATAAAAACGTCATAGTGTAGTATGTCGTCCGAAAAATGTCAAAAAACGTCATAGTATAGTATGTCGTCCAAAACGTGATAAAAAACGTCATAGTATAGTATGTCGTCCGAAAAGTGTCAAAAGACGTCATAGTATAGTATGTAGTCAAAAATGTCTCAAAAAACGTTATAGTATAGTATGTTGTCCGAAAAGTGTCAAATAACGTCATAGTATAGTATGTCATCTGGAACGTGTCAAAAACGTCATAGTATAGTATGTCGTTCGAAAAGTGATAAAAACGCCATAGTATAGTATGTCGTCCGAAAAATGTCAAAAAACGTCATAGTATAGTATGTCGTCAGAAAAGTGATAAAAACGTCGTATGTCGTCCAAAACGTGATAAAAAAACGTCATATTATAGTATGCCGTCCGAAAAGTGATGAAAATATCATAGTATAGTATGTCGTCCAAAACGTGATAAAAAACGTCATAGAATAGTATCTAGTCAAAAATGTCTCCAAAAACGTCATAGTATAGTATGTCGTCCAAAAAGTGATAAAAACGTCATAGTATAGTATGTAGTCAAAAATGTCTCAAAAAACGTCATAGTATAGTATGTCGTCCAAAATGTGAGAAAAAACGTCATAGTATAGTATGTCGTGATAAAAATCACCAAAAACTTCATTGTATAGTATGCCGTCCAAAATGGGTCAAAAAAAATCATAGTATAGTATGTCGTGATAAAAATCCCCAAAAACGTCATAGTATAGTATGCCGTCCAAAATGTGATAAAAACGTCATAGTATAGTATTGTGATAAAAATCACCAAAAACGTCATAGTATAGTATGTCGTCCGAAACGTGTCAAAAAACGTCATAGTATAGTATGTAGTCAAAAATGTCTCAAAAAACGTCATGGTATAGTATGTCGTCCAAAAAGTGATAAAAACGTCGTAGTATAGTATGCCGTCCAAAATGTGATAAAAACGTCATAGTATAGTATGTCGTCCAAAAAGTGATAAAAACGTCATAGTATAGTATGTAGTCAAAAATGTCTCAAAAAACGTCATAGTATAGTATGTCGTCCAAAACGTGAGAAAAAAACGTCACAGTATAGTATGTCGTCTCAAACGTGTCAAAAACGTCATAGTATAGTATGTCGTCCGAAAAGTGATAAAAACGTCATAGTACAGTATGTCGTCCAAAACGTGATAAAAAAAGGTCATAGTATAATATGTCGTCCAAGAAATGTCAAAAAACGTCATAGCATAGTATATCGTCAGAAAATTGATAAAAACGTCATAGTATAGTATGTCGTCCGAAACGTGATAAAAACGTCATAGTACAGTATGTCGTCCGAAAAGTGTCAAAAAATGTCATAGTACAGTATGTCGTCCGAAAAATGTCAAAAACGTCATAGTATAGTATGTCGTCCGAAAAGTGATAAAAACGTCATAATATACTATGTCGTCCGAAAAATGTCAAAAAACGTCATAGTATAGTATGTCGTCCAAAACGTGTCAAAAAACCTCATCGGATAGTATGTCGTCCGAAAAGTGATAAAAATGTCATAGTATAGTATGTAGTCAAAAATGTCTCAAAAAACGTCATAGTATAGTATGTCGTCCAAAACGTGAGAAAAAAACGTCACAGTATAGTATGTCGTCTCAAACGTGTCAAAAACGTCATAGTATAGTATGTCGTCCGAAAAGTGATAAAAACGTCATAGTACAGTATGTCGTCCAAAACGTGATAAAAAAAGGTCATAGTATAATATGTCGTCCAAGAAATGTCAAAAAACGTCATAGCATAGTATATCGTCAGAAAATTGATAAAAACGTCATAGTATAGTATGTCGTCCAAAACGTGATAAAAAACGTCATAGTATAGTATGTCGTCCGAAATGTGTCAAAAAACGTCATAGTATAGTATGTCGTCCAAAACGTGATAAAAAACGTCATAGTATAGTATGTCGTCCAAAACGTGTCAAAAAACGTCATAGTATAGGATGTCGTCCAAAACGTGATAAAAAACGTCATAGTATAGTATGTCGTCCGAAAAATGTCAAAAAATATCATAGTATAGTATGTCGTCCAAAAAGTGATAAAAACGTCATAGTATAGTATGTAGTCAAAAATGTCTCAAAAAACGTCATAGTATAGTATGTCGTCCAAAACGTGAGAAAAAAACGTCATAGTATAGTATGTCGTCTCAAACGTGTCAAAAACGTCATAGTATAGTATGTCGTCCGAAAAGTGATAAAAACGTCATAGTACAGTATGTCGTCCAAAACGTGATAAAAAAAGGTCATAGTATAATATGTCGTCCAAGAAATGTCAAAAAACGTCATAGCATAGTATATCGTCAGAAAATTGATAAAAACGTCATAGTATAGTATGTCGTCCGAAACGTGTCAAAAAACGTCATCGTATGCTATGTCGTCCGCAAAGTGACAAAAACGTCATATTATGGTATGTTGTCCGAAAACTGCCAAAAAACGTCATAGTATAGTATGTCGTCCGAAACGTGATAAAAACGTCATAGTACAGTATGTCGTCCGAAAAATGTCAAAAACGTCATAGTATAGTATGTCGTCCGAAAAGTGATAAAAACGTCATAATATACTATGTCGTCCGAAAAATGTCAAAAAACGTCATAGTATAGTATGTCGTCCAAAACGTGTCAAAAAACGTCATCGTATAGTATGTCGTCTGAAAAGTGATAAAAATGTCATAGTATAATATGTCGTCCAAAACGTGATAAAAAACGTCATAGTATAGTATGTCGTCCGAAATGTGTCAAAAAACGTCATAGTATAGTATGTCGTCCGAAACGTGATAAAAAACGTCATAGTATAGTATGTCGTCCAAAACGTGTCAAAAAACGTCATAGTATAGTATGTCGTCCAAAACGTGATAAAAAACGTCATAGTATAGTATGTCGTCCGAAAAATGTCAAAAAATATCATAGTATAGTATGTCGTCCAAAAAGTGATAAAAACGTCATAGTATAGTATGTAGTCAAAAATGTCTCAAAAAACGTCATAGTATAGTATGTCGTCCAAAACGTGAGAAAAAAACGTCATAGTATAGTATGTCGTTATAAAAATCACCAAAAACTTCATATTATAGTATGCCGTCCAAAATGGGTAAAAAAAAATCATAGTATAGTATGTCGTGATAAAAATCCCCAAAAACGTCATAGTATAGTATGCCGTCCAAAATGTGATAAAAACGTCATAGTATAGTATGCCGTCCAAAATGTGATAAAAACGTCATAGTATAGTATTGTGATAAAAATCACCAAAAACGTCATAGTATAATATGACGTCCAAAATGTGATAAAAACGTCATAATATAGTATTGTGATGAAAATCACCAAAAACGTCATAGTATAGTATGCCGTCCAAAATGTGATAAAAACGTCATAGTATAGTATGCCGTCCAAAGTATCATCAAAAACATCATAGTATAGTATGTCGTGATAAAAATAACCAAAAACGTCATAGTATAGTATGTCGTCCAAAGTATCATCAAAAACGTCATAGTATAGTATGTCGTGATAAAAATAACCAAAAACGTCATAGTATAGTATGTCGTGATAAAGATCACCAAAAACGTCATAGTATAGTATGCCGTCCAAAATGCGACAAAAACGTCATAGTATAGCATGTCGTCCAAAACGTGTCAAAAAACGTCATAGTGTAGTATGTCGTCCGAAAAGTGATAAAAACGTCATAGTATAGTATGTCGTCCGAAACGTGTCAAAAAACGTCATAGTATAGCATGTCGTCCGAAAAGTGATAAAAACGTCATAGTATAGCATGTCATCCGAAAAGTGATAAAAACGTCATAGTATAGTATGTCGTCCGAAACGTGATAAAAATGTCATAGTATAGTATGTCGTCCAAAACGTGATAAAAAAAAAAGGTCATAGTATAATATGTCGTCCGAAAAATGTCAAAAAACATCATAGCATGGTATGTCGTCAGAAAAGTGATAAAAACGTCATAGTATAGTATGTCGTCTCAAACGTGTCAAAAACGTCATAGTATAGTATGTTGTCCGAAAAGTGATAAAAACAGCATAGTATAGTATAGTATGTCGTCCGAAACGTGATAAAAACGTCATAGTACAGTATGTCGTCCGAAAAGTGTCAAAAAATGTCATAGTACAGTATGTCGTCCGAAACGTGTCAAAAAACGTCATAGTATAGTATGTTGTCCGAAAAGTGATAAAAACAGCATAGTATAGTATGTCGTCCGAAACGTGATAAAAACGTCATAGTACAGTATGTCGTCCGAAAAGTGTCAAAAAATGTCATAGTACAGTATGTCGTCCGAAACGTGATAAAAACGTCATAGCATAGTATGTCATCCGAAAAATGTAAAAAAAACACGTCATAGTATAGTATGTCGTTCGAAACGTGATAAAAATGTCATAGTATAGTATGCCGTCCGAAACGTGTCAAAAAACGTCATCGTATAGTATGTCGTCCAAAACGTGATGAAAAACGTCATAGTTATAGTATGTCGTCCGAAACGTGATAAAAACATCATAGTACAGTATGTCGTCCAAAACGTGATAAAAAAAGGTCATAGTATAATATGTGGTCCGAAACGTGTCAAAAAACGTCATAGTACAGTATGTCGTCCAAAACGTGATGAAAAACGTCATAGTTATAGTATGTCGTCCGAAACGTGATAAAAACATCATAGTACAGTATGTCGTCCAAAACGTGATAAAAAAAGGTCATAGTATAATATGTGGTCCGAAACGTGTCAAAAAACGTCATAGTACAGTATGTCGTCCAAAACGTGATAAAAAAAGGTCATAGTATATGTCGTCCGAAAAATCTCAAAAAACGTCATAGTATAGTATGTCGTCCGAAAAGTGATAAAAATGTCATAGTATAGTATGTCATCCGAAACGTGTCAAAAAACGTCATCGTATAGTATGTCGTCCGAAACGTGATAAAAATGTCATAGTATAGTATGTCGTCCAAAACGTGATGAAAAACGTCATAGTTATAGTATGTCGTCCGAAACGTGATAAAAACATCATAGTACAGTATGTCGTCCGAAACGTGATAAAAACATCATAGTACAGTATGTCGTCCGAAAAGTGTCAAAAAATGTCATAGTACAGTATGTCGTCCGAAAAATGTCAAAAAACGTCATAGTATAGTATGTCGTCCAAAACGTGATAAAAAAAGGTCATAGTATAATATGTGGTCCGAAACGTGTCAAAAAACATCATAGTACAGTATGTCGTCCAAAACGTGATAAAAAAAGGTCATAGTATATGTCGTCCGAAAAATCTCAAAAAACATCATAGTACAGTATGTCGTCCGAAACGTGATAAAAACGTCATAGTACAGTATGTCGTCCGAAAAGTGTCAAAAAATGTCATAGTACAGTATGTCGTCCGAAACGTGATAAAAACGTCATAGCATAGTATGTCATCCGAAAAATGTAAAAAAAACACGTCATAGTATAGTATGTCGTTCGAAACGTGATAAAAATGTCATAGTATAGTATGCCGTCCGAAACGTGTCAAAAAACGTCATCGTATAGTATGTCGTCCAAAACGTGATGAAAAACGTCATAGTTATAGTATGTCGTCCGAAACGTGATAAAAACATCATAGTACAGTATGTCGTCCAAAACGTGATAAAAAAAGGTCATAGTATAATATGTGGTCCGAAACGTGTCAAAAAACGTCATAGTACAGTATGTCGTCCAAAACGTGATGAAAAACGTCATAGTTATAGTATGTCGTCCGAAACGTGATAAAAACATCATAGTACAGTATGTCGTCCAAAACGTGATAAAAAAAGGTCATAGTATAATATGTCGTCCGAAACGTGTCAAAAAACGTCATAGTATAGTATGTCGTCCGAAACGTGATGAAAAACGTCATAGTTATAGTATGTCGTCCGAAACGTGATAAAAACATCATAGTACAGTATGTCGTCCAAAACGTGATAAAAAAAGGTCATAGTATATGTCGTCCGACAAATGTCAAAAAACGTCATAGTACAGTATGTCGTCCAAAACGTGATAAAAAAAGGTCATAGTATATGTCGTCCGAAAAATCTCAAAAAACGTCATAGTATAGTATGTCGTCCGAAAAGTGATAAAAATGTCATAGTATAGTATGTCATCCGAAACGTGTCAAAAAACGTCATCGTATAGTATGTCGTCCGAAACGTGATAAAAATGTCATAGTATAGTATGTCGTCCAAAACGTGATGAAAAACGTCATAGTTATAGTATGTCTTCCGAAACGTGATAAAAACATCATAGTACAGTATGTCGTCCGAAACGTGATAAAAACATCATAGTACAGTATGTCGTCCGAAAAGTGTCAAAAAATGTCATAGTACAGTATGTCGTCCGAAAAATGTCAAAAAACGTCATAGTATAGTATGTCGTCCAAAACGTGATAAAAAAAGGTCATAGTATAATATGTGGTCCGAAACGTGTCAAAAAACATCATAGTACAGTATGTCGTCCAAAACGTGATAAAAAAAGGTCATAGTATATGTCGTCCGAAAAATCTCAAAAAACATCATAGTACAGTATGTCGTCCGAAACGTGATAAAAATGTCATAGTATAGTATGTCATCCGAAACGTGTCAAAAAACGTCATCGTATAGTATGTCGTCCGAAACGTGATAAAAATGTCATAGTATAGTATGTCGTCCAAAACGTGATGAAAAACGTCATAGTTACAGTATGTCGTCCGAAACGTGATAAAAACATCATAGTACAGTATGTCGTCCGAAACGTGATAAAAAAAGGTCATAGTATATGTCGTCCGAAAAATCTCAAAAAACGTCATAGCATAGTATGTCGTCCGAAACGTGTCAAAAAACGTCACACTATAGTATGTCGTCCGAAACGTCATAGTATAGTATGTCATCTGAAACGTGATAAAAAACGTTATAATATAGTATGTTGTCTGAAATGTGTCTAAAAATGTCATAGTATAGTATGTCGTGCTAAAAATCACCAAAAACGTCATCCAATAATATGTCATGATAAATATCACCAAAAACGACATCATATAGTATGTCGTGATATATTTCACCAAAAATGTCATAGTTATATTATGTTGTCCTAAACATGATGAAAACTTCATAGTATACTATGTCATTGTGGAGATGTGTGTTGGTTTTTATGGGATTGAAGACAAACAACTTCTCTCTTTTTATTTGATTTAATCTGAATATTGGAGTCTCAAAAGCTTGTACAAGGTTCTTTTTTGTATAGCACAGTCCAGGCAGAAAAGAAAATGACAGAAATGTGATTCCAATTTTTATAGTAAATATGGAAAGGGAGGTTGCTTAAGGCATCCACCCTTCCTGAAACAGGCCATCCGATTCGTCCACATCTTTGGAGTCTTCTCCCGACCAATCGCCAAACGACGCACCTGTGGAAAGAAGATGTCCCCCCCACCCTGTGTGTTTGTTAATCCCTGTGATGTTACGTAAGGGTGACTCTCAGGAGACAGCTCTGCCCTCAAGTCATCGTTGTAGTTATGTGTTCCAGAGCTATCAGGGACACCGTGACATAGGAGAATGAGTCCCCAGAGATTTGGTGCCCATTTTTTGGGTATGACCAGGTTGTTGTCCAAACGAGGAGATAACAAACATTCAGTACTGAAAACATATGTGCGTGTAGAGGATGCTTGTCCAAAAGTTGAAAAAATCTTCATGGTATAGTATGTTATCTGAAATGTGAACAAACTCTTCATAGTATAGTATGTAGTCAAAAATGTCTCAAAAGACGTCGTACTAAAGTATGTCGTCCGAAAAGTGATAAAAAACGTCATAGTATAGTATGTCATCTGATACGTGTCAAAAACGTCATAGTATAGTATGTCGTCCAAAACGTGATAAAAAAACGTCATAGTAAAGTATTTAGTCAAAAATGTCTCAAAAAACGTTATAGTATAGTATGTCCTCAGAAACCTGATAAAAATGTCATAGTATATTATGTCGTCCGAAAAGTGTCAAAAAACGTCATAGTACAGTATGTCGTCCCAAAAATGTCAAAGAACATCATGGTATACTCAGTCGTCCGAAAAGTGTCAAAAAATGTCATAGTGCAGTATGTCGTCCGAAAAATGTCAAAAAACGTCGTCAGAAACGTGATAAAAACGTCTTAGTAAAGTATGTCGTCAAAAATGTCTCAAAAAACGTCATAGTGCAGTATGTCGTCCCAAAAATGTCAAAAAACGTCATAGTGCAGTATGTCGTCCGAAACGTGATGAAAAACGTCATAGTATAGTATGTCATCTGATACGTGTCAAAAACGTCATAGTATAGTATGTCGTCCAAAACGTGATAAAAAAACGTCATAGTAAAGTATTTAGTCAAAAATGTCTCAAAAAACGTTATAGTATAGTATGTCCTCAGAAACCTGATAAAAATGTCATAGTATATTATGTCGTCCGAAAAGTGTCAAAAAACGTCATAGTAAAGTATGTCGTCCAAAATGTGACAAAAATGTCATATTATAGTATGCCGTCCAAAATGGGTAAAAAAAATCATAGTATAGTATGTCGTGATAAATATCACAAAAAACGTCATAGTATATTATGTCGTGATAAAAATCACCAAAAAGATCATAATATAGTATGCCGTCCAAAATGTGATAAAAACGTCATAGTATAATATGTCGTGATAAAAATCACCAAAAACGTCATAATATAGTATGCCGTCCAAAATGTGATAAAAACGTCATAGTATAGTATTGTGATAAAAATCACCAAAAACGTCATAGTATCGTATGCCGTCCAAAGTATCATCAAAAACATCATAGTATAGTATGTCGTGATAAAAATAACCAAAAACGTCATAGTATAGTATGCCGTCCAAAATGGGTAAAAAAAATCATAGTATAGCATGTCGTGATAAATGTCACAAAAAACGTCATAGTATAGCATTTCGTCCAAAATGTGATAAAAACGTCATAGTATAGTATGTCGTCTCAAATGTGTCAAAAGACGTCATAGTACAGTATGTCGTCCGAAAAGTGATGAAAACGTCATAGTATAGTATTTTGTCCAAAACGTGTCAAAAACGTCATAGTACAGTAAGTTGTCCAAAATGTGATAAAAACGTCATAGTATAGTATGTTGTCCAAAATGTGATAAAAACGTCATAGTATAGTATGTCGTGATAAAAATCACAAAAAACGTCATAGTATAGTATGCCGTCCACAATGTGATAAAAACGTCATAGTATAGTATGTCGTGATAAATGTCACATAAAACGTTATAGTATAGTATGCCGTCCAAAATGTGATAAAAACGTCATAGTATAGTATGTCGTCCAAAGTATCATCAAAAACGTCATAGTATAGTATGTCATGATAAAAATCACCAAAAACGTCATAGTATAGTATGCCGTCCACAATGTGATAAAAACGTCATAGTATAATGTCGTGATGAAAATCACAAAAAACGTCATAATATAGTATGCCGTCCAAAATGTGATAAAAAACGTTATAGTATAATATGTCGTCCAAAAAGTGATAAAAACGTCATAGTAAAGTATGTCATCCGAAACATGTCAAAAAACGTCATAGTATAGTATGTCGTGATAAAAATCACCAAAAACTTCATAGTATAGTATGTCGTCCAAAATGGGTCAAAAAAATCATAGTATAGTATGTCATCCGAAAAATGTCAAAAAACGTCATAGTATAGTATTTTGTCCAAAACGTGTCAAAAACGTCATAGTATAGTATGTCGTCCAAAATGTGATAAAAACGTCATAGTATAGTATGTCGTGATAAAAATCACAAAAAACGTCATAGTATAGTATGCCGTCCACAATGTGATAAAAACGTCATAGTATAGTATGCCGTCCACAATGTGATAAAAACGTCATAGTATAATGTCGTGATGAAAATCACAAAAAACGTCATAATATAGTATGCCGTCCAAAATGTGATAAAAAACGTTATAGTATAATACGTCGTCCAAAAAGTGATAAAAACGTCATAGTAAAGTATGTCATCCGAAACATGTCAAAAAACGTCATAGTATAGTATGTCGTGATAAAAATCACCAAAAACTTCATAGTATAGTATGTCGTCCAAAATGGGTCAAAAAAATCATAGTATAGTATGTCGTGACGAATGTCACAAAAAACGTCATAGTACAGTATGTCGTCCGAAAAGTGTCAAAAAACGTCATAGTACAGTATGTCGTCCGAAAAGTGTCAAAAAACGTCATAGTATAGTATTTTGTCTGAAAAGTGATAAAAACGTCATAGTATAGTATTTTGTCCAAAACGTGTCAAAAACGTCATAGTACAGTATGTCGTCCAAAATGTGATAAAAACGTCATAGTACAGCATGTCGTCTCAAATGTGTCAAAAGACGTCATAGTACAGTATGTCGTCCGAAAAGTGATGAAAACGTCATAGTACAGTATGTCGTCTGAAAAGTGACAGAAAATGTCATATTATAGTATGCCGTCCAAAATGGGTCAAAAAAAATCATAGTATAGTATGTCGTGATAAAAATCCCCAAAAACGTCATAGTATAGTATGTCGTGATAAAAATCACAAAAAACGTCATAGTATAATATGTCGTCCAAAACGTGTCAAAAACGTCATAGTATAGTATGTCGTGATAAATGTCACATAAAACGTCATAGTATTGTATGTCGTGATAAATATCACCAAAAACGTCATAGTATTGTATGTCGTGATAAAAATCACCAAAAACGTCATAGTATTGTATGTCGTGATAAAAATCACCAAAAACGTCATAGTATTGTATGTCGTGATAAATATCACCAAAAACGTCATAGTATAGTATGTCGTGATAAAAATCACCAAAAACATCATAGTATAGTATGTCGTGATAAATATCACCAAAAACGTCATAGTATAGTATGTCGTCCAAAATATGATAAAAACGTTATAGTATAGTATGTCGTCCAAAGTATCATCAAAAATGTCATAGTATTGTATGTCGTGATAAAAATCACCAAAAACGTCATAGTATAGTATGTCGTCTGAAAAGTGATAAAGACGTCATAGTACAGTATGTCGTCCGAAAAGTGTCAAAAAACGTCATAGTATAGTATTTTGTCTGAAAAGTGATAAAAACGTCATAGTATAGTATTTTGTCCAAAACGTGTCAAAAACGTCATAGTACAGTATGTCGTCTCAAATGTGTCAAAAGACGTCATAGTACAGTATGTCGTCCAAAATGTGATAAAAACGTCATAGTACAGCATGTCGTCTGAAAAGTGACAGAAAATGTCATATTATAGTATGCCATCCAAAATGGGTCAAAAAAAATCATAGTATAGTATGTCGTCTGAAAAGTGATAAAGACGTCATAGTACAGTATGTCGTCCGAAAAGTGTCAAAAAACGTCATAGTATAGTATTTTGTCTGAAAAGTGATAAAAACGTCATAGTATAGTATTTTGTCCAAAACGTGTCAAAAACGTCATAGTACAGTATGTCGTCTCAAATGTGTCAAAAGACGTCATAGTACAGTATGTCGTCCAAAATGTGATAAAAACGTCATAGTACAGCATGTCGTCTCAAATGTGTCAAAAGACGTCATAGTACAGTATGTCGTCCGAAAAGTGATGAAAACGTCATAGTACAGTATGTCGTCTGAAAAGTGACAGAAAATGTCATATTATAGTATGCCATCCAAAATGGGTCAAAAAAAATCATAGTATAGTATGTCGTGATAAAAATCACAAAAAACGTCATAGTATAATATGTCGTCCAAAACGTGTCAAAAACGTCATAGTATAGTATGTCATCCGAAAAATGTCAAAAAACGTCATAGTATAGTATGTCGTGATAAATGTCACATAAAACGTCATAGTATTGTATGTCGTGATAAATATCACCAAAAACGTCATAGTATTGTATGTCGTGATAAAAATCACCAAAAACGTCATAGTATTGTATGTCGTGATAAATATCACCAAAAACGTCATAGTATTGTATGTCGTGATAAATATCACCAAAAACGTCATAGTATAATATGTCGTCCAAAATATGATAAAAACGTTATAGTATAGTATGTCGTCCAAAGTATCATCAAAAACGTCATAGTATAGTATGTCGTGATAAAAATCACCAAAAACGTCATAGTATAGTATGTCGTGATAAATATCACCAAAAACGTCATAGTATAGTATGTCGTCCAAAATATGATAAAAACGTTATAGTATAGTATGTCGTCCAAAGTATCATCAAAAACGTCATAGTATTGTATGTCGTGATAAAAATCACCAAAAACGTCATAGTATAGTATGTCGTCTGAAAAGTGATAAAGACGTCATAGTACAGTATGTCGTCCGAAAAGTGTCAAAAAACGTCATAGTATAGTATTTTGTCTGAAAAGTGATAAAGACGTCATAGTATAGTATGTCGTGATAAATGTCACATAAAACATCATAGTATAGTATGTCGTGATAAAAATCACCAAAAACGTCATCGTATAGTATGCCGTCCAAAATGGGTCAAAAAAATCATAGTATAGCATGTCGTCCGAAACGTGTCAAAAACTGTTATTATTATTAATGTTCAGACACAGACTGTTATAGTTAGTCCTCACCTCCACCACCAGGTCAGCACCGTTCAGAGGATAGAAACCTGAGAGGATAGATAATAGATCTGTTCTCTCTTTGTAAACCTTTAGTCTTTGTGCAGCACATTGAAGCTTTACAAACGTTCTGTGTCTTTTTTCTGATTTCCTTTTCCAGTTTTTCCAGAAGCTCGGAGATCCTGGAGGAATCAGCTGCAGGGTGGAAGCCAAACACTGGGTGGCGTCATTTCAACGCGATCATCTGGAGCTGCTGTTCTGCTGCGACTTGGAGGCTGAAACACACAGCAGGAGGTACAAAGTCAGAACCAGGACAGAGACACTGGAAAGATGTGGAAATGCTCCCAGTCAAACCAGTCAGACCAGTCAGGCTGATGGTTTCACTCCAGCTGCTCCCAGGAAACCACCAACAGAACAACGTCCCACTCAACAGTCACACCTCTGTTACCAGGGTTTCCTGTATGTTATTCTGGACTAGACCATTATTTACTACATTATTTATACATATATATATATTTATATGTATTATTTGTTTTATTATTTAGTATTATGTACTAGAATAATATTTCTAGTTTATTTTAATATTCTTACTGATGTCTCCTCTACCCCTGAACATGTCTCTGCTGTGGGATTAATGACCTCCTCCATGTTCTACAGGTGATGTGATGATAGATCCACTGAGAGGATCTTTAATCTACTGACTGATCCTGCAGCTGGTTTACTGTGTACCTGACTTTCTAACATTTAAAAACACCGTTAATAATATTCAGGGGAGGTAAACGCTGTAACTTTAACTCTTTTTTTAAACTCTATGTTTGGAATTTCATTCTCAAGTACAGAAACTCAGTTTCCCATGAGGTCATTCTGCCGTTCAGGAAGTAATGATCACTCTGGAGCTGTTCACATTATTATTTCTAGGATATAAAACCTATTTCACTATGTAACCTGCTTATGTATAGTGGGACTCTAATGCATGTCTACTTTATTTAAAGGGTGGTGGCGCCACCTGGTGGCATTAAGACAAACTGTGGTTCGGTTCATTTATTGAATAATGTTTTAGATCTTTAACCTTAATATTCAGTTTGTCGGGTAAATTGGCATATGATACGATATTAATGGGGTTTTATCTGCAGTATTTAACGTATTCTGGTACATTTAGATAAGAAATGATAAATAATAGTAGCGTTAAAGTTATTTAATTATTTCTCTGCTGTTGTTTGAAACATTTGACAAATAAACTGACTCCTACTGACTTCTTGTTCATTTAATTTCTCTTTTTGTAAATCCTGTTTTTTTAAGTGACATGTAAATAAAGTTCTTATTACCGACTAAAGGAATCTGTTCTCCATGTTTCTGTCAGTAAAGTTTTCTATTCAGACTAAGGAGGTCTGGTAGTTACCCAGAGGGTTGTGGATTATTCGTCCTACTGAGCTCCTTCAGGTTTGTCGCTAGTTCAGGTGTTCGTTTAGCTCTCACCTGTCTGCCTCCTGAAGCTTCTCTTGGCTTCGGCTCGTTCCTCAGAGTTGAAGTACCTGACGGTGACGGCGTACCTGGAAGACAGAACAACCTGTGAGCTCCTCTCAGTGGTCAGCAGCTTCCTGTCCTGACCCGGTGGACGGTTTCAATAAAGGTTGATTTAAATCAGGTAACCCTTCAGGACACGCCCCCCACCAGGTATTAACTACCTGTTAGTTTTCATGCAGTCTTTTATAACTAAGTCTAATGAATGATCAGATATGATGATGGTGATTAATGTAACAGTAATCAATAACTAACTGCAGCCCTCTTCTGTTCCTACATGATAAACTGTAAAGTGTCGTTACACATTTACGCCAGCAGGTGGAGCCAAACATCAGGAAATGGAAGGTTTTAGTTCCACCTGGGAGAAATTAAAACCTGTCTGCACTCTGGGGACCACAGACTGAGTTTATGAGCTGCAGGAGTCTGGATCTGGATCTGGTTCAGGTTCAGGTTCTGCCCATTTTTTATTCTGGACTAATCAGTTCGATGTTAGGTGAATAAAAAGTTAAAACATAGTGAAAAATGTCCCAACATGACAAACAACTTGTCCAAAGATATTCAGTCATGTTGATTTGCTACCTGGTTAGTTAGTTAGTTGGTTACCTGGTTTTGTCACTACCTGCTTACCTTGTTAGTTAGCTGGTTTGCTACCTGCTTCTGAGACTACCTGGTTAACCGGTCATGAGTTCATCTGGTTAGTTGGCTGGTTGGTTAACTGGTTATCCGGTTCTGTTTTTACCTGATTAACTGGTTGGTTACCTGGTTAGTTAGTTGGTTGGTCAGCTAGTCATGTGTTAACTAGTTAGTTACCTGGTTAGCTGGTCATGTGTTTACCTGGTTACCTGGTTAGTTAGCTGGTTGGTTAGCTGGTCATGTGTTTACCTGGTGCTGTAGGACGGCTGCACCTCGTGTGGATTCCTGCGGTCGGACCAGAACAGCAGCAGGCGGTCGAACAGCGGCTGGATGTCGGCGATGTAAGGTTTCCCTTCTGGAAAGATCCTCAGGACGCCACCGTGCTGCGATCAATAACATCATCATCAATATCTGTTATCAAGACTGAACACTGCTGGTAGTAAAGGAGACATCAACACGTTTAACGTCTCAGTCGTCGTCGTTTCCACACCAGGAGGTCTTTAATGATCTGCTTTAACTGAACCCGGTGCGAACCCTGGACAGGTTCAGGTGTAGAAGAACAAACTGATCCTGGACCATCACCAGGAGTTTAAAAGAGTTTAGTTTCATAACTGATTCAGGAAAACAGTTCACAAAGAGCTGCTGCATCCACCGACGCTCTGCCTGGTCCCTGAACGCAGCTTCACACATGTTCAACAAGGACCGTGGAACGAAACCACATTTCACTGAGTCACTAGAGCGCTGGAGGAGAACGCCTTCATCTGGTAATCAGCATCAGTTACCATGGCAACCACCAGCATAATCCAGACTTAAACCTGAAGTTAACCAGATAACCTGAACCTCTGATCTGCTCCTCTGGTTTAACAAAGTCATGATGATGTCAGACGTTTAATTCAGCATCATCCTGACCTGATTTATGAACATAACAATGTGTCGTCATGTGACCTGGAATCAGCTGATCTGATCAATAATCAATCAGTGTTCCTAACGAGCCCGCGGTCCCTGAACGCACCTTGTCGTTCCAGTTCTTCTTCAGGTAGTAGATGCAGGTGATGCAGCATCCGTCTCTGTCGGTGTTGTCCACGTGTTTGACGAAGCCGGCGCCGTTTCCAGGGTAACACGCCACCATGGCCTGATGACATCAGAGAGAGACGGTGTTACTTCCTGTTTCTGCTTTAAAGCAACACAACAAAGCTCTAGGTGACAGGGACGTTTACTGGAGTCCAGCTATTAATCAGTGATCAGCTGATAGTGAGGTCGAACATCAGATCTGATATGCAGCATGTTTCCAGCATGTTATTAGTGTTCATGAAGAAACCTCAACTTACAGCAGTCACACAACAATTACACAAACTTCCTGTGTGCCTGCAGACGGTGATGAAAAACCTGGAAACTAAAAACCTTAAAACCCCTGGACTATAAGGCACCAAAATGACAAAAACCTCAATATTAAGACACCAGAATGTCAAAAACCTGGATAGTAATGCAACAAATCTTCAAAAACGTAAATATTTATGCATTAAAACATCAAAACCTTTTAAACTTTAAAAATCAAAAATGTGGATATTAATGAACCAAATCGCACCAGAAATGTCAAAAGTTGGGATATTAACACATCAAAATGCCAACAACCTGAATATTAATGCATCACAACTTTTTAAAAAAATGATATTAAAGCAGCCAAACCTCAAAAATATGGATATTATTGCGCCAAAATGTCAGAAAGCTGGATGTTAAGACACTAAAATGACAAAAATTGTGATATTAATGCATCAAAACCTTTAAAAATTTAGATATTAACACATTAAATTACACCAAAATGTCAAAAATCTGGATATTAATAGACCAAAACTTTAAAAACCTGAATAATAACGCATTAAAACATCAAACACTTGAATTTTAAGACACTAAAATGTCAACAACCTGAGTATTAATGCAGCAAAACTGGAAAAACCTGAATATTAATGCAGCCAAACCTCAAAAACTTGGATATGAAAGTACCAAAATGACCAAAACCTGAATGTTAATGTATTAGAACCTCAAAAACCTGGATATTAACGCACCAAAACATCAAATATGTGGATATTAAAGCACCAAAATGTTACAGGCCTGATTATTAACACAGTAAACTGCACCAAAAAGTCAAAAGTCAGGATATTAACATCAAAAACATCACTGCTCATTTTAAAGATCTGCTCCTCCACCAGCACAGAGGACACATGGACTTAGTAAAGGCATAAATAAACTCACAGAGCAGTTAATTAGTTATTCTTCTCCGTATGAAGACGAACCACGCTGCTTTATTTGATAGAACTCTGATTTAAAAAAAATGAATTTCAGCATTCCTTAAATATTTTTTTACCTTGTTTAAATAAACAATTAAATAATTAAAAGATTAAAAAACAGCAACTTATTGTTAGTTCTAGCGGTGCCACGTCTCTTTTATTCCTACAGCTCACTGAGAAGAACTAGAGATAAGATATCATAAAACTACTTTAAATATGAAGGTTATGACCCTTTAATAGGATCTCATATTTAAATGTACCCACTAACTTTAATATGAAGCTATTTTAAATCTGATTCACTATTTAGGATATAAATTATGCAGGTTTCTGTGTTGCCATGACAACTTTACAAAGCTAGTTTTAATACATATGTTGCTGATTTAAATGTGATGTTAAACTGCTCGAGATGATTCCTGCAGTGTCATCTTTGGACACATGCAGCTGACTGGCTGGACAATAAAATGTCACAAAACCGTAATACCACGGTATGAGGCCAAAAAAGTCTCAAAAACGCCATACCGCGGTATGAGGTCAAAAATGTCACAAAAACGTCATACCGCGGTATGAGGTCAGAAAAGTCACAAAAACGCCATACGAGGTGAAAAATGTCACAAAAACGTCATACCGCGGTATGAGGTCAGAAAAGTCACAAAAACGCCATACCGCCATATGAGGTGAAAAAAGTCACAAAAACGTCATACGAGGTGAAAAAAGTCACAAAAATGTCACAAAAACGTCATACCGCCGTATGAGGTGAAAAAGTCACAAAAACGTCATACGAGGTGAAAAAAGTCACAAAAATGTCACAAAAACGTCATACGAGGTGAAAAAAGTCACAAAAATGTCATACCGCCGTATGAGGTGAAAAAGTCACAAAAACGTCATACGAGGTGAAAAAAGTCACAAAAATGTCACAAAAACGTCATACGAGGTGAAAAAAGTCACAAAAACGTCATACCGCCGTATGAGGTAAAAAAGTCACAAAAACGTCATACGAGGTGAAAAAAGTCACAAAAATGTCACAAAAACGTCATACGAGGTGAAAAAAGTCACAAAAATGTCATACCGCGGTATGAGGTGAAAAATGTCACAAAAACGTCATACAGCGGTATGAGGCCAGAAATCTCACAAAAACGTCATACGAGGTGAAAAAAGTCACAAAAATGTCATACCGCGGTATGTGGTCAAAAATGTCACAAAAATGTCATATGAGGCCAAAGATGTCATAAAAACGCCATACAGCGGCATGAGGCCAAAAATGTCACAAAAACGTAATGCCGTGGTATGAGGCCAAAAATGTCACAAAAACGTCATACCGCGGTATGAGGCCAAAAATGTCACAAAAAACGTAATGCGAGGTGAAAAAAGTCACAAAAATGTCATACCGCAGTATGAGGTGATAAATGTCACAAAAACGTAATGCCGCGGTATGAGGCCAAACATGTCACAAAAACGTCATACCGCGGTATGAGGCCAAAAATGTCACAAAAATGTAATGAGGTGAAAAAAGTCACAAAGCCGTGGTATGAGGTCAAAAACGTCACAAAAACGTCATACAGCGGTATGACGTCAAAAATATCACAAAAACGTCATACAGCGGTATGAGGTCAAAAATGTCACAAAAAAGTAATTCCGCGGTATGAGGTGAAAAAAGTCACAAAAACGTCATACCGCGGTATGAGGCAAAAAATGTCACAAAAACGTCATACGAGGTGAAAAAAGTCACGAAAATGTCATACCGCGGTATGAGGCCAAAAATGTCACAAAAAAGTAATTCTGCGGTATGAGGTGAAAAATGTCACAAAAACGTCATACTGCGGTATGAGGTCAAAAATGTCATAAAAACGTCATACAGCGGTATGAGGCCAAAAATGTCACAAAAACGTCATACAGCGGTATGAGGCCAAAAATGTCACAAAAACGTAATGAGGTGAAAAAAGTCACAAAAACGTCATACTGCGGTATGAGGTCAAAAATGTCATAAAAACGTCATACTGGGTATGAGGTCAAAAATGTCACAAAAACGTCATACGAGGTGAAAAAAGTCACAAAAACGTCATACAGCGGTATGAGGCCATAAATGTCACAAAAACGTCATACCGCGGTATGAGGTCAAAAATGTCACAAAAACGTCATACGAGTTGAAAAAAGTCTCAAAAATGTCATACCGCGGTATGAGGCCACAAATCTCACAAAAAAGTAATGTCGCGGTATGAGGTGAAAAAAGTCACAAAAACGCCATATAGGTGAAAAAAGTCACAAAAATGTCATATGAAAAATGTCGGTATGAGGTGAAAAATGTCACAAAATAGTCATATCGCGGTATGAGGTCAAAAAAGTCACAAAGACGCCATACCGCGGTATGAGGTCAAAAATGTCACAAAAAGTCATACAGCGGTATGAGGCCAAAAATGTCACAAAAACGCAATGCCGCGGTATGAGGTGAAAAAAGTCACAAAAACGTCATACCGCGGTATGAGGCCAAAAATGTCACAAAAACGTAATGCCGCGGTATGAGGTGAAAAAAGTCACAAAAACGCCATACCGCGGTATGAGGTTAAAAATGTCACAAAAACGTCATACCGCGGTATGAGGCCAAAAATGTCACAAAAACGTAATGCCGCGGTATGAGGTGAAAAAAGTCACAAAAACGTCATACCGCGGTATGATGTTAAAAATGTCACAAAAACGTCATACCGCGGTATGATGTTAAAAATGTCACAAAAACGTCATACCGCGGTATGAGGCCAAAAATGTCACAAAAACGTAATGAGGTGAAAAAAGTCACAAAAACGTCATACTGCGGTATGAGGTCAAAAATGTCATGAAAACGTCATACTGGGTATGAGGTCAAAAATGTCACAAAAACGTCATACGAGGTGAAAAAAGTCACAAAAACGTCATACAGCGGTATGAGGCCATAAATGTCACAAAAATGTCATACCGCGGTATGAGGTCAAAAATGTCACAAAAACGTCATACGAGTTGAAAAAAGTCTCAAAAATGTCATACCGCGGTATGAGGCCACAAATCTCACAAAAAAGTAATGTCGCGGTATGAGGTGAAAAAAGTCACAAAAACGCCATATAGGTGAAAAAAGTCACAAAAATGTCATATGAAAAATGTCGGTATGAGGTGAAAAATGTCACAAAATAGTCATATCGCGGTATGAGGTCAAAAAAGTCACAAAGACGCCATACCGCGGTATGAGGTCAAAAATGTCACAAAAAGTCATACAGCGGTATGAGGCCAAAAATGTCACAAAAACGTAATGCCGCGGTATGAGGTGAAAAAAGTCACAAAAACGTCATACCGCGGTATGAGGCCAAAAATGTCACAAAAACGTAATGCCGCGGTATGAGGTCAAAAATGTCACAAAAACGTCATACGAGGTGAAAAAAGTCACAAAAAAGTAATGCCGCGGTATGAGGTCAAAAATGTCACAAAAACATCATACTGGGTATGAGGTCAAAAATGTCACAAAAAAGTCATACGAGGTGAAAAAAGTCACAAAAACGTCATACCGTGGTATGAGGCCAAAAATGTCACAAAAACGTCATACAGCGGTATGAGGTCAAAAAAGTCACAAAAACGCCATATGAGGTGAAAAAAGTCCCAAAAACGTGATGCCGCGGTATGATGCCAAAAATGTCACAAAAACGTCATACAGCGTTATGAAGTCAAAAAAGTCACAAAAACGCCATATGAGGTGAGGTGAAAAATGTCACAAAAACGTGATGCCGCGGTATGAGGCCAAAAATGTCACAAAAACGTCATACAGCGGTATGAGGCCAAACATCAGGGTTCTTGCACCATTTTAAAAGTCAAATTTAATGCTCTTTAAGACTTTTTTAAGACCTCAACAAATATAATTTAAGACCTCAAAAATGTCATAACAATTTCTGCGGTAGAAAATACTACATTTATTTTATTGTAAACACAATCAAAGCTCACAGTTGGCATTTTGTTTATATTTTTTAAATTTTTTCCCATAGTGATGCAGAATAGAGCCAACATAACATACACAAGTTGCATTTTCTGAAAACTTCTCGACATAGTCATGAAGAAGTGCAACATGAATTTTTGTAGTTTTGTTCATGCTCTCGTCAAACATGATAGTGTTTGTCTTCTCACTGATGCTGCGTAAAAGCTCCTTCTTGACGAATGAAGCGATGCCATATTTAGCGATGTATGCCGTTTTATTTTCCCCACAGGTGAACGACTTGGAAAGCTGGGAATCGGGGAACATGGCAGCAAAGACGCCACTTATGTCTTCGTTACATTTAAATGAACTGTGCCTCACAACAGTATGGAGCACCCACAGTACCTCTGCCTTTTGGGTCTCTGGCAGTGAAATGAAGGTCGTCATAGCCGACTGAGAGGTGGCATCTGAACTAACGTGTGCTGGAAGCAACGCAGGGATTAGCCTGGTCCCGCTAGCTGCTGCTATATACCGCTGGTGTTTTTCTCCTCTCATGTGCAACTCGACGGCTTTGAGCCCCATAGTCCCTAAAAAAGTCTTTTTGAAAAATTTGCACATGACGTTGTTGTTGTTGTTGTTATTTTCAGCAGGGGCCAACCACCTCTTAAATGAATCGTCTTCCATCCATTTTTCATTGAATTTACACTTCCCCATCTTTCAGCATCTTTCCGCTCACCTTGACAACCGCGAATAGCGACACGTCACGCAGCCCGACGCTGTACAGTACGTACCGTATAACATATATTAATCGCTAAGTCTCCTATTTACTGCACAGTAAGTTAATGAAACAAATACAAACTATTAGAAGTTTTATGGCCACAGTACTTTCCCATCGGCATTAAATCCACCGTCTGGAAATTTAATACCGACAGCAAATTTACGGTAAATTTAAGACAATTTAAGACCTTAATTACCTGGATTTTAATTTAAGACATTTTAAGACTTTTTAAGGACCCGTGGGAACCCTGAACATAAGGAGCAGAATTAAATAGAGTGGACATCCTGTGGTGTGGAATTAAAAACTCGGTAATGAAGACGACTTACAAAGCATGTCTTGAAAAAGTCTGTATTCTCATCTCCAGGGATGACAGGAAGGCCATGGAGGACTGCTGTTCGCTTCACAGTAACATCTGTACTCTGAAAAATCACATCAAACACACATCACTCCTGTGGTTGAGGACAATCAATTAATATCTCTGCATACACAATGGGGTTGCATTTTTTGCTCCCCACATGTTAAAAAAAATTGTACCTGAGAAACTTGTTGCAGGTAATTCTGAAGTTTCTGGCCAACACTTCCCCTTTTGATCTTGAAAATCTCAAAGAAGTGAGGAGTGTATTTGCCAAGCTCTTTGAAGAATTCTGTATTCAAGTTTTTTTGCTTGACAAGCGACAGAACTCTGCCAGAATCTAAAGGAAAAGTATGACACGTTATTATTATTACTTTTTTATAAAGTGATGTCCTGATTTCCATTGTCTAATAATCGTGCGCGCCTCCGACGGGCGCCGCCTAGCACGGCCGAGTGTGATCATCGCTAAAAACGAGATTTTTAAAACATTAACCCCGCACCAAAAAACACAGATAACCCCCAAACCCGACCAGAATTCCCTCCTAGTCCTCCCCAGCTAGCTAACTAGCTAAACACTTACCCCCGCCGGAGCAGTAAAACTAGCGAACCGGCGAATCGTTAGCCACGTATTAGCTAACCAGCTACCGGATCCGTCCTAACCCCACAAACTGCCCGAAACTGCATGTATGTTTTCAACCGTTAATAAGCACGCTGTGTTTACTGAAACTCCAGGTATCTCTAAATGCACACTTTCCTTGGAGTTAGGCTGGTTAACTTCAGCTATCACATGCTAACGTTAATCTTTACATTAACGTTAGCTCACGTTTGACTTCAAGGCGCTACTGTTGGTAGTCAGACTGCAAAGGACCGAGCAACAACAACAAAACGCTACTAAGTAAGCTTCATAATTTTGGCTAGAGCGTCCGAGACATGGCTAAATCAAGAACATAAAGTTCACCTCCAAACTTGGACTAACGAATAAATTATATGACAAAAATGTTTGCTACTTATCAAACTAGTTAAACTTACCGTTACATTATGCAGCAACAGGTCTCTTCCCGCTTGTTGTTTGACGTTTGACCGCCTCATTCAGAGCATGGCGTCAGTGGACAACTGCGCATGCGTATTCAACGAGAGATGCCGAATGTTGCCGAAAGCTGCCGAGTTTCTCTGGGTTTTGCAGACTCTTCTTGCTCACTCAACATTTGAAGTATAGGTAACTTGCTGCTGACAAGTTTGTTTACTTGCCGCAGTAGAAAGTTGTCTTTACTAAGTTTAAGTGAGGAGACTCAACAGAGTAAGCTGAAATGAGCTAAGGTCATTTTTTGTTTTAAGTAAGATATACTATTACATTTTACAGTGGATATGTGTGTATAGGTGTGCACGGTGTGTGTTTAAGTGTGTGCTTTTATTTTTATTCTTTATTGGATTCCCAGAGAAACGCCCTCTCATTTTGCCTGCACTGCGTTTGTATGTACAGCTAAATAGACAATAAAGGTCGATTTGATTTGATTTAAGGATCAGTTTGAATAATTTCTATATTGTTTATTACATTTTAATGAATCGGGCCATGCCCAAAAGTATCAGTCTTCGTAATCAATAGCAGCACCTTTATTAACCACTACAGCTATCAAAAAGTAAATATTATTAACCAGTAATCTTCTGCGCTGGGATTTTCGAGCTCTTCTTTTGTGTGATTATCTCCTGATCGTTGAGGTCGGATGTTTCCTACCATCACGCTGGTCTTCAGTTACCTCGACAGATTCTCGATGGGATTCGGGTCTGGACTCCTGAACACTTCATGTTTCAGGTTGTCTTATGGAGAGCTCCAGCGCTGCCCAACGCGGAGCTTCTCTGCAGACTGCCTGATGTTTTCCTCCAGAACCTTAATAAATAACTACGAACTCAACTGTAGAGGCACAGCTTGAGATCCTCATCTGAGGATTCACTTTTTACACAGCATCAGACAGACATTAAATTGTACTGGAATGTCAATATTATAGTCGAGTGAGGTGGTAGAGTGGGTTGTCCACTGATTGCAAGGTTGGCGGTTCGATCCCCAGCCCTTCTGCATGCCAAAGTGTCCTTGGGCAAGACACTGAATCCCATGTTGCTCCCAATGGTAGATTAGCGCCTTACAATGCAGCTCTGTCGCCACTGGAGTGTGAATGTGTGAATGGGTGAATGCGAAACACATTGTAAAGCGCTTTGGATACCACTAAGGTAGAGAAAAGCGCTATATAAGTGCAGACCATATAATATCTCTGTATGTGTAGTACACACAGAGAAACTGAAATGCTTTTTCTCAGAGTCCCACAGTGTAGAGAAAGAAAAATACATATAAAACATACAAGATATAAACACAGTGCAAGTCGTTCAGGTGTGCAAAAAAATAATGTATCTGTTATAATAGAACAGTGAAAAAAATGCAGTTATGACTATAACTTCTATCTTATCTTCTAATGTTTGATATGTTTTTCTCTTTTTAATGTTTTAAATGTTCTTCTTTTTATTTATTTATTTATTTATTTTATTTTATACCGCCTTGTGGATGCCTGATCTCGGAAGCTAAGCGAGGTTGGACCTGGTCAGTACCTGGATGGGAGACCATGAGGGAACACCAGGAAGCCTGGGTGGATGCAGTGTGAGAGTGAGTGGTTGGTGGTGGTCGGAGGGGCCGACGGTGCAGACTGGTAGCCTTACCTCTGTCATCTACCCCAGGGCAGCTGTGGCTACATAGCTTACCACCATGGAGTATGGAGTGAATGAATAATGCAATGTAAAGCATCTTTGAGTATCTAGAAAAGCGCTGTATAAAACCAATGCATTATTATTATTATTATTATTATTATTATTATTATTATTATTATTATTATGTTGCCTCCACCTTCAGCACCCTCTATACTTTCACTATCCCCTACCTGAACCAGGGTTTGTACCCCCACCCTGCTTTTCTTGGTGCAGTTGGTGAGACGCTGGGGTAGTTGATTCTTTATGTTTTCTTTTTAATGCTCTAAATGTTCTTTTGTGCAATGTTGGGGCAGTAAAATTGTATTTTTACTGTATTTTTTATTTTTTTTTAATGTTTTAAGTGTTCTTACCTTGTAATATTGTGGATATTTCATTATTATTATTATTATTATTATTATTATTATTTTTATTATTATTATTATGTTGCCTCCACCTTCAGCACCCTCTGTACTTTCACTAACCCCTACCTGAACCAGGGTCTGTATCTCCATCCCGCTTTTGTTGGTTCAGTAATGCTCTAAATCAGTGGTTCTCAACTGGTCCAGCCTCAGGACCCACTATGTCTCTATTAATAACAGTCGCGACCCAAATTGTTGAAGTTTGCTGTTCCTGTTAACAAATTAAGGCTTATGGGTGTAGTCTCAACGCATTTTGATACAACTTGGGAAAATGTTGGCTTATTTTTTGCTCTTTTTGGTATATTTGGACGGTTTTGCCAAGTTTTGGGCATATTTTGGCCCATTTTTACAGATTCTGAGCACATTTTGGTTCATTTTTTGACGCGTTTTAACATAAATTTCTCCAATAAGCTGACAGAACCAAATCTAGAGGTTAATAGTGGGCAATAGTGGTGTCATCACCACTAAATATCCTGCTATTGAAAGCAAACTGTGTGATAAGAAACAAGTCCTTTAAAATAAAAGACTTTATACCACTACTTTTTGCTTCTGCGACCCTCTAAAAATGGCTTTGCGACCCACTTTTGGGTCCCGACCCACCAGTTGAGAACCACTGCTCTAAATGTTCTTTTTGCAATGCTGGGCCAGTAAAACTGTATTTTTACTGTATTTTTAAAAATGTTTTAAGTGTTCTTACCTTTTAATATTGTGGATATTTCTTTGTTATAAAGCACCTTGAGCTGCGAACCTTGTATGAAAGGCGCTATACAAATAAAAGTTATTATTATTATTATGATTATTATTATCATTATAAAATAATGCAGTTTTTAAATTGTTGTTTTTGGTCACAGATTACTTCAGCTTTTTTTTCCTTTTTGCTTGATTCTTTCTTCCTTTCTCTCTTTGTTGTTCACACAGGTATTATTTTTGGATTTGAATGACCCTCTTTATTTAAACTGCCTGACTCCACAGCAGCAGCCAAGGCTCGTGTGGACAACAAGCAGCTCTCAACCGTGCGCCAAAAAGGGCAGCCGGGGATGCTGAACTCTGTCAGCCAGGGGCCGCTGCTGCCCCTCTTCCAATCAGACTCAGCCAAATCCATCCAGGAGACCTTTTAAAGCTCCTCATCCCCCGTCATGACGTCACAACATCTGGTTTAAACCCCTTTCCATTACATCGCCTTTTTTTTTTTTTTGCAGCCCACTTTTTCATTTCCAGTCGGACAACACCGCCCAGTGTGTCACCGAGGAGCGATAGGGGCCACTTCTTATCACCTTGCCATGACTTCACCTCTCCTCTCTCTTCAGGGCTCCTGAGGACCGTCACGTCCCAGCGGTGTGACGTCAGCCCCGCGCCTCGCTCCAGCCAGTCAGCAGGACTCCACTCCATAACTTACTGACGGCTTTAACCCTCCAAAACACACTACCTTTCCCCCTCTCTCTCCCTCACCAGCCACCAGACAGAGCAGGGTTAAGTCAGAGTTATGTCATTAAAGGCTCCAACTTTACCCTCAAGTGCACAAGTTTGTTTTTAGGTGGGGTTTAAAAAAAAAAAATCTGGTGTATTTTTACCTCGCAAGGATTTTTTTTGGAAGATTTTTAATTTTGTGCTTTGGCAAAATTTGATCTTCATCTTGCAAACGTTTTAAAGGCTGGTGTGAAGAGGAATATCGCGGCAGTAGGTGGTAAGTTGACTTTTAATAGTGAATATTGTGATTTTTGCTCTTTTTTTTGCAGATGTGCATTCTGTTGCTTTGCAGAACTGTGAGTGAGAAAAGTTTTCAGAGCGGCATTAGTTGCTGATATAATTCCACATGTGGTGCTTATTAATGCTTTTGCTCAAATATATGAATGTTTGGGAGTGTGTGAGCTGCAGGAGAGGCGCCGATCGCAGGTTCTGACCTCCGCAACAGATTGACGCGCGGTCACGTGGGTGTAAATTAAAATGTGTATTCCACGCGCGGTGAAAGTGCCGTTTTTGTCACCCCGCAGTAATTAGCCGCGTGTCCTCTAACAGCCTGTTACGTGTGTTGTGTTTATCCCGCACTGATAACGGGCCTTATCCTAATGTAAATCTGAGGATGCCTGTTAGTTTATCTGATGGCTTTGATCAGCGCCGCTGGCCGGACTCCCCCGCAGCGAGCACACGTGGGCGTACAGTAACAGTCGCAGCAAGTAGCAGAGAGGGCTCATTATTGACTGACAGTAAGGTGATTGAACACTCATTCATCCACGTGTTACATCATTACCAGGACAGCGCTACTGCGGCTGCGCACTGGCGTTCCTGTTGTTAAACACCTCACCTGTCCAGTCAGCGGTTTTGTCGTTTACACGCTGCTTATAACACCTTTTTAAACTTAAACTCGGTATTTTATACTCTGTATTTATTATCAGCTACCTATCTAATGTTCGGACAGTTAGCTGAGTGGTGAACACTGTTGTTATAATGCCGTTACATTTACATAACGGACGTAGTTTAGCTAACTTCGCCATTACATTAAATTTTTTCTACAGGGTTCACGGGTTTAGTAGCTTATTTTTAATAACTTCTCTACAAATATCTTCAACTATGAGCCACGCGGAGCCCCATTCGGTGAGTTTTCATCACAAACTGAGATTTAGTTTTTGTTAGCTTAACTTCAGCTTAACTTCAAATTCCAATTAGCATTAGCTACATTATTAGCTACGAAAACTAGCAAACAGTGCTGTATGGCGCTAAGGTTAGCATGCTAACAAAGCTGCATGCAGGCAAAATGTTTAAATTTAGTCCACTGTAAATGACTAAATTTTGGTGTACTTATTGAAATGGACTAACCAGTTTGTTACTTTCCCCATAGATGAGCTAAATAATTTGTAATTGAGTGTTTCTTTTGGTTTTATTTTAAGTATTTTTTACCGCTGCGCTAACAGCTGGAAGCAAAACAACCAAAAGGACTAGCATAGGGTGACCATGTTATGATTACCTAAAACCAGGACACTCCGCCCAGCAGTGAGATACTCAAATGATCATCGAAGTTTACTAAAAGATGGCTTATAATTTCAATTCCTTTAAAGTAGGCCTCCTCTGTATGGATAGAAAATTGTTATATTACTAAATACTATCTGTTACCAAAGACACAAACTCAGATAGGCTTACCAGAGTTTACTCATTAAGTTTTAGTATGACAAGTTTCAAAAATAACAAATAAAATAATGAAGAAAATGTCTCTTCTTTATTGGAAAAATAAAGAAATAAGTGAAAAAATACCTCTGCTATATTAGCAATTTAATTTTGGCAGAAATAGCTCTCACAAACTTACAAAATCTAACAAAAATATCTATATCTTTAGTTTTCTTCTTCATCCTTCTTCAAATCAATGAAAACCAGGACATTTTCATCACTTTGTAAAAACAAAAAACAAAAAAACAACCAGGACGGCCAAGACAGGATGTGAAAACAGGACATGTCCTGGGAAAACAGGACGTTTGGTCACCCTAGACTAGCAATATTTAATTTTATCGCAGATTCTCTTCTATCAACTTGGAGGCCACTGCCAAACTATGACTTTTAAAATTGGCAAACCAAAATAGCACCCTCCAATAATTTTTTAAAATCTCACATCACACGTGAAACATGTAGTCAGCATTTCCACCTTAAAACTGCAGTGCACTAATGACAGTCTCAAAAACAGAGATTCAGACTTCCAGGGGTTTGTATGTAACAAACATAAGGAACCATCTTGTTAACTTGCAGGGTGGGACATTATTTGTCTGTGTTATTCTTCAGAATCAGTTTCCAGTTCAAACATGTATGGCTGAATTACTCCAATAGTACAGCTTTCTATTGTGTAGAGTAAAATAATTTCACAGTCTTTGAGCAGAGTTGTGGGTGAGCTGGTGTGCTCCAGTTGCGGGGGTTAAGTAAGTGAAGGGAGAGGCAGGAATGTCATAGATCTGCCCAGCAGTGGTTTGAAGTTATATCTAAGTCAGGAAATGGTTATCTTAATGGAAAATGGAGAAGCTTCTAAATATGTACCTTTAATACACAGGGACAGATTTTTAGGGGTTATATCAACAACTAAAGAGGGACTTTAATCCAAATTAATGCACAAGCCAGTTTGGTAATCTAAATTAAAGTAGCCTAAATAACTTTTCCCCTTCACTTATGTTAAATACTCAAAAAAACTGTAATGCATTTTTTAAAAAAAACACAGTCAGTGCAAACTGTGAGACCAGGCAGTGGCAAAGAAACTCTGTGTTTTCTCAGCAATTCTGAACAATTCACTTTACTGACGGTTGACTGGAGTGTGCGACCACAAGACAAAGAGGTCTGTCCCTGGCATCGACTTATCACCCCCCTCTTCTTTCATTCAGGGAGACATAAGCCCCCTCCCACTCGTCCATGTGGGGTCTGCCATTAAAACACAATATCTCCTCAAACTGCTCACATAGGCCGGTGTGACTGTGAGCCAACTGGATGCACAGCGCTGACAGCTGTTTTTAGAAACCAGACGATATCCAGACAGCAGTCAGAGATGTCAGACTGAACTGTAATGTAGGGCAACACGTCTAATATCATTTAATCGCGTCTAATTAATGACAGAGTTTTCACTCTGTATCAAGGAAAGAAGTGGATACTGATGCTTTTTTTCATTTAAATGTTAATTCTAAATATTTTGTCCTATCCCTCTTTTTTCTGCACACTTCCAGACAGTGCCCAAGCTGGGTAAACAGTGCCATGAACCTCCAGGCTCCAGTTATGCTCACCAGAAAGTGGTGGGCAGCCAACCATCCCTCAGGATAGTTGGAATAGATGGACAGCCTGGAAGTTACCACTCGGATTCTCCAGTGCCACCCGGTTGACCAAGAACACCATATAGTAGAATTACATTGTCCCTTGAGACAAAATGAACAGTAAGCTAACTTTTTTGGCAGCAGCCCACAGAGTTAAGGAGATCTCCAGTTGGTTTAATATCTAGATAGACAAACAGCACAACAAAGACTGATCCAAGGCAAGTTATCCATCTGCCAGACTGCCCTCAAGACCAGAGAAAGACCAGCCAGTTGTTCATGCTACATTTTTAGCTGATGTGGATTTTAAGCTCTGCTTTTTAAACTTTAAACTATCCATGTTTTGCAGTCTGCCTAATTAATATACAGACAGACATAAGGCAGGACAGTAACCATGCCCAGACCGAGGGCAGGACCTGGCCCGCCACCTGAGGACATTTATGAGTTCTCCATGGACACGGAGGAGGCGCAGTCTCTGTGTTTGCAGAGAAAAAGCTTAGACAAGACATCTCCTCTGAGCAAATATATCGAGGCTGAACACCAGCAAGCAGGACTGTTCTCTCTGTGCCCGTATGAGGCCTCGCCAGATGCAGCTCTTGACCAACAGAAGAAAAGGAGGAAGAAATGTGGGGTCTGCACTCCCTGCCTCCGCAAAGAGAACTGCGGCTCTTGCGCAAACTGTTTGAATCGCAAGACGGGCAAACAGATATGCAGACTGCGCAAATGTGAACAGCTGAAGAAGAGACGGAACGAGTGGGAGGTGAGTGAGGTACAGATAAGTTTAAAACTAGTATCACGCAATATTGTCTATGGGGATGCTGTATTAGTGTTAGAATGCTGGTAGTATTAACATGTTAAATATCCTAAGTGCTTTTCCTTAAGCAGTTTTTCAGGGCAAATACCGATGTCGATTAGTATTTAATGAGAACAGTTATCGATATTTGGAACCGACACACATTTGCAATTAAAATGAAAATCGCTGTGTCAAATTTGAATGCAAACTCCAATACAAAACTTAATTAAAATGCTCACATTTATTTATGCATAACAGATGTTTGCTTAAAAGAGAAATTTCCGACATGCAACCGGTCAGATCGTGCTGTGCACAGACGGGTAACTGCAGATAAAGAGAGGCGGCAGCATCAGAGTCAAAAAGCAGATTTTAAAATTAATTTATTTTATCAGGAATCAGTCATAAAAATTAAAAATACCTGAAAATGCTAAATATTAGATCTGATTAGTGGCCAGACTGATTGTTGTTCACCACCACTTTTGGACCATCCATCCAGCCTCATACATCCATGCTACTCTTTTCAGTGCCTGCTCATTGCTGTTTCATATGGGCTTTTATCAGGCCACAAGTATAAAAGCATGATTGATCGCTCATCCCAGAGAACATTTGCTTGTACTTCTTGTTCACCCAAAACACACTAACATTGTTAGATTACACATTCGGTCGTGGGGAGTCAGAATAAGTTGGGATTGTGGCAATGTTAAGCAGTGTTCAAGGTACATTTTTAGAAGGCTAAAAAATAACAGAGTGTATCCATCTATTCAGTTGCAATAGTGCAGCCATTGCACATGATTATAGACATCAAACACATCATTTTAGGGAGGTCCATTCAGACAAATGAAATGAAGCTTTGCAGCTGCTGGTGCTACTGCTGGCAAGCCTCGACCTGTTCCTCCTCAGGCCTGCTTTGAAGGGATAGTCAGTTGCTCATGCTGTATTTACAGAGTTTGTATTTGCTAAAGCACTCGCCCTAAAAAGCAACAGACACACTACAATGTGAACAGATGTGGGGCTTTTAATAATAAGTGGATTCCAAAATTGCAATTCATAAATTAGCATTTTGAGTTCAATGTTTTATTCTCCTCATGGCAACTGTACTGTTGCAGCTTCTGCATGTGAACCATTAGCCATTATTTTATCAAGCCAAGCTGATGGAAGGGATTGTCCTGCCAGCTCAAATATATTTATAGAGGACACTTCATACAATGATGTAACGCTGTGTGCTCAAGAAACAAGATTAACCACCACCGCTTCGACAATAACAGGTAAAACAAATAGTGTATTTAAAAATCCAACTCTAAATTAGGACTAAAAGCGCTCAGTTGTGTGTAAATGTCTGGGTAAGATTACACATTTGGTTAATTTTAAATATAAAGCGAAATCCAACCTTGGTGGCAGACACATAAATCAGCCTGTTTTGAAATGTTAACACGCCCTGCTGCTTCTGTTGCTTCTACTTTCCACTAATTTATTGAAACTAGAGATCTGAACTTTGTCTTGTGCAGTCAGAAGAAAAGAAGGGTGCACTCTTACATCTGCTTTAAATGTACTTAATAGATAGAGGGTGAGTGTAAGTTTGTGCCGAAGATACAACCAATACGTCCAATCATCATCTTTATGCTTCTCACAATTGTTGCAGTCTACTTAAATATTCTCCTTGAGATGAAACAAAGTTTTGGTATGAGTGGACAGCGTTTGCACGGCTGGCAGACTGTGAGGACTACCAAGCAGCAGCAGTGGAGAATTCCTGCAGTTGCCTGTGCTTTGTCCTTTGACCTCTGAGGCTTCGAAAGAGAGTGGGGGTTAACCTTAGGCCATTTTGTATTTGTGTGTGTGTGTGTGGGTGTGTAAAGAAAGAGAGAGAGAGTGCGGCTTCTTAAAGCGTTCACTTGTGTGTTAATGGAAGTGCGTGGCAGCGTGTGTGTTTGTGCGTGCACCAGCATCTTAAACTCAGGGGGGGGGAAGGGCTGTAAAGTCAAGGAGGAGGAGGAGGACGGGAAGATGCAGTAAATGGTCAGCAGTATTGGAGGGGGAGAAGCAGGAAAAACCAGAGTGGGCTGCTAAAGCTTGACCAATGAGCACACAACTGCACAGGCTAGTAAACGGCAAAACAAGCACATCGCCTCTCTTTTCTGTTGGTGGCATTCCCACAGTACCTGAACAGACACAGACAGACAGACTCGCAAAATGGCTAGACAGTGTTTAATGTTTTGTGAAGTAACGTGAGGAACTAAAAAGGAAAGAAGCTGTTTGTGGGTCCTTTGCAGGGTTGCATCAGTATGAATCCTGAAGACCAACTCTCTAACAGATACATCTGAAGGGGAATGAAGTGTTATGACCTTTTCAAAGCCTTAAACACTAACTAATACTAACTAATTATGCTGGTACAAATGTAATAAACATGACAATGAAACGTAGATTGTACTGTAACTGTGTGGAATCCATTCCATAAGAAATAATTTCTATTGACACTTAGAGCCTGATGCAAGCAAATTCACATTCTCTATCCATGTATTCATTTCAATAAGGTATACTTTATGTTAAATGAAACCACACGACGTGGGATTTCCAGATTAAGTCATATTTAGTCATAGCATACAGCTCTGCATCCATCTCCACACCTGTTTATTTTCTTTGAATTACTCATGAACTACGTCATTGCGTAGACTTGCCGATATCTAGATATGCAGTCATTGCACAGAGCTTTGTGAGCATGCTTGTCGCACATCCCAAAGTATTGACGTCACAAACACAGATCGTGCTTCTGCAAAGTAATATCTTTACTGACGTCTTCTCTCATCTTTACGTTCCTGCTTCTCGGTTGAACAATTCACAAAGCCCCTATAGTTTCATAATGTTGGCCTACCATATCTTAAAATCAGCTGATACAAGTTATTTTCTGTGCAACAAAGACTTGTCAAGTCTTGAAATTGCAGCTCCAACGTAGGGCTAACATCACATCAAACTTTGCATGAAGAAATAAACAAAATAGTCTATTTGCTTTTCATTGCCTCTTCTTTGATCGTGAGGCTGCGGTGTGAAGAAATCATTTCCCTGGTTTGCCACGTCTGCAAGAAAGCTACTGTATGCCAGCACTCAAGGGAATACATTGATAACAGTTACTTCCATTAGTCACTGAGGGAGTGTTTTTCCCATATTTTAAGTCACACAGTATCCCACCACCGTGGTTGTGATATCGCCTTATTCCAGACAATCTTTACTCAGCAATTAAGAAAATATATCTCCACTGCCAGCATTTTATGGTGAGATACTTGTAAAAATGTATAAAGGTCATAAAACATAGCCTTTTTTCCCTCAATATAGAGGATAAAATAAAGAAAACTCTGCAAGTAATATCATATCAAATGCTGGAAGAGCTAGTTAGCCTGAACCGCCACCCCATGTGTCTAAGGGTGTTGATGCCTTTGCAGACTTCAAAAGCTGAAGTGTGGAGGAAGAGGTATGACGTTTGTTCATCCACAAACAGGCCGTCTATCAGCAGTCTCCAGGCCTGTCCTGTCTTGTCTGTTAAGAGGCTTCCGAAGTAGCAGCAACAACACATGAGCAAAACAAAAATGAGTATAGTGTGCTCTCACAACGCAGCACTAAAACAGCAAAAATAACTGCCTTTGTGGGTCGTGGGGTGAACGTGTGAGCTAAAGTCACTGTTTGGTGTCAAAACAATCATCTGCTAATCATAGTAAAAACCATTAAGCACATTCATATGCAGTATTGCTGACAGCACATCACAGTCTTTTCCGTGTGAGTTCAGGAGCTGATACTGAAACAGCCTTGGTTAGAAATGTTCTCTGTTTGTACCACTGCCGCTATCTGAAGCTCTATTTCAACCCCTAGTGACCGACCATAGAACAAGTCCGCCAGAGCATATCTTTACATATTTACATGCTGTAGTGCCATTTTTTTAGATCAAAATACATATATAATCAGGCATAAGTATATACAGAAAGAACCAATTTGCAGAAAGACAACATGTACACCAAAGTACGTATATACTAGGGATATACTACGGGACAATTATCAGTGTCCGATAATTATCAGTTAATTTTGGCAATTATGACGTCATTCCGATAATAGAAAAAACAGCTGATAAAATGACCCGATAATAACAAAGACTTGGAATCTTGGTTTTTGCCGTTGGTCTGTGTGTTGTGTCTTGTCCTCATGCCTGGCTCCTCAACCCCTCCCCTCCCCGATGGTACTGTCGCATGTTTGTGATGTCATAACACTGCGCGGGCAGAGAAAAACCACCAGCATGGCGTGGCACTCGCCAGTGTCTACCTTGTCAGAAGAAGACATTTGACTAGGGCTGGTCCCGAATATTGGAATATCCGAATATCCGTTGGTTGCGGTGGTATTGAGATAATAATCTTGATATTAGATTAGTCGTGCGTGCCGCTGCTAGGCGCCGCCGCTGAGCTTTGCCGAGGCTGTAGTATGCTGCCAGGCGCCACCGAGCATCACGGCTGACACCATGGCACGAACCCGATCAGTTGACGGTTATCCGAGCAAGAAGTATAAAATTATCGATTATCGGTTGAAATTGGCATTATGGTGCATCCATAGTATGTGCTCTATGTACGTCAATGGTGCAATCAAAGTTCAAAGTTAGGCATTAAACTTCAATAGCACCAGTGGAGCTGTGACAGGACTTGTGACAATTCCTGTCCACGATAACACACAGAAGCACGGGTTCTTGCGGTTCCATAAATATGCGTGTGGGGGTGTGGGAGAGTGTAGGGAGTGAATGGTGAGCGTCTGGAACCACGTGATAGTTCACGCTCACAATGTGATGAAGTGTATTCCGACGTAGGAACTCGACGCTGTGAACACCCACGGTCTAGATTAGAATGTTTTTGTTGTGTGCGCTTTAAACTGGATTTCTGCAAACACATTAGTGGAAGGAAACGGCGCTCTGGGACATGTTGGATGCGTGATACGAAAGTGTGACTCCTCGGGTTTTATATGCAAAAAGAATTATAGCTCTGTCTTATTTGGTTGCAGTTCTACCGGCATTGAAAAAACATAGCGATCACGGACGCTCCCATCGGTACTAAAGGGTTAATCAAGAGGTCCCCATTTCAACCAAAGCCTTTTCACCTATTTGATTCATCATGCAGCATCTGTGCTATCTGTCTTGGACATTGCTGGGACACAAAAATATTTAATTGGGCCTTATTACATGGCTGTAGTGATGACAGTGTCCAGACTTATATATCTTTACTATCAGATGGAGTGTCCTGAAATGTCAAACAATCCATCAAAACAACTAAAGAATATACAGCTTTTCATGGTGCCCAGAGGATGAATCATTACGTTGGTGGTTTTCTGACTCTTCAAATAGCCCAGCAGAAGTTACAGTTTGCATTCATTCAAATAATACGCAGGCACCCAAGATTAGCGTCACCAATTCTGTGATATATGGTCTCAATCTCTCCTTCTGTTCCTGATTTATGGTGTCGAACAATAACGGCCTAAACAGCGAAACTGATCTTTGAAAACCAAAATTTAATCAGTGTGTTGTTGAGTCCAGGTGACTGTCTGTGCCAGATTTGAAGAGATTTATTTGAGGCACTCCCCAAGTGTTGCGCTCACAAGAATGGAACAGACGGATGGACGACCTGAAAAAACACAATCCCTCCAGACACAGCTGTCACCGGCACAAAGGCGTAACTGGAAAATTTTGTATAACACCTCCAGTTTTATGGGATGTTTCCGAGGTGTACCTGCCTCTCGCCCAGTATCAGCTGGGATAGGCTCCGGCCCCCTGCGACCCTCTGCAGGATAAAGCGGGTATAGCAAATCAAGTGATAGTTTATAGCCAAATCCCTGCAAAAGTAGTACCATTGTCATCATCCTTGGCTGAATTTTGTGCTTAGTGCTAACACTAAACTAAGACGCCGATTAACCTCCTGAAGTCCAGCATGTCAGCATTTTAAGCAGGTTAGCGTGCTGACTTAAGAATTTAGTTCGAAGCACAGCCTCACTAAGCTGCCACCGTGGCTGGACTCTTAGTCTTGCATAAATCCACTGTTGCAATGCACTAATGCCGTATCGATCAGCAGTATGCGCGTATGTCAGATAAGTAATCAAAATGTAAAATAGAACATGAATAAAAATTTTCAGTCAGCATATTTCGCTAGATCCGGTCAGTCATGCGTTCGTATTTCGTATTGATCACAGAACAAATCATAGAGCAGGTATTTATATGGCCAGGCCAAGATTCCTTATAGCTTGATTCTACCTGACGGTATCTATTGTGATATTTCTTATACTGATGTCCTGCATTGTTACAGAATGGTGACTATCCAAATTTTAATTCTCAAATACCAGTATTGGCCCTCAGTGGTCTTTATTGGTCCGATATTTCTCCTGACAGTGGTAACAGTAGTGAGTCGGAGAATCAGGAGATGTGCAGGATGTGTGGCTTTTCTCCATTAACATTTCTTAACCAAGTGTGCATCCATTCATCGATATCCCTTCCCCGCAGTCCCTCCATCTCTGCACTCTGACCTCTGTATGGATCTGCCACATCCTCCATCTTCTCTTGTGACAACTGCTCTGTAGCTCACTGTTGTACAACAAGAATCTGCCTTAACCTCTGTCTGTACAAAATGTCCACTATGATCCAATTTAATTCAGCCTATTGCACAGTTTAGCAGCCTAAATATGAACATGTAATATACGCTCTACCAATGAGCTTTTACATTCATGTAACATTGTCATACTTAACAGCCTGGTTGAGTTTCCATATAGCCAGTGACGTGCTCGATATGCCTTAGAGGTTTCTTTGCAGTGAAACCACTTGAGACAGGTGACTGTAATTGTTCCCGTGCATGAAGTAGAGGATTAGGGTTAACAGAAGAATGTGCACGGCTTCTGTCAGTATAAAGAGTAGGGCAGCCTAGCTTAATTAATACCGCTAATTAGACTTTGTTAATCGCAGGCAAACCACTCCAGCGCCCTCGTTTACTGTCCATCTTCCTGCAGCCAAATGCACGTTTTCACAACACACTATCAGGACAGCTTTAATCAGCCTCCCTCTGCCGCGTCTGCGTGTGGTGACTGTGTTTGTGTGTGAGAGTTTGCTGCGGGTCAGGGGAGGCTCTAATCTGCTGTTGAACGTGAGTAGGTAGCAGTGCGTGAATGAAGTGAGGCTGAATGGAGGCACGTGCACGTCAGGATTATGACACTGGCTAGGAGTAGATAGGATTTGTGTGTGTGTGTGTGTGATTACGCTCAGTCAGTGATTACCAGGTGTCTGTTGGAGTCTGGGAACGGGAGACGTATACTCTTCACTAGCTTATGTTTTGCATTACTTTTTATCTCGTTGGGAACCTGTCATCCCTTAGTGGGTGTTACCCAACATTTGTAATAGTCGATACAATATTTCACTGCAGTCTCTCTTACTATTTCTAGTCCTGTAATGACTGTTTTTGCTATTTTTGAAGTCTCTACTCGTTATGTGAACACCTCTATTCAACCATATACTGCTAAATTCATTACTGAAACAATTGTTGTAAAGTCTGTCTTCTAATATATACTATCTATCACTTGTGCGCTTGTACTGCGACTACGCTATTAGGACTGTCGGTTAAAGCACTACAGTTACCCCGGCCCACCTGTAACGAAGCACACTGAAGCCAAGCAGCCGCTCTTGCTGTCCAGCTCACCACAAACACGCCTCTTCTCACACATAAACACACACACACACCCTCACACACATTCGTACACACACGTGGCCCTTGTGACGTCAGCGGAGGGGATTTCCCATGCCATATGAGAGCGTCAGACAGACACTACAAACGCTGTGTCACTGCGTGGCTGCCTCGCCTCGCCGCGCCACACTTCAGCTCCCTCTCTCTTTTCGATTCTCCCCGTCTCTGTCTGCCTTTCGCTGTCTGTCCTCGATCCGCTGTGTCTTCGCCAGCGGTCTGAACTTTCGCTGACTTTGTCCTGTTCTTTCGGCGGTTTCTAATTCAGCAGCCCTTTTCGCTTTCGCACGCCATCGCTGTTTTTCATATCTCAACAGAAAGCTTTTCCACGCTGTTTGTTTCTGCCAAACTTCCCGTTTCACAAAAACTGATCGGTGACCGTTTTTTTTTAATAGGGCTTCGTTAAAAAGGAGAAATGCACCTTGGCTGCAGAGCCCGACTGCTGATATGGACGCAACAATTTCCCCTTGGCTTTTGTGGTTATGTTCCGCACTTTGGCAAGAACATCTACTGATGTCTGGTTTAAAGAGATGCAAGCTGGAGATGATCTTTCATGCTCAGAATGTAAATATTTTGAGCCCCGGCCTCCAAAATATGCTTGGTATGCCATTCTTGTATAGACTGTACCAAGTAAATATGGGTCCCTGGCAGTTTTTCCCTTTTAAGCGAATGGTTTTACACGTGTTCCCTTTGCAGATCACTGATTTGCATGTGTGAACACAGCCCCAGCTGATGATTTGTGATGTTTTGACACATAACAACTTCACTTTATGGAGCTTTAATGACTTCTCTTGTAAGTGCATCTGTGGCACTGCGCTCATTTTCATGTGTCTTCACTCGCTTTGAGTCAGCACGGTGGGCTTTGCTGTGTAATTGTGCATTTTGCCTGTCAGAGTCGGGGACTGTGTGTGTGTGTGTGTGTGTGTGTGTGTGTGAGAGAGAGGATTTGTGTGTGAATGAGTGCATGTGTGTGTGTTTGTGCTGTGCAGTCCAGTCCAGTTATTGCAGGCAGCCCAGACACAGATGGTGCTCAGCGATACCACATACCAGAGGCATTGTTTAGGGAAGGCGAGTTCGAGGAGATAATTGACAGGCATAGAGAGGACCCATCCCCCCCAACACACACACACACACACAAACACACACACACACCATGCACACACCTCCCGCCCACCTTCACTTTGTTTCTTTATGTCAGCCTTTCTTTTATGGTGCTGCACACACACACACACACACACACATGAAAACACATACTCACAGACCCTTTTGTTTTTTTATTTCAACCTCCTCTTTTACTAGCTCCGGTTTCTCCCTCTCTCGCTCCGTCTCTCGCCGCCCTCACTTGCTCTCCTTCAGTTTCACCCTAGCAGCAGAACCCAGCCGGCCTCTGATTGGTGGACAGGCCGCCTTTGTGTGCTATCTCTAGCGTGACGTCTCTCCGGCGAGCTCCGTGTGTGTGTATTTGTAAATGTGTGTATATTTGTTCACGAGTGTATATGTTTAAAAAGACCGGGGGCGGGGGGGTGGAGAGGGGGTGGTTGAGGGGACATTCACATCATGTGTGCAGAAGGAGAAGAGAACCGAACGAGTGGGAGGAAGCAGTGATAGCGATCGGATAGAAAAAAATCCCTCTTGTACATGTGTGTGTGTGTGTGTGTGTCTGTGTAAGCGTGTGTGCGGTAGACCTATTGGCATACGAGCAGGAGGGAGAGAGGGAGGGAGGGGGGTCGAGCGAGAGAGCAAGCGAGGCAGAGAGAGAGAGGGAGAGAGAGAGAGAACGTGCGTACGAGGGCTCATGTAAAACCAGATTAAAAACACAAGATGGCTTCCTGAATGGGCTGCTGGAACACAGACGAGAGAGAGAGACTGAGAAAGAAGAGTGGAGAGATAGAGAGAGAGAAAGAGAGAGAAGAAAGGGACAGAGGGATAGGGGTGAGGACGACAGGGAGCCGGAGTCTTCTGATGGGGATTCGGCCAGCGGACGGAGGAGTACAAACCAAGGCAGCTCAGAGGCTTGGAGGGTAAATATTCATCACTCCAGACTATTTTAGGATTGATAGGTGGGTGGGTTGGGGGGGTGGGTGAGAGGGGGGCTTGGAGGTTGGCGGGACTGGGGAACAGCTCGAGACAAAACACATCATTTAACACCGAGACAGCCAGGGCCATGCAGACAGGGGGGTACATGCTGTGCAAAATAAGATGATGCTATTGTTTTACAGTAATCAGCAATGCTTTGATGAACCATCTCCATCTATTCCATCTCAGCTGACACTGTCCACTGACACTTGGCATGCTTTGTCAGATTTACCCTTTAAAAAAACTGGGTTATGCAGACTTGTGAAATGTATACATCAGGCAGGCTGCACCAGGTCAGGATACAGACATTACATAATTCTATAATTGAAATTGAATCTCGTTTTGCTGCGTCTCATTCGCTGTCCCAGCAGTAGAGGGAAGTGCCGGCTCACTGTTTGAGCACAAATTAGAGAAAAGAGATTTCTGTGCACGGCTGCTTTTTGATGGTTGCTGAGGATGACAGGAATGATAAGGAGACTGCGTGTGGGATGGCGTAAATGTTATGTAGCCATTCTACACGGCTGTAAAGGTGGAATATTTTTAGTTGTAGCACTGTCCTTAATGACGAGTCTTTTTGAACAGGCCCTTGTCGCATTATTCTATTGATTGTTATTCTCACCCCCTCCCATCTCTCTCTGTCTCCTTCTCTCTCCCCCCTCTCTTCTTCTGGTGGACGTCTGTAAAGGTGGAATATTTTGAAGACAACAGTCAAGGCTGCTTGGGAAACCCTGAACTGGCAGCTGAGGTAAGAGAGGGCACCGGGTTTGTGTTGCTGTGGGGTTGTGCGAGTGTGTGTCTGTCATCTCTTGTCACAAGTGCTTAATCTCTGGACATGTTGTTGCGATTCTCAGCTGTTGGGTCATCAGCGCAGTGAAGTGAAAATGTCGTGGTTAGTCAACACAGTGACCAGTTCCTGTTCTGTATCTATGAGTTCCCATGCACATTTTTTCAAACGTGACTACACCATGTCAGCTGTGTTAAATATGTGTATGTATTTGTATGAATAGGTTTACCCACTGAAAGCGATTACAAAGTGAACGCTGTGATTGTCCCTGCTATGTTGCCAGGATGTCGTTTGACTATTTTCTGCTCTCCGCGGCGACGACATGAGCTCATTATATTAGCGCTCATATCACGGCGATGGAATACAGGTGCGTTAGATCCCTTTAGGCATCTGTCTTCTCGCCCAACTTTCACTGCTTGGAAGCTGAGTTTCTTCGGCGTTATCTCCAAGCCGTGGTGAGCTAAGCGCCTCAGTGATGAAGTGGCGGCATCCTCAGTTTAAAGCGTCCCACGCTGCCCGCTGATTGGTGCCAGAGCCAGGCATGTGTAGATACAAGAGACCAGGGAAAGGAGGAGGGAGGAGGAGGAGGAACCCTGCACGCTGGCTCAGGAGCCAGGGGGGCCGTCCTGCTTCTCCTAGGTTCTGGAGTCAAATGAGGTAAAGGGAGTAAAAGTTAGTGGGTCACGCATGCGTACGTGTTTGATTGTCGGGCGTAGTAACCTGTGGCGCGTTGCCGCTGAGAGCTGCTGTTCTACAGCTTGCCGAGTCGAGGCACGCTTGTGTGTTTATGTGGGAAGGAGTGAGGAAAGGCGGCGAGGCTTCGTAAAGAAAGGATTTATTGAGCATCAAACAAACTGTTGTCTGAGTTATGAGAATCTTGTGATGTCCTCTCCCAGCAGAAGAAAGAACGCTTTGATTTGACTTCCATCTCGTGCACAGAGAGCCATTTCAGTGTTGTACCTAGATACTGTATGTGGAAGTGACAAGATCGGGCATTTGACATCTCCATTGGGCAGTACGTTCATCTACATGACTACAGTGTAATGTAGGTTAGTCAATCAGTTTCAAATGTCATAAATGGGTTTAGCTCAGTTCCACGGCCTACTGTAGCTTACCTCTAAGCCTGCTTTAATCCCCGTCCGTATGCAGACAGCCTCTTTATCTACAAGGTATATGCAACCATCTGTTTTAAGGGGAAAGATAATTGAACTGTCCTCTCCTTTGTTTAACAAGTTCTCTCCCTTTGTAGCTGTCCCGACCTCCTGTTTGTAGAGTCATGGTTGCCGTGCACGTCCTGGGTGGAGTGTTTATCTCAGCAAGATCTGTTCCCTGGTTATACACACACAAACATGGTCTACACCCAACAAGCTCAGGGCACTATTTTCGACAATTTAAATAGGCAGTTATACAGTATCATTAAGTATTTTCAGCACCCACACAACAACTCTGAGAAGTTGGAGCATAAAAACGCTTTGCAACAACAGACATGGTTACTAGTGAGTCAGGCAGCACTTTAAATGATTTATTTCAGCTTTACAGCACAGTGCTTTTTGGTAGTTTTCTTTGCTGTTCAGGAAGCAAAACTGAATAATCAGGTTACCACAACAGGTTACAAGACAGACAGACTGCATGCGTGCGATGTTTTCCACGCCCATACACAGGATTTCCTCTTTCTACATGAGGTGAACTTCACACAGGTGGGAAATAGTCAGAAGCAGAGTAAAAAAGCTCGAACCTTGAGTGCGTGACGGCAGATGGAACGTTTGTTAATTGTATGTTGAGCTTTGCGTGTGTGGAATCCCCAGCCTCGTTCGCAAAGGGTTAACACTGACCTAGTTTCCGTGGCAACACTGAATGTCTGATGACATCATTGCTTTAATTTTAGCTCTAGTCCGGCATCCAAGGTTGGTCACATGACCAACTAGCCGGCACCACATGTGTGTACGTGTGTGTATTTGTGTAGTAAGTGGTTTGGTATATAGTACAGACTCAGGAAGTGGAGGGTTTGACATCACCTCTTCCTTTCACTGTTAGCTTTCGATGTATTTACTGTTTTGTAACCTTTCCACTTAGTCGGGTAAAGAACTGCAACTCTGCTACCCATGTGCCGTGACACACAACTTCTAATAAATGATTAAAATATGAGTGAGCGGTGACATATACTCAGTAATCATACGAGTAGCTAGTAGTCTTTGGACTATTTTGTACAGATTTTCCTCTTGGAGTCATGTCTCTTGTACCCGCTTTGGTCTTCACTTCATATATTTTTCAATAAGGAATAAAGAGCAGAAGTGAAATGTCTGTCAGATCTCTAACAGTCACAATGAGACTGCCTCGACAGTTTAATTTAATCTCTTACAAGACATTTATCTGCATTCTCTTAAAAGCTATATTTTTCATCTGTGATTTTTTTCTTGCTTTCGATAGCATAGGTCTGTTGACAGTCTTGACTACATTACTATCAAAATTATAGGCAAAGATTTAGTACAGCATGTCCAGAAAAGATTTCGTATATTTATATCTTTCACTTGTTTACTGAACAGTGTTTGCATACATTTTCTTTCACCCTGATAGTATTGATGATTTGAATTAAGTTCAAGGTGAACCATTCTCTACAGTTACAAAGCCATTTACCTCTTTAACCTTGACTGCAGCCCTACATCCAACCCCAGAAACAGTCAGCTGCTGCCAGGCACTAACAACTCTTGTTTCTGTGGTGAATCTTGTAGAAGCAGAAGTGCTTTTAATTAGTCTTCCTTTTACAGTTTTAAAGAACTGTTTTATAAAAGGCACCCAAAGGATTTCAAAACATCACATCTTATAGTCCTTATGGGATTTCATGTGACATTTTAATCTATATAGTTGCCAACAATTGCCTCACTTGCATGCAATCATTAATGTATGAAGACTCGCTAAACCCTGCCCCATTGTCATGTTTCATTTCTAATTAATGACAATTAGCAGGCATTTGTCTCTGCTCTGTCTGTTATGCTACACTACTTGCAGTTCTGTATGTACTCGAGACCATAGCTGCCTACACTGAGTCCTGGGCTGGATCGATATCCTGCATGGCACGATGAGTTGTGGTTGGTGGCTTGTTGGCATCGTTGGTGGTATCTGTGTTTGATGTCGGAGGGAGGTTGTCAGCCGCCTGGTGCCGCAGTTAATAAAAAATGAATGGAAAGAGAAGGGGGAGGAGCCCTCAGCTGTTGCTCGAGCACTTTAACTCTCACCTCTCTGGCGCCTGCTCTGCTGCTCCCACCGGGCACACAGTTTATACAGTCCTGAATCCCAGTGCTGCCAGACACTGCCAGGTTTTATGTAATACAGTGCAACAGCTGTTGGAGTTTTTATCACACACTATTGAAACGCGTACATAAAAATGTTGATTTCTGAATTATATATTAATGTAAATGTATTGGAGTATGTTGTCTCCAAAAATGTGGAGGACAGGACTGATTATGTTGTGAGACAAGGTATAAAAGTGGCAGTAGCTCAGAGCTGCGCTGCATACACTCAGTTTTCTAAGACCTCATCCAGCCATTATCTGCTGTGAACTTGTCTTTCATTTGAATTATTAAATTCAGGCATTTTGACCAGGATTTTACTCAAGTTTGTTTGATTATGTAGCTTCATTAGGCACAGTGAAGGTTTTCTAGTTATGCCACAGTTGCATACTGGCCCTTTAAGTCCGGCTACGCCTGACTTGAACATATGGGAAGCTAATCTTAGCCCACGTCCTGAGAGAGACAAGGCTGGCAACCAGCCACTGTGCAGGACTGAGGAAGGTTTCTCTCCCTTTTTCTCTGTTTCTCTCTCAAGTCTGACAAATTTCTGTTGTAGCCCCAAAATATCATCCCTCAAAACTCTTCACCTGGGATTTCAGGCTGATGTATTCCTCCCCTCAGAAATGTTCTGCTATTTGTAACTACTATATTTGTTAATGATTACATCACTGTCTCATCAGAGTTGACAACTCAGCTCTTTTTCTTGTCTTGGCACACATTAGCCTGGCAGGTCAGGGTACACAGTGTACTTTTATTGCTTTGAACCGTTTTTAGCTTACTTGTTTTCCCTCCATCTGCTTTCTCTCTGCTCCACTCTCTCGTCTCAGATCCCAAATCGTCTAACTTTAGCTGTGCTGTATATTAATTACATTCCATGCCTTCTTTTCATGTCCCAAACCTCAAGCACAAAGAGCTGCCTCTTAAAAAACAGCGCCCCCCTCCTCTTCCTCTTCGTTATTTTTTTTTTTCGGCTCCACCCTGCCTACCAGCCCCCCCCCCCAACCCACCCATCACCACCTTTCCATTTTTTCTCTCTCCTCCCTCCCAAACCACTCCTCCCTTTCTCTTTGTGAGGAATAGTGAAGGGGTGAGGCTGGGGGAGGGGGTGTAGACCTTCCCCAGCTGGGCGGTTCGTGCTGACTTGCACGTGCCGAATGTCAGGAGGTATGACTCAGACTGGATACCCTACACTCAGTACTACAACCTACACCCAAACACCCTGAACCTAACACCATCCTGCCTGGGAAGGACTTGGGGATGGGGCTGGTGTAGGTAGGGGGCAAAGACAAAGAGAGTAAAACAGCCCAACAGACGTTTGCAAAAAGGAAGATACAGTTTATGCTGTAAATTCTGCATATGGTTGCACATATGTATGCAAGATTTCTTTTTTTGGTATATCCTGTTTTAAAAGAAAGGCATTGTGTACTATTTATATCTTTTTCCATTAATTTATAGATACCAAAATAAAAAAAAAACAGTTTGTGGTTGGTTAGTCTTGTAAAAGAGCAAACCAAGAAAGAATTAATCATCATTATGATAAGAGATCTTAGTAAGATATTTGTGTTATTTGTTCAGTCAGGCTGAAATACTTTGCGCTGCTGCTTCCACTGTGTTACAGTATAATGTGCCGGCTGTAGTCCCGCCCACCAATAAACCCAGTGACCCTCACTGAACTATGTGCATACTAGCGTACTGTATGTGGGGATAAAAGTCATTAAAGCGTGCCTCTGCATCTGATGACAGTTTGTACATTTGCGGGAGCCTTTGGGGAAAAGGGTGGGGGGAGGGGGCAGGAAGAGGGAGAGAAAGTGAAAGATAAAGAGATGTGGAGCAAAAAGGAGGGGGTGTGTGGAGGAGGGGGTGCACAGAGTGTGTCAGATCAGATGACCTTGATGCCATTACACTGCAGGACAATGTGGGTTGGGGATGAGGGCGTATAGAGGTGGATGGGAGGGAGGCGGAGCCAGCTGACAGGAAGAGACGGGAGGAGGGGAGTGGACCCTCATGTCGTTGCCATAGTGCTCCTGTGAGATGGTTAAAGACTGATAGAAAAAAAGATATTTTATTCAAGTGATGTGTAATAGTGAAGTCACGTAATTTTTTTTTAGAAGCACATTTCCCCATGGATCCCCTGAAAATGAACAATTTGTTCTTTTGTGGTCTCGGTGCGTCTCATACACACAGACCTCCCACTGCTGATGTGTTGGCAAAAAATTTGAAAAGCTTGTTTCAGTGTGTGAGGGTTTTATGTCAGGACTTTGTTGAGAAGAAAAGATAAAGATGACTCAGGCTTAGTCATATGCAAGCCAACCCAACACACACCGCTGAGGATGGACTTTTGTTGTCAGTCATACCTCCTACAACCAGAGACCTTTCCTCCATGCTGCTGAGAAACAGCGAGCGAGAGGCAGAGAAACGAGAGCGATGGAGAGAGATAGAAATGGAGAGAGAAAGAGAGAGACGAGGGCGTGAAGCAACTCATTTGGATGATAATTTGAGTGCACTGTGGATGAAGTGATCGATGTGAGATTAGGAGTCTCTGGTGTACCTTCCACTCTGTGTCAATGCCGGGTTACAGCAGGTTTACCGTAAGTGTGATTCCATTTTTACTAAGAAGTAAGGAAACTTGGATTGTTGTCATAATTTCAGATGTCTTCAAGTCTTGGTGTCATGTGAAAAGAACAGTTGTATCATGCGGCTATAGACTGTCTTCCAGTTGTAATGTCATCTGTCTGTCAGAGATATGTAATCTAGCTGAGAGGTAACCACAGTGTTCAGCTCTCTTGAGCAAACCTGTGGCGTTGTTTCTGTGTGTAACCTTAACAACACAAACATCTTAAAGCTACAAGCGTTCTTTTCTGTTTCTGATCCAAACGCTCTAATCAATTCCTATTCTTTTGTCAGATTTAGTCAAGCATGATTGTGGTCACCACCAGAGATGTTGAGTAATGTTTCATGTGAAATGACACCTGCTTTATGCTGATGGTTATGAGTCATCAAAGAGCTCAAGTGTTTGAATCAACAGTAGCGTTACTGTAAATTAGTTTTATCTACCCACAGACAGCGAACTGTGTCATATACATCATATTGACGCTGTGCGTGCATCAGTAGCATGTGCTGATGTGTCTTTCTCTGTGTTGATGTTTTGGTCAAGTTGAACTTCTTTGTTTTGCTCAGCTGTGGACATGGACAGTGACAGACTCAGGCAAAGTTCTTGTTTTTACACTGTGAGTAAGCTCTCTAGTCTTCCTTAGATCACAAGTTTAGCTAGTGTTTCTGTTCTGTTTTCTTGGTGTTCATGCATGTGAAACTATGGATGTTTGATTAGATTAATTCACAACAGTACTTATTTTAGATTTAGCTTTGGTGACCGCTGGTTTGCCAAAGTCTCTGTTAGCCTAATTTTTGAGCTTTTATCTTAAGCATAGCTGGCATTATTATAACAACTATGAAAGGTCTGGCTTCTGAAAAAACGCAGCATATAAGGATAAAAAAAAGACTTGTTGTGTTCAGTAGATATTTAAAATGAGGAACTGTGCGTGGAGAGCATGTGATTCAGGGGTTAAGTCGAGTCTTGAGCTAGAAATGCTGTGTCACTGAAGCCGGGGGAGTGAGCGAGCACAAGCCAGCGGGGTGAATAAAAGAGCATGTTTTCCGAGTGTCCGTTGGTGTGTGGTGTTGGTGATAGTAGAGAGTGGGCATGTGTCAGATGACACATGTGCCCACCCAGTGGTGGAGGCAAGTGTCCTGGTGGGAGACACTGATGATGGTGCAGTTACGTCACCGCCACACGTGCTTCCTACCTCTCCTGCTCACTGCTCTCCCTCTCGCTCATTGGCACTCCCTGGTCACGTGACCTAATGCTCTACTTCTCCTCTCCTTCCCTTAGACAGCTTCGGCTGCGCTGTGTTTCTCTTTGGGATTGACGCTCATCTGTGTGTGTATATACGAATATGTGTGGCAACAGACAGACAGTGTACAATTTACAGGGCCAGAGAGCGAGCGCGTCAGAAAGTGTGGAACGTTAATGCAATAAGCTATGCTAGAAGGAAAAACGGCTCAGGAAACAAAATAGAAAGACAAATCGAGGGAGGCAGAGGAAGATTGAAAGAACCCGTGAAAATGAGAGATCAAGAGAGACCAAGAGAAACAGGGAAAGCTAAAGCAAGTGAAGCAGGGAAAGGTTGCTGAAGTTAATCCAGCCATAGCGAAGTGTAGCCGACACATGCTCAGTAATGTAAGAGAAAAATACTACGCAGGAGCTGACAACGATCTGCATGGGGGAGACGGCCATGTTTCCCCCTCCTCCTCCTGGCTAAATCTGCTCTAAAACTCCAGCAATGTAGGAGAGAAGAGAGGACCACAAGGCCGGTCAGCCAGCTCTCTCGGTTAGTGGGCGAGAGGAAACATCCAGCGCTGATGACGACGTTGCTAATGATAGTGGTACTGATGCCATGGCGGAACAACGGTGAGGAGAGAACTACAAGACAGCGTTATCTTGGATAGTGGACACAGGCGTCGCGTCCTGAGCGAACTTTAATGGGTTGATTACCTGTGGTTGCTTACTTCGTTGGGCAACAACCTGCTGGCCCTCGTTCTGTTTGTACCATCCTCCTCTTCTTCATCATCTTCCTTCCTGTCACCGAATGAGTCACAAGAATGACTGAGAAACTCTGTTACTTTCAACAGTCTTCTCCTCAGGCTCTTCTCGTCTTCCCTCTCCTCAGTGTCGTCTTATATTCCTTGATTTTTATCCTGTGCCTCTCGTTTTCTAACGTTGAAGTGTCATCCACTGTTCCCTCTCCATCGTCCAATGCAGTTGTCGTTCGCTTTTACCTGAGAGCGTATCGTTCGTATTCCTACCCCATGTAGATGAGTGAACTGGCAATACAGAGTTTTATACATTGGGAACCCCTCAGCATCCTCCAGTCAGAAACCTTCCACTCATTTGTATCCTTTGGATCTTGGAGGAAGGGCCAGCAAGACCGCCAGCCAGCCAGCTCCCTCCTTATCTACCAGCCTTTCATTCTCCTGTGCATGCAGCCTTGCTAGAGGATCTGTTATCAGCCACAGGTGTAAGACCGAAGCCTTTCTTTTTTTTTTTTTTTTTCAAGTGAGCAATAGGAAACCGATTTAAATGTGGATGAGGAAGAGATTGGAGATCGAAGAACCATTATCGGTGGCTTCTCCTTTGGCCCAGAGCTGAGCCGAATCTAGACGCTCAAACATGGAACGAAATCGCCGCAAGGAAAACCCAGATGTCGTTTGCAGAAGGCATAAACAAGCAATGTAATGTTGCTTTTCTTTCCTCCTTTTTCTTTTTTCCTGTTGAGTTGAGGTTGTGAATTCGCTTGGCAGCTGCTGGTTTCACCTATGCGCTCGAAAGCGGAGAAGCTCTGTCACAGCCGAAATTGCCAATATTGGGCTTTTGTGGATAAACAAAACACACACACATAGCCTTATATGTAAAGTCATCTAATGCAGCAGATCAAGTGGTGCTGCAGGGCGTGGATAGAGACACAGAGAGGTTTTCTCATTGGTAAGAGCTCTGCTACACTGCTGTTTCCTAGGCTGGCGCTACTAGCGACTATCCCCCACTGCTCTCTCTGTTTCTGCTCACTGCACACTCCTCCATTCCATCGTACGTGCCCGCTGTGGCTCAGATAATGGCCTCTCGCTCTGCACACACTGAAGAGAGAGAGGTGAGGAGATGGAGGGAGAGGCTGCGCGAGAGGGAGGGGAATGGAGGGAGGGAGGGAAAGAGAGAGAGAGGGGAAGGTGGGGGCTGCGAAGAGAAGCCGACTGCATGTGTAGTCAAGAGAAAGAAAGAGGATATTGAAAAAGGGAAGGGAGGAGCAGACAGAGATAATGAGAAAGGAAAAAGGAGAGAACAGAAAGCGTTGGCCATAACAAGAGGCAAGAGAATGAGAAACGTGTGTGCTGTGCTGGGGGGAGGTGTGTTATGTGTGTATGTTTGGCTGTGCGTGCGTGTGTGAATGCATGCATGTGTGTCTTGGTGCTCGCTGTGTCTGTGCGCTGCACAGACTGGAAGAAATAGAAAGGAATACAACCGAACAAGGCCGGATTGCTTGTGGACTGCTGTGCCGGCAAGCAAGTCTCATGCTCCTCTCTGTCTCCTCTTCTGCTTCTTCGACCGGCAGCTTTGTCTGGACGCCTAGGACCGCGTAAGTATGCGTCGCTGGTCCTCGGGGCTCTCAGCCGGCTTCATATTGTCAGGGTCTCTGCTTCATGTTCCTGCTCGGCACGGCAGCAAAGGAAGGGGTGGGGGAAGAAGGAGGAGGGCAAGAGGGAGGATGGGGTGGTGTTGTGTATCTGGGATTTAGGTTCAGCTGTCTACTCACAAGCTGCACTTAACCCCCTCACCACCGCCGCCGCCACCACTACTGTCCTTGCACGCTTTGTCTCCTCCCTCCAGCTTTTTTGTGCAGTGTCAGTGGTAAACAGCACGTAGTTTGTCCTCACGCAAACCTGTACAGGCTTATCTTGTTTAAAGGGCACCCAGACTCAAATCTGGTCCGCCAGGTTCTGCGAGATCAGATCCAGTTAGGCGTGTTGATGTTTTTGGATATACTTTGTGGTGTGTGTCAAGCTTGTACATATGTGTGTGTGTTTGTGTTTGAAATAGAGCGAGACTGTTAGAGGGAAGACAAATATACACGGCTCTGTCATGGTGTAAATATTTGTCATAGCACGTGGTCTGTACAGTCCAAGCACCCGGATAGGTGTAAAAGCGCTGCAGGTGTCAGCGCAGCTATTCCATCCTAGACCGGCATATGGAGCCATAATTAAATACCATTCAAGGTTAATCATTAGATTATATGAGAATTCAAAGAGCAGTTACTCTGCATGTGGAGAGGTGTTTGTTTAAGGCACTGGCAAGCTAAGTGAAGTCCATTCGATCTAAACGTGAGGCGTAAGACGCTTTAAACCCATGAAACTTTTTCTGAGGCGGTATTTTGTGTGTGTGACTGTGAGAAAAAAGAGGAAAAGAGAGTGTCAGTGTGACTGATGTGTGTGATTGTGGGATGTTAGGTTGTGCAGCGTTGCAGTCACTGTTTCAACACACTGCAGTTCTCATAACTGCCGCACACAGCTACCTCCCCCCCCCTCCTTCCTCTTTCCCGTCTGATGCCACTGATAGTACAGACATGGGGCCTCTCACGTATTGCATGCCGGCTGTTCACTGCCACCCCCCGCCTCCAACCCCACGCCACCTCTCGCCAATAGTGTCGGCACCCCCTGGGACCCCCACCAGACACCCAGCGCAGAAGGTGGATTCAAAAGACCCAAGCTTACTGCCTGTCCAGTAATTAGCCACTTCAAAGGCTCATTTCAATAATATTCAAATGATGGGGAAGCTGGACGTCAGGCTCACTTCTACTATCATACACTGATGGATCTACAAACAGAAGCCTTTTTTTTTTTCTGGCTGAAGATGATAGAAAACCGGGTGGTTCAGATTTAAATTAGAAGCTACTTCATGTTTATGTTGGTGTGCAAGATGTCCGGTTTGCCTGAGGTGAGGTGTGCATTTATAAAAAAAAAATAGTTTCTATATTTGGATCATATTAGATTGGTTTTGGTGGTGTCTTTTTGCAGGAAGTTTTGTACTTGCAACCAGAATTTTGATGCATGGTAGTGTCCTTTACAGGTAATGCTACCACTGTTTAGAGTGTCTTTGCTGTTTATAGTAGACACATAGAAGAGTTTCACATTAATACAGTGTGCCGGCTTCTTTCTGTGGGGCTAGCACAACGAATGTATTTATATAGTGACACTGCCGTTGTTTTTCTTCTCCCAAGAGCCGCTGAATATGTTGGATTACACTGTTCAGCCACAACATGAACTCTGTCAATGATTTCTGAACCTGCCCTTGGGTTATCTTTGTTTACTGTTCCTCGCTAGACTCATTTAATTATAATCTGTGAGGAGCTAACATGGGCTTGAGTATCGTTTGCAAGTGGCATCTTAGGAAAGTGACTTGGAGAGCTGCAGTTGTAGCTAATTCAGATTTTTAATCACCAGTTTAGCAACATTACTTCATAATAGTCCACACCATTTTTACACTGTTGCAGTCAAACTTCCCGCCCCTAGCGCTTCAAGCAGACTGAGATACACACAACGCTTTGAACATGTAAGTTGAGACAGGGTCGTGTGGCGTGTTTGCAGATTTCAGTGTAGCTACAAATGTGGTAACTGTCCCAATTTTGAAGTAGAGAGGAAGTGGGGTATGTGACTGCACCGATCAGCTCTTTCTTGATTAGTGTTACCTCTGAGAAAGAGTTTAAACCCGCCGAAGTGACAAGAGATCAGGGAAGCATCCATCACGAGCTTAGTCTGTGTAAGCATGTTTTAAAGATACTTACATGTCTTTTTTTATGCTACATACTTTGATGCATTAACAGCATCAATAAAAAGAATTTCTTTTTTTTTAACTCTTTCGTTTAATCAGTGAAAAAAGAGATTGGTTAAATTGGATTTCTGAAGATTATATTTTACTATTATGTACTAAGTTCAAGAGTGGCTTGCAGTTTGGTGACCGCAGCGTATGAATGTTTAATAAATTAAGCCAAATTTTGGCTAATAACCTTAATATAGCATTGTCATTTGTAACATAGTTTCATGCGTGCCTTTAAAAAACTGTTTAATAACAAGAAATATGGATCTTAGCAATAGTTTTGCACAGAAATGGTTGTATATTTGTGGTCATGGTGGCCCACAGCTTCATGACTATGAAGCTTTTAGGTGCTGAAGAGACCAGGAACAGCCAAGGACTAGGAGAAATAACAGCCATTAGAACCAGCAGAGAGCAGGGCAGATGTCTTGGTGATGTTTGATAATGTTAGCTGGTGTTGTGCTATATCATAGTATTGTGAAGTTTACAGTCACATAGAGTAAAACACAACTAGTAGTGTCTGTTTAACACTGGAGTATTGATACTAACTATGTGCTGTAAACCAACACTATGTTTTATAGTGCCACATAGAAGGTTAGAAGGTTTTACACTTAGAGGAAAACTTAGAAAGCACAGTTTGCATTTTTGTCAAGCTAATTCTCTGACAGCTCTGTAACCATTACTGCTGCCGTGTGCACCAAAGGAACCAAAAACGCTACCAGTCACAAATGTCCCGGCTTCGGCATCTGTTCTGTAAATCCACTGTATCACCTGTGACGCGCACAACCACGTGTTTCCTTACAGATGCAAAAGTGATGTCCATTAACCTGTACGGACAAAAGCTAGCTCTGTTGTTCAGAAAACTGTGGAATCAGATGTTCTGACAGGTTGGAGTTTGTGCAAGCGCAACAAGACAGTAGGTCCCCTCGATGGAAAATTGGGAAATGCCAGGTTATTAGCAAAAAAAGACCAGCTTCCCACTTACGATCGCACACTTTGATTACGTGATGTAACATGACAAAGTGTTTTAAAATGCCTACTCTTCCCTCTCAGTTACTCCCATTGTGTCTCATGAAACACAAAAATATCATTAACGGTCCAAATCGCTCATTTTCAAGAAATATTAAGTATAAAGTTGGAGAAAAAAGTTCCCCAGCAAGTTGGTCTTTGAAATGATGATTTGAATCAGGCGCACAGTGAGAGTGTTGTCTTATTGACAGCGCATTTGTGCGAAGAAAACAGTGGGGCTGAAGTCTTGGTATTTTATCAAAGTCATAACACCTGACTGAAGTCTTTTGCTAGGTTTACAGATTGCTGTGACTCTGCCATTAGTTCTGCAAAGCTGTGCAAAACTTGAGAGTCTACATTATTCCCATTCAATCCTTTCGAACATCCCAGAGGGTAACTTGAGATACTATAGTATGCTTCTCCTCTTTCACATGTTTTTCTAAAAAAGTTTGTTCAGGTTGAGATGTTTTGACTGCTAAGGAGAGATCATGCACGTCAAGCCGCACCTGAATATTTGCTTCACTTTTCTCACTTCACCAACTCCTTGCAGGACGTTTCAAGACAAAATTGTGCATAGTGTTGTGGTAGTTACATGCCTGCATACACCAGCTATGAGCTCTGCATCATTAATACCAAACCAGTGCCAGGTTTCAATATTTATCTCTCTCTCTCTCTCAACACACACACACTCCTTCTACATTACGATTTAATTGCAACTAAATAAGTGTTTGTGTGCATAAAATGTCATTAACAAATAACTGTCATGTTATAAAGGATTCCAGTATTTGTAGCTCTACACTTGGTCAGCAGGTCTCTTGGATAAATCTTATGACTGTATCGTTACCATCTGTGGTTGTATGATCTTTGTTCAGCTGACTTAGTATCTGCTTTGTATCTGAGATAAGGTGCTGTTTGTTAGACAACAGATTATCTCAGCATGACACACTGATCTTCTGACATTCAGGTCATTTAAGGTTTTGTTCTGCAGGACATTTTCTTGGTGTCGTGATCATGAGTGTACGAACGAGTTGTGAGTTGCACTGCACACATTCAGATGCTTGGTTTAGCTGCGATTTGTTGTGAAAATCAGCACTGAAGAGACTCAAATTTAAGTCAGCGTAACTCTTATGAGCAATTGTAAACATGCTGCATTTCAATAAAGGCTTTCTTAGAAAATGAAAACAAGCGCAGCTGCAACAAGAGAAGCAACTATAATAACTTAGTGTGTGGTTTTGGCTGATGATAAACATCCATGAACTTAAACGTGTTATAACCACACAAATGTTTAAGTTTCTTTTTTTTTAAGGATTTATTTTTGGTTTTTTTGCCTTTATTGGAGAAGACAGAACAGTGGATAGAGTCAGAAATGGGAGGAAGCGGGGAAAGACATGCGGTAAATGGCTGAGGTCGGACTCGAGCACGCTACATCTCTTCATGTGGGTCAGGCAACATAACCGCTAAGCTATCAGGGCACCAATGTTTATGCTTCTAAAGAGCTAAACTTGCTATACGTCTCACATTTCACATTTGCTTCTCTTATTTTTTACAGTATTAACCAAGTGAAATGCATAGTTTTGCGCTTTTGTTACTTTTTCTCTGCTTACAGCTAGTTTTTGTACAATTTAGCATATTTTCATTACTACATTTTTAAAGTAAACTGTTCATGTAAGTGAACTTTCATTGTAGTTAATTTTCTTTACCTGTCAATGTGTATGCATTGCCCCACCTTTGCCACACAGTCTCCTAACACCACAGTTGACATGTTTTAACTCCCAACTGCCTGTTTTGCATAGCCCAACTGATCTGGAGCAGTGTCCATTCATTTAACAACAGTGGAACTGTGTCATGTGACCTGAGACTTGCCTGGCAAAATGTTGACCTGCCGTGAAATCTCTCCACTGAATTCTGCTGTAATTTAATTCACTTTGCTTAGTGCTACTTAGCTGACCCTGCAGCACTGTGTGTTTATGTGTGAGATGGGAGGGAAACACTGGAAAGAAAGTTATAAAGTCCTGTATTACTTGTTTGCTTGTCTGTTAGTACCTACATTGAAATAGTGATTGAACACCTATGCACAACTTCAGATCATTATTTCAAAGTCATCCCTTGTGTATGTGTGTTTTGCATCAGTCTTGAATTTATTAACCTCACTAACCTTGCTCTGTTTTTGTCTTTCAGACTGTTCACAAAGTCACTTCAGTGGATGGCCCCAGAAGTGGAGGCCAGATGGAAATTGGGTCACATGACCGCCTCCAGGAAGGCGCGCTGAGCCTGGAACTGGCCAATGGGGTGAATCGCTACCCTAATGATGATGAGGCGTCTATAGAAAAAGAGCAGCAGAGGGCAGGAAGCGTGCCTCCGAGGCAAAGCTGGGTGCCAGGACATGGCAAGGTCAGTGACACCAAACAACAGCAGCCATGTTGGAGCAGCAGCAGTGGTACAACCTCCGGTGAACCTGTCCACCATGCAAATGTGGAGGATGCCCACAATCTGGTGGCTTTTTCAGCTATTGCCGGTTCCTTGCCTCCTTCTTCCTCCTCCTCCTGCCTCCTCGTGCAGCCTAATACTGCCCAGCTGTATGAGAAGTTCACTCAGGAGACAGGTGCAGGGGGAACTCATGCCAGACTCTCTGCAGGGGCTCCTGAGGGAAGCTGCCAACCTACAGAAGACCTGGACACCCTACAGACAGCACTGAGCCAAGCCAAACATGGACACAAGCCCCCTAACTGCAACTGTGATGGGCCTGACTGTCCAGACTACCTTGAGTGGCTGGAGAAGAAGATTAAGCTAGCAACCAGTGAGGATCAACGCTCCCACAAAATGCCTGATGCTCCCCCACACTTACAGCCTCATCTACAGCAATCCCATTTGCAGAATCACCCTCAGCCCTCCCAACAGGTCAATGGTGGCCACCATCTGTCTACGTCATGCTCTCAGCATCAACAAGTAACTCAAGGCCCTCACCCAAACCAAGTGCCCTGCTCCAAACCCCCAATTCCCTGCTCCCCCCAGGTGCTCTCCATAGCCAAGGAAAAGAACATCAGTCTTCAGACAGCCATCGCCATCGATGCCCTGACCCAGTTATCTGGTACCAGTCCACAAGCTGCCGGTCCTCCAGGTCAAATCCATTACAAAAGTCACCTCCATCACCACCAACATACCCAGAACATCATATCGCAGCCTCCTAATGGCACTGGCTTGATCCCATCCTCTCCTGGCACCCACTCATCTTCCTCACGCTCTCAGTCTGTCCCTCCAGGGCTACACACCAGCCAGCAGGCATCATGTGAGCACCACAGACCCCAGTCCCAGGGCCAACCAGCCCATGCCACCCCTCTCCCATCCTCTACCTCTCCCTTCCCAGGTCAGGGAAAACCTCAAGGCTTTAGCCCTAGCCCCCAGCAGTGGCAGCAGGGCTCAGGCAGAGGCTCTGAACAGAGGAATCCATGGATGTGTATGAAGTCTGAGCCCCAGTCTCACTTTGCCACTGCACCTCACAGTAGCTCAGATCCCATGTCAGAGCTCAAACAGCTGCTTGGTGACACCAGTGGCAAGTTCAGCAATGCTACTTTCAAACTTCCAGTTGTACAGCAGATTAGCTTGAACCAGAATGGGGGTATCCAGGCGCAGGACAACCCAGCGTTAGCCAGGATAAAACAAGAGTCAGACTCCGGTGAGCACTATCATCACACTGCCTCCATGGGACAGTACGGCATGGCTAATGGTCAACAGCAGGGTCAGCACTACCCTGGCACTCCCCTGTCTCCCGGCCAAGCAGCCATCAGCCACTCCACTCAGGCAGCTCTGCAACAGCACCTTCACTACAAGAGGAACCTCTTCTCTAACCACTCCTCTGGCTTTGGAGCACCAGGCCCGCATGCACCTCTGGCTTGCCAAAACTTGAAAAAATGGTGGCCGCAGATGGATGCAGAAAGTTTGTCCCATCTGGCCATCAAACAGGAGCCCAAGGAACCCAAGAAGAAAAAAAGCAGCCAAGGATCTCCGGTCATTAAAGCTATGAGTGGGATGCTTATAGGCCCTCCCCTTCCTAAGCCCAAACAGATAATCATCAAGAAGACCAAGCAGAAAGCCTCCATGCCAACCTTCCTGCCTCAAAATCAGATCACCATACAAAAACCACCGGTCCTCATGATGGACAGAGCCCCAGCCCTGACCAGCCTGCAAGCAGGTCCTCTCCCCTCTCTGCCCTTCCACAGTAACTCCACTCAGGCTGCTGCTGCAGGCCTCCCTGCCCCAGCCCAATCTCAGGTATCCATTTTCAACTCCTCAATGAATCCCTCTTCCACCATTTCTGTTTTGTCAGAAAACACTCCAGCTCTCATGGGCCCTCTGCCCCAACCTGTGGCTCCAGCAGCCCATGTTAGGTCAGAAGGAGTAGGCAGCCTGGCCTCCAGTAACACCAGCACCACCACACCTGTGACCTCCACATCTTCATCCAGCACCTCAAGATTACAGAGTCTCATCAACATAGACCCGAAGTATGAAGAGTTGATCCGCCAGTTTGAGGCTGAATTTGGGGACTCAGCCCCAGATGCACCTGCCAGTCAGCCCATGGAGGAGACTGCTACAGCCCCTAAGCCAGGTATTCAATCCCTGATCAGTCCTCAGGACCTCAGTCACACGTCATCATCCACAACCCAGTCGGTTCCCTTAAATTCCACCACTCAAGCCAGCTCCACACCTCATTCAGACCATCAGGAGATGGAAGTCGACAAGGATGAGTCAGGGACCCAAAGTAAAGCAACCTTGAGCCAGACATCCACAGAAAGCCCTAATCAGAAACAGCATGAGGGGCAATTTCCTGTTTCTCTCCATCAAGAGGCCGTTCTGGACAAGCAGCAGCAGCAGCAGCCTAGAGTGTCGGAGGATGCGTTCAGCATGCCATGTTCCCCGCTGCCTAAACGGATGAAGATAGAAGCCTCGGGTGATATAGCAGTACTGTCCACAACTTGTTATTCTGAAGAAGACACACCGACGAAGGACAGTCTGCCCTCCTCTCCATCTCTCAAAGGCTTCCTGGAGTCTCCTTTGCGCTACCTGGACAGCTCCACCAAGAGCTTGCTGGATACTCCTTCAAAGGATCTGCAGGCAGAGTTCCCAACCTGTACCTGCGTGGGTAAGTCTGTGCATCGATGGCGGCTTATTTTTGTGTGTGTGCAGATTGCTGTCTATCCACAAAGTGCATTAGCATTTATCAGACACATATACAGTGCTGTTCAAACATATAACATGCTACTTCGAACATTACACTTTCTTCTCTTTAGTAAGGGATTCAATATGGGCAAAAAGAGTAAAGGTTGTTGCTTCTGAATGGCCTTATAGTGGCATGGGCGCATTAATATTTTGCTTGCTCTTTTTTTGGAAACACTGTTTTGTTCTACCCATTGAGCTAATCCACAATGTGGTCCCTGGTAGTGCTTTACTTACCTATTCACACAGATCCACTGTTAGGTCTGCTCCAGCTCTTCATGGATGCTTGTTTAGTGTGCCTAAGAATGTATGTGTTGCCAGGGTATGTGACTATGACCATCCAGACTGCGACAGTGTGAGGCAATGAAGGCAGCAGGCAGGAACAATAGCAGTGGTGGCAGAAGGAGCCTTTTGTGTGGGTTTGGGTCTGGCAGGCAAGCAGAACGCAGGCTTTGTTAGACAGAAAGGGGTTCAGTCTCATAGTTTGGGTAGCACCCTACTTAGGTTATTTATTTACAACAAAGTAGGTGGTCCTACAGTAGAAATGCATAATTTATAGATTGTATTAGACTGTACATGTTTGAAGTACATGATAAAAATCTTTTGTGGGTTGTCATTAGAAACACCCGCATTATTATTGTGTATGCTGTCTCTGTCCATTAAGTCATTAGTTAATGACTCAGTAAATGTAGCTGCCCTGGGTAATAGTTCATTACCTTGGTGCTATAACTTAATAATAAAAGTCTGTTCTCAGAGAAGTGTTAGCTGTAGATCTGTGAAGGGTTAAGGCCTGGTACATAGACCCATGCTGTCCCTCAGCATCAAAATGGGTGCACAGCAGGGGAGAGCAGCTGCAGGGAAAACACTTGCTATTTGTGTGTTGTTACTAAAGTAAAGACCAGCAGACAACAAGCCTTCACAGTAGAGCCTGGTTACTCACTGTCTTATCAGCTCCCTATAGAATATTACTGCACTAGAATGAGACTGCCTACAGCACATACATGTACAGTATGCAGCCATGATCCACACACACACAATTTTCACACAAGAGTTTAGTATGATTATTCCATTTCCTGCCATGAGCCACGCCCTGGTGATTCCCTGCACCAACAGGGGAATGCGACCTCATATAGCCTCTGAACCAGAGACACACATCACTGAGTGAATGTTCGCATTTCAGATAATTAGCTGATGGTGTAGAACATTTACGTTTAATGCGTTTAGCTAATGTTGCTATCCAGAGAGTGTTCTATGGAAGAGTGATACGGAAGCAAGAACACCATGGTATTAGTTGTCAGACATTCCTGTTTTAAAAAACACAGTAAGCTCTTCCACAGCTAGGAAATGAGTGCATTGGAGTCTTTCATTTAATGTAGGCATCACATACAAAGATTAGCACTGAAGTCATAGGATGTGGTTTATAACCATGTGGGAATGTGTAGGACAATGGTCAAATACACTCGCATTCTTATACACAACATAAACACAGATGTTTGCAGCATGTACACAGACACCCTGACTCCCTCACAACACTCCTAAATACTGAGTCATCCATCACTACCTCCAAGAGCTTCTGCTTTACAAAGTGTCTCCCAGTAGACCACACCCTACAGTCACAGCCCACCGTCTGGCCTTGTGGAGGATCTGTGTGTTCATGTGTGTTGGTGTGAACTGGATGCTGCAATCTGTTGTACATTCTCACGCTTCTCATGGATGATGTCTGTGAGTCTGACTAAAAATACATCACAATGCATCCGTTCTACCTTTGGCCTTTTACAAAACTCTGCAACAAGTAAGATGTGATAACAAGTCAGGGGAGTTTTACTGTGTCCTACTTAATAGAGACACACGTTAGCTTCAAGTGAGACGATCTCTAGGAACTGGTGCATTGGTATTTGATCCATTGATCCACCCACAAAAATCACGATAAGTTTAGAAGTGTAAAGTTTTTAGATTAGATTTATATTTTGGGAGAAACACATTAATTGCGGTCACTCGAGTTACTGCTTTTCTCTTACGTGTCAATTCTGATGTTTTGTTTAAATCACACATGAGTGAAACGTGTGATGGGCTACACGCCAGATATAATCTGTTGCTAATTGTCATAGCAGTTTCCAATTAAATGTGTTACTTGGCTTTTTCAGTACAAGTTTGGTGTGGTTTCCTCACTGTGTACTGTCTCTTTTCCAAGAACAAATCCTGGAGAAAGATGAAGGGCCCTACTACAATCACCTGGGATCTGGACCTACTGTAGCCTCCATACGAAGCCTGATGGAGACAAGGTGTGCCCATTCTTCTCCTCTCTTTTCCTCTCGTCTCTTCTCTTCCTCCCACATGCTCTTGCTTTCCCTGCCGCTCCCTCCTCCCCCTCCTGTCTCTCTGCTTTCCCTCCTCCTCACATTTTGTCCTTAGGGAATCTGTGACCCAGAATCCAGTAGGAGGAACAGGAAATATCAGCATCATAAGCGTATCACAGGCAGAGCAAAGAGGCACAGGAGTAGCAGCAGATGACAACTGAGAATGGGAGGAATAAGGAAGGAAGAAGGATGGATATCAAATTACAGAGAGAGGGAAGGGGAGGAATACAAATGGATACCTTTTTACTTGCACATAATGCACATAAAAGCTGAACTCAGTATGTTTGAAACCTACAATTCAACAAATAATCTCACAATCAGATTGAAGATAAAATCCGTGTATTTTGGTTTTGTGAACGAGGCAAATGATAACATTTGGCGTCATTAATCAGGACTCTAATCTCTAACTAATGTCACATACGCAGTAATCAGTAAACCAATAAGCTGCTGCTGCTTTGTCTGCACTGTATCTTGATGATAAAAAAGACTGAGCGGTGGGAAGCTCCCCTGCTAGAAGTTTTAATAACCAAAGTGCAGCTGCAGCCTCTATAATGACATTGTTGTTGGGTTGTCTTACTAAAACACAACACTGATCTACTGTTTAAAGGGTCGAATAAAAGAATATTCTTCATATTGTCAGCCCTCGTTGAAAATGCGCCTCCTGCTCTGTGTGGTAACCATCTATAACAAGATCCCTCACTGTGTTATGCTTTGTATTGACAGTACTGAACGTTGTACAGAGACACACATTTGGCTGCTAGTCACCAAAAGCCTGGATTTCAGTAGGACCAATGACCTTAGTAGCCAGAGAGCACAGGCCGAGTGACTGAGGGGGGGATGTTAGGCCGAAGAGCACTTTTTGTTGTTTGAGAGATGACGTAAGATGTTAAGACCCTATAGTCCTTAGCTGACCTTTGGCCCACCTCTGACCCCTGCAGGCCACCCCTGTGGTGATAGAACTCAATCCCGCCCACTTTCTCAGCCACCTCGGGGTGATTCCTATTCAGCAGGAGCCTCTTGTGTGCACTGTCACGCCAAATCTGCTCAGGGCTGAAGTTTTCACAATGGCAGGTATCAAGCTGGCAGGAGACCTGATATGAGCCGTGAGCGGACATCTGACAATTTGTGATGACCTGCCCGCACCCCAGTTCAACCTCTGACCCCTCCCTCCTCCTATACACCGACCAGTAGGCATGCAGAAATACACACATACACATTTTAGACTAGGACACACACACAAACAGACAAAAACAAATAGAAAGGCAAATGCAGCCACATGTAGGAACACTAGCACAGAAATATATCCAAGAGAAGACCCTGTTGACTGGCATTGTGTGCAGGCGAGTGGGTTTGTTCTGCCACTTTTGTGTGAATCTTAGCGGAGTCTTGTGAACACACACCTCACTAGCTAGAGTTACTGAAGTTGGCCCGTCTTTGACAGGGTAGACATATACTAAAGGTTTAGAACAGGACAGGCAAAAGGAATAGTTTGCATAGAAAATAAGAAACGGGTTGTGTCTCCTCTTCCGACTCTGATTCAGATGAAGGGGTGCTGTTGAATTGTTATTGAGTGGCCATGTGGTGTCCATAGTTTTTGCAATGTGGTACCATTGGCAGTAGTTATGAGCAACCATTTGGTCAACTGAACATGTTTAATCAGAGCTGTTAGTTTGCTCAACTCACTAAATTGGTAACATTTTTATGTTAAGCACAAGGCCCATTGAAATATTAAGAGCATGGAAATGCTGGCTAGTTTCACGTGTCTTTATGATGTTTATTTGGTAATACAGGCACAGAACGCACAACCGTGCCTGGGGTCAACTGTCAGATGTGGTCTTTGTGGTGTGTTCAAATGGAATTTTTAACAGAACATGTGAGATCACAAGAAACAAAGCAACGTCAGCGTTTGTCTGCACCATTTCTTTGAGGGTGGCTTAGTGGCCCTTAGGACGCTGACACACAGACACCGCTGCAGTCTGTGTTTAAATGTAGGACATCTGAATGTCCGACTGGTGTGTCAGGATCTAAAGTCTGACATCAGGACTAGACGCCATTCTGACTGCATAAGTGGATGTGCAGTAAAGGAAACTGTTTCTCTCTCTCTGTCTGTGAAGGTATGGTGAGAAAGGCGATGCCATCCGGATTGAGAAGGTGGTGTACACAGGCAAAGAGGGAAAGAGTTCACACGGATGTCCTATTGCTAAGTGGGTAAGTAGCCTAACATCACATCCAGTATGTGGATGACGTTTTCCAAAAAAGCTTTGATAACTTTCAACACATCTGACTGCAATGGGATGATGAGGAATAACCCTTGAAGATTTAATAGTGAAGGTCTCTCTCTTTTTTATGTTTTAACTTTCTGAACCCCAAGCAGTTTCTGGGCTTTTTTTTATTGCTCCTGCTACATTTTTATTCAATGTGAGCTAATTTTTCACTACAGTATGAAATCATGCACCTATGAAAACGGCGCAGTCATGGCTAAAAGTAGAGAGAACTCAAAAATATTCTCTGTGCAGTATTACAGAATCATAATACCAGAAATCATTAAAAGAGAAAAAACATTTATTTGATTGTTTATTTTACAAAAAGAAAAAATCTGGATTTTGGCAACACCAATCCAAAAAGAATATGAATAGTCAGTTTGCGTACCGTAGCATACTTACTACTTAAATTTTTATTTTGATTCTGCCAAAAAGTTCCTGAATTTTTGTCATGTGACTGTTGGTCGCAGCTGAGTCAGTCATGGCTTCTTCGTGCAGAACTTTTTGTTTTTTTTACAGATTCTGATTAGAGTGAACATCTTGGTAATAAAGTACACAATAAAGTGATTTTGTGAAATATCGCCATTTTAAACCTACACAGCTCAGCAGTTCAAGGAAACCTCATCATTCTTTATGTCTTTACAGCTTCTGTCTCTGATAAATGGTGTAGTTTAAAGACGACACACTTTTCAAACCTGCCGGTGGGTTTTGGGTTTCGGGGTGTGACCTACTTCTTTTAAAAACTTGCAAACATTCGTGACAGCCGGTCAGCAACTCGGTCAGTCCCTGGCTGTGTTCAAGTGAGAGGGACGAAAAGGAGGGAAAAGTGTTTTCGGATGTTTGTTCCACCTGACAACAGTGACAGCCAATCAACAACAGATTTATGCTCTGTGTGTGTTTGTGTGTAATGAGGGGTCCTGGGGAGACACACAGGAGAGTTTGTCATCCCCAGTGAGCAAACCAGTAGGAGGTCTCGCTCTGTAACAACTGCCCAGCCTCCCCCCTCCCGTGCCACCCTTGACACATTCTGCTAATGACTTTATGGATTCAAAACAGCCGCCTGACTGAGGAGGGGGGGCGACTTTGAATGTGTGTTTATGTTGAAGCAGAGCGAGGGGAAGTGTGAGAGCAGGCCCACACATATCTAAACACATATATATTAATATATTATATACTTGTATGTAGTGTAAATTGACTCTTTGGCAAAATTTAATCAGTACAATCATAAACTGATTGGATTAGAATTCGGGCACCAAAGCAGATCAGATTTCAGTACAGGTATTAAACATCTGTCCAAAATACAGTGTAACCATCAGCTGTGAATTACTGTGTCAAAGCATTTGTGTGTGCGGGACATCTGCTGGACAAACGTAGTAACTACAAAGTTAAATAGTAAGTTTCTCTGCATTTTAGCATTTAACTGACATTTTGTTTAAGCTATGTGCAGCTCTGTATTTAAAATGAATTTTTGTCAGAAGGTGAAAGCTAAACTCATTGTAACCTTTGTGCTTACAATGAGTGGCGGCTGTGGCTCAGGCAGTAGAGCAGTTTGTCCACTGATCGTAAGGTTGGTGGTTCAATCCCCAGCCCTTCTGCATGCCGAAGTGTCCTTGGGCAAGACACTGAACCCCAAGTTGCTCCCAATGGCAGGCTAGTACCTTCCATGGCAGCTCTGAAGCCACTGGTGTGTGAATGGATAAATGCCAAACACATTGTAAAGCGCCTTGAGTACCACTAAGGTAGAAAAAGGCGCTATGTAAGTGCAGACCATTTACCCTTTACCATTTTCCTGTCAGGTGATCCGTCGGAGCAGCGAGACAGAGAAGCTCCTGTGTGTGGTGCGTCATCGTGCAGGCCACCACTGTGCCAACGCTGTCATCATTATCCTCATTATGGCCTGGGAAGGTGTCCCGAGGGGCCTGGCTGACAAGCTGTACCGCGAACTCAGCGACACCCTCACCAAATTTGGCAACCCCACCAGCCGGCGCTGTGGCCTCAATGATGAGTGAGTAGCCCATAGGTGGATTCTGACACCAGATTTCTAACAAACAAGTCACTGAATGTGCAAACGAAAGGCAGTTTTAGTTTTTTTGTGTGTGTGTTTTAGCATTATTGTTGCATCACTTTACATTCACTGCATGTGTGACATGGAGGAAAAGAGGCAAGAGCAATTTTTGAAGTTGTGCTTTACGATATTATTTAAAGTCATTGCACTCAGGAGAACAACAATGAGTAAAACATGCTAAAGAGGTGTTGTGGTTTTTTACAGAGAACACCATGGAAGTGAGGGTCCATGGTCGTATCATATGTGAGGGCAGGACACTGGAAAGTTTAGGAAATTCTGAGGCATAAAGCTTTTATTAGTGGTGGAAAGTAACTATGCATATATAATCGAGTACACTCCTTTAAGTACACTTTTGAAGTACTTGTAGTTTACTTGAGTATATTCATTTTGTGCTACTTTAGATTTACACTCTACAACATTTCAGAGGGAAATATTGTGTTTTCTAGTCCACTGCATTTATCTGACAGCTTTAGTTACTTTGAAGATGAAGATTTTACACAACAGATAATAAATTGTTATAGTAGTTTCCAACCTTTTGGGGCTCTTCTCAAAAGGAGAGTGTAGTCAGGGTCTCATTTCACGTGTCTGTGAATTGTTGACAGCTCCACCAATCAATGAACTTTCCCCTTTAAACTTTTCTCTCGGTTTCATTTCAATAAGTTTTTAAATGATTGCATATCTCACCAAAAATCAAAGATTAGATAAAAAGTCAGTAACTAATGCCTCATTTTTAATGATCTAATGATGCCATACATGAGTCAGAGGGACCAAACCAGGGCTTTTACTTTAACTATGTTTTTTGCTAACACATATGTATTTTTACTTCAGCAGGATTTTTCATACAGGACTTTTATTTGCAATAGAATATTAAATATGTGTTGATCAGTGCACTTCTTCCACCAGGGATTTTAAGACAAATGGTTTGGGCATGCACACAAAATAACAGTGCATTCTCATCACCAGATGTGTACACGCCGTTCCATGTTATATATGTCATATCCCATAATTAGTCATGAATAAATATCAATGCAGTGTTGTTTGTGGTGCTGTTTGTAAAAGAAGCATTCGCCACGTGGGATATGAAAATCAGTCATGATTTCTCTTTAATCTGACACTGGCAACATCCGTCAGCAGCCCTGAGGCAGCCTTTGTGTTGTTTTAAGAGCTGTGGGTTTGTAAAACTGTATCAGCCAAGTGACATTATTACTTCACATGAAACACTGGCCAAATGTTCTCACTGATTTTTCTCTCACATATAGTGTATTCATGATGTAAAGCGTACTCGTCATTTGTGAATGAAGCTGAGAGTGTGCTCGCTGTCTCCCCCTGCAGTCGTACCTGTGCCTGTCAAGGCAAGGACTCTGAAACTTGTGGTGCTTCCTTCTCCTTTGGGTGTTCCTGGAGTATGTACTTTAATGGCTGTAAGTACGCCAGAAGCAAATTGCCGCGCAAGTTCAGGTTACAAGGAGATCACCCTGAAGAGGTACTCATCACATCACTACCACCTGTTTTAAAGCACACAGCATATGTTGATGCAATGATTGAGTTAGCTTTTAAACTTATTGTGTCTTAGGGTTTAGTCTGAAACTTTGAATTATTTTATGGTGCTGTTTAATTGCTTGGTTACTGTGTTTTGTTCTAATCTGTGATTCATGTTTTTGCTTATCAGGAGGACAAACTCAGGGATAACTTCCAGAATCTGGCAACTGAGGTGGCTCCTTTGTACAAGCGTCTGGCTCCGCAGGCCTACAGTAACCAGGTTTGTTGTACAGACAGATTTTCATCAGTGTACTTTTACTGTACAAGTCTTTACACAGTAACAACCCGATGCCACCAACTCCACTTGTCATTTTTCTCACAGAGAGCGAAAAATACTGTGCACCAGACAATCAAGACAGTAGCTGTCACATAATTATAAGATTCCTAGCAAAAAGACTGAAACATAAATGAATGTGCTGGTAGGGGCTGACTGAAATCTAAGCTGATATCACAGTATGAGATATTATACCTGTGAAGTGCTATATTCTAGGAATGTTGGAAAATTAAATTTTAAGTTCCCTCCTGTAGCTGGTTTAAAGTTATCCCTGTCTTCTCCCTCAGTGCCAGTCAGAACACAAAGCTCCAGAATGCAGGCTGGGTTTGAAAGAAGGCCGCCCATTCTCTGGAGTCACGGCTTGCATGGACTTCTGCGCCCACGCTCATAAGGACCAGCACAACCTTTACAATGGTTGCACAGTGGTAAGATCACTCATCATCACATAAAATTCTATAAAGGATATATTGTTCTTAATAAGCTAAATGAAATAGGTTGATGTTTTGCTTGATTTACATTCATCTTGCTTTCCTGTGACTCTGTGTTAGGTGTGTACTTTAACCAAGGAGGATAACCGTACGGTGGGGGAAATCCCTGAGGATGAGCAGCTCCATGTGTTGCCTCTTTACACAGTATCCCTGACTGATGAGTTTGGCAATGCAGAGGCCCAGCGCCTCAAGATGCAAACAGGTGCTATCCAGGTGCTTCAGGCTTTCCGTCGTGAGGTGCGCAAGTTGCCCGAACCTGCCAAGTCCTGCCGACAGCGCCGACTGGAGGCCAAGAAGGCTGCCTCGGAGAAGAAGAAAAGTAAGCTCATGCAGCAGGTGGGGGAGACGCCAGAGAAAACAGTTGTCAAGAGTGAGGTCTGCATCACCAGTTCCCCTCAACCCCAAGGCAATAAAGGTTAGTTATTACTGTTTTGTTCTTGTTTTTATGTCACTCATAATGTTTATTGATTGTGTTAAACAGTTGTCCACACACTAAGGCAATTACTAGAATTTACTTGACTTAGGGTGACAATCGTCTTCAATGTCTAACCTTAACCCTAAATTGCAACCAGTGTGTAGCAAACAATAAATAATCCACAGATGAAAAAAGTACTTGTTCAGTTTGTAATTTACATTTCATTTGTTTCAAACAACCAGCAATTATAAAACAAGAAGTGAAGCCCAACATCAAGATGGAACCCTTTAACGGATCGGTAGATGGATACCCCGTGCAGGCAGCAGACCCATTCAGTAACATCTATCCACACCCTGCCTACTATGCAAGGGGAGGCCTCCCCCCAACTGGCCAGCCCTCTGCACCCGAAGCAGTAAAGGCTTACCACCCCAGTCTGCCCGCTATGCCCTATGGCTACTACAACTACCCGCCCAATGCACTTTTCCCCCCTAAGCTGAGGACCTACGAGGGTCGCAATGGCTCTAAGGTCGTCCAGGTAGACAAGAAGCCAGACATTCAGAGCCTTCAGGCAAAACTGGCCCAGTCCTGCCCCAGCCACCCAGAGCAAACCAGCCACCCAAACCACAGCGCTTACACCCAGTCCGCAGACTTCAACCAGTCCCGTCCTTCCTCTGTCTCCTCTGAGCCCTCCAACAGAGGTACTCCGATCATCAAGCAGGAGCCTATGGATGTTCCAGTCTATGAAGGCACATTGCCGAGCCAGTCTGGTGCCAACACAGCGAGAACCACCCCTCAGCCTGTGGCCTGGCCAGGACACAAGCTTAATGGAAGTATTATTCCTACCACCTGGGAAGGGCATCTAAACCGCAATGAGGCCTCATCATCAAACCTGGACAAGCAGCAATTTCACCAGCATCCTCAGCAGCGACAGCCCTCTCCTTACCCCCAGCAGTGGACATCCTACCAAGGGTCAAACCCAGTGATGATTTCCCCATCTCCATCACCATCAGTCCAAGTCCCTCCCTCTCCATCTCCGTCCCCTCACCTAGGCACAGCGCTCCAGGCTAACATACACCAAGGCTCCCCATGCCCTGCTACCCCACGGCCAAGCACCCCTCACACAGGTCCACCACAGCCTGGCAGCTGTCACTCAGGCTCAGTTACCCCACAGCCAGGCACCCCGGGCCCAGGCACCCCGGGCCCAGGCACCCCCCGGCCAGGCACCCCCAGGCACTGGGCCAGCCCTGCTCCTAGCCCTCAGCCGAATGCTTGGGCCATGGGACCTGCAGCATATAGTCCTGTTTTGAAGCACAGCAATCCTGCAGGAGCCTACCCTGATAAGATCTGGTCAAAGACTGGTGAGAGTCGATGTTCCACTCCTCTTGGGCTTCAAGAAAAGGCCTGGAGGTCTTGTGGTGGTTCAGTAGCAGGCAGCACCCCTTCCCCTGCCCCTGAGGGACGCCTCTTCCCCGATGCCCTGCAGCAGTCAAATCAGGCCTGCTGGGACCCCAGCCAAGCTGAGAGTGACACTGAGAGCACCAAGCACCGTGACGATGATGAGGATGAGGTGTGGTCTGACAGTGAGCACAACTTCCTGGATCCCAACATTGGTGGTGTAGCGGTAGCACCAGCTCATGGCTCCATCCTGATTGAATGTGCCCGTCGGGAACTACATGCTACAACTCCACTCAAAAAGCCTGATCGGTCCCACCCCACCCGCATCTCCCTGGTCTTCTACCAGCACAAGAACCTCAACCAGCCCATGCACGGCCTGGCTCTGTGGGAGGCCAAAATGAAGCTGCTGGCAGAGCGAGCGCTGCAGAGGCAGCAGGAAGCGGCTCTCCTTGGCCTCTCCCAGGATGACATCAAAACGCTCGGGAAGAAACGCAAGTGGGGGGCTACAGTGGCAGGTGCTAGTCCAGGACCTGGACAATCTAAAGACAAGAAGGAGGGGCCAGTGACACGGGTAGCCCCCACATTCAACACCACCTCTATGGTTACTGTGTCTCCCTATGCCTTCACCCGCCTCACTGGGCCCTACAGCCACTTTGTCTGAGGCCAGACAGACACAGACAGACTGATAGCTACAGAGTGGTGCAGTGGAGGGCTGGAGAGAGCAATGAGCAGGATGAATGTCTCTCAGCCACCCCGCAGTCTGGCATCTCTCCATCCTGCCCCCCTCCACAGTCCACTGGGAGGAGGGGACATTTTTATTGTTTTTACCTCATGTCAGGCAGTGGTTTGGGCTTCAGACACACTGCCTGTGGTGCTCTTCCTCTCTCTTCCCTGGAGAGGAACTCCATTGCTTTTTCTTGTTTATAGAATTTTAATGATTCTAATTATTGCTATTGTTATCAATATTATTATGATTGCTATTGTTACTGTCAATGTTGTTATTACAGGTATTATTATAATGAAGACTTGTTTGTTTTTTTTATTATTGCTGTTTTCATTAATGTTATTATTAATGAGGTGATTGTTTTTGGTTATATATTTTTTTAAATCAATCAGTCTGAGTCTGATGTACTCAGACAGTTGCTTTTTCCATGTTTGGAAAATGTGTACCCTTTTTTTTTTGTTTGATTTTCTTTGTTCTTGTCAATCTTAAAGCTGTAATTGGAGGAGGAGCCATTATCTGTTCGGTAAGACAGCAGATCAGTGTTACAGTAATCATAATTATGGAGTTTATGGAGTTTTACCCTCTGAAAGGATAATTCTAAATATTATTACCTGGAGTTTTTTTTTTGTTTGTTTTGGCAATCACGAGGACTGTGTTCAAATTTTCTACCAGCATCATTATCGTCTAATACACAACTCACAGTCTGCGATCTATCTGCTGTTAAATATTGTAAACATTGGCTACACAAAAAGATGAAAGGAAAGATGAGGATTTACCAAAGCTAGCTCCCGATGCAGTAGCATGTATGTCACATGATCGGCTGTAATGCACTGACGCAATCCATCATGCCTTTTTGATGTGGCTGAAAAAACTCTTTGAATTGGAAACTAGAATATGATAGTATTGGTTTCAGCTGTTGGCAGTTTAGAAGGCTAAAACTGTGCTCTAAACTCATCGTCGTGATGCTAATATCAAGAAAACGACGTCCAGGTTAATAATAGCAGCATTTAAACCACACTGAGAGCAAACGCTGATGCTCGTCTTGCCGTTAGATGGTGCGCTCCTCCTGCTCTTCTACACCCCTCCAGCTTTTGACTGGTGCTCAGCTTCCGGCTCTGACCGATTTTCATTCCGCTACTCTTCATGGCACTTGTTGCTGTATTTAGGTGCTCGAACTGAAATTTGGCTCAAGTGGTATTTGCGGGTGTATTTCTTGTTTTTGTCTGAGGCGGGGTACCAGAATGATGGGGTATATTGTTTTAAGAGATGGAGGCAGAAAGCATGTTTTGCGAGGAAAAGTAGAATGAATTATCTTGCGAATGCTTTCCTTTGCTGCAGGAAGAACTGTGGTTGTGGTATCTGGTACCCCGCAAAGGCGAAAAACAGGTAATATTATTTGCAAATGCCATTTAACCCAGATCTGCAATTATCATACAGAGATGGAGCAGGTGGCACTCTATCTTCCTATAACATTCAAGTAGGGGTGAGCACTTCCCAGTGTGAACTCTAGAGGGCAGCAGTGACCGCCGTTTCAAAGCGGTGTGTACAAACAAACCTACAAGCACTTAAGATCCATTCAGAAGCCAGTAAAGCTCTTCCTTGGCGCTTTACCCACCCATGGCCAGCAGAGGGGGCTCTCACGCCCTGTTTGCTGACCGCGGATGGGGCTCGAGGCAGAGCTTTGTCCCGTTGAGGCACAAATGTGAATGAAGTGTGGTGATGCCTTTTGGGATTGCCTGGGTTGGAGCAGAGGGAAACAGTGTTGGAACAGCAGTGCTTTTGGTGCTCCTACACACACTCCGGTGCTCTCCTATTACACTTGATTTACTGTGAAGGGCCCACTCCTTCCTCTGCATGGTGCTGTCATCTTCGAGCAGAGCGAAGTGTGCCCTTCTGCAGGCACCTTGTCACCACGGAGCCAGCCAATCAAAGTGGCCGCCCTGTGGTTGCAGCTCTGTTCTTGGGCTCAAGACCTGGTTCCTTTTTTGAGGAGTTTTTGCAGTTTATTGTGGCATGGAGTGGTTTTGTCTCAAACAAAGTACACTGTACAGGGCAGAGAAAGCACAGTCATTCAACGCATTTCTTGTGCACCCATTAGCAGTGCTTCTCACAGAGCAAACAATACTGAGAGATAAAGGGAAACCTTAGTAAATTACTGTCGCCGCTGGGGGTCGGCACCAAATGCAAGCGAATCAATGAATCTCTCACTTTGTGTGTGTGAGCGTGTCGGGGAAATGACACAAATGGGTGACTGTGTGAAAGAGAAGAGCCAAAGAGAGAGACGATTTGACACCCGAGCTAGAACCGCCCTGGTTTTTGTTTTCGATCACGTGGTTTACTTGCAGCATGTGTCGAAAATAAAACCGAGCGACTAGGAGAACCCGACGGAAGCCGACTCCCAGCTGCCGGGTGGTTGTTTGGGTCAAGACCCTGGTCATCTGTGAAAGACCCTGTTGCCGATCCGGAGGGTCTCCAGCTCTCTACCTCACGCCGTAGAGACACTGGTCACAATCACAACTTGCTACTGAGGGCAGAGAATCATGCATGTCTCTTTGTGTGCTCTAGATCTCCACACTCATTTTAACCTGCTTTTTTTTTTTAAATCTTATTTATTACTACATGGTGATGATGATAATGATTGTCTTTGATGTTATTGTTTTTTTTTTTTGTCTTTTTTTATATAGCTAATACAAATTGTACATAGAGAAGAAAAGATTTATAAAAGCACTTTTAATCTTGATTTTAATGACAAAAAGAAAGAGCCGATTATTGACAACTTGAAGCTTAGGTTTTTGTTTTTTGTTTTTAATTTTCTCAAGAGAGAGATAAAAAGTGTAAATATTAAACTATTTAGGTAAGATTATTTAACTGGTGAGGAAAGTAACTAAACCATGAATGACAAGGGGGTATTTTGAAGTCTCTGACAGCCCTTAACAACAGTAAACAACACTTGGTCCCGATGTGTTGTGTGTAAATGTGTGCTTAGTAACACTGCTGTTTTGCTTTCGTAAGTACTGTACCCCCTGTCGGCATGTGACTGACAGAGCCCTGTCACCTTCTGAAAATGAATTCATGAGCCCAATTATGTAACCTGAAACCGCTCTCACCTTGCTCCCCAACGAAGGTCCGGAAACAAGGCGGATCCCCCTGTGTTGCAGTTCTCCGGTTGAAACCTCGCTTCTCTTAAAGTCTCATCGTAAACGAATGCCGATAGCAAATTTCTATTCAGGCGTGGGAAAAAAAAATACCAAAAATTCTAATTATGTGGTTCTCAACAGCAGGTGTCTGCTGTCAGTAAGATAAGGACGAAGCTGATTCATTGTTTTGAGGAGTTGTTTGACATTTTGGGAAATATGCTTATTTGCCGCTTGTAAGCCAGAAGCCAGTTAGCTTAGCGTAGCTCAAAGACGAGGCACACGTTCTCATCAGGTAAAAAAAATCCACCAGTTCATCAACACTGTATTTACCTTATTTAAACGTCCTACTTAGTACCTCATTTTAACAAGATAATTTAAGTCTCCCATGTCCCCAGAATGTGCATTTCATGTTTCAAGTCAAAATACTGCACAGATCATTCATTCGTATGTTTGCAGCTTTAAATCTCACTGACCTGCTGCTGCTGCCCACATCTTTACCAGAAAGAGGGTTGTAGATGAACCTTTCTCCGCATCTCCTCTGTTCTCTGAGTGGCAGAGAGGAGGCCAGAGGAGGAAGAGGAGGAGCCAGCAGGTGGGCGGTGCTTATCCTGTTGTGACATCACAACAGGCTGCAAACCCGGAAGGCTCCTTTGGAGACGCACTTCCTGGTTTATGGAGAAATAAAAGATTATTTTGTGGCTCTTGTGACCCACTAAGGACAGACGGTTAGGTACAAGAACGAGTAAAAAAACTGGATTTTGCGTACGATGGCCCCTTTAATCTGTTAACAAAACGACGTCTAAACACGTCGAGTTGTGGTTTTAAAAGGGTCCACGTGGGGTTCCTTCCAACCCTCCTTCCACATCATCTGGCACATAAACTCCTGTAATCCAGTATGGATCTAAAAAACAGGCTTTAGAGGTGTTGGCCGGCTGATTTTGTTACCGTTTGTTGTTTACGCTGTATGCTAAGCTAAGCTAAGCTGTCTGCTAGCTGTAGCTTCATATTCGGCATAGAGACATCAAAGTGGTGTATCTTCTTCTTATTAAAGCCTGAACAAAAAGTGAATAAGTGTATTTCCAAGTTGAACTATTCCTTTAGTGCTGATTAGTCGGTCCTCGATAGCTCATGTGTTGAACTGCATCCGAGGGGTGGGATGTTTCCGACCACACTGGCAGCTGCAGAGCCAGTCTGAGGTGAATCAGCGGGTGACGTTTTAGTGAGTTATAGCCCAGCAATCTTTGTCAGTTGTGTTAGACTATCAGGTAAGAGACTGCCTTCCTGCTTGTTTAAATGTATCTACCATTATTATCTGCTCGAGCTTTCGTAATAGCACATGGCAGAAAAATCACGACGCCCCCGTGGAAGACGCCAGATGTTTAGTTTGTAACGATAATGAATTAAACGACACACACATCATGGCTAACAGTAGTCTGACTGGTGCAGGGGCCGGGACTAGTACAGGGTCCACTTGCACGGCCCCACATTACACACACTTGCCTAAGAAAGGGTGCTGAGGGTGCAGCGTACACGATATCAACTTTGTAAATTTCCAAATGCCTCACAAGTTTGGCGGACGGTTCTCATGAAAGGCGCCACCTCCCAAGCGAGACGGGGGACGGGGGTGGGTCGGTCAGCTGGTGCTATGATGCTACACCTTGAAATTCACTGTGTAAAAAAAATAAAAATTTACAAAAAAAAAAAAAAAAAAAAAATTGCGAGGGGGATAAATGATTACCACAGATATTTTTCTGAGCTCTTCGAATGTCAAGAGAACTATACTTTTGATTAAAGCAGTTTCACAGGATGGGAAGCTGCCCTGGTGCTGACTTTATGAGAAGTCTTTTGTTACAACGCTACAAATTTGCATCTCTTTTTGAGGGCAGGAGGGCACTCAAACAGTTGATTACATTCTCTATTAATATTCATTCCATATTGTACTTGAATTCATTTAAACTAGGATGAGATATAGAGTCATATTATATGAAGACTGTTATCTGGGTTTCACGATTGGTACAGCGCAAGTACCAAAGGCTATTAAAATTATCTTTTGAGTATGTTGTACATGTTCATGTTAACTGAATGCTAAGATATTTGAACAACACAAGAACTGTGTGCTGCCTCCCTCTTCCCAATCATGCACTTCCTTTACTCACCCACTCTCTTTCTCTTAAATCTTGTATATTTTGTCAAACACACGAACATAGGTATACATTTGCATCTCACTGTGTATGGCCCACTTTCACACCTAATTTTAACGAACACTCTCCAAATTCGGACTTGGACCCTGGCCCATACAAAAAAAAACAAACAATGAAAATGAACCTACACAACTGGCAGCTACATTCCTCTTTGAGTTTTAGGATCGTTCTTGGTTCTTTATTTTTCATGTCAAGGATGCAGTATGTAAAAAAAAAAAATAGTGTTTTTGTTCAGTCTCTCTCTCTTTGTAGCTGTATGGTGTATTATGTGAATACATAGTGTATGTGGTAAAAAAACCCACAATATTGTTTTATGTTGCGCGATAAATAAAAACATTGAAGTGAAAGGATGTCTGTTAAGTGACTTGATTTCCTGGTCGAGCTGTGATCGATTCGGATTTTGATTACAGCGGTGCGGTGATGGCGCCGCCCTGAGCTCTGAGAACAAGCAGGGTCCGTGTGCTATTCGTTTTCTTATTTTGAAATTTCAAAATAAAAATGAAAAAATAAACAGTTTACCGTTTTTTTCAGTGATAATACAAAATGAAAAACAGAAAATGGGCCCTAATTCATTATCCATTATCCATTATCCATTATCCGATTTAATTAGATGTGTTTGTAAATGAAAATTAAAATTAAAATACACCCGTGGAAAACTTATTTCTCTACTTCCTGTTGGTTTTGTCTCCGTGACCCGTCTGACTTCTGAAGAGGAGCTAGCGATTTAGCACTAGCAATTTAGCGCTAGCTCCGCCGCTTGCGCTAAATCGCTACTTTGCTTTCTGGTAAAGCTAAAGTAACAGAAAACCTCCAAACCTCCCCAAAAACGTCCCAAAAAGCAGCCGAACGCTAGCGATTTAGCACTAACGGCACCACAGGTCCTTCCAAAGGGACAAATAAACCCCACGCTGGTGAAAAGTCCACTGTGAAATAGTGAACAATGTGTGCCAAGCAACGTTTGGACCCCACAGTGGGTCTTCATCAGGCCACGGCACACAGCAAGGTCTGCTAACAGTGAGCTAACACTGGAACTTTAGATACCAGATCCTTCCTCATCAGAAGTCAGACGGGTCACGGAGCCAAAACCAACAGGAAGTAGAGAAATAAGTTTTCCACGGGTGTATTTTAATTTTAATTTATATTTACGAACACATCTAATTAAATCGGATAATGGATAATGGATAATGAATTAGGGCCCGTTTTCCGTTTTTCATTTTGTATTATCACTGAAAAAAACTGGAAACGGTTTATTTTCCGTTTTTATTTTGAAATCTCAAAATAAGAAAACGAATGGCCGCGACGTACACGGACCAAGCAGCTTGTTCCAGTGGAGCTTGCATAATTTCCCTGACATGTGCCTCCGCTCTGATTGGTAACCTCAGGGTGGATTCATCTCAAGGATCTAATTAGAGACCAGCTTGGAAAACTCCCATCTAGGGCGCCGACCAATTACTGTCTCATTTTTTTCGCAGCCTTGGCTGGTGGGGAGGGGTGCTGGGTGAGGGCGGACGAGGGTTGATTGCATACGAGCACGCGTCCTGCACACTTTCACGTGAGACCGAGACGATGGGCAAACAGAGGGGCCGGTAAATGGATTTCTTGATGGGCCCCTGATGCAGGATTTGCATGGTCAACAACCAAGTGCACCGCTGCTCACACCACGACATGAGGAGGTGAGAGGTGGAGGCCACTTACTTTCAAGTCATTAGCCCCACATATTTCCACGTTCACAGAAAGGTCTCCATGGTGACATAACAACCCTGTTGTTAACGTGGATCAAGGTTCTGAGAGGCCTGTCCCACCTGTCCTCGTCTCCAAGCTCCAAGATCAAGTCAACATTTCTTTCACGTGTGCCGTCTCACCAAGATGCACTTGAAGAAGCCACGAGAGCGACAGCAGTGGAGGTTTTGCCACTGGTTTTCAAACAGGAAGTCCATTTAGTGCTTGATGAAGTAAGATCATTCTATGCGTGAAGGCAATTTCTTGTCATGTTTTTACTCACTGTGGACTTTTTTTTCACTGCAATAAAAAGTCCTGCACCTGTATGGAGCAGCACGACCATGGCTAGAAGAAGAGAGAACCTAAAAATGTCTTCTGTGAACTGTGAAAGTTACAGTGCCGTAAGTTATATATATAAAAAAAAGAAAAAGTGAAAGTTGAATTTCTTTGATTAGGACATTTGTTTTGCAGAAAGCAATTTTCCGAGTGATCATCGGTGTTACGTGTAAAATTGTAACACCTGTACATACTATAGATATTTAACTGTTTAATACATTTCAAGCTGAGCATGTTCAGTACAGCATGCCGTACTGTGCACATGGTCTGCAATTATATAGCACTTTTCTACCTGAGCATAAAGAGCTTTGCAATTTACAATCACACATTTCCTGCTGCCATCAGGAGCAACTTAAAGTTCAATGTCTTGCCCAAGAACATTTCCACATGTGGAGGGGCGACGGACTGAACCACCAACTTTGCAATTACTAGCTCTACCACTCGAGACGCAAGTAATTCTAATAATCATAATAATAATAATAGTACATTTATTTTGTATGCTCTTTTCTGGACACTCAAAGACACTTCACATAAACAACGAGAAGAATAAAGGCCGGATTTGTCACAGCTGAGTTGAAGGTAGTTGGTTTGCTTCTAGGATTTTATTTCAGAGTGGCAGTTTGAGAGGGTGGAGGAGGGGATGGATTTGGTGGAGATGTATGGTTGGACGTCGTCGGCACAGCAGTGGAATTGGAGGCTGTGACGACGGATGATGTTACCAAGGGGGAGGATGCAGAGGATGAAGAGCAGGGGGCCAAGTACCGAACCTTGGGGGACGCCTTGTGCAAGTGCCCAGTTGGAATTGGACATCAATTTTAAAAAACACATTTCATCTTCCAGCAACTGACAAGCTGACAACTTGCTCAAGTATGTTTCTTTTGCTCTTAATCTCTGTATTTTGTTTCCATACTTGTCTTTCCTATCTGGTCCGTGTAAACACAGCCTGCAGTTCAACCCAATAAACTGAAGAGTCCTTGACGTTCTAACACATGACTTTTCAGTTGCACTAAGGAGCGCAGATTTTTATGTTATATTTTATTAATAGAATCTGGTGAAAACTGTTTAGTTTGGGTGAATTTCTAAATGAGATGAAGAATAAAGTGACTGATGAAATATGATTTTAGGTTTGATAAATTTTTCTGATGAAATCGTGCGTTAAACACGATTCGTCCGAGGACTGTAAGAGAGTTGAAAATCTGATGTCTCAGTGGGCTCAGTGGTCTAAAACGTAGCCGAAAGAACACAAGTTAGCTGAAAATATTCACACTTGTTTGTCAGAATTTTTCATCACAATTTTGAAGACATCATTTGAAATTTCCTGGCCAGGCAGAAGACAAGAGGACACAACATGAAAGGAAATGAGGGAGGGAGAGGATGGACAGAAGCAAAGAGATGAAGCAAAAAAAAAGGAAAAGCAAAGTACAGGTTGAGATACAGGGGGTTCAAGGAAAAGCAGGACACTTAAGAATGCACAGAAAAAGAGAAGAAGAAAGATGAGAAGACAGGAGCCAGGGAAAAGACAGAGAAAAGCTACCCCCACCCAATAACATTTATGTTCTTCAAACTGTGCTTGGAAAAGCAAATTGTCCTCTATGTCCACAAGCTTCTGGATGCATTAAAGCACAAGTGATAAACTGAGATAAAGTGAATAATTGTAAATGCAGTCTTAATCTATTTAACAGAGGTTTGCCATTTAGGGTTGTTAAGTTACAACTGACAGGTACAGTGAGATTAGATTGATTATTTTTATTGGATTAGCTAAGCAGAACCATAAAATCCAAATACTAAAGCAGAAAAGAACAAATACAGTGGCACATTACATGAAGTAGTCTGAACATAACTGTTTGTGTGCATTTGATCAATCCTTTATGATTCTGTACTCGTTGTTATGGTCCTGCAGTGTAAAGTAAAAGCTTGCAGGCCACAGTATTTGAGCGAACAAAACTGAAAAGGAAAAGAAGAAAAAGAAAGCCAGGAGGAGACTGTGTGCAGGAGAGAAAATGTGTTAGAGCAGGAGAAGGCCACAAGAGGAACCGATGAAAAAGAAGTGAATAGGAGGGAAGGACGTGAGGAGAATAAGACCCTGTGTGTGTCATGTCTCATTGACATTACCTGTATAGATAAAAGTTAATAAAAATAAATGGATGAAATAAAATGAGGAAATAATGACGGTGTAGTGGCTGATGTTTAGAAAACAGAAGTCAGAGACTGAAGGTATTTTTAGACAGAAAGTATTTGAAGTATTTGTTAATTAAAAAGGTTCAAACACTCCCCAAACACTTCCAGTAGTTGCATCAATGGCTGAGTTCACCTGTTCTGACTCCCAGCATTGGTACCAGGAGCTGGGTGCACCTGCTTTGGTCGCATAAGCAACAGTCTATCATGATGTAGATCACATGAGAACCTGTTTACTGTGATGTAATGGTCAAAGATGCCTGATGCGATACGAGGTCAAAAATGACCTTTGTGACATTTTTATGAGGTAAAACATGTCACAAAAACATCATATCATCCCTGACCTTTATTTTGGTAATATAGTTTGAGGGCTTCAACTTAATACTCTTTTGTGATAACTTTTCTGATTCTAGTGCAAAACTGTGTAAAAATAAAATCGTACAGTATGACATATTTACTGACTGAGTAAGTTTATTTACATATTTAAGGTAGAAACAAACACCAGACTGGTCGTGGACCTTTGATAATTGTTACCTGTTGTAATATGAATTATGTCAATAAAATGTAAAACAACAACAACAACAAAAAAAAAAAAGGTCCTGACTGGAGGCCGGTAGCAGACCAGAGTCTCAGACTTTTTGCCTTAGCTCTGTTAATATATCACTTTATTAACTTTTAAAAACATTTTAGGCAACAATGTAACCATGTAGATTACCAATATATGTTCACTTTATCCAGAAAATGCCTGGATATAAATTTTGTTCAGACGTTTCGGAGATGCCATAACAATGCTGTAGTTACCATTTTAAGATAGAACGGCTTCCGGTTGTTTTCAAAATAAAGACTCCTTATACTATTAAAAATCATAGACATATATACGTAGACGCCGCATTGACTGTGGAGGGACGTGCCTAAAGCTCCGCCATCTTGGTACAGGGCTAGCAGAGGGGGGAGTGAATGTAAGTCTATGGAGGTAAGAGGTACTCCACAATCTTAAAGTAGAATTATTCACTGAATATTCGACCAATTTCCAAACGGTTTGGTTTGTTAAAAACGTCACACATTTAGCTTTGACACAGGATGTTTGGATGCTTTTGTTCAATTTATGTCTGCCTGTCCGTCCTCCATGTCTGACGTTTGTAACAAACAATATATGTTGACAACTGATTGATTTATGATCACTTTTATAGTGCAGACATGTCATTCCTCTATAGACGTAATGCACTGTAGGGGCGAGTGGCACTGTACCAAGATGGCCGCCGCGTAGGCACGTCGGCTCCAATTGGCAGCAGCAGTCAACGCGGCGTCTACGTATATATGTCTATGTTAAAAATGAGTTTGAAACAGGATGTTCAATGAGTTCGGCTTTATTTAGCACAAACTTAAGAGCAGCAGCAACACATGAACGGCCCATGCCTGCTAGCTAACAGGGGCTGTGCATTTAGAGTCAGAAGTGTGTTATAAAAATCCAGGTAAGCATTTTTACTGGGTGCAAACTTGTAAACGCTCCTGAGTGCAGGATGAGCCCTAAAACATATCAAACTGGAAGAGAAGCAACTGATCTCGCACTATCCATCTGACATTCTGCACATATGTCAGTGTATTTATTTGTATATATCTTATTCTACTTCTTCTGTTTTTCATAGCCGTTTGCACGAACAGACCAAGACAAATTCCTTGTAATGTAAAAATTACTTGGCAATAAACATGATTCTGATTCTGATGTTAATGTGAAAATACTTGATAATATGATTTTTTAAAAACTTGTATTTGGCATAAATTAACAAGCAACAACAGAACACAGGTTGAAAGTTTCAGTAAATTCCATGAGGCCTTTAAGCTGTGGTTCAGGCTAAAACTTAACTATTTGAATGCAGTAAACTTAAAGTTATTCACACAATCAACTATGTCTGCAGATCAGTAGAACATACTTAGATTGTTTTAGTAATGACACAAATAGATTTGACATCCGGGCTTACAGTGACATGCAGAGCTTTTGTAAATGTTTGTCAAACTTGGAGGAAACGGGGGAAGTTTTAGGTCTGTTCTAGGTTTCGGAATGACTTTGGTCTCATGATTATTTGGGGACTGTGGGCAGGGGTGGATGACGTCCTGAGAAATGCTGGTCTCACACCAAATGCGCTCGCAATTAAAAAACAGCACACAAGAGCAGCCCATGGTGAATTAAAAACAGCCCGAGCATGTCCTAATAATCATGCTACACTGACAGCAGATCAGATCAGATCAGAGGTGTTTAGTATTTATCCATTTGTAGAAGCTCCTTCTAACCGTCATTCCAACACTGAGTAAATGTCCTGATGTTCATATTTTTCACTCACCTAAAGAGGGCAGACTGACATTATAGAATGCAGGATGAAACCGGTCTTAACAGAGCAGAGAGCGCGGTGTCTTTAGAACTGAAACAGTCAAGGTGCAGCAGCTTTTGTCTTTGTTATTTAATAAAGAATGAAAGGAGTAAGAATGAATAACAAAGAAGAGAAACGCAGGTCGACTATTTCAGCTGAAAGGCAGAGCTCCGACACGAGGCTGGCGTTCAGAGGTCTGACCCAGACCAAGGGACACAATACAAACTTCTGATCTTGTCTGGGGAAGGATAAGGATACTCTCATCCTTCACATAGCAGGCTTATGCTATTATCTATCCTTCACATAGCAGAAGCTTTGCATTTCTCAAGAAGACAATACAGATTCCTCAGCCGAGGAGTCTCAGGGCCTGGTCACAACACCACATACATAAGGAGCACTACTTAGAGTCAGCTCTATTGTGTTCTCTGATTGTTGAGTGATGGTAAGTGAACTTTTCTTCAAGGACATCACAGCGCAGAATTTAAACAGAACATATTTTTGTTGCAGCACAATGCTGAGCGAGGGGAAATGAAATAACCCGTTACAAAGAAGCGTAGAGCACCGTTAAGCTCCAACGAAAAGCATTTTTGTCCCAGTGCCACTTTAGAAATGTGTCTCATTCATTTAGATTCTGTCACTTTTTACAGGCTTTATTTTGCTTTGGATTTCATTATGAATGGATTAAATTGGATTTGTATTCACCAATTTGGTCTTATTAAGCCACAGTGAAAAGGAAAAACATGTTTTAGAAATTTTTGTGAATGAACTGATTGACTAAAGGCCACAGAGACACACCAGTGTACGAGGGGCGATTGATAAGTCTTAAGCCTGATCAAGAAAACAAGACTTGTTAATCAAAATGTTTAGTCCTCTGAGAGAGCAACATGTCACAATAGTTTGAGTTTAATCTGGACTCATTGTGTGCATTAATGCATGTATAATACCTGAGTCTAGTAGGGTAGGGAAGGTCATTCAAGGAAAATGAACCCAGTTGGTGACCGTGCCGAGGGCTGCTCGTGTAGCGACCAGCAAGAGGGTGAGCATATATAAGTGAATGGTTATGATATGCAGTGATGGTCCTGTCTTCAGTTGTCCTTCATGGTTTGTGGTTTATTGTTACTCGTCCTTGTCAGTAGTGTTCTGAATCTATGTGATTGTGTTCCCATGTTTTTATGTTTTCACCCACCTGCAAAGCAAATTTCCCTCAGGGGACAATAAAGTTTAAAGTTGAAGTTGAAGTGATAGAGTACCTGTCCTGAAGGGGTAATATGATGCTTCCCTGGTTCGGCAACTGCAAGAGAAAATCAAAGAAAAGCACCATGGAAAGCTCAGAAGTGGTGTCCTGTTCCACCAGGACAACGCTCCAGTCCACAAGTCAGGTGTCGCCATGGCTGCAATTCACCAATGTGGGTTCGAACTCATGCAGCATCCAGATTTGTCTCCGTCCGACTTTCATCTATCCCCAAACATGAAACTGCACCTTGCTGGGACCCATTATGCCACTAATGATGACGTCATATCTGCAGTGAACGACTTCCTGCAGCATAAAACCTTCTATGAGGCTGGTATCAAGGCTCTACAGAGAGACTGGAAGAAATGTGTGGACTTGCAAAGGGATTAGAAATAAAGCACTGTTGAAATTTACTGACTTTTTTCTTGGTCAGGCTCAAAACTTATCAATCCCACCTCATTAATAAGATATCACAGTTTAGGCCTCTTATCAGGACATAAACCAAGACATGGTGTGGAAGGTATTTCTCTGATAAAATTGTGGCAGACTAATCTGATAAAAACATCCATTTTAGTTATTACTTTGAGGCAAAGTGAATGTGCCATGCTTACCAAGCAGAGGGACTCTAGGAGAACGATATTAAAAAAAACATTTTCTGTGATTAGTCAAAAACGGAATTACTTGAGCAGAGATTTAAGTACTATGACTGTCGAACAGCAGGTGCTTTTCATCGCCTAATATTGCCGCCCTTGTGAAGCATGGTGGTGACGGTATCATACTGTGGAGCTCTTCAGAAGCAGAGAGGCTGGTAAGAACTGAAGGAAAAGGATGAATGCAGCCAAATACAGAGAGACTCTTGAAGCAACAACATGAGGCTGATCGGACGGTTCACCTTCTTATGTAATGACCTGAAGCGCCGACTTAAACCCCATAGAACACCACTGAAGAGACCTGAAGATGACAGTTTAGAGATGTTTCCCTTCCAAACAAATAGAGCTTGGCAGGATCTGCCAGGAAGAATGAGATAAACCACCCAAGTCCAGGTTCTAAAAGCTTGTCAAGACAACTGCTGCAAAACAGATTTTTATATAATGCTAAATTTACCCTCTTCTAATAGGCAGAGATCCAGGAAGAGGAAGCGCTTAGCAGTTGTGTGTGGCATCTAGGCCTATGGTAGCAGTGTAGCATTTAACAATAGCTATAGCTGTAGTACTATGGTAGTATTTTAGCAGTTAGCATTAGCATTATAGTTGAATCTGGCTGAATAGTCTCTTTGTGGGTGGTGAGGTCGTCAGTAGTATATTTTAAGCTAGAATCGGCACTGGTCACTATCTGGAGAATCTCCTAAACGGGCCTGCTGTTTGTATTAGCAGTTAGCATTAGCATTTGCACGAGCTAAATGGTAGCATCGGCACTGGTCACTACCTGGAGCATCTCCAAAATGGGCCTGGGTCAGTTGAACATGGCAGTGCTGTTTGTATTAGCAGTTAGCATTAGCATTTAGCAGTTAGCTAAATGGTAGCATCGGCACTGGTCACTACCTGGAGCATCTCCTAAACGGGCCTGCTGTTTGTATTAGCAGTTAGCATTAGCATTTGCACTAGCTAAATGGTAGCATCGGCACTGGTCACTACCTGGAGCATCTTCTAAATGGGCCTGGGTCAGTTGAACGTGGCAGTGCTGTTTGGATTAGCAGTTAGCATTAGCATTTAGCAGTTAGCTAAATGGTAGCATCGGCACTGGTCACTACATGGAGCATCTCCTAAATGGGCCTGGGTCAGTTGAATGTGGCAGTGCTGGTTGGATTGTGTAGGAGCAGTGTGAACTGGCACTAGGGGGGGTGACTCTGGGACGCCAGAGTTCACCTCCTAGCCTCCTGGAGGTGTCGTGGGACTAAGTAGGAGAAACAGCGTTGAAGGGAGGTTTCCACCTGATGACCCCCAGAGACGTGTTAGGAATCACTGCTCACTGTGAGGTATAGAGACAGATTAGGGATCCTAGGTCCTCATTGAGGATGAATTCTTTTTTTTTTTTTGCACAAATGTCTTGTGTTTAAATTAACTATTAAAGATCTGAATAGTTTTGTATTTCAGAATTTTTTGTTTGTTTTTTTAATAAGTTTGCAAATATTTCTAACATGATTTCACTTTGTCATCAGGGGTTATTGACTAGACTGATTGGAGGAGATGTCAGTTTCATCCATTTATAAAGAAATCTACAGCAAAAAAGTGTGCAGCATGTGAAGGCCTGAATACTTTCCAAAGGGACTGCATGAATAATCAGAGTTAGCATCGGAAATCTGACACATCTTCTCTTTTTAAGTATCTAACAGCTGCTGAGCTATTGGAGAACTTCTTCAGGTCTCTGTCGTATCTGTGACCCGAGTTATCCGGGGAGAGAGAAAAGGGGATTTGACACTTCCCTGTGATGCTGTGATGCTGCTCACCACTGTGTCTGACACACAGTTCTGAAGCCACAGATCCTAAGGAGGTAATATGAGGTAAGGTAGTCCTTGATCCAGGACACCTTAATGAAGGTGTCTTGGATCAAGGGCAGGACAAGTTGTGCTGATGATCACATTAGTCTGCTGATGTCTTGGTAAGATGTCTGTGTGTGTGCAGGAAGACGTGTTTTCTGCTACTGTAGTGGAAGAACCCACATCTTTTGTGTTTTTGGCCTTTCTTTTTAACCACTTTTTTCCATATGTTCCTTATTTATGTATTTCATTATCTTACAAGAACGTCCCGGTTAGGACACCTGGGATCTTTCTGTGTGGAGTTTGCATGTTCTCCCTGTGTAGCGTGGGTTGTCACTGGGTACTTCGGCTTCCTCCTACAGTCCAAAAACATGCTGAGGTTAATTCTAAATTGTCCGTAGGTGTGAATGAGAGTGTTCTTAGTTGTCTGTCTCTATGTGTAGCCTTGCAACAGACTGGCGACCTGTCCAGGGTGTCCCTTGCCTTCGTCCGAGTCGGCTGGGATAGGCCCCAACATCAAGGTGGTAGGGTAAACCGTATCACGGATATGTTGCAGGAGTGAGTTCCAAAGGGAGGAGGCAGCGACATAGAAAGCTCCGTCCCCCCAGGTTGGGTGCCTGGTGCTGGGGACGGTCAGGAGGTTTGCGTCTGATGAAGGGAGGGTACAGGAAGGGGTGTAGGGGTGGAGGAGGTCTTCAAGGTAAGAGAAGGCCTGGTTATGGAGTGCTTAATGGGTCAGTAGGAGGATTTTGAATTTGATACGGTATGAGACAGGAAGCCAGTGAAGGTTGTGGAGCACGGGGGTGATGTGGTCATGGGAACGGGTGTGGGTGAGGAGGCAGGCGGTAGAGATTTGAATGTACTGAAGTTTTTTGAGGAGACTGGTGGTTGAGCCGTACAGGATGCTGTTGCATTTACGTGTCACCTCATAATGAGTAACATAGTAAGGTATGAATTAACACAGAGGAACAAAAAACAGAAAAGCCAACAATCCAAAGTTGCTTTTGGATTCCCTATGAGCAGCAGTCAGTGACGGTGGGAAGGAAACAAAAAAAACCCTGGGATAGGGAGGGGGAAAGACCTCTGACAGAACCAGGCTCAGGGAGGGCGGTCATCTGCCTTGAACGGCTGGGTTAGGAGTGGGGATGAGGGGGGAGGGATAGCAGGAGAGGTTGGGGTGTGGATGGCAGGACAGCAGGTGGTGAGGCCAGCGGCTGCAAATCAGGGACGTGGAGCTGCAGATCCAGAGACATCCGCGGAGAGAACAAGCACAGGACACAGGACCTCGGGGGAAACACAGAGTTCGTGACATGTAACAGTTATATATCACATATGACAGTATAGAGAGAGGACAGGAGGGGAGCCCAGACGTGAAGAAAATCTTTTTCACTCCAGTCTGTCATCTGCAGAAAAAAACAAGCCTGTCCTTTACACTAAAGCAGAAAAAGAAATGGAAACGTAACCAATGGTGATACTTGGCTCCGCCTCGGAGTAAAACACAAATATCATCAGAAAGGTCAACACATTTACCTCAGCTCACCTTTGCTTTACAGTGGGGAGGCCTGTCTTTCAGCAGAGCGGTGTAAAGGCTGATGAAATCACAAACAGCCAAATGCTTTGGTCACACAGTCTCCTGACAGACTGACTAAATTAAGGCCACCAACAAGGGAGCAGTTCATGCGACGTGAGAAAAACAGGGACAGGAAAAAAAAGCTAATATCCAGGATAAGAGAGTCCAGCCTGACTAATTACACATTACTGTCAAGCTCCTGGGAGTTTCTCACAACTCCTCCTATTTCACAGCTCTATTATTAGGCCATTCTGCAGCACCGGCGTAGCAAAAAGGTTTAGAGTTCATGATAAAACAGAGAAGTGGAGGAGAGTCCACCACCAACGCAGCATCCACCTGCAGACTCAGACTCTAAACTTGAGCTTTCATCACTCTGCTCTTTCTTACCGTGCAGGTGTACGGCCGTCTCTTTGTGTGAGCTGAGTGACTGAAATACTGTGCAGTTTGTGCTTAGAAAATCCTTGAGTGATCAACAATGTCTTGTGGCCTTTGTTGGTGAAACAGTTGGATTTGTTCAGCTGTCTGGTTGAGCTGCTCACATGGCTGAAAGCATGGAGTGTAGGTCGTGTGGTAACAGGTGGTTGTAGCAAACATGGATATACGGTCAGAGCTGGACTGGGAAATCCCTTCCTGAGGTCTTGTAGCTTCCAGCACAGACTGCATGTAAAAGAGGGATGTCGCGACCATGACAATACCATTGGTTTGTTAACTTTTGAACGGGCGGCCGCATAGCTCACTGAGTCAAGGCGTCACCAGGTCGCCAGCAGCGGTCATGAGTTTGAGTCCGGTTCACGACCCTTTGCTGCAGGTCTCTCTCTCCGTTCTTTACCCCCTTTCACCCTGTTTCTCCCCCATCATCAAAAAATGGAAAAAATACTTTAAAAAAAACTTCTGAAGGCTTGAGCTGATCATTTGGCAGTTGCCATCTTGTTCTTCTGATGTGGTGAATGAGTGGAGGGTCTGACTTGAGAACCTGAGGGGCAACAGAAGGTGGCTGTTCTCTAAATCAGTGGTTCTCAACTGGTGGGTCGGGAACCAAAAGTGGGTCGCGAAGCCATTTTTTACAGGGGTCGCAGAAGCATGCCCCACAAAAAGTAGTGGTATAAAGTCTTTTATTTTAAAGGACGTGTCTCTTATAACACGGTTTGCTTTCAGTAGCAGGATATTTAGTGGTTCCCCATGATGAACCTGTAGATTTGACTCTGTCAGCTTATTGGAGAAACTTATGCTAAAATGTTCAAAAATGAACCAAAATATGCTCAGAATCTGTCAAAACGGGCCAAAATATGCCCAAAACTTGGCAAAAGTGTCCAAATACACCAAAATGAAGACAAAATAAGCCAAAGTTTCCCCAAGTTGTGTCAAAATGCATTGAGACTACACCCAAATAAACCTTAATTTGTTCACAAGAACAGCAAACTTCAACAATTTGGATCACGACTGTTATTAATGGAGACATAGTGGGTCCTGAGGCTGGACCAGTTGAGAACCACTGCTCTAAATCATATCCTGCTTTATTGTCTAATTTCGTCTAAACGGGACCATAATTTACAAAGTAAACATCATGCTGTATTGAAGGAGACTTCAAACTAGCAAGTGAGACCATACACTTATAAGGAAAAGGTTTACTGAGGCAACAAATAAAGTGAGAAGTCAGGTCAGTCAGAGGAGTTGCCTCCTTCTGGCTGCTAGAAAGAATACAGGTTTAAGGTTCTGTGTTGACTTTGCTTTTCAAACCAGGAGGCTACATCCATCTTCAACATACCTATGAATGATACTCTTCACTACAGGTTAGTATTCCCACTTGTTCCAGCTCAGAACATGAAGTTCACATTGGAATGACAAAACAAGTATTAAAAATGCAAAACCTCCATAGATTAAAAATTGATAATAGAAGGAGTGATGTTTGTAGTTGGAGATGTCCTGTCACACTGTATTTACAGACACCTCCCTCATACTAGTGGTCTGTAGGAAAAACTCTCCCATGGCCACGAGGGATTTGTCTTCTCGGCAGTGCAGTAAGAATCACTGTCATCCCACAGCAAGAAGATTCTGGGTTTAAACCCGCTGGGGAAGTTCTACGTGGAGGTCATGTGCTAAAGGTCATGTCTTGGTGCTCCATCTTCCTCCTACCATCCAAAGACATGCATGGTAGGTTAACTGGCGATCCTAAGCTGGCTGTCTCCTTGTGTTAGCCCTGTGATGGACTGGTGACCTGTGCAGGGCCTACCTCACCTCTAGCACAGTCAGCTGGGATTGGCTGCAGCCCCTCGAGACCCTCTACAGGTCAAAGAGGATGCAGGCGAGGCAAGGCGGTTTTAAATTGTCACAAGCATGTCAGAGATGTTTTTAGACGCTGAGCTACACAGTGATTTAAACACAAGGAGTAAGATTCTGAAACACAGTTTGCAGCCGTCTATTGATGAAAGTTTGAAACCTGTTTTAACCTCCAGCCACATCTCGCATCACAGTTGGGCACAATAACTTCACCCGATGGTGATGTCACAGGGTGCTGGATTACAACTGTGTTTAGGTGAGATGTTACAGCACCTCTCTTTGAAGACCCCTCCTTTATTATTATTATTATTAACATGTCCATATGGTGTTTTTTACATAGTGGAAAGCACATTATGAGAAAAATAAGCGGTCAATGCCAGTGCTGAGCATTTCCACCTTGAAACTCCAGTTTACAGAAACCTCAAAAAATTATAATAATAATAATAGATTTTAAATATGTAATTTTGGGAAGTTTTCATGGTTTGAATCAATTAGCAGAGAACAACCTTTAGCATTTCTCTGTCATCCATCCATCCATACATCATCCATACATCATCCATCCATCATCCATCCATCCATCCATCCATCCATCCATCCACCCATCCATCCATCCATCATCCATCCATCCATCCATCCATCCATCCACCCATCCATCCATCCACCCATCCATCCACCCATCCATCCATCCATCCATCTTCTACCACTTATCCGGGGCCGGGTTGCTGGGGCAGCAGTCTAAGCAGAGATGCCCAGACTTTCCTCGCCCCACACACCTCCTCCAGCTCTTCCGGTGGGACCCCGAGGTGTTCCCAGGCCAGCCGAAAGACATGGTCCCTCCAGCGTGTCCTAGGTCTACCCCGAGGCCTCCTCCCGGTGGGACATGCCAGGAACACCTCCCTAGGGAGGCGTCCAGGAGGCATCCGGAACAGAAGCCCGAGCCACCTCAGCTGACTCCTCTCGATGTGGAGAAGTAGTGGCTCTACTCCGAGCTCCTTCCTGGTGACTGAGCTCCTCACCTGATCTCTAAGGTTGCGCCCACCAACTCTACGGAGGAAACTCATTTCGATCGCTTGTATCCGGGATCTCGTTCATGACCCAAAGCTCATGACCGTAGGTGAGAGTAGGAACGTAGGTTGACATTTCTCTGTCATGCTAGCATCCATCAAAGTTACAAGGTGAAAAAACTACCTTTACTCTCCAAACTTACTGTCAGTCTAAGGTGGAACAGCTCACAACAGAACTGCTAGCTTCAATGATAATGATATTTTTGGTGATGCTTTTTAGTTATGGGCATTCAAGATGGAAATATATTCAGCTTGTCTGCGTTACTTCTCAAGGGCGTGTGTGTTTTTCTTCATGAATTTCAGTGGAGCAACATGGTCGAGGTTGAAGTGGTCGATTTTGTTGGAAAAATTGTTGGAAAAAAAACAGAGGAGCCTGATAACTGAAGGCTCTGCCTCCCATTCTACTTCTGGAAACTCTGGTAGCCACAAGTAAACCTGCAGTCTAAGAGAGAAGGGCTCTGTTGGGATGATACAGTACAATAAGGTCTTTAAGATAAGATGGAGCTGGTCGTTAAGAGTTTTATATGTGAGAAGCAGGATTTTAAATTTTATCCTTGATTTTACAGGGAGCCAATGAAGAGAAGCCAATACAGGAGAAATCTGATCTCTTCAACTGGTTCCTGTCAGAACTCTGGCTGCAGGGTTTTCAGAGAGTTACTGGAACATCCTGATAATGATCATCCTGATAGTCCAGCCTAGAAGTTACAAATGCATGGACTAGTTTCTCAGCATCACTCTGAGACAAGATGTTCCTGATTTTTAAAATATTACGTTTTATATGTAAGTTGAACGACATGTCCTGATCAAAATAACTCCAAGGTTTTTTCACAGTGGAGCTGGAGGCTAAGGCAATGTCATCTAGAGAATCTGTCTGATTAGATGGTGTGTTTCTGAGGTGTTTAGGGCCAAAAACAATGACCTCGGTTTTGTCTGAATTTAAATGAAAAAAGTTACATCCAGGGTCATCCAGGCTTTTATGTCCTTCAGACATGCAGTTAGAGAAGTTGGTCCAGCGAAAGAATAGACCTACACAAAATATGTATTTGGCCTCATAGAGAAAGAATTAGATTAGACAAGTTCAATGAATTCAGAAAATTCTAAAGGCCTTCATGTGTCAGGTAATGTCAATGCTTGTGGAGATGCATGAGAAGACCCTGTCTGAATAAAGTGGATAAAGATGAATGGATAAAACAGAACAGCAGAAGTGGAAATGTCACCATCATGGTTAACGTGTCCTTCAGCACGGTCTTTTGGAAGGTGCATTTGGGTGTGTGTGTGTTGGCTCCCAAATGGCTCCTGTTTAAAAGTAAATCCCCTGCTGGTCATACATGAACAGATACATTTGTTAGAAACTGAGCATGAGGGTGTCTGAGAAAAGCCTTCAAGCCAAGAGGAGGGCAGCTGTTCATAAGCGTGTTCATCACGTGTGCTGTTGTGATGTGAGCTTTCAGTCAGCACTGACTTTCTTTGCTGAGCTCAGTGTCTCCAGCACAGCTTACATCAGCTCCATTTAAAGGAAATTTTCTGTACGTGTATCAGGCTATATTTAACAGCTGTATCATTTAAGTTTCTCTTTACTTTGTCCTGCTGCTGGGCTCCAGCGGGGGTTAAATTGGGCCGAACCTGCTGAGATCCGTCTACTTCAGTATCACATCATCACCAACTCACACACGACTCCTGACAGCTAGTTTCTGACACCGTGTCGTGCTGAACTACCAGACATAGAATGCTGCCTTCTGTTCTTTGATTTCATTAAACACCTGCAGCATCACAAGGCAGCAGGAACCATCGAGAGTCTTCAAACTGAGGCTGTGTGCCATTTACACAGGTGTCACAGCAGGTGATTGAATGAATTCGGTCTTCTTCTGTGATCTTTTGCAGCCTTATTAACCTAAACGCTCGTCGACAAGCAACCAGCTGGGCTGCTGCACAGATTCACACCGTCCACAGTGGAATCACTGGTTCAAGCTCAGGATGAATCCAGCACATCACAGCTGTCTATGCATGTTTATTTCCAGCAAATAGTAAGTAAACTTTATTTGTATAGCACTTTTCACAGACAGCAGTCACAAAGTGCTTCACAGTAAAAAAAGAGAGAAAAAAACATATATAAAAGGTCATGTAGACAAATATGTAGAATAAAATACAACCAAGTACAACAGTGGGTCAGTTTGGACTACAATGCTTGCTGAAACAAATGTGTTTTTAGGTGCTTTTTGAAAGCATCCACTGAGCCCAGAGAGCGCAGGCCTAAAGAAAGTTCGTTCCAAAGGCGGGGTGCGGCGGCTTTGAAAGATGGGTCTCCCCGAGTTTTAAAGCAAGTGTTACGACCCATAAAAGGAATCCAACATATTTAATGAAAGGACACAGGAAATCAATAAGGGATCAAACAGATGTTTTTATTGTTAAAGTTTCAAACTGCTTCTTCGTTCTGTTCAGGGAGAGATTTCGTTAGAGGATGTGTTAGAGGTTATTAACCTGAACAGAAAACAAAGATCCCCTACCACCCGTGCCCAAAAACAATAGAAAACCCAGAGTAACAAACGAAAGGTGGCCCAGGAGCGCCAGCCAAACTCAGCAAAAGGTCGTGGTCCCCGTCCAACTGCTATGCAGTTGTAGGAGCGGTTCCCACGGCCAACCTAAGGGAAAGCCCCGATCTTAAACCCAGACCAAAAGAAATACGAAAACAGGACTACTGGACACCCCTGGGCAAACAAAGTACAATATGAAAATGGAACAAAAGGCTAACCGGCTACCATGGCGTGGCCAGCGCCATGTGGACCAAAACTCCTCAGAGCGAGGAGCGCCGTGGTGTGTGACGCTCCAGGCGAGGCTGCAGTGAGGAGGAGAGAGAGAGCGCGCCCGGCCTTAGCCCAGCCTCTTTAAAGGGCCGCGCGCTCATCAATGAAATACAAAAGTAACAAAACTTCTTAATTACTTAACACAAAAGTGTCAAGGAAAAACTGTCCCAACAGATGAGAAAGAATATTTATTATAAAAAAAAACACTAAAGGGAAAACCAGACAAAAAAGGTAAAGTGCACAATATTATGTGCCCCAAGCACATAACAGCAAGTTCGAGGAACCATCAGCATGTTCCGCCCGGATAACCTCAGGCTTCGAGCTGAGCTGTGCGGCTTGAATAAGTCAGCAATGTAAGTAGGAGTCTGACCATGTAGGGCTCGGAAGGTCAGCACTAAGATTTTAAATTGGACACGGTACACAACAGGGAGCCAGTGGAGAGATTTTATAATGGGCGTAATGTGGGGCCTCCTGTTGGTGCTGGTCAACAGCCTCGCAGGTGAGTTTTGGACGTACTGGAGGTGAGCCAGCTCTTCCTTGTTGAGACAGGTGAAGAGGCTGCTACAGTAGTCGAGTCGCGAGGACACAAACGCATGAATAATCATTTCAAACTCGTCCTTAAACACCATGGGCCTGAGCTTAGCGATACTGCAGAAAGAAGCAGTTTTTAACCAGCTGTCTTGAATGATGTTCTAGTGACATGGCTTCATCAAAGATCACCCCAAGATTCCTCAGTTTAGTTTTAGCAGAGAGGGTCGATCATCTAAGTGCTGCTTTATAGTGGGGATGGCACTATCTGGGGCAATAATAAGCGTCTCCATTTTTTCTGAGTTCAGTTGAAGACTGTTGTCGCTTAACCACTGCTTAGTTTCTGTCAAGCAGTTAATTAAGGAACTCAGTTTGCAGTACAACTGAAGGTCGTCAGCAAATAGATGATAGGAGACATCACTGTCCACATGAAATACTGTTTCATGTGGACATATGAAGTGAATTATTGCAGGGAGTTTCCAGTTTTGCTGCTTAAATGTAATAATATATGCAGTAGTGGCATTAATGCAAACGTGGACTGATCTAATCCATTAGATAAGGCAACCGTCCGACTAATAATGAAACAAACACAGCCGAGAAGTTACTGTAGATAGTTTAGTTCAATGCAAACATACTGTTGGTTTGTTTTTATCTATGGAATCGATGACAATAAAATGCATTGTTGTATTACTGCCGTTTGGTATTTCAAATAGCGCCGGATGAAGCTTATTTATTCGTTTCTAAATGACTATAATAAAATTCTACAAGGCATACAGAGATACAAATAAAATCAATTCAAAAGAAGATGTTCCGGCTTCTCTCTAGTGGAATCTGGCTGTTTACTTTGTTAGATATAATTTGAGACATGGGCTTGTGAAATTGCGCCAATACACTGGAGGATAGTGGAGTTTAGTCTGGGGCACAACATTAAAAGGAAACATTCAGCAGCAACACGTCTTTTGAGGAACAGTCTTGTGTTAATCCGACAAGTCCACATCAACAGAGCACAGTGTGTTCAGTTTTAACTGGAGCTGCTCCATACTGAAGTGTTACGCCCCAGTCTAGGGGAGCAGGGACGCAACAATCAAGATCACTCCCAAACCAGTTGCAAAATCAACCACAATTTATTGTTCTAACAAGAAGAGGCCTGACGTACAGGTAAAAAGGACCAAAGCCAAAACAAAACAACATAGTGCCAAACATATACAGTGATATCAACCACAAACAAACACCCAGAGAAGACAAAACCACAACACCAACACACAGCCAATCCGAGGACAAAGTTTTCAGGAAAAAGCACAGAAACAAATGAGACACTGCTGTCAAGGCGAGTCCCACGCTGATAGGAAATCCCTGGCAGGAAAAACCCTGGATGCTGCAGCAGGGACCAACATGACACTAGCTGTTTGGAGGAGGGCAGGATCAGCACAGCTGCTACAAAAAAGAAAAGAACACTCACTCGGATGCAAAAACACGGACCAAACAAAACTTTTGCCGACAGGCCTCAGGGGCGAGCTCATAAACTCTTAACACCATCATAATCCAGACTCTTGTCAATTGATAACGCTGCACAGACGTCCTGGGCTTTTCCCACCAACTTACACTGTAAAAAAAAAGCTCCAAAAACCTTTGGGCCACTTCAGTGTAGCTGCAGTTCACTCAGAAGCATTGAAGTACGAATCTATCTCACTCTCTCTAAATTGAGGTACTAGACTAGAGCAATGTGCCTGCTAACATCGAACTGTTCAGGAGTGGAGGGGAGAGGCACACTTACACTGGTGGGTGTTTTGCAGTTTGACAGATTAAGCTCTAAAGCCCTTATGCGGAGATGCATAAGCTCAGCCTCGCGGGTTTTTGTCTCAAACTCCACCTCTCTCAGACAGAGGGCCAGCTTCATATCCTCGGTATCCATCCCAGCCTGGATCAGAGCGATCAGATCTCTGCCTTCTAGACTGAATGCAGGAGCCTTTGCTCCAACCAGCACCTGGTTCCTGACAGTTTCTGTGGCTGTGGTAGCCTCCGCTCCCACTTCCTCATCTGCAACATCAGATGCACCGCCCGTCTCACGCTCAGGCTTCTCAATACCTTCCTCCCCCATCTTACCTATCAAACACAGTGTGATTTCTGCCTTACAGGCATTCAGAGGCACAGCATTTAAAAGAAAATGCAAGCCTACTTTTGTGCACTTTTCCAGCTTACCTAATGTAGGATTCTGTACAAAATCATCAAAATCTAAAGCCATACTGCCTGTTCAGTGAGAAGAACTGCCAACCAGACTCACCAAAAACTTACCAAAGTAGAAAGAAGAACAGACAAGCCCCACTTTAAACGTACTGAATAAATGTCTATCAGCAGTCTGTCTGTTGGAAACAAGCCCAAAAGCTCCTCTGATCACAATTAGTAGTTGTGTATTGGTACTTTATAGTGGTAATGGCTGTTACATCTCTCAAAACTGGTGGTAATCCAAGAAATTAGTTCTTTGACTTAAAGCACTTAAGCAGACTTGTCAGTTTAAGTCGGCAACATCAACAGCTGGAGGTTTGTCTAAACAGTGTTGCTGCTCGATATCATTAGCTTGTAGCCAGTTAATGAACATTAACACTGCATTTGTTGAGGCTTCAGCGTTTCCAGCTGATTTAAGCGTTGCCATCTCTCACACGTTTGGTGCGCTTGCAGTCCGTCTCACGCTCTCACACTGCGGCAAAAGCTCTCATGCAACTCACGAAGCCTCAACACCTCCTTTATTTACACGGTCGTATATGTTAAACAGGGTTCTCTGCACACAAGACAAGACATCTGGCCTTTTCCTTATTTCAGCACCAGTACGGTTCCATAAACTTCACAGAGAACACAAAGGACACTGTTAGTAAGTCTATTTAGTAACAATAACAACACATTTTTGGTGCAATAAGTTGATGTAGTTACATGAAGTACAGTATATTTACATGTGGACAGAGGTTTTAGAGTAGCAGCACACAGTCCCGAATATTATGAAGTATGTACTTGGACTTTTATGTTACAGGACTTTAAGGGTAGAAGTCTTCTCCTGGACTATTCGATCGGTTACTCAAATTGCTGGAGCTACTTCATACAGGCACGGGATCAGGGCATCACAAGGCCCATCGCAACAATCTGTGCATTATTTTCCACTTCAGAGGAAACTATGCAACATCTAAATTTCTACTTAAGGAAGAATCTGTACAGTATCACCCATACTAATGTATATTTCTTTTCTTATTTTCTTCTACGATGCCCCTACATTTCAGCACTACCCCCTTTGCTGCTGCAACACTGCACATTTTCCCACTGCAGGCTTAGTAAAGACTGATCTGATTTGACCCTATATTATCTTCACCTCATCACTGTATGTGGTAACAGTTATCAGTAATTATCTGCTCCACCCTACCTGCCACCTTCTCTAAAAATCTCATTCCAATTGGCCGCTGAAAGCTGTAAAATAGCAAAAAAAATCAATGTTTGTTTATGCACACAGCGAGAGTACATACAAACTTATGTCAAGATAAGCAGTGCAGCAAATATAATATAAGCAGAGCAGTCAGTCAGTGTCGATTTCCATCTCCTTAAATATAGATGGATTTTCCGATGAATTTCTGCAGCCTCCAATGGAAAAAATAAGAAACTGTCATATCTGGTGCAAGTAAGAGGCTTGTTTGAAAGTCCAAGAATTACAGCACAGTATGTAAAAAATATAATACCAGACTTAGGCTATGTTCAGACTGCAGGCTAAAGTGACCCAAATCTGATTTTTTTGGCCCCTATGCGACCTGTATCTGATGTTTTCATGACAGTCTGAACAACACAGATTCGATTTTTTCAAATGCGACCCAGGCCACTTGGATATGTGTTCCTAAATCCGATAACTATCTGGTCTTTTGCCATGTGACTTCTGTCTGAACGGCCGGGTTGCATTTATCCGACCTACACGTCACTGATGCACGACAAACGACTATTTCCTCGTTCAAGTAGGCGGGAGATGGAACAAAAACATCAACCATGGCGGACGATAATGTGGAGTCCAGTCAGTGAAGGGAAAGCGAGGTTTCAGAGTTCATTAATATTTGGGGGGACAGCTCTACTCAGGACAAACTTGAGGGGTCTTATCGGAACCGGGCGGTTTTTGAAAACATTTCCAAAGAAATGGCCAAGCGTGGGTATAAATGGTCCTGGATCCAATGCCAAAGAAAAGTAAAGAGCCTCGAAGCCGAAAATAAGGAGGCTAAAGACTCAAACAAACGAAGCAGCCGTGGACGTGTTGCCGGTCCACTTTACGAAGAGCTGGACCGCACTTTGGGAGATGAGCCCAGCGTTCAGCCGTTAGAATTGCTGGATAGCAGCTTTGCCATGTGACGTCGTCGTGTCCTCTTCTGCGCATGCGGGACACTTTTGGGTCGTATGAAGTTGTTACCCCCATTAAAATGGTGTTAAGCCATAATTATTCCTGTCTATTATTATACTGGTCTGCAGCCTCCAAGAGCGAGTCTAGGACTTCTGCTACGACCACTAGCCACTCGATCTGTCCACTTGTTAATATCAAAAGCTAAATTGGCTTTGCTACACCCACTAACATCAATTGATATTAAGTTATTACAGGGTGTGTGCTACAAAGTTCACACAGGAGATCATATACAAGCCGCATTTAACTGGAAATGTGAACGAACTCACAAAAAATCGGATTTCACCAAAAAAATTCCAAATCGAGCGTTTAGCCCTGCAGTCTGAATGCAGCCTTAGTTGTCTCAGATGTAGCATAAAGTTGCTTGTAAATCTCTTCAGTCGCGGGTTGCGTGTTTTTGAGCTTGCTTTCTAAAGTGTAGTCGCTTATTATGGCTTGCTTTGCTGCCTGTATGAACCCCTCCTGATTCCCCCCCAGTTTTCCACAATAAAGCGAAACACGTTAGTTTGTCCTTCTCCATGATCCGTCCACTCCCTCGATTCTTGGTTACCGCCCCCACCCACACTTACAAACATGCACAGTAACGCCTGAGAGTCTGTCAGAGAGCGGGACAATGAGCGGGGAAAAGTGGGGCGAATATGGTAAAGAGTGGGAAAAAAGAGACTGCTTTGAAAGACTGGATCCGACCTCAGGTGGGAGATAATTCGAAGGGCGTTCTGCCGACTGTGTAAATGAGAGATACATGTCCTCTGGCATCCTAACTCTGTCTACTGTCAGTACTTCTGGTCTCCAATTCGTTTCTGTGTTGATTATTTGTTCCCAATTTTCAGATGTGGGATCGGTTGTTGGGAATGACACAGCATTTTACAGCACTCTTATAGGATTCAAATAGCACTGCCCATCTGTACCCTCCCTGTTCGCCTTGTCTTGCCCTGTCCTTCATTTGTTTCCCCTTCAATTCACTGAGGTGCTGCACTGCCCCCTCTGGCTCATGATAGAAAAATTGAATAAAGAATGACAGCTTAGCCTCCAGGGGTGGCCGGTGATGGCCACGCACACACACTAAATATTAATATATTTTTCTGCAAGACTAAAATATGCATTGAACTCATGAAAGTTGACTTCCTTCTGTGGTGTTAAACAATGAGTATAAATGCAGACCTTTCTCGTCCACGAAGCTTACGGACATTGGCTTTACCGCCTCCAAACAAAACGAGACAAGACAAACAAATGAGCTAAAGATAGCCACTTGCATAATGCATATGTCTTTTATGATAATCAGCTTAAAATTTTAAGTTATTTGAAGTTTTTGTATTGACTGTTTACTGTCAATATACTGCACACAAGAATAAACGTATCTATTTATACTTCTATCAAGAGGCTTCTCATTTGCATGATGTGGTGGTTCAGCTGCTGGTCTTCTTTTGGGCTTGTTTCCATAGAGCTGGTTGCTTGTTTCTATCAGGATATCTGGCAACACTAATTAGGAGTAAACCTCCAATTTCACATCAGCCCAGTATTGCAAACCCTATCATCCAGGACGGACACAGTGGATGAGTCAGTTCATTTTCCAAGCCATCAGCCAGCTTCATCTCTCTTTTTTTTTCTTGGTGCTCACTGTTCTGTTATTCAAACTGATTGAATGTTTCCTTTTTCTGTTGATTTGAATTTTGCCAGCTAAAAGCAGATTTTATACAGTTGTGTCAAGTCAGTGGGAAAAGAAGCGAAGCGGGCCACAATTCACCCACAGGAGCTTCTGCTGCAAGGCCACAATGCCACTCATTCAGCCACCCTGCTGCTCCTAATACAACAAACCATTTGAGATTTTAAAGCTGAATTTGCAAAGACCTTCACTCTGGAATGAATAAAAAAAAACATGTATTTCTCAGCAAACGCAGCTGGTTAAGCTAAACAGATGTACCTTGAGGAGCCAACGATTTGATTTGTGCACAATGTGAGCGCGATGCTCTGGAGACAAAGCTAACAAAACACCTACGGTAAAGGTTTACCACTGTTAAAATATTCCATAGCAACTGCAATAAGTGGTTTAGAGTCCCGAAAAACTCTTCTGTGTTGAATGTTTTGATAGTTTTTATTGGACTGATGGTTTAAAACTTGTGGGAGAACGACATGCAGTAGATGGTCTTGTGATGTGTCCCCTCACCAGTCGGCCAGCGGGTGGCCCTGACTGTGACCTTTGCCCTGACAAAGTGACGTCAAGTCTCCTTAACCCGCTGAGGTGTCACTACTCCCATGGGAGTGGAATCCGCCTTGACATAACTTCTGCTTCCGTGTTCAGAGTTTTTGGCATGTGTGACTCTGAGTAAGCAGAAGAGATGGTGAACCCTCTGCCACAGTGTGGTTGCCAGCCTGTCTATTGATAGGCGCTGCAGTCACTGTGCTGTCTTTCCTGGCAATGATGTGGTGACCTCACAACCTCAGCAGGAACTGCCAGAGAGCAAGGACATTACACACTGGGTCACCTAACAGCAAATCCAGAGCCGGTTGACCCCACAGACAGTATAGACCAAGTTTCCGCCTACTGTGGAGTGAAGACCAGCCGGCAGTGATTCAAGATTCAAGATTCTTTATTGTCATGTACTTGTAAAAATGTAACATCATCACCAGCAATGAAATTCTTCATGTTTATTCCCAACTCAACTCCACGTTGAAATAGAAATAGAATAAAACAGAAATGGAATAATAAAATAGAAAAACAATCAAAACTGAATATGGACCATGGGTTCTAGAGCACTCCCTTTAGCTCTGTGTTGTGTGAATCCCTCCACCAGCAAAGGAGCAGAAAATCCCCCAAGAACCACCACCGTGGTCCAGAGAGACCCCTGTAGACAAAGCCCCAAGTTCAGCAGACCAATCTCAGAAACGCTGACACCTGGTGCTGTCACAAACAAACTTTATAATGTCAAACCGCTGCCCTGAGCCTCTCATATGTTCCAAGAGGATGACGGAGGCATCACTCCTCTGAGCCCATGCAGACCAGCTGAGGGAGGGGTTAGACGCCCGCTGTCAGCTGTTCCAGTCTGCACTTGTCATGGACTACCGCTGGGAGCTTTAGCTGGCTACCGCAAGCAACATGTTCTAGTAGCATTTAGGTGTCGGCAGAGTGATACTGGCTCAGCTGGAGTAATATTCTCACACCTGCCGTTAGCAGAATGGAAGGTCTGCATTCAGTCAGAGTCCCATCGAGTACTTTGGCTCCATGAGCGATACACTAGCATAGGGAAACAGAGCTGCAACAGCTGGCTCTTACAGTAATACCGACATGGCCAGAGGAAAGTGTCCTCAGGCTGGGATCTCACCAAACATACTAGCTTGTACCACCGCAAGCAATGTGCTGGAAAAGTATCACAGTGTTACTGAATGCTTCTCTTTTTACCACTGAGCCCCCGCAGCAATATGCTTTAGTGGCATTCAGGCGTCAGCAGAGATCTCATCATGACTGGAGGAAAGCTTCCTAACCTGCTGTTTAGCTGACTGAGAAGTCTGCACTCAGCAGAGGCCCAGCAAGTGTGTTTTCTTACGGACCCGCAAGCAACACACCAGTAAAGAATCACAGTCAGAATCAGTGCCTTTCTTCTTCAAGGTATGCTGAGTTGTTTATTCTTTTCCTGCTGTGAGCCGACATAAAGTCTGCACTCCGCATGAGCTCCACTGGGCAGGTTAGCTCACAAACCTGTTAGCAATATGAAAGAATGATGGTATTTGGGATTACAGCCACTGTAGCTGGAGAACAAAGGAATAAATCCAACAGAATCTGAACAGGGAAACAGTAGACCAGGGAGACCGCCTGCAGACAGATGTCCAAACCATAACAGGTAAGCGGATACATGCTGTAACCCACACACATGCATACAGAACATTTTGACAGTAGTGCAGGTCGTCACACTGCACCCCGACTGGGTGGAAAACAAGTGATCAGTGAATCCACACCAACACAGGTGCTTAATAGGTAACCTGGGGGGCGTGACCGGGCAAGCCGGTGTGTCATAAAGAAGTCTCCATGTACCCTGATGAGCAGGGGGGTCATTCCCCATACACATGAAATATGTAACTTGGTTGAGAGATAGTCTCGAGACGATAGAGAACACCTTATTCTCATATTTCAGAGACCACAGAAATGTAGTACAATATCACATCTTTCAAAAACACAGTGTTGCATGAGCAATAGATGCACGCCCAGTCTGGTAAAAAGGGTGAAACTTTTAGCAGGACAGACAGAAAAGTTGTGTGTTTCTTTGGATTACATTCATATTCATATACATACATACATATTGGCCATGTGACGTTCATACCTGTGCAGCTCTCTTGTTGCTGTCTGAGCCTATGGCTGCAGCTGCACATGTGATCTTCCTTGACAATTATATATCCCCGGGGGATCTTGCATAAAACCAGGATAAGGGATTGAGCCTGGAAATATTGGTTACTTTGGATAAACCTAGCTTCAATTCGGCTGCATGAAAGCAGGCCGAGTTTATCCCAGACAAGCAGCCATGGTGATTTATTCTCTGTGCTCCAGAACAGGCTAACAACCAGGATACGGTTAATCCTGCGGTGGCTCTGCTGTCAGTACTGTGAGAAATGAGTGTGTTTTACAGAACTTCCATGTCTTTTCTACACATCATCCAAATCATTTGACGTTTGACTTTTAGTTTTAGTATCATTTATTAGCATAGTTTATATATAAAGACCAAAGTCCTTATTAATACAACACCAACACTGAAAGGTTCAAAAAGACACTAAAAAAATCTGACCTTACTCGAATGGGTACAATACAGATATTTAAAAGAAATCCTGACGATGAAAGAGGACAGAAAAGGAAAAATAATTATATATCACCACTTAAACATTTGGACTGCAACATAAGTAGAGAAGATCATTTGGTTTTAACTGTCTCCTAAAAATATGCAAAGGAAATGGAGACTCTGCTGTTGGATCTGAAGGGTTCCACATCATTCTGACTTTACTTTTCAACTTCAACAACCTTTCTATTCATTCATTTGGTCTTATTACTGTCAGGCCTGTCAGAGGTTTGATTTAGACGTGTCTCATTGCAGTTAATTAGATTATTACTTCCAGCAATTTCTGGAAATTGCTGGAAGTAATTTCCAGAAATTGCTGAAAGAAATTGATCTAACTGAAACCGTTGCAAAGACGGTTTCAGTTAGATCTGTGATGAGGGCAGCATAGTATTTATAGGTCCAACTCCCCATCCACCTGTTTCCTCTTCTTGATGGCTTGCACTTTTTTGGAAGATGTACAGGATGAGGAAGTGCCCATCATCAGATGAGCCTTTAGACGTGAAAGGGTTTTCAGGGACAGGTCAGGCCCACTGGCGTTTGGAGAACACTATCGCATTAAGAGATACTGATTTTCGGGTGATGGACTGAGGCACCTATGTAGGCTCCTCGGTCCTGACATGCAGCACCAGACTGCTGGAAGCCATGCCCCTACTGTACCACAGATGGTCTGTCCTGTATTCTGTTGGGGATGCAGAGAACCTCAATAAAGGAACCATTTGCCGCACAGTACGATGCGTTCGCCTGGCCCTGAAGTCACTCATTCACATCTTCGTCACCTTCCCTGGCCACAGAAGACTTCTCCACATCAAGGAGGACTTCTACAAGACTGCAGGGAACATCAGTTTCAGCTGGCTACCACTGGTTTCCAATTTGATCAGTTCCAGCTGGATACTTTTTGATGTTACAGCTTTCCATAATGTGATTGCTGCAGCCAAATTAGAATTCAACGTCCCTCAGGGAGACATGAAGGAGATTGTGTCAACCGAAAATCTTTCCACAGCATCAATGTTCAGGTAAGAGTAATTTGTAGTGACTCAGACCAATATAAATGCATTAATTTTGTGCCTGAAAGGAACTTAATAGGTTACATCTAATCTTTTCTGATGATCTGTGATGCTAACTGCCTTGTGAGCAATCTAGAAGCAAAGTGTCCTGGATCAGTCCACGACTCCAAAGACTTTAGGGCTAGTCCAGTTCACAGGACACTCTCACAAGGTAAGCCACACATTATATTTGTAAGTACCCTGGGTATTTTGAGTGTTTTACTATATTGTTTAAGAAATGATGCATTTTATTATTAGGTTAATTCTCTGGAGTGCTGCTGGGAGACAAAGGCTACGCCTGCGAGTCATTTCTCCTGACTCCCAAACCCCACCACAGCAGGACAAGGGCTCACATTGAGATAAACTTCGGCCTTCTGAAGTCATGGTTTCAGTGCCTGCACCACCTGACGGTTTCCCCACCCAGGGCGTGTGACATCACTGTGGCACGCACAGCGCTGCACAACATAGCAGGGTTGCGCGAGTGGCTGCTGAAGATGTCTGGGAAAAGGCTCCCATCTTCCCAGACAACACTGCTGGCCGATTAATCAGAGACCAATATATTGCCATTTTTTTTTTCCTAGGCTTAAGTGCTGAGTTTTGATTTTTGACAATAAATGATCTGATCTTGTGTGGTGCTTCTGGCTGTGTCAGTGCATTTTGTCTCGCATTGGTAGTGCACTGTATAGTCAAATTTCTACATTCCACCTCTCCAAATCAATTGTCCGCCCCACATTCATCGCAATCGTCGTTTCTCAGCTTTGAGTCCAGTGTAGAGAGAGCAAAAGTCACAAGGATTAACACACTAAATCACAAATATGGTTACAGTGTGCACTGCATTACTCACCTCACTTTCCAGTTTCTGGATCTCGAGATCCCGTTTCCTTTGAGTCCTCCTTTCGATTACCTCCAGATTCCGTTTCTCTCTCTGGATTTGGAGTTCTGCTAGCTCAGTCTGTTTCTGCAGATGTTTTGCATAGATGATTCTGATGGTTTCTGAATTCTGTAGAAGGAATGCAATAGTACAACAGGATTTGTTCATCACATAGATTTACTTCAGCTTATACTCACAATGTTAGGCTTAGGGTTCCCTTTGAGGCTGTGCAATCTCTGGGTCCTACAACACATTTTTGTTAGCACCACATCACTGACCTTCTATTCATTTTGGACTAAATAAGCATAGATAAGTATATCTCCACAAATTCACAAGCCTTCTGGAGTCCAGAGACAGCATCTCCTTATCTGCAGAAGTACACTCCACAGCTGTGGATGTGCCTTCCCCCTGCATATACATACATGAATCAAGAGAACTCGTATTGACATTTAAAAGGACATGCCAAGCCTGTAAATGCAACCACATGTACAATACTAACTGGATCGTCTTCTGGTGGTTCCAAAAGCATAACTCTGTCCCCAGACACTGCAAGCAAATTCAAAGTCAGACAGTATAATGCTGTGAAATGTGTTTAATCTGTAGTGGAAGTGCAACGTAAGAAGGCATGTACCTGGATCCCCTCCATCACTGGTCTCCCTTTATTCAAATCGATGGCCAGCTCCTCTGCGGGGTCAGGTTCTGGGTGGGTGGGCAACCACCCCCTGTGCTGGGGTAGTGTGCTTTTTTCTTGACTGCTGAAGTCGTAAAGAAATTCATTGTCGGCAGATAACAAATCTATCACTTCATTTGATAACTGCTATTGAGGCCCCGTCCACACGAAGACGAGCCCAGGCCTAAACACACAAATGGTCCATCAGACCCGTGTATCGTCCACACCAAGTCGGCGTTTTGGGGGTCTGAAAACGATCATTTCTGAACCTAGGTCCCAGAGTGCAAAGATCTGAAAAGGACGTTTACACGGCACCGTCTTTACGCCCATCCGCTTCTTTTTCTTACATGCTTGCCTCATAGCTCCACCTCTCGATAAATGCGCCAAACTCAGAAAACGACGACAACAATGGCGCCGTATAGTGCTGTGCCCCCAGTGAAGGTCCAGGTTCGATGAAGCCAACAGAACCATATGTATATAAAATTCAAATTTATCCATCCAGCCACCTATTTTCCTTTGCTTATCCAGAGTTGGATCTCTGTGGCAGCAGGCAAAGCAACGTTTTCCAGTTGCTGCTGGGACACGTTCCCACGTTGCCAAGTAAGATCCCCACAGCAAGTTTTGGGTTTACCCAGGCCTTCCTTCCTTTTGGACATGCCTGGAAAACCTCAAAGAGATGCCACCCAGGAGGCATCCTAATTAGATGCAAATGAGTAGCGACTCTACTGTCAGCTCCTTGATGTGTCCAAGCTTACTTACTTACGGAGGAAACCCCTTTTGACAGCTTGTACCTGTGATCTCAGTCTTTTGGCCACTACCAAGAGCACAGGACAATAGCAGAGGTTTGGACTGACTGGTAAACTGAGAGGGCCGTTTAGATTACTGAGTTCAGGCGATACCACACGAGCTTAGTCCCTCAGCAGCGGTCATGAGTTTGAGTCTTAGATTAGTTCTAGATGTCAATCAGACTCTGACTATTTGGAATTTTACTACTGATTAAACTTCACCAAATTTCTAATTGTTTCTTTCAGGCTTCATCTCACTGGAGCCATTTCACCACCATGCATGATTTATCGTGATGTTCTGCAGACCAGAGTAGCTTGTCCATTATACTGTGAACATTTCCCAAAAAGCTTGTCAGTTTGAAAACTCTCTAGACTTTATACAGTCCTCCACATCTAATAAATACACAGACTAGTTAAAAGAATGTTGCAAAAACTCTTTATAAATGTGCGGATGTTAAAGTGCATTGATCGTGGGCAGCAGATCGGATGCGTCTACTCTCAGAATGGTTTCACAAACTTGCTGTCTATAAACAAGCAGGCTGCTTCATGAAATTGGCACAGAAACCCATTTCCCCGGAGGCCAAGGTGTTTGAAGAGAAGCCAGGGCAACAGGTCATCATAACTGAGGGAGAGGAAGAGCGAAAGGGAAAAAGCAAACAGCGTACTTTAAATTCATGATACAAGCATTACCATTACACTGAATGTTGACTGCAGCGCTGGTGGAGCCGCTGCCTTCGGTGTGGTATTGATGGGCTGCAGAATCATATTTGTGATTCTGCAGCCCATCAATACCACACTGCTGGTGTGTGATTGACAGTGGTGGAGAAATGACTGCAGGTGGACTGAAGAGCCTTGGCTGCTGTCAACGCTGCCCACCTGTTCAGTAAAGTTCAGTTTTTTGCAGCCGTATATCTCACACTTTTTGGAGTCCTGTCCTGCCTTTTTTTCATACACAAGGTCATGAACTGTCAGGGTACATGAAGCTGCTGGGAGGACTGTAAATAATGTATGACGAAGGGAAGAAGCAAACCCAGGCTGCTGTTGGGTCAAACAAAGTAAAACGAGACGGTAAGAACAGGAAGACATTGTTTTTTCCGCAGCATACTGTGGACCATGTGAAACATTTGTTCTTTTACATTCCAACCAGTGCTACAATCACAACCACTTTTCCCTGTTTTAGATTTAAATGTGTCCACAACCTCATTAATCACTGTAAAAGGTGTTGCAGTGATTGTACAGTGTGGGGCGGCTGTGGCTCAGGTGGTAGAGCAGGTTGTCCACTGATCGCAAGGTTGGCGGTTTGATCCCCGGCCCCGTCCGCATGCCGAAGTGTCCTTGGGCAAGACACTGAACCCCAAGTTGCTCCCAATGGTAGATTAGCGCCTTGCATGGCAGCTCTGTCGCCTTTGGAGTGTGAATGGGTGAATGCGAAACACATTGTAAAGCGCTTTGGAACCACTAAGGTAGAGAAAAAAGCTATATAAGTGCAGACCATTTACCATTTTATCATTCCTTCAGCAATAACTGTACTTACCGCTGGAACCCAAACAGGTCAGAGAGTGAAGCATTGGCCTTTGCCCTCCAATCTGCTCTGGGAGCTTTGGACATGTCTAAAAATGGTCCTTCTGAACGATCCCTTTGCTTCCAGCACAGTCCATCCCACAACGCTGGATTTTTCTAACTATGATGCACCAAGCGCCCCTCTTATTTAAAGTTACGATTGTTGAATATTTATGATATTAATATTCATCAGATTTGTACTTTGGCCCTAATGATAAAACAAGGAAAATCTCCAAATTGCTTTAGCAGTTACTTTGTGAATAAATACCAAGTTCATTCTTACAAAACTAGACAAGCTATGACCTTACATCTTCCTTTCAGCAAAACAACCCAAGTTCAATTTTCTTTTCGACATCGTGGAGCGAAATTATGGAACAAGTATGTAAATGGTTTGAAACGGCCAACAGTAAAAAGACTGAAAAATCTATTGATATCTAAATATAAGTATAATGCAAAAATAATTGTAATGCTTAAACAATCAAGTCAGAATCAAAGAATATTGCAGGAATTTAGTTTAAAGGTTGTTATAACGTATTGCAATGTGCGGTAAAGGTTAATGAAGTGATGAATATGATTTTATTTCAATATATTTTGATCTTATTTTATTTTGTATTATGTATGTACTACACGATATATATATATATATATATTTCTCATGTTCATGATTTAATAATGATGTTGAACATAACAAATCATGATTTTCCTGTCAATCAACATGAGGTAGATTGTAAAAATGAAAATCCTTTTTTAGGGGTGTGGCTCTAAGTATAAGCCCTTTCGGGTTTCTGTCACACTCCTTCACACTTTTATTTATGCTTTTTTTTGTTGCTTATTTGTATCGATTTACGTGGTAATAAAAAAACACTTATTATGAAACTGGCAGAACTTGAGTCGAAAGTAACGCTGAATATTCCGGTTTTTCTTGAAATCATCATCATCAAATTCGATCAGATGACTTTATAAAGTTGGAAGACAGGGCGTTTGCAGGTTTCTAGCAACGTAGTTTTCAGAAAGCTGTTTGTGCACGGCTCCCTTCAGGGAACACAGACTGTACAGGCAGGGAGAACAGGTGTACAGAACACACCGGCAACACTGCAGGGAACATTGAACTGACACACACTTTCTGCAAAGCCACCTACACTTCTTCCCAATCTGCACTCATCACACACTGTGAAAATGAGGGATGCACCTACATGCATGATTTTCAAGTTAAATGCAAGGTTTATTGTTTTCTATACTGACAGTGTGATTTTATCCGTCATGTATATAGATGCTTAACAAATACCAAGCAGCTCCGTTTCTCATCGCTTTGTTCAGTTTGAGAAATGTTGCTGCAGCAGTCAGCCTCTGTTCTCCTCGGGGACCATGTCAGCTTTAAGGGATTCACATGGAACATTTGTGGTGTTAGTCCAGATTGTAAATCTCGCCAAAAGGCAGGTTGGTTCTGATCTATAACATTTGCATGCAGGAGTTTTCATTCACAGTTTTATAAATCCAATTTCTGCGGGGCCAAAGTCATTAGTTTTTTTTGTGCACCTCAGCTTTTGGTTTTCTAAATGAGACCCCCCAGTCCTCAACACAGATAAAACTAAGGAGCCCATCCTGACCTTCAGGAAACAGACGCTCTCTGCAATTTCTGACCAATTTCAGCAGGTCACAGCTTTTCAGAAGTAACCAGATGAATGTCGAATTTGATTAAATCTGAGTCGTAAATTGTGTACCATGAGGTGAAGAAGTTCTCCGCTGATACCTTCTTGTTTATATATGTATAAAGGTTTATTACAGCAAGAGCAGCATCTTCAGGCACCGTGGTCTGCCTGGGTGAGATTCACAGCCAAGTAGAATCAGCACAAAGCGTAGCCCTTTCTACAGGCTTATATAGGGGGGTTGTTTTCAAAGGACAACACCTATGTTTTCTCCATATTCTCTTGGGTATTGGGCTTGAAGTTCTGCATACCAAAGCCATGAGTCTGAAACTCCTACAGAACATCAGACACCTCATCTGGAAATGGGCTCAAAGGGAAAAGAAGGATTCAAACATCTGATTAGACTGCACCATTCAGGTTTGGTTTTGATCTGGATCAAACCTTCAGTGTATGTTCAAAACGATTACGCTGAGGCAACTGTGATCCAAAATATCTGCATTATAAAATTCCATAAAATCAAATCAAATATTGGAAGTTTTGTATCTTTTAGTGTTTTACATTATATTTTGCACTTAAAAGTAAGATGGATTACTTGATTCTGGATAATGAAATGCAGAATCTTCAAATCCGGATCGTACTTTTTGAGCAATTCGGCCCAGGACTGAAGTGGAGCAGGTCCACTGCTAAATTTACACTGGTGCAACAACTGAGCTGGTCAACTGATTCTACAGTCAAAAGAGGAAGCAGCTGATAAGCGCTGAGCTGTCCTCACACAGAGTTCACTGAGCGGCTTAAAGTAGAATCACTGAGTGGTTCAGAAGCACCACGCAGCGGGGACTCGTCTGCTCAGGTGGAACAACATCATCTATAAAAGGAGTATCAGCACAAACCAGACTGGGCAGCATCGTCCTTCCCAGCAGCAATCAGAATGGTTGCTAAGGACATTCAGGCCTTGGTGATGTTCTCCTCAGGAGCACTGATGTCACAGGAACTCACAGCAGCGATTGCCCGCAGCAATTTCCATTCACTTTGAAAAACCCGTCATTGTCAAGCATTATTTTTAAGTCCAATCAATGCTGCGTCCCAAAACTTGACTTTGTCTGCGCACTTGACCTGTTCTTGCCACATAAAAGGCACTGCAGTGTCTGAATACAACACTTTGCTCTGTGAGGCAAGGCTAAGGTCAAGTTCTGCAACAAACAGAGAGAGTTAAACTAAAGCAGTAACACAACAGATGCCATCCTAACAGTGCTGATACCTCATAGTGGGCTGGAGCTTTACTTTAAAGATGTTGAAGTCTGACTAACAAGTCCAGCGACCTCCAGCGAGGGAGGAGCATCTTGGTATTAAATATCTTGTACACTAAAACAATTGTATGTATTAATGATTTATGATTAATGATGTGACACACAGTGATTTATAATGCTTTCTCTTATTTTATTAAAAGATCAAAGACTGGCATATACTCGGTCCCATCGGCTGGAAAGGCATTACAGGATTATGAACAGCGGTAATGACGGCCCTTTCTGGTAACCCTGAATGAATGTGTGCACCATTCAGATCTATGGTTATGTTTTGTACATTGGGTAGGATACATCTTTACACCTGCACAGACACTCGCATAAACAAACACACATTATCGACACAAATCAATAGCCAATGATGATGTTTTTTTGGAGGATAAATAAGACAGGGTGAAAACTTTTACCAAATTCTGACTGGGGTCCTGCACACGCTGTAACAACTGAAGTCAAATGTCCGACAAACTTATTGCATGGAAGAACAGGCCAACTTGGATTCAGTTTTAAAGGTAGAATATTAGACCAGCACCGGTGGCTTTACAGCGAGATAACAGACACGGAGATAAATGAATTCAGCCCAGTATTTGGTATTTGGTATTATGTTTATATTCAATGTTCATTGAATGCTCAGCGCTACCGTGGATCATAACATCCTCCTGCCTCGCCTTGAACACTGGGTTGGCATTAAGGGGACAGCGGTACGTTGGCTCAACACCTTCCTCCAGCAGAGAACTTTCTCAGTATCCATTGGCCAGTTTTCCTCCTCCTCAGCCCATATCTTCTGTGGGGTTCCCCAGGGATTCATCCTGGGTCCTTTGCTCTTTAATTCATACATGCTCCAACTAGGTGGCATCGTCAGTAAACACAACATTTCATTTCATTGCTATGCAGATGATTCTCAACTCTATCTGCCCCTAAAATCTAGTGACTCGATTCAGTCGCTACTAGATTGTCTACAGGACATCAAAAGCTGGATGGCGAACAATTTCCTCCAGCTAAATGACAATAAAATAATTGTAATAATTTTTGGACCACCCAAATCCAGTATCACAGTCTCTACAAAACTAGCTCACCTCACTCCACACGTCAAACCACATGCACGAAACTTGGGTGTCATTTTTGACTCTGAACTCTGCCTCAACACACAGATAAGCTCAGTTGTGTTACGAGGACGGGGGGGGACCCAGGCGCAGACACAGGATCAGACAGATGGGTGGAGTGGCAACAGCGGATTTAATTAAAGAACCAAAAACACCAGTGCAGGGTCCAGAACTAGAACTCCATGAAAAACTGAAACCAAACCTAATACAAACAATCAGACATTACAAAACCCACGAGACTCAAAAATAAGAACAGAGGAAACTAATCTAAACAAACCCACAAATTATAACCAAAAGCAAACAACCAAACTACACAGAATGCCCATACCATGAGGTCATCAAAATAAACAGAACACCACTGTGGCGCATTACCAGGAACAGAATGTCATGCTCGGCATCGGCAGGGAACGGGGAAGCATCGTTGATGAGAGTGGAGGTCTGAGCCAAACCTTATGGAGGGAGATGATTACCGGCAGGTGTGCTGCTCCCTGCAGCTGTCTCTAATTCCTGCAATCAGGCTGCAGGGAGAGCTTGTGTCCAGGTGAGAGGGAGGGGGGGGGGAGCAGCTGCCAAAGCAGGGATCCTGACATGCTGTGAAGAACAGCTTTTATCAATTAAGAACCATCTCTCAACTCAAACCCATTCTATCACGTAACGATCTGGAAAAGGTCATGCATGTCTTCATTACATCAAAGCTGGATTACTGTAACTCCCTCTACCTTGGTCTCCCCCAGTCCTCACTGACCCGGCTGCAGTTAGTCCAGAATGCAGCTGCAAGGCTCCTGACTGGCACCAAGAAGCGCCAGCATATCGCCCCTGTTCTGGCTTCCCTGCATTAGCTCCCCGTTTCTTTTAGAATTCAGTTCAAGGTTCTTTTAATTGTTTTTGAAGCACTCAGTGGGCAAGCACTGCTGTACATCTCTGAGCTTATTCAGTTTCGCTCAGTCCCTAGGACCCTCCGCTCCTCAGACACAGGGCTTTTACATGTACAGTGGGTGCAGTTAAAAAAGAGATTAGAAAGAGCTTTTGCTGTGGCCCCATGTCTCTGGAATGAGCTGCCTACTAACATCAGATGCGCTCCCTCCATTTCTGCCTTCCCCACACACTAATTACCTGCCTGTCAGTAGGGTTCTTTTTGAGTATGTCTTGTTCTTCTTTTCTTATTTTTTTTTACTGTACTTTTAACTTTGTAAAGCACTTTGGTCAGTACGTGCTGTGTTTAAATGTGCTATATAAATAAAACTTACTTACTTCATATTTAACTTAACATTATCCATAACAACAGGGATATGAAAATGAGCAAGTGGAGGCGACTTGGCACAGAGATGAACAATGGTAATTAGAGTTTCTGTGGCAGCTCAGACAGTGAGGAGGACAGTCAACCTCTATGGAAGGCATCTACCAGAAATACCTTTGCTTGCTGTATGGCACATATCTGAAAGATTAAACTTCCCTACGAACATGACAAGAAGCCTGATGACTGATGAAGCACACCCCTTGGTGAGATGAGACCAAGATACACTTGTTTGACTTGGATAAGATCCAGCATATTTGGAGTGAAGCTTGCCAGAAGTACCTCAGAGTATTCAGAATGCTGACTGTGAAGCACAGAGGTGGGAGTTTGATGATATGGAGCCATATCATTAAGAGTTTAAAAGGGAAATGACTGTGGATTTACTATAATACTGGCTGACAAAGTTGATTTCCAGTCTGATTATGATCTAACACATGCTGCCAAAACCCCACAAGAGTTTCTAAAGAAGAAAAAAACTACAACCTGGTCAAATATGTCATGACTTGAACCTAATGTAAGAACTTTGGGGTGTTTTTTTTTAAAGAAAAGCAACTCAAGCCCTTCAGCGAAGAGCAGCTGAAGAATGTCCCTGAGGAATGACAGAGCATCTCTTTAGAATTTTGTGTGACACCAACTAGGGATCCACGATAATGCCAATTTCAACCGATGCCGATAATCGATAATTTTATACTTCTTGCAGCCGGGGGGTGGGAGGGTAGGGGGGCGGAAGCCTGAGGGAGCGGGGGTGACACTGGAGCATGACACCAGAGTTGGCAGGTCGGCGTACTACAACCAAGGCGCCGTTCTAGAGCCTCGGCGACGCTCGGCAACGCTCGACAATGCACCCCAGCAGCCATCCAACCAACCATTATCTATATACCGCTTAATCCTCTGTAGGGTCGCGGGGGACTGGAGCCTGTCCCAGTCGACTCAGGGCGAAGGCAGGGGACACCCTGGACAGGCCGCCAGCCTATCACAGGGCCACACATAGAGACAAACAAGCACACTCTCATTCACACCTACGGACAATTTAGAATCATCAGTTACCTCACAACCCTCACAACCAACCAACATTCGGATATTCTAATATTCGGGACCAGCCCTAGTCAGATGTCTTCTTCTGACAAGGTAAACACTGGTGAGTGCCACGCCATGCTGCTTGTTTTTCTCTTCCCGCGCACACATGCCACAGTACCGTCGGGGAGGGGTTGAGGATCCAGGCATGAACACACAGACCAACAGCATCATCATCGGAATGACGTCATAATTGCCAAAACTGACCGATAATTATTGGACGCCGATATTCTCGTGCATCCCTAACACTAACATTTGCAATGCTGAGGAGGACTGTGTCCGTCAACCAAACGTGTCATACCTGGAGAGCTACTCCTTCCGATAACTGAACAGAGCAAAACAACATCCGCTGCCAAAATTCAACATTAACCAGCTGTGTGATTATGTCTCCTTTCTCCAGAGAGGATAATTGCAACCCTGAACACATTCGACTGATTCAACAAAACAGAGTTCTGGGTAAAAAAAAACACTGAGGTTACAATGATGGTTGGACAGATTGGAATAATAAAATACCCAGACAACAATAAACCCTAATAATCCTGGTTTTCACACATGGTTACTACTAATTTGGTTAAATACTGTTCTGTAAATTTGCCTCTGCACTGTCTGTTGTGGCTTTTCTGTGTGTGTGTGTTAGACAGTGGCTGGTGACAGTGTTCTGTAAATGACAGAGGTTTGAATTGCTGTGCCAAAGACTACAGGAAATACGCACGGGTCATCTATTCTAATTATAGAGCTGTTTGCATCAGCCTTTCTCCCCTCTCCACAGAAAATGTAACGCTCCACTTAACTACATGGGGCTGTAGTTATTCGTTATCAACTGGGTCCAGTGAATTGCAGGGTTGTGTTCTTCACTAACATTCAGGCAGTCTGAAGTACAACGCTGCACAGCTCAAATGCATTTTGTGTTTTTTTTTTCCCAGTTCACAGCCATTCACAGAATCCAACAGAGTTTACAGTTTATCTCCACAGGCTGTAACGACTATAAAAAATGGTTGCATAAGGAAATAATGTCCATTCCTCTTTCTTTGATGTTTTTTGCAAATGTGGTACATGGCGACGTAACCGAGTAGAAAATGGTTGACTTCAATTTAAACGTTTCAGGCAGGTAATAAGGAGTGTTTTCTATGGGAGAGATTAATTCCTTTTGGCATGGATCTCTGACCTTGCACATTTGCAGAGCTTTTACATGCACTAAAAAGCTGTATACATCAAAACACAACAAAAAATAGACAGCAAAAATAGAAGATTTCCGTGGGGAGGCGCATGCTTTATATAGCACACATACTGCACAGCACTGCACGAGTACAACATAAAAGCCCCACTGCTATGGCTTTTGTGTGTACAGATCAGTCACAGCATTATGACCACGGACATAATGCTGTGAATAACACTGATCATATTGGTACTATGAGCCGTTCTGCTGGAAAACCTTGGATTTGCACCCCACTGCATGGCAACAACATCAACCAATCAGGAACATGTTGAGGAACGTGACAATGGCCCAACATGTTGATTTGACCTCCAAACTTCCTACACCTCATTGTGATCAAGCATCAACAGGATGCAGTGGAACAAGTTGGATTGACAGAGGCCCCACTGCAACAACTCAAAGGATCCAGTGCTAACATCCTGGTTCCAGACCCCATAGGACACCCTGAGAGGTCCTCTTGTCCATGCCCAATGGTGTAGAGCATTTTGGACCACATAAAGGAGACCAACACAATATTAGACAGATGTTATGCCTGATCGGTGTATATATACATATAAATAAATTCACTGACAATGTAAATCATCCATATGAAAGGAACAGAACTGAGGTAGACACCATGGAGAATGAATTTCCTTCCACCCTTTAGGCCTTCAGAAAGCAATGGCTTTCAGATTTTATTTGCTGTTTACTTGTCTGACATTTAAAATTAATTTGCAATGTTTATTGCAGAGTGAAGATTATTACTTTAAGGCCTCAAGCAGCCCTTTAGTAAATTAATGAAAAATGAACTTCAGTCTCCACACAGTGTTAAAAATCTCAGTGCTTAAATTTAACAGATGGGACGGCCAGTGAATACCAAACATGGCTGATGTTAATCACATTATTGTTTATATCGCCCTCAAGCAGTACTGGAATGCAACAAAAAGGAAATAGATAGATAGATAGAACTTTATTGATCCTTTCAGGTAGTGCCTTCCAGGAAATTTAGATTTAAGAAGCACACAGTACAGTACATCATTAAAAAAGAGATGAAAGACAGAATATTAAATAAGAAATATAAAAAATACAAAGAAAATTTAAAGAAAAACCAACACACGCCACACCACCAAAGTATTAGAAAATAATAATGATAAATTATTAAGAGTATTATTGTATAGTGTATAGACTTGAGGTTGATACAGGCTGTGTAAGTTATTCCTCCCCACGCTCAAAGCACAAAGTATAAATAGCACAAAGTCCAGCATATAACATCACTGTCCAATCTCAAACATCCCTGAACGCTTTATGTCTGTGAATGACTAGCCCATGAACTGGTGAAGCCACTCGGATGAGAGGCGAAACATCTTCAGACATGTTACTGAGCCTAGTCGCCTTCAACTGAATCCCTGAACGCTGTGTCTTACACTGGATTATGCCGTTTCCACACAGTCCAGCAGTAAGATTTCTGGAGTCAGTACCCTCACAGTCAGAGACGAGGGGTTCAGTATTTTTCTGTCAGTGCAAGTAGCTCCATTGTTAGACTAGAAACGCATATGACAGAAGCTAAACAACAAATGTGTTACGGTGAATCAGAGAACCCAAGTGCACACACAGCAAACTGGCTGACCGATAGCGTTTCAACGAAAGATTTATTTAAACACAGGATGAAAACTTAAACGGAGTACAAAAACTCAAACTCTGGTACCAGAAAACCAGAACCCAACCTAATCCAAGAAACCTGCAAGCAACAACAACTAAAACCACACGAAACTCAAAATTAACCACAGAAGTGAAAGTACTGAAACACATGAAAGGCTAACAAAACTCTAAACTCACAGAGTGCTGGTAAAGGCCGGCACACACTACAGGATAATCGGGCCGATTTTTGTCCCGATCTCCTCCTTACGATCAAAGCCAGCAAAGGCCCGATTGTCGGATGTTTGCAAACAACATCGTGTCCGATTTTCCTGTAGTGTGGGGTGTGTTAAGAGAGATTCAGTCCGTTCCGATCCGCTCTGAAGGTCTCGGAAGGAGAGATCGTAGATAATGAACATGTTTAATATTTGCGACTAGAAACCCTGCAGTGTGTGGGGGTTTCCTCCGAGAGAATGTGATGTCACGTGTACCGGATTTAAGCCAATCAAAACGCGAGCTGACTCAGCTGACTGACGGAGGAGGAAGTAAAAACAAACAAGTAGAGTTACCGTCCCTAAAAAATTAATCAGATTAATCATGACGATGGATTAATCTGCACTAACGTGTCAATTTTGACAGCCCTAAAAATCTCTGCCCCTCAGCTCAGAGATCTGGATGGTCTGATGAAAAAACAGCTTCAATTCTAGTAACGCGCCACATTTTTTGGCAGTAACGGTAACGCCGTTATAATGATGGGAAGAGTAATCAATTAGATTACTGGTTACTGAAAAAAGGAATGCCGTTAGTAACGTCGTTATTTATAACGCCGTTATTCCCATCATGTTTGTTTACACTGAAGTCACGTTTGACTACGTGAGATTTGGAATATTGAGCGTGAAGAACCTGATAGTCTGCTGAAGAATCAGTTTAGAATCTTAAAGTGTGGTGAGCTCTGTAGTGAACACCACACACTATAAGATCAGAAGTGAGAAATCTTGTGCGATCTGTCTTTTGTTATCTTCAAGTGTGTGGTCTCTAAATCTGTGAAGTTTTGAAAAATCCTGTAGTGTGTGCCGGCCTTAAGATGAAACCCAAACAAAACATGGAACACTCTGGTCAAACAAAACACCAAAACTTAACTGGTTGTCAGTTCCGAAGGCTAAGGGAACACAGTGATAGAGTCACTGAAACAAGATGAGTTCAGGTGATGGCTCCGGGCAAGCAGACAGGGGACAATGCAGGGACCAGCAGGGAAACAAACAGACGTAACTTCATCTATGATCTGGCAGCGAGTGACTGCGCAGACCAGGGTTTCTTTGAAGACCGTTGATTACAGCCAGGTGAGTCAATTCTTGCAGCTGCCTCCACTTCCAACAATCAGCAGACTGAGTGAGAATTGGGGGAGAGAGTGAGGGGGCAAGCAAGGCTGAGGGAAACAGAGAGGGAAAAGAAAAGAAGGAGAATGAAAGGAGGAAGACAGGCAGATGAAGCAGGGATCATGACAAAATGGACAACTCACCATCCTTACTGGCTGCTGACTAGATCAGAGCTACTGCGACACACCATGCAGAGAAAACATGGCTCGACGTTATGACCTTTTTAACGCTGTGGTTAACCAACCCAATGTAAAGTTGTAGCTAAACCCTGGCCAGAGAAAGGTGAAGCGTACTGATGTTTCCAGAAGCCTTTAACTATATTCGGCCTTCAGGTATATTTGAACACAATTCACTTCCTTGTCTTCAGAAACACCGTAAGAGCCAAAGAACAGATAAAATACATAAACACATGCAAAATTACGAACATAAAGCGACTTAAATTACTTATTAAACCAAGCGTCAAGCACAAATGTAGTCATGTTTGACACTTAGCATACACACACGGGAAGCTAAAGAAGCTAACATGGCGGAAGCTAGTGTGAGAAGCTACACAGGCTTGCAGTTAAACTTTCTAAATCCCATAAACATTAATGTTTAAGAAGTCAGAACACAAATTACCTTGTTCCCATTCCAGCCAGGTGCTTAATTTTGCACAACAGTAGCCTTTTATGTCGAGAGAGACACCTTAACTTTGCTTCCTTGCAAGACAACAACAAGCCGTTTTAATGCGCTGAAATAAAGGCCTCGAAGGAAGCACTTCAAAATAAGAGCCTCAAAGGAAGTGTAACTGGGTCTATACAAACCTGCGAAAAAAAAATTCTCAAGGTCTGGGATCACCACGGTCAATCAGTTATTATTACAGTTATTCTGTATAAATACCTAATAAGTCTTAGGCCGTAGAAAATGAATGACTTCACACAGACTCAAGGTAAATATTTTCGTTGTACCAAAATTATTATTTTTAAAAAAAAAAGTTCCACAAGCACATACAATTTTAATTTCCCCTTATAAAAAAATAAAATCTGACCAGAATAAAATAAAATTTGAAAAATTGCTGCAGCTTAAGTCTCTTAGTAGAGTTTATTTTAGTTGTGCACAACTTTAACTCGGTCCGAACGTCACTTTTAGAAATGGTCCTCCAAGTCACAAATGATGGAGAGATGGTCCGTGTACGTCGCGGCCATTCATTTTCCTATTTTGAGATTTCAAAATAAAAACAAAAAATAAACCGTTTCCCTTTTTTTCAGTGATAATACAAAATGAAAAACGGAAAACGGGTCCTAATTCATTATCCATTATCCGTTATCCGATTTAATTAGATGTGTTTGTAAAGGGAAATTAAAATTAAAATACACCCGTGGAAAACTTATTTCTCTATTCCCTGTTGGTTTTGGCTCCGTGACCCGTCTGACTTCTGATGAGGAAGGATCTGGTATCTAAAGCTCCATTGTTAGCTCACTGTTAGCAGACCTTGCTTGTGTGCCGTGGCCTGATGAAGACCCACTGTGGGGTCTTCATCAGAAATGGGCTCTTTAACAACTTAAATAAGACAGAAAGTGCAGAAGAAACAGAGTAAACACACCCTCCTGCAAATCATTCTCAATAAATCTACCTAAAATTTACCTAAGTGTCAAGAGTACACACTTCTTAATAGCTGCTGTATACAATGTAATGGTGTGGTCTGCTTGGTACTGTGGTGTTAAAACAAGACTCTGTCAGAACAAGTCATATGGAACTTCTACAAGACACATTAGAAAGGTGCCAGGCGGCGCACAGGCGTATAATTCAGAAGGGCGACAACAAGAACGAGGTCATCACTGTTTGTGGGTCAGTCTGACAGCTGTGTAGGAGGTGAGCACAAAGCCAGTAACTGTCCTTTTCATGGATGTCTTTTGCTTACCGTGCGAGCAGAATTGTGTTTTTGTGCAGCCTCAAGGCAACTGCTCGTCCATTTTAATTCAGCTTACAGAGACTGTGAAAAATCAAAGGTGATGTGCAGTTTCAGAGATGTAGCTGAGTTTTACAATTTCATTTAGCTTTTATACAAAGCAACGTGCACCTGAGAGTAGATACAACACAAGCAACGATCTAGTGAGGAGAAAACAACCTGGATAAGTGCTATAGAACAAGTTTACGGTGCCTACAGGCAGTGCAAGAGGTGCGCATTCATGCAACAGAGTCGGGATTTAACTTTATTTCCTCCTTGAAAGAAATTGTTTATTTCTTTAAGCTCCCCGTCAGTCATTTATGAACAGTTGCAAGTTTAATCTGAACCGCATTAGAGCAAATAGAATGCCAGCAGTGCCATCTGCACTTTGCATGAGCACGATGATCCTCTGTATTTGCCTTTGAGGTCATCTTTAATGCTCAACCACAGTCCAAACAAAGGATGATCTGATTCTGTTTACAGCACTGCTCCCTTACAAGAGAGATTACATTCAAGCATGAAAAACATTTCGCCATCCAAACATTTCATCGTCCCAGGGTTAAAAAGGACTGAATGTACTGGCAGAATGTAGTCGCCTAATTAACGCGTCTGAAGCCTAAAGCTGAATGCAGAGATAATTAACTGGGCCTTGGATCATTTGTACAAAAACCTGAGCTCATGTGGACTGTCTATGCAAATTTGTATGTAAATAAGAGTGTGAATGTGAGGTGTGCTGACTGCTTACTTGGCTGGCGGCATGCCCAGGCAATTTACTCCCTCCAGATGATGCCAGACTGTCTGTTCAATGAGTCAAGCCAACCTGATGCTGATGCTGGTGTGGCAAAATACCTCAGATTCTCCCCATGGGATTAATGTGGCTAATGCTACACTAGGACTTCATGTGACACTGCCAATATTTATCATCCCCCCCTTTGGACATTTGGTCAGGGTGATGAGTCAGGTCTCCCAAAAGTAGAGGATTGAGCGGAGGATGGATCACTGTAAGATTTTTGTTCCACTCCTACAGGGAGAACAAACAAGTTGACCGCCTGAGCTGACAAGAGAGCAAGATGTCTGCCGCTTAGATTTACAGAAAAACTCAAAACAAGCTGCGAGGAGAATGTCGAATTCAAATAGATTATCACAAGGTTGTCGTGTTGGAGGTGTCTGTTACTCAAGAAATATCAGCACAGCAATGTAAAAATACTCTATTACAAGTGAAAGTCCTGCTTTAAAAATCCTACTTCAGCAGCAAAATGTAGCTAAAGTATTAAAGTAAAAGTCCTGGTTTGATCCTTCTGATTTATCTTTATATATGACACCATTAGAAAATTAATAATAAAGCATCGGTGTGTCGGCAGCATGAGTTGGAGCTGCTGCAGGTTTCAGCTACTTTATATCCAGTTTAATAAACAGGGACAGCAGATAAAGCAGATAAATGAGGAAAGAAGAAAAATGACATTTCTGATCCACAAATTCTGTTTTAAATCTTTGGACTTTTTTTTCTAATCGTCACTTTTCAGTAAGATATTGGATCATTTGAACATTTATTGAATTGCAACTATGTAAAATGTTTAGAGGGAAAAATCACTATTTGGTGGAGCTGTAACTGCACTTAGTTACTTTCCAACCACTACAAGGTTCTCATGTACACTGAACAAAAATATAAACACCCCATGTGAAATATTGATGCCACATGAAGTGTGCCACCCAAAGTGAGCGTATACTGTCTGGTACTTCTACAAAATGGATATTTCTCTTGATCAGTGTCCCAAATTTGAGTCCACCACTGCCTCAGTGATGCATTAATTCCATTCAGTACATGGGTGTGGCATATCCAGACGCTGCTCCAACACAATGAGCAGTACTCAGACACTCCTTATACTGGGGACAATAAAAGGCCACCCCAACATGTCACATTTTGACCAAAGCAGCAACACCTCAGATGACTCCGGTCATGAGGGAACGTGTCATTGGCATGTTGATGTGATGAGTCTGTTGTCAGACCAAAGGTTTCATCTGCTGTACGTGTCGCTGGTCTGAGACCATCCCGCAAGTGAACAAGCCGGATGTGTCCATCCTGTGCTGGGGTGGTCACACGTGGCCGACGTGGATGAGGTGGATTTGCAGTACTGCCCGTCTGTTGGAAACCAACTCTCAAACGTCCTGTCGTCTGATAGTGAACACTGAGCTGCACAGCGACCGCTCTGGTGGACATTCCTGCTTCCAACATGCCAATGACACGTTCCCTCATGACCAGAGTCATCTGAGGCGTTGCTGCTTTGGTCAACATGTGACATGTTGGGGTGTCCTTTTATTGTCCCCAGTATAAGGAGTGTCTGAGTACTGCTCATTGTGTTGGAGCAGCGTCTGGATATGCCACACCCATGTACTGAATGGAATTAATGCATCACTGAGGCAGTGGTGGACTCAAATTTGGGACACAAATCAAGAGAAATATCCCTTTTGTACAAGTCCAAGACAGTATACACTCACTTTGGGTGGCACAAGAGGACAGACTATTCACAGTGTTTGTATATTCAGATTTTTTTTTTGTCTTGTTCAAGCAAACTTTGTAACCCTGAAGAGTAATAATAATATGACCAAGACAATGCACATTTACCATTGTAAGTAAAAACAAAGCTAGTGTAGGCAGACACACAGAAAAGAGATATTCTATTTAATAACAGACAAGCAACATTTCTATAGCTCTAGGATCTTGGGAAGGAATACATTCACTCAGCACTTTTGTCTACCAGAGAACTGATAACAAGAAACATGCCCTCAATAGCTGAAAGTCGATTTTGTGTGTTCTGTCATGTGTTCAGTTTCACTTCGTCTGGATGCCATGATCCATAGACGAGCATTCCTGGAGCCACACTATTTCTGAAAATAACTCTTGGTGGTGTTAATTTTACACTTTATTTACTCTTCTGCAGGGTCAAATGAACTCTAACTAAATTTGTCTTGTCAATAGCTAAATAGCAAGTGAGTACAAAAAACATTACCACAATATCATACATTTAACAACTTTTATTTTCCTGTCAGGCCAAAATATCAGCATCAGGTAGAGAATGGAAAAAACACTGACTTTGGGTCTACATAAAATGGCAATATGGAACAACATAGAGTGAGGAACCTGATGTTCCATACGCCATTTGAACATCAAACGCTTTGAAGTAAGGCAGCTCATTTATGTCCAACACCTTTACAACTTTGCCTGGATGTAGCCCAACCTTAAAGGCATGGTAACGCTCATCAAAACACAGGGTTTCCATCAGTTTTCCACAGAGCAATACAATATCGTCTTTCACAGCATCTTTTGCCTGATTATGAATCACAAAAAAACTTCCTCCATAGATGAGACAAAACTATTTACAGTAGACTGACTTAATTGTAGATGCCTAACAAGAATGTCTGAACTAGTTAACTCAGCCTGACAAACAAAACTCTCCATGATGGAAGACAAACGTCAAACACTACAGAAGCAACTTCGCCCTAACTCCAGCAGGACTCTCTTTGACTTTGCCGACATCAACTTTGTGCACAGTGGTCTGGATGAACGTGTACATGTTGTGGAGCATGGTGTTGTATGATGTCCAAAACACGAAGACCACAAGATGCTTCTTAGCCCGGGACGCAGACACCTTTCCTGGCCTCTTCCGACCCAGAGCAGTAGGTGGGATCAAGTGTAACAGCACTAAAACTGACGAGAGGTCACTGTCCCCACCTGTAACAACACAAGTTTGATAACACGCTTGAATTGTGGACCACCTATATAACTAAGTACACCGCGATGTCAGCAGCATTTTTATTACAGTATAGATAAAAGATGGCACTTTAAAATCACCACAAGAGGTGCCTCTATTCTAAAAATCCTCATGGTTAAGGTTTGTTCAATATATGGTTCCAGTCAACATTTTGGCTGCACTTTCACATTTAAATGAATGCATGCTTACAAACATCTCACCACAGAGGATCAGCTGCCAGCAGGAGTTCCTTAAGTTCACGGACGGAGGGAAGCTTTCTGCATTGTTGGATGATCTTTTTCTTGAATGTGGTCTCCATAAGCTTGCTTGATAACATCACTCCAAACGTCAGAGCAAAATCCTGTTCAACCTGGAGTGGGGTGTTGGGTGACAATTTCAGGATTACACAGTCAGCCATAGTTAAAAGGTGCAATAGTTGTAAAATATTAATACAATTCCCATCTACTGAACCATTCAAGTCTCATCACACTCAAAATGAGATTATTACCAAGCCTTTGATGTCACTGAAACGAGGAAAGTCAGATAGTATATTGCTTGACTGCTGTGGGTCAAGGACTATGTTACGTCGATGGACAAATGCCAGCTTCATCTTCTTCTTGACCGTGTCCTCGTCAGCTGAATGTTTCATCAGCGACACCGCTCCCTCGCTCTCATCTTTACTCAGGACAGTCTCTGGAACAAACTGTGAAACTCCTCTGGCAGTCTGTCCTCCAGAGATGTCCTCAGCTGATGGTCTTTCCGCTGGTGCTAAACAATATGGGGACGCACTACTGATGGCAATCACATACGTTTCAAAACACTTTTAGCCACTTGGATGTAACCGTACTGAAGAAATAATTGTTTATTGACTGACAAGCATTGCAACATCAAAGACAATAGCGTTGTGTTCAATACATGATTATAGGAATACCTCTGAATGATGATCGCCTGTCTTTAGCACTGCATCTCTGAATAGTTTTAATTCTCCAGGCCAAATACCCAGCGCCACTGTCATCACCATGATAATGCTCCTTGGACAATGAAAGGATTGCAAAAACAGGCTCTTCACTAGTGACAAAAGTGGAAAACAATATGCTCTGGTAGGATTTAAAATATCAGAGAGTGCAGCTCACGTAGCCATTCTTGGAGAATGGGTCTCTGAGGCAGGCGAACAAGTTTACAATTGATCGCGCATACATTTCTTTCACCTGTGTGGGCGGAGATGTTCTGCAAGATAAACAATGTCATATTCATACTTCCTAGATTTACTTTAGATTTCAAATTAGTCTGAAACATAAATAAGAACACAAGAGCTAACTGAAAACAATAAAAGAAAGACCCACTCTTCTCCGTCTTATCAGCTGCCAGTATATTCACCATTTTCCTTCTGCTTTCATCTGTCAAGGACTTAGTTCAGTCGTATTCATTTATTATATATTCTCCACCAGATTTCTTGGTAAGAATGGATTCCACCAGCCTAAATACAAATGTCAAACAAAAATACAAAACAATTTGAGGATTATATCTACTGCAATACAAAGTTAACCTAAATGCTGGACATAATGACTTCATCAAAGTCCTCAAACAGTGCAATTTGAGATCTCCATTTGTACCATTTTAATCCTTGTCCAATAGAAAGCATTAGTGTCTGAGTCTTACTTGCATAGCCTCCAAATCCAGCCTCTGATGCTTCCTGGAAGGGCTGTCTGGAAGGATGATTGTATCCAGCGAGTTCGATGAACCGACAGATGATAGTTGGGACTCAGGAGAGGCTACCATGGAGACAGATTCTAACCACAGCTGGCAACAGGAGAAAGAAGACATGTTGCACAAAGTTCCCTCATAAACCCATACCTTATCGAATGAAGAACATTAACTTCACTTGAGAATGCACTGTGACACTGCATATTTAACACTGGGGAATTTACTGTGCATGAACAAACTGGAATCTGTCTGATAAATATGATTAAAGGCAATTTAGCGCTATTCCTTTAATCCCAGTAACATGCTGCGATCAGCTGTATCAAATGCAGCACTGAGATCCAGCAGAACAAGTGAAGGGGTTGAGGAGCCAGGCATGAGCACAAGCCACAACACACAGACCAACAGCAAAAACCAGGATTCCAAGTCTTTCTTATTATCGGGTCATTTTATCGGCTAAATTTTTTTATTATCGGAATGACGCCATAATTGACAACATTAACCGATTATTATCGGACGCTGATTTTATCGTGCATCCCTAGTCATGACAACTAGCCGCGGTTGTGCTGTTTCCATAGAGATGCAGGTCTTTATACTGCAATGAAAAATGCTGAGAAACTGCTTAGAGGTCAGAGGGTTGATGGCAGTAACACATAGAATCCAGACACTGAAGTGTTAGGTTCAAAACCTGAAAATACACACAGCACAGGAAGGAAGACAGCACTCACGAGCTCTGGTCTTTTTACTTGCGCACAAGGAGAGAACGGACACTACAGCTCTGCAGTATGCATCGCTACAGCACTCAAGCTCTCTGGATAGTCCTTCTGTCCTTGGCTCTTTTATTTGGTAAAACAATCATGTAACACAGGGCGTCCCCACACGTCAGCACAAGAGTCAGCATAAGATAAGTGTCACTTACACAATCTTAATGGGTCAGTTCTTTTCTCTATGTTCTTTACTGTGAACACATACAGCTTGGAATGTTTTATGGTGATTCATATCTTTACAATCATGGTTGCTGACATGAAGACTTCCTGAAAGTCACTCAATGATTACCTAACAAGTATAATTCTTACATAAGCACAATTCTTCTAACACTGATGCACGTTGGAGAAGGACAAGTGCCATGTATGGCCTCTGTGGTTCTTTTTAGTTTCTCACTGATCTCTTCCGGTTATTATTTCAGTGTTAGTCCTGCTGCAGACACTCCTTCTTTGTTCTGCTTCTGGGATCTTCTCCTTCTCTGCTTTCTTTTTCCTTTTCTAAGCAAAAAGAAAAGACCTCTGAACCCATGACAAGGCAACACGTCCTTGTGTGACATCATATCAACCATTAATTTGTCGCCATTTGTGTGCCAGCATTTTGCCTGTAAGAGTTCTGGTGGTGTCTTTGATTTCCTTGCTTTGTCGCCCATGGTCTTTGTTCAGTCTGTTGTGCTTAGAATTTCAGTGGCCGTATTATTCACAGCACAAATCCCTCCGTCCTGGTCCTTCCATACCAGTGTAAGGCTGAATGCTATCAAACGTGTTGAAATGCTGGGTCGCTCACTTCAGCCTGGTGGTTTGTATGACACATTCATTCTGGGCAACACACTCAGATAACACAGATGGTAATATATACATTTTTATTACCATCATTATTATCATTTCCTGCTGACATGCCAATTTTCAGAATCCCCGGACTGTCTTTCCTTAACGCTCTGAGGTGTAGCACCATGGCAACAAACCTTTCTATTAAATTTCAAACTGCAGGACACGTTCAACGTCTTGTATCGCATTTCAAGTGAAAAGACGTATTCATGTTCGCTTTCACCTTCAGTCGAGGCTCAGACACAGATTCACAGAATGCCCAGACAGTAAACTGCAACTTTTCAGTCAAAACCATTTTATTAGGGAGCGCCCTGATAGGCTAGCGGTTATGTCGCGTGACCCACGTGCAGAGGCATAGCGGCTGTGTCAGGTTCAAGTCAGACCTTGGCTATTTACCGCAAGCCCATTCCCACTGGCTCCCATTTCTAACCCTATCCTCTGTCCTGTCCTCTCTAACAAAGGCACTTACTTTGAAATTTTGTGCATCTCAGATCACTTTTACCTCACAATGTATAAATTGTTTTTCATTTAAAATAGGCGTAATTCACCTATTTTATTACACATTATTAATAGAACAAAACTACCAAAAGCTGTTTATTATAAATAAAATAATTCCCAAAATAACTGTGCATATTTTCTCACACATTAAAACTAGTAATTATTGCTACATCTGTACTGTTAGGTACGGAAGCCCTAAATGGCCATGGTCCAACTTAACTTTTTTCGATCCGTTTTCTCGAGAAAACGAGATAATTCTCCTTCCTTTTCTCGTTATAATGACATAATTTTGTCGTTATAACGAGAAAACAAAATCCGTCATCTTGTGATAACGGCAAAATTATCTCACTTTCTCGAGAAAACAAAATTGTTTTCTCGTTATAACGACTTAATTTTCCGGTGAGGTACAAAGTGAAACCAAGGAGCTCTGCCACCGCTGCACACTACCGACTGAGAGTTTGTTAAAGCTGGAAAGATATTCACAGATTCAGACTTCCAGCGTCAATAACTCATTAGTGGCATGTTGTCAAATCATAAACAACTGTAGCTGCATTTGATGGCTGCAGTGATTTTGGTGACACTACAGTACAGTAGAGTGAAGTTGTTGGGAATATTTTGTTTCTTTAACCATTATTTTACCACGTTTAATTAATTACATTTAATTTACTATTACCAAATTAATCACAATTTATATAATCATCATTTAAACATATTTAGTCATAGCTTGTTTTATTAAAATCACGCTTACAATACCTATATTAAATTGCTATCACTAATAATGGATCTATGTTGACCATCACAGACAAAATGCAGAAGTGTGCATATGGAGAGTTGACCAAGCATTGACCCTTACCAACAAAACCATGAGGGGAGTTTACAAGACTCAGGATGGATGTTGTTTGGACAAGTCATATATTCTAGCAGGGAGGTTGCTCACGTCTGGTGTTGTAATTCTTACTTAAAGATAAGCAGTGGTTCATTTAGTAGAAGAGAAGGGTCTTTGCATTTTTTTTAGAAAACTAAAGCATCGACAATGATCAGACGAAGGAATATGCTTAAGCATAAGCAATGTTTAATATTAAATACCTTAGAAGAAGGGGTATTGAAACTAAAAATATATGATGATAAGACGTTGATAAATAACTTGAAGATAATAATTTGAACAATATACTAAAAATTAGATAAATGATACAACAGCAAGAGTTTATAAATTAATTAGTGAAGAACCTGTACATTGACAGTTAAATAAATAAGTTAAAAAAATCTGCTTTATAGATACTGGCAATTAGATAATTAAATAATTCATACTTTATTCATCCTAAATAGAAGTTTAACCTTTGGCACAGAAAGATACTTTCTCCAGAGAAAAAGGGAGTCACACTTACAGTTGAATATGAATAAAGTAACCAGATTCCAGGAAGAAGACGACTCCGGACTGATGAAGAACTCTTGGCTGATTGGAGGATTCAAGTCTAAACCGCGAATCCTCCCAACTATAGACCAATCAGATAGAAGCACATTTCCATATGAGAAAACTATGTATACTGCTAAAGTTAGGCTTTCTTTGTCTCTCTTCCTTGTGACTAGCTTGATGCAGATGTTGAGCTAGATCAAGTGAGAACCTGTATGCATACATTCTGATCATCCAATGCTACTAAATATTCTTAAATGAATATATTGTCTTGGGGTCTTCATTGCCTTGTGGTGACACCTCGGTAGCAATTAAAAAACACGCCTTAACAAAGTCATTGAATATTTGTAGTGTTTCTCTTCGCTGTTGCAGCGGTTTTGAAATCTGCAGACGGTCTCTGTTCACTCGTCGCCCAGCCGGCTGCACATAAACACTAGTGTTATTTGTGCAGCTTGAAAGACAGCTACTGTTGATAAAGCTGGGCTTGTAGCACATTGTTTACCTTACAACGATGGGAAAGAGGCATCGTTTATGTTTTGGCAACGTGTCACTAATGAGTTATTGACGCTGGACCTCTCAGTCGGTAGTGTGCAGCGGTGGCAGAGCTCCTTCTGGTCTGGCGGGTTGGTTTCGCTTTCTTTTAATTAAGTCATAACGAGAAAACGATTTTGTTTTCTCGAGAAAACGAGATAATTATGTCGTTATATCGAGAAAACAGTGCGAAAAAATTAAGTTGGACCATGGCCGTTTAGGGCTTCCGTAATTAGGGGTTAAAATTGTAATTTCCTCTAAAAAAAAGTAAAGAGTAAAGTCAAACTAACTTCCAAAAAACAAAATTTTATTTTAATTAATCGCACAACCAGACTCATGAACAAGTGTGATCTGGAAGCTGTAGCCGGTGTGCAGTGAGGTGTCAGAAGTAAAGTGTGAGAAAGGCCCAGCCTGTTGAACGCTGTGCAGCTGCCGTACCTGACTTATTATGCGTCATCTCCGGCAAAGTGTGTGTGAGGTGTGAATGAAAGAGGGAGCGGGGTGTGTGCATGTGTGTGTGTGCCTGTTGTGTCGCTCTGCATTCATTTGTCTTTTACACAAGCTTCATCCTGTGGAGGGTCGAGACTGACGGGTTGCCAGGGATAACACAAACACACACTCACACACACAGTCATGAAAACTCACCCTTACGGTCAATTTAGAATCAGCAATTAACCTGTCATACATTAACTGTGGAAGGAAATCTGGTAAAAGCACACACAGGCAGAACACGCAAACACCCTGCTGCATACTACTGAGTCAATATGCTTTAGTGCCATTAAACATCATTTTAATATAATCATAATGTTATATGACTTTATTGCCATTATGCTAATTTTTTTGTCCTTTATGTCAGTCATGATGGTTTGGCAGTGTGTAATTCTCTGCATAAACAACGCCAAATTATGACTATGCACAATTAAAAACTAGAAAAGCACTCAGAGAGCACAGACCTCTGCCAAGCAGCTTCAGTCCAGCCCCAACACAATCTACCAATGACAAAGTATCCTTAAAAAAAGATAATTGTCCCTACCGTACCGTAGCACTTCTGTTGTTGAGCACGAGCAGCCGACACCGATCATCTATGTGCAATGCAGTTTCCTACCACAAGGCGGCACTGCAAGGCTTTCTAACACTCCCAATGTTAAAGAATCTTTTAAAACAATCCTGGATCCAGACGTTGATCCGGATCACTCCCAAAACTTCATCATTTGTTTCTTGTCCCATTTCACACATTTCCTGAAAATTTCATCCAAATCCATCCATAACTTTTCGAGTTATTTTGCACACAGATAAACAAACAAACTAACTAACACCGGCAAAAACATAACCTCCTTGGCAGAGGTAATAATGAGGCTAACCTTAAGGCCAAGTGTGGTGTAGCTCCAAGTAGCTTACAGTCGCTAACCAACAGAATGGTAGCTTACCTGCTTTACAAACGTAATATTAGGGCTGGTCCTGAATATACGAATATTTGTTGGTTGTGGTGGTATTCGGATAATAATGTTGATATTCGAATAGTCCTGTGCGCCCCCACTGGGCACTGCCGAGCGTTGCCGAGGCAGTAGTACGCCGATGAGCGCTGCCGAGTGCCGTCGAGGCTGTAGGACGCCGCCGTGGTTCTAGTACACGGACCTGCCAGCTCCAGTGTCAAAACTCAAAACGCTTTCCAATAGCACAGTGTTTCAACTTTGGGTAGATAAAAATAAAAGTAGAAAAGCACTCAGAGAGCACAGACCTCCACCAAGCAGCTTCAGTCCACCCCCAACACAATCTCCCAATTCACATATTTTCTTTGGAACGTTACAGATACAAATGTAATTACATACAGTTCAAATATCCTACCGACAATGCGGCCTTCACCCCATCCGACCTAATGAACAGTTGCGGCCTCTAGCGTGGCAGCTCCTTTAAGTATCCTTAAATTTAAAAAAAAATCCTGGATCCAGACAGTGATCCAGATCAGTACCAAAATTTCATCATGTGTTCCTTGTCCCATTTCACACATTTCCTGAAAATTTCATCCAAGTCTGTCTATAAATTTTCAAGTTATTTTGAACACAAACAAATAAACAAACCAACGCCGGCAAAAACATAACCTCTTGGCGGAGGTAATGAAACAAAGTAATGATATTTCAAAGCCGTATTTTTCTGGAATATCTGTACTTTACCAGAGCTTTTGTATTTCTGTTTACTTTTTTCCCGCTGCTGGAAGAACTTTCACAGCTTAATGATGTCTGACTGCAAACAAGCAGGTCTGTCATCACGTTTGATGCACACGTGCAAACAAGTGCTCTTACAACAGAGGCTATGCTTTGATTGCCACCTGGGTAAAGTCAGAAATGTCACATGCTAGCGCCTACATGAGCAGAATTCCAGTTGACAATGAGATTGATTTTGTAATGGAAGCGAGAAGAAAAAACAGCAAAAGCAACAAACAATGGTGACGATGAAAGTGAACACCTGTGGCGTCCTTTGTCTTCTTATGTTGGTGTGAAAAAGTCTTTATATAGGATTGAAGTGTTATCCAAAGACATCAGCATCAGCATTTAAAAACTCCCTATTTAACCTTATTTAGGGTTAACCATTTGAAGGTGTGTCTTCACAAACCCTGTTGACACATGCTAATGGTGTTTGTCTCACCGTCAGTGGCTTTCTTTATAATACTGTAATCTTTCCTCTAAAGGCTGAGGTTTTTTTCATCTGGAGCATCAGAAATATCTCCTGGATACTTCCAGCGTTTTTCTTTGATAGGCTCCACCATATTACTGGATTTTGTTGCCTGCTCCGTCTCCGTTGCTCCACTTAGTCCACTCTTCCACTCTGGCAAGCCAATCAATGCTGTTTCAAGTGAAATGAGTCACTAGAGAAGCCCCTGACTGCAGTGTGCAGTTTGGGACGGAGCTCAACGTTTGACTCCACCCAGCTCAACGTTCCATAAACCAATCACGTTCAGTCTTATTGCATACAACTTTACTTCATTTTGCAACAGTTGGTGGCAACCTAACCCTCACCGTAACCCTTCAGGAACGTGCGTATCTAATGCAATTCAGAGTGGAGCCACATACAGGGCCAAATACAGGTTTGTGACTATGCTAGGAGCATAAGACGGCGCTTGTTTTTACAAGCAGGTAATGTCTCCGTGGGCGGAGTCAAATGTTAGATTCAGCCAATAGCATGCCGACGTTGAGCCAAGTTGAGCTCCGCCCCGAAATGCACACTGCAGTCAGGGGTACTCGAGCAATGTTGCTACAGTAACCAGATTTAACGCTCCAATACGCCCTCTACAGGAAGGGACAGAGCAGGCTTTCTGAGGAAGCTCAGGTCCTACAATGCGTGCACCAGGCTGCCCCAGATGTTCTATCAATCTGTGGTGGCCAGTGTTGTCTACTTTGCCGTGGTGTCCTGAGGAGGTGGCATTGGGAGCTGTGGCACAAACAAGCTGAAAAAACTTGTCAGGAAGGCCGGCTGTGTGGTGGGGATGGAACTGGACAGAGTGGAGGCAGTGACGGAGAAGAGGATGAGGGGACAGCTGAAGGCCATCCTGGACAATCCCTCCCATCCCCTCCATGAAGCTCAGGAGCATGCACAGTCACAGACTCCTACAACCACAAGCCTCAAAGCGACCGGGCGGCTCCTTCATCCCATCAGCCACTAGACTGCACAACACCACAGCATCCAGAACGGCAGGGACCGTTATCAGGACTACCGGAACCAGTTATCAGTTTATATACCCTTCTATGCTCACTTTACAACATCCATGACAATCCATCTACACAGTTTACATCGCAGTTTGCACAAAACTTGTACATTTTCATATACCATATTATATTCTGTGTACTTGCACTCTGTTTTTATTTTTATATTTTTCTCCTTTCAACTGTAGCTCTGTGTCAAGTGAATTTCGCCCCTAGAGGATGAATAAAGGTGCATCTTATCTTATCTTACATATTGGAAAATCCACAAAGGTTTACCTGGCGCTGATCGACTTGCTCAGTGTGAACTTGTTTGGATTAAATATGACAGATGTTTCTGTGTGAAAGGCCTGCACTCTAGCTTTAGAGTTGCATTGCTGTGTACTTTTGCATTTGAATCACAGATGTAACATTTCCCACTGAATTTTGTTGTAGTTAATTCAAAGGCAGACTCTTTTACCCTTTTCCGCAATCATGAAACCATCTTACCGGCATCACTGGCCAGCCTGCATCTTGCCTGAGTACACTGTACTTGAATAGAGCATTTGGCACTCAAGTACTTTCTATTTTATATGGCTTAGGAAATATCTGTGCTAGTGCCAGGTCACAGAAGAGTTTCAGGATTATACCTGTCTTCATATCCTTCCATCCATTATCTATACACCGCTTAATCCTCTGTAGGGTTGCGGGGGCGGCTGGAACCTATCCTGGATGACTCGGGCGAAGGCAGGGGACACCCTGGACAGGTCGCCAGCCTATCGCAGGGCTACATACAGAGACAGACAACCAAGCACACTCTCATTCACACCTACGGACAATTTAGAATCTTCAGTTAACCTCAGCATGTTTTTGGACTGTGGGAGGAAGCTGGAGTACCTTGTGAAAACCCACGCTGCACAGGGAGAACATGCAAACTCCACACAGGAAGATCCCAAGCGTGCTAACCGGGATGCGAACCGGGGATCTTCTAGCTGGGAGGCGATGCTGCTAACCACCGAGCCACCATGCAGCCCCGCAGGAAGAACAGAAAACAGAAAACCCAACGATCCAAAGTTGCTTTTGGATTCCCTATGAGCAAGCAGTCAGCGACGGTGGGAAGGAACAAAAAAACTCCCTAAGATAGGGAGGGGGGAAAAGACCTCCAATTGATGCCGTTAAAGCAGCAATCAGTGAGGCATTCAAGATAGTGTACAGTTCAGCATTAGACAAGTGTAATGTACTTTGGAACAAACGTGGAAGATCCACCCTTTCAGCCAAAACTGCTTGAAGGAACTTATTGTTCCTTGCAGTGCTAAAGACTGCTGAGGTCAAGTAGAGATAAGGCTTGAGGACCCCAGTGTAAGCAGGAATTCATGTTCTACTGACCACTTATCACTGGTCCATTTGAGTTAGTTACTCATCCAACATTTTTTTGTTCAATCTGATAAAATGGTTGCATTTATTATAAAACTGTGTTGTTTTTGGTTTCATCACAGGTTTAATCCAGCTGGGTCCACCTTTTTCACAGAGCATGCCGCCGCCATGCACTCAGTCGCCCAGGCAACCAATATCTTACAATCTGAAGCAAATGCGGTGGTGGGGTGGCTACCTGCTGACTGTCACACTTGACAGAGTCAAGCTGCCCCACTTAAAAAACCTCAAGGTGGCGCCCCACAGGTGGGAGTAAAGGATCTTTTTGTCCTCGTGTAAGGGCACCTGAAGTGTTTTGCATTGAACAGACGCTTGACCTGTTCAGAAGGTCACAAGGACCTCCTGAGATCCTTCCCACATGTGGAGGCTGTGTGAAGCTGAGCATGCCTCTGCCTGCCTCTGCCTGCCTCAGCTGCCGGTGAAAGATGATTCAGCACTGACACTTGTGTTCAGCCCAGGAGAAGTGACACTCAACTCTCATGCTTTGTGTTTGTTTTTTAATTTAAAAAGCAAATTATAATGATATTATTATTGTTTTTGATCACTTACCCTTATTTCCTTATCCAGGCAGAAGTACATAGAAGAACATAAGAACTCATATGCAGTTTGTGCCACTTGTTGCTAGAGTTCATCACATTAGATTTCACACCCAAACTTAATATTACACATTTTAACCAATGACAACATGTACAGATTATTTACATAGCGAGCAAACAAAGCTTATTAATATAGCACTGCATCATACTCAGAGGTGAATAGGGAGCAAACAGATTCACAGAATAATTGCTCAATTAAAAAAAGTGGATGAAAAGAACAGCCTTCAGCTCACTAGCAGGAACAGCTGCATCTTTCTCAAATCGAAGCTCCAGGAGTAGCCGGTTGCAGCAGTGAGCAGTGACGTGACTAAACATCATTTCACCTTCAACTCTGAGCTCCACTAACTGGGCAGTCATTGCAGATCTGACACCCCTTTTCCACCGAGCTGCTTCCAGTGTTAGTTCAGAGCCAGTGCCTGGCTTAGCATCAGTTCTTTGTGTTTCCACCGTATAAGAACCGGCTCCAGGTGCGAAAAACTGGTGCTCAGCAAGCACCAACTCTTTGCTTGGTCAGAGCTAAGCATCGAGTACATCAGGGGCTGGGGGCGGGGTTATGGTGACCAACGATCAACAGTGGAAAGGGACACACAAGGGGTAGTTTGTCCTTTTTTGCCAGGACGTCCCTGGTATGACTGCAGATGTATTAGAATGTTTGCCGGGGCACATGGAAGTTTTGCACAAACTGTCGCGTGCTGAAATCTGGTATAATTGTGTCCCAAAGACGGCACATCTGAGTCCACGACAGGGGATGTGCTGGCGGTGGGCAACACGTGACCTCCGTCTTGCGGACCTCCACTGACTTTATAAACAACTTTATAAAGATGTTCATCTTTATTAAGACAAACATGGATATTATCATCAACTTACTGCGTTGTTTAACTTCTGTGTAATGGATGCAAGTGTAGTCGTTTTACGGTAATGCAATGGCGTGGCTCCAACTTGACTCCTTGCCAATGGAAAAGCAAACAGGTTCTTAGGAGGAAGGAGATTTGAACCAACTAATCACCAGAACTAGAACCTGGTGCTTCTTGGGGGAAAAGGGGTATGCGAGACCTTCCAGGCTCAGCAAACACACCTTTGATTTATTTTGGTCCCAGACCACACAGAGACTTCCAGGTAATAATTAGGACCCTAAATTCAAATCCTATATTTAACAAAGATTTATGAACTGGAGCAATGTTTTCTGTCGTCTGTTTGTCAGTGTTCCAGCAGCAGCACTTTGATATAATTTTGCCATCATATCTTCAAGAGACTGTTGTGGTTTTAAGGTGCTTAATCAAATAAAGTTGGATTGGATTGGATTGAAGAACTTATTGTACCTTATCATCCTAACAGAGCCCTTCGCTCTGAGACTACAGGTTTACTTGTGGTTCCCAGAGTTTCCAGAAGTAGAATGGGAGGCAGAGCCTTCAGTTATCAGCTTCTCTCTTGTGGAATCACCTCCCAGTTTGGGTTCGGGGGGCAGACACCCTCTCTTCTTTTAAGATTAAGCTTAAAACTTTCCTATTTGACAAGTCTTATAGTTAAGGCTGCTCAGGACCACCTGAGCTGTCCCTTAGTTAAGCTGCCATAGGTTTAGACTGCTGAGGGACTCCCATGATGCACTGGGCTCCTCTCCTCTCCTCTCCTCTCTGTACTGTCATATATCACCATTACATGTGACTAACCTGTTTCCCCCCCAAGGTTCTGTGTCCTGCTTGTTCTCTCCGTGGATGTCTCTGGATCTGGAGCTCAACATCCCTGATCTGCAGCCGCTGGCCTCACCACCTCCCATCACCACCCCAACCTCTCCTACTATCCCTCCATCCCTCCTCTTCCCCACTCCCAACCCAACCGGTCGAGGCAGATGGCCGCCCTCCCTGAGCCTGGTTCTGTCGGAGGTTTTTCCCTACCATGGGGGGTTTTTGGTTCCTTCCCACCGTCACTGATACCATAGGGAATCCAAAAGTAATTTTGGATTGTTGGGTTTTCTGTTTCCTGTTTTTCTGTTTCCTGTTCTTTCTTACAATGTTTAGCGCTATGTGACGGCTTATGTTGTAAATATGCGCTAAATAAATACAATTGAATTGAACTGAACTGAACTTCGAATGAAATATCTTATTAGGGTGGCCAATAAGGACGGCATTCTAGTAATCCACTTTGTAAGTAATGAAAGCATGAATGAGTTTTTCTAAACCTTGCTTGGACAAAGTTTCTCAGTTTGACTTTGTTTTTAAAAATGTCAGAAAGAGGATTTAGTCACACCTCTGATGTAGCTGCTGAAATTTAGATCCTCACCAATGATTACATTGAAGTTCCTGACCTGGTTGTTAGGTTTTAGTGCCTGAGACTCAAGGAAAACACTGAGCACCAGCCTCCCTTGTTTACTGTCATATAGAATGATTTCAGTCTTGTCTTTATTTAGTTGAAGAAGGTTTGGTTGTATCCAATTCTTTACTTCCTCACCTCAAGACAACGACAAAGAAGTCAAAGAGTCATTTGGTGAGAGTCCTAGATCATAGAAAAACAGTTATATTTTCAGACCATTTAAAACTAGACTATATTCTGTACACTGTTTTTTTACTGACAATTAAATGAAATCTTTGAATAGCTTGAAAATCAGTGTGAACATTTTCAGGTTGGTCAGAACTGCTTGGTTGTATGAGGTTGAATGGGGGATGGCTGCATGATTAGAATGTATCTGTATTGGAACAACAGCTGTAGAGGAAGAGAACAGGGAGTCACATGCATTTATGAACACAACACAACGCAGTGGTAACTTAATTAATTAAGTGTAATTATCCACACATGGAGACAGGACTGATTAGGATCTAACAGTAAGTGATGCTACGTGCATTTCTTCACTTCAGACAGGTGAGCTGTCAGACTCACAGCTAAATTAGTCCTCAGCTCTGAGCTCCATCACAGCTGAATATGATTTTACCATAAAAGTCTGATCATAAAGTAGTATATTTTACTGTCATATCTTTTTTTAATTCAAGATTTTTCTGTTTCTCAACAGAACATTTGTGCATATGGAGGCATTATAGACCTTTTAACTACCAAAACCTTTTATTGTTAGTTAGATGACTTATCATCACACATTTTCAACACTTTCAATGTTGGAAATGCTTTCATTCTTTACCTATGATTATGGACATCTGGCATATGGGCAGCCTTTCCCCCTCAAATACTGTGTATCTGCATTGGTCTGTGCTCATCAGGTTATTAATATCATTACTAGGGGTGGGACAAAAGGTCGAAACAGCGATATATTGTCGTCCCTCCTCGTGTGATATGAGTATCGATACGCTGGTGACAAATATCCATACTTTAATTAATATAATAAGGCGCTCTAAACCCTGCCAGCTGCTGTTTCCCCAGCATCACTACTTAATGACTCCACATGGTGGCGTTTATCACATGAATGAGGGAGACTTGAGCATAAATGAATTGGGCCAAGAAGAGTTTGTACAGGTATAATGGAGGACAGCAACGCTACCATAAGAGACGCCCCATCCACGTTTAAGTCCAAAGTGTGGACCCATTTGGGCTTTCATTGAGGGAACAAGCAAGCTGGACAAAGAGTACGCCATATGCAAGAACTGGCTCGCAAAAGTACACAGGCAACACCACCAACATGTAAACCCACCTTCAACGCCACCATCCTGAACTCCGGCTGATGCAGCTAACGTTTCAAGTCAGCCTGCAGCCGGTGACACAATGTTTTAAGCAAAGATGGCCGCCAGCATTACAACGTCCATCACTGGGTTCATTTGCAAGGACCTCCGCCCGTACAGTGTGGTGGAAAATGAAAGGTCTGAAAAATGCTACACACTGGAACCATATCCAAGTTCTAGATATTGTGATGTATCGTTATATGATTGTCTTGCAATATATTGATTATCGCCGTATCGCTGTATCGGGATAGTATCGGTATCGTGAGTCATGTATCAATATTGTGAGGTACGCTGTGATTCCCACCCCAAAGACAGTAACTGTAAAAAAGGGATCCTATCAGTATGTAGCCTCACAGAGCCAGACCATTCTCTAGTGCTGACACAGGGCCGTGCAGAATGGTCTGACTGCACCTCATTATCACTGTGATGCTGGATGAAGTAAACAGTTTTTCTGTTTCTGTAAACCAATCCCAGTCGCCTTGGGGTGGGCTAAGAACTGGACGGACTGTGTTCACTCAACATAGTGATGGGGGAATTATTTTGGTGAAGGGTGGCGAGGTGTAATAAAAATGTATTAAAAAACAACAGAAAAACTAGCTTTGACTCAAACCTTCGGCAAAACCACCTGAAACTGTCGGTGCGGTAGGTTGCTGCCTGCAGCTTGTTGTTTTCTATGAAGGGGATTTTAAGAACAGTAACATGCAGGAAGTGAAAGTGTGGAGAAAGCTTCATGAAGCGTGCAGACTGATACCCACAATCTCCATCTGGTGAGTGACGCTAATGAGTATATGTGCAGTGTTGTGCCAGTTCATGCTTGAAAAGAACTAGCTCCAAGTTCAGTTCACACATATGAAAATGAATTAGTTTACGCTCGTTTGTTACATTTTTTAAAATAGATACGACGCTATGTTACTCAATAGAACCAAGTGTGAACGTCAGAGTGACGTTTGCACTTGTTTTTTCAGACCAGTTTGCATAAAAATGTGAGGTTCTTGCTGTCTGTGTGTCTCTGTGTCATTTGTTCATTCATAAAACTCCGCCAGGTCTTCTGCTAAACTTGCTGCGGCACTAGACATGCTGGAGTTTCACTGATGTTTGCCATTAACTGTTGTAAAACCTGAAAACCGCTTTCTCTCGCGAGGGTTTTCAAATGAACGTTCGCGTTCACGCTCATTATTTGAAAACTGATCCGCTCAGTTCGGCGTTCACCGAAATTATGAACGCACAGCACTGAGTATGTGATTCACGAAGTCTCATTTTTTAACAAACTACTACACTACATTGTAATAGAATTCCTAAAATTCAGCTGTGGCCCCCGGTTTTTGTGGGCCACCCCAGGATCCCCCAGCGGCCCCTCTGGCCCCACCTCCTGGAGCCGCCCCTGCTCAGCCTCACACTGAGCCGCTCTCACCTGCTCGCAGAGCGGAGTCCGTGCGTTGGCGGAGGAGCGTCACTCTCCCGGTGCGAATTCTGCTTTGAACTTCTCAGCAAAAGCGATAAGTTGTGCGTTGATACCGTGGAGGCACCTTTGAGAACTCTGTGAGCCGGCAGACTGTCGGGAAGGACGCCGCCGAGAAGCCGAGCGTCTCTGGGTTAACTTGTGGAGGAGACACCGGCACCACGGAGGCAGGTCAGCATCCTTTTTTTACCTGTGTACACCTACATCATGCAGTTATCAGCGGACTCCCAGGAGATTTGATTGGAGTTGGGTGTTTGTTTTCCAGCCGGTTGGCTTTGAACAACACTGACAGTGGGGTTAAAGTGCCTATACTTTAATAGGAGTAGAGAACTGTGGCTCTTCTTGTGTAAAGCAACAGTGTCTGTGCTGACAGGGGTGACTGTGGAGGCTGTGAGTCCTCCTGCAAAACAATAGAATAGAATAGAATTAGCTTTATTGTCATCATACATGGAGCATGACAAAATTTAAGAATGCTGTCATATTAAGATGCGCTGAGAATATAAACATAATAAACATAATAATAAAAACAATATGTTTGTGTGAATATGGCAGAATAAGTTGTAAACCAGTGTAAGATTTTAAAGCAGGAGCATTTCCAGAAGACTGATATTGCACTTGAGACAGAGATGAGAGACTGATGAATGGGTAAATAAATAAATAAATGAATGGACACTGAGGTAGCAGCAGTTTGCGTGAGAGAAGCAGCAATGTGTGCCTTTATGCTGCGTTCAGGAGCCCGTTGGCCCCACGGATAAAAGCTGTTTTTTAGTCTATTGGTCCTGCCTGCCTTTGTGTGATCTGAATCTCCTCCCTGATGGCAGCAGGTTGAGTTGAACGAGTGCTGTCCAGGGTGAGAGGTGATCTTAAAGGAGGCCACTTGCGGGCGGCTGTGGCTCAGGTGGTGGAGCGGGTTGTCCACTGATCGCAAGGTTGGCGGTTCGATCCCCGGCCCCTCCGCATGCCGAAGTGGAAGGCAAGACACTGAACCCCAAGTTGATCCCAAATGGCAGATTAGCGCCTTGCATGGCAGCTCTGTCACCATTGGTGTGAATGGGTGAATGAGAAACACATTGTAAAGTGCTATATAAGTGCAGACCATTTACCATTTCACTCTCTCCACTCCCTCTCTGTCTCCTGAAAGTCAATGATCGTCTCTTTGGTCTTGGTGGAGTTCAGCTGCGGGTCGTTTATGATCAGCTCCTCTTTACAGGCTGTTTCATGCCCACTGCTGCGGTATCATCAGCGAATTTGATGATGGTGTTTCAGGGGGTGCACGGACAACAGGCACGGCATAAACACCAGGGGGTGTGCTCGCAGTTGCACCTTGCATGCAGACTGAGAAATAAAAAGATACAGCAGTGCAAAAAAAAGTAAAAAGCCAATTACTATGGGCCCCTGACATTTACAGAGACTGAACTATGTGACATGCAGGACGTGCCAGATGCAAACAAAAGTCCTTATAAGTTGCAAGAATATATCTGAAGAGGCTAATAACTAGAGACATCATGATACAATAAAGTTGGTAGTAATAGCAGTCAAATTCCTCTGCTCTTGAAAATTGACATAAATTAAATTAAATAGCGGAATGTAAACTTATACAGTAATATTCTGACAGATTGAAAAGTGATGACGTTAGCCTCATAAGTGGCATCAGCAGCACCCAGCTCCTGTTACTGCCGCCGAACAAGTGGCCTCCTCTTTGTGAACATTGTGTGTGGAGAATTGATGCATCGGAGGCAGCTGTCAAAAGGTGTGCTTGGTCTGCAGCAATGTTTAGGTGGGTGGTACATGTCAGAGTAACGACTGCATGAATCCCAGGACCCAGGGTTTTCTAGCAGAACATTTCATTATAACAAGAGGATCAGTGACACTCACTTCTCCTGCCAGTGATTTTAACGTTATGGCTGATTGGTGTAGTTTTGTGACACGTTGTGTTGTGGATCAGGAGGCCACAACTTGGAGTTCTTCAGTCCAGATTCTAAGTTCAGATTCTCTCATCTGTATGAGTGCTCGAAAATAGCATTTGCCAGTAGCTCACTAATAGAGGCAAAAGGAGTCCAGAGAGTCAGTCTTCAGATTCAAAGAAAAAGTATTTATTCTGTAAAAAATACAGGATAAACACAGTGAGAGGTACCCAGGGTGAACTCTGACAATCGTTTCTGGTGTCCAGACTTTATACTGTTTGGTGCTGGGGGTCTCAACGCCCTCAGCCCAACCTTCTTTTACAATAAGTTTTGGGTATTTTCCAGGATTGCATCACTTGTTTTCGATTCTAATAGTGTCTGGAAGGTCTGGTATTTTATTAAAAATAATGATGGATGGGCAGTGACACCAGGAGGATATGGTTCCCCCTCCTGGCCTCACTCCCCAACCCAATTAAAATGCTTTATTCTCTTTGAACTTGTACATCTGGCATCTTTGACCTTTACATTTCAGTAAACAAAGTATCGTGCGATCTACATCTTGATAGACTGTTGCTTATGTGACCAAAGCAGGTGCACCCAGCTCCTGGTACCATTGCTGGGAGTCAGAATAGGTGCACTCAGCTTTTGATGCAACTACTGGAAGTGTTTGGGGAGTTTGAACCTTTTTAATTAACAAATACTTTAAATGCTTTCTGTGTCTAAAAACACCTTCAGTCTCTGACTTCTGTTTTTCTGAACATCAGCCACTACAGTTGTAAGAGTGAGGCTGAAACAGCTGTCACTCACCCACCTTGATTTCTGCGCTCAGATCTAGTCTTTGAGTCGCTTCGATAAGTCTTTCAGTGGCAATGCTCTGTCTCACCGTCTACATGCTGAACTTCAGCTGTCGAGAACTTGTCTCCAATCATTCTATCTCTGTGCACTGCCCCTGGTGTGAGTGATCTTTTCTTCACAAATCACATCCGACCTGTTGCTACAGCTACACTTGCAGCAGTCGTTCCACATGTCCTTATTATTGCCCAGTACCTTTGGTGTATAAGCCACCCTCCGTACTGCAGAAAAAGCAAATACTGTCACATTTCCACCTCATAAAAAAGAAAATCAGTGACACTCAGTCACTGTGTGCTCTAAAACACAGTAGGTATCATTTTTGTATCTGCATGATTAAAACTGTAAATTAAAGTAAGTGAAAAACAAAAGAAAACCTTTACAGCAGTTCGTAAGTGACACTGATGTTAAGTAAACTGTTGTAAAATTCCGACCTGCAACTGCACAAATTATTAAGACGAAGAAATTAAGCTCAACAAGTGCTACATCAGTTTTAATGAGAGGAGTACTAGGTGCTCTTTGGCCTCTTTAGTGACTGTGATATGCTGGGTAACCTACGAAAATGGTGCTGGTTTGCAACAGGGACAGTCTGGTCCCTGTGCAGGAATCTTTAGGTTGGAAGGAGCCAGTCAGAAACAGAATAATCAGTTTTCACTCCAAGCTTGGCGCTTCTGGTTAACAGAGTTGTGCATTTCGGTAATTAAATATACAGTACATGTAGGCTGGAAAAGACAGGATGCGGTTTGTGAAATGAATGTATAGAACATAGAACTGGCGCCAGTAATGGAAACAGCAGGAAATGGCAAAAGCGAAGTGCGAAGATTCATTTGAGCGAACGGCAAAGCGGCTCTGGTAATGAAAGCAGCGTGACGTTACTGGGGGGGGGTAACAATAGCGGAATGATAACTGGCAGCCACTTTCATCAGTGAAAACATCAAGAGGTGAGAAGGGTAATGGAAGAATAGACATATTAATGACTCGCAACCTGATCGCGTTAATAGAAATACTAGGAAGCTGCTGAAGGAAGATGAGATTTGATAATTGGCAGAGTGCTGCAGGAAACGATATGAATATACCGAGTGGAATCGAGACGAGATGGATAGCAAGTGGATACCTGTGGCTGGAGTTTATTTAATTGCTGAAATGAAGGTTAAGTCTGTATCATTCATAAACCCAGTACGGGATATGAAATTATAAATGGACTCCATTTACCATCTGTAAGGGCTTTTGAATCACCAGAATTACTTTGTGAGTCAGTCGGACCATAGAATTTTGCTGCATTATCCTATGAGAACACCTGTATATGTATCTCTACACTTGTGCTGGAAGTTGCCTGGTATATACACTGAACAAAAATATGAACACCCCATGTAAAATATTGATGCCACATGAAGTGCGCCACCCAAAGTGAGCGTGTACTGTCCTGTACTTGTACAAATGGATATTTCTCTTGATTAGTGTCGCAAATTTGAGTCCACCAACATGATCTGTATGGAGCTTTCAATGCTGGTTCCAAAAGTCAGTCCATCCCCTTTACAGATGTTACTGAATGACTGTTAATCGATTAATTGCTGTTAATAATATAATGAAAAAAACATTTTTTAAAAAAATATATGACATCAAAGAGCTGCCTGAGAAATGATTAAGGTGTCCCAGCAAAGACCATATGGTCATACTTCATCATAGACTGAGATATTATAGCATCTGCAAAGCTTCTCTGAATAGATCTAACTTGTCATGGTTCAGATGCTCATTGGCTGTAATCGAGAAATAAAGTCAAGACACATTTAAAACAAGAGCTGTTGTGCCAAAGTAATAATAATAATGAATTAACCTTTATTAATCCCTGTAGAGAAATTCAATTCTGCATTTATGCCATCCCACACACACATTGGGTATTGGGAGCGGAGGGCTGCCGCGGTGCAGCGCCTGGGGTTAAGGGCCTTGCTCAGGGGCCCAACAGGGGCTGCAGTTCGATCCCCCGACCTTCTGATCGGCAGCCCAGGGCTTAACTCATTGCGCCACTGCTGCCCTGAAGTGATTTCCAATAAAGAAATATGACTGGAAGTATGAACCAGCCAACACTGTAAGTATTGTGTTGTAGCCCCTACAGCACATGTGTCATGGAATTATCTTTGGCCCGCATGATAATTTCTAATTACTATTAGATCTGGCCCGCCGGTATATTGCCCACACGGTTAGAACTGCAAGTCCCACAATGCACTGCTAGTGTGATGGCACGTCAGTCAAAGGCCCACGAGTGCAAGACCCTGTCCTGCTTGTTCATCAGCATTCTGGTGGAGTGAGTTAGCTTACCTGTGGTCACCTTTCAGCGAGTGTTACCCCGCTTCCTGAAAAATGGCTGAACGGAAGGTGGACCTTGGAAACGGGTTTTCAAAGAAAGTGGGAGGCAGAATATATGTTCACGGATACGAAGGGCAAAGCTGTTTGTCTTCTGTGCGGAGACAGTGTGGCTGTATTGAAAGAATACGAAAGAAGGTACGAAGGCACTATGAAATAAAACACTGTGACAGGTACAAGGATTTGGACTTGAGACAAAGGCTCCAGAAGGCAGAAGAGTTGAAAAGAAATCTGATGTCACAGCAGGCCATGTTCAGAAATGTCAAATCACAAAGCAAGGCTGCTGTGAAGGCCAGTTTTATTGTGGCAGCAGAGGTCGCAAAATCAGTCCCTTTGCAGAGGAAGACTTTGTTAAAAACTGCATGATAAAAGTTTGTGACATTGTTCAGTCCCTCCAGGAATTCGCGATGTTGCGATCGCAACAATTAATGCAAATTCAACCAATCTCCATAAATTCTGCTCGGCCTTGCAATTTTGTCCAATCACCGCCACTTTCCTGCAATTTTGTCCCACCTCCCGTGAGCTCCACCAATCACAGCAGTCCCCAGTAATGCACGTACGTCACTGAATTCACTTCCTTGTTTATGGTTTGAAGATGCAGATACGTATGCAACAAAAACTACTGCAAAACAATTCCCTGATGTTCTTCACCAAAGCGGAGGTAAACTGTTTTCACGCCGTGGAATATTGAGGTGGAACACAAACCAAAACCATCCACTGACAAACACTTTTCTACCGTAAACATATCAGGAGAATGGGTGAAACCAGCGGACCACAGACCAGACAAACCACCGTGATGAAGCTGTTGCATCCAGATCTGTGTCCAGCACTGAAACAATGAAGGTCAGTTAGATTAATTAACTGACGTGACGAGCTGTGAGCGTGTGTGTGTGAACACGCGTGTGCCAGGATGTGAAATTAACTTTTTAAACTTTTAAAGTTTTTAATGAATTATACAAAACAACGAAAAAAAATGCAACTTTTGGACAATTTTTTACTGTCTCCCGCAATTTTATCGCAACAAATACGCTTAAAACATCGCAACTTTCATCGCAATTTTTAGAAAAGCTCCCGCGAATTCAGACATTTTAGGAGAAACAATCTTGATAAACGCCCGCGAAATCCTGGAGGGACTGATTGTTTGACCAGATAAAAGTCAAGCTTAGATGTGAGCCTGAGCAGAAACACCGTCGCTGATTGTGTAAATCAGCTCGCCACCAATCTACAACAACAGTTGATGGGAAAGGGAGAAGATTTCATCGCATACTCCCTTGCTGTGGATGAGAGCGACGACACTTCTCATACTGCCCAGCTGTCAGTCTTTATCCGTGGAGTGGATTCAAGTCTGTGCGTGACAGAGGAACTTTTTGGGATTACACCCAATGCATGGCACAACTACGGGAAAGGATGTCTTTCAGGATGTATCCGAATGTGTGAATGAATTAGCGCTGCCTTGGGATAAACTGGTGGGCCTGACCACAGATGGAGCACCTGAGATGTGGATTGGTTGGCAGGATCTGGGAGAAGATGTAAGAGGAAAACGGCGCAGGTGAGCTGACAGCTTATCACTGCATCATTCACCTGGAATCACTGTGCAGCAAATCCTTGAAAATGGAACATGTCATGAGTACCACAACACAAGCAGTTAACTTTATAAGAGCGAGAGTTTTAAGTCAGCGCCAGTTCAAGGCTTTACTGGAGGAGTGACTTGCCCTTTCACACAGAGGTGCGGGGGCTAAGCCAAGGAAAATGCTGAAAAGATGTTTCGAGCTGCGCGAGGAAATCTGTGAGTTCGTTGAAAGCAAAGGGAAAGACGTAACAGAGCTCTGGGAGAAAAAGTTCCTGTGTGAGTTGGCGTTTCTCTGCGACATCACAAGCCCTCTTAATGCACTCGGCCTGCAGCTTCACGGCTGGGACAGCGTGATCACAGACATGCACGCTTCAGTGAGGGCTTTTAAAACCAAGCTGCGCCTATGGGAGACGCAGGTGTTGCAAGGAAACTTGAGCCATTGTCCGTGCTGCCAAACCGTAAAAGAGCAGGTCTCTGCCACCGTGTTCCCCAGTTTGCCGAAAAACTCAGCATACTTGGTGCCGAATTCACACGGCGATTTGCCAAATTTGATTATTTAAGTTGCTGTTGCCTTACTATCATCTGGAACCGGTCTGGCCATTCTCCTCTGACCTCTCACATCAACGAGGCATTTTCGTCCACACGACTGCTGCTCACTGGATATTTTCTCTTTTTCATACCATTCTCCTTAGAGATGGTTGTGAGTGAAAATCCCAGTAGATCAGCAGTTTCTGAAATGCTCAAACCAACAACCATGCCATGTTCAAAGCCACTTAAACCCCCTTTCTTCCCCATTCTGATGCTCAGTTTAAGGGAGTCTGAAAGCAAATTAATAAAATGACACATGAATGATGCTGAGCGGCTAACTAAACGCTTTGGAGTACCAGCTAACATAAAGTCCCTCCGACCTTCGTTAGCGAGTCAGCAACGGCATAAAGCAGAACAGGACTCCGCTCATCAGCTAGCTACCATTAGCCTGCAAGCTAACTACTACCATTAGCTAGATGCTCAAAACTAGCAATTAAATTCATTGAGTTGTGGCCATGTGATTGGCTGGTTAGCTATTTGTGTTAACAAGCCATTGAACAGGTGTGCCTGATAAAGTGGCCGGTGAGTGTATATATATGTATGTGTGTGTGTGTGTGTGTGTATATGACCAATCTATCCTGACTACACAGCACATGGCTACACTGGCTGTGTGTAGCCATGTGCTGTTTTCCTGTTTTTGTAGACATACTAGGTTCTGACATGGCCCCTGTTTTCTGCATGGCAGTCCTTTTACTAAACTTGTCAGCATTTAATAGCTTCAACTCCAACATGATCGAGTCCATGCTTCAGTTACCATCAGGCACACCAGTACAGAAGTATAAATGCTCACAACAGCAAAGGTCACTTACACTGGCTACAGTGTGGGTCCAACGCAGGAGTATTATTTAAGCTTTAGAAGTAGCTTAAGGCTTAAGGGGTTTCAGGTATGCTGCTTTAAAACAGCCTGTTATCTTTTATGGGGAAATCTTTCATCCTGTTGTGCACGATTCACTTTCTAGCAATTAATTGAGCTTTTAAAAGTGTTTGCAGTTTGAAGTGGGTGGTTTTAATTCCCTGGAGAGACGGCCTAATATTAAAAGGTCTTTTGTAAATGTTATCTTAACTATCCCACACATTTACTTGGGAGGTAGTTTAAAGCGGTGGAAATACATCCTCCTATCAGATTGGCATTTAATGCACAGAGCAGAAAGGCAGCGTTTCATTTTGTGCAAGGTAACAGGGCTGATATGCTATATGTCTGTAGCCACATGCGTCTTAAATAGACTCTGCACCTTTATCTCTTTTCCGCTTATGAGAAATATGTTGGGAATACGAGTCAGAGGAGAAGTGAGTAAATAGCTGATATGAAATGCTCTCCATTTTGTCATTCTAAGATAAATCTCTGCATGGCACTACAGGGAAGGTTAAGAGGAAAAGAGATCATTTTCAGATTATGCTGCAAATGAGGCATTGGATACTTCATACTCGCAGTGCAAACATTATACACTATGCCGTGGCAAGAAAAAGTATGTGAACCTTTTGGAATTTCATGGTTTTCTGCATTAATTTGTCATAAAATGTGATCTGATCTTCACCTAAGTCAAGGGTATTGACAAATATAATACGCCTAAAATATTAACACAAAATGAATTCTGATCTCTCATGTCTTTATTGAGAACAACCATAAAAACCTCATAGTGTTAGTGGAAAAAGTATGTGAATCCTTGAGTTAATGACCTCACAAATGCTAATTGGAGTCAGGTGTTGGCATACCTGGAATCTTGATAAGAAACTGAGTTTGGAAGTGTGGACTAGAGCCACTTTGACTGATGAAAAACACTCAAACTTTTCTGAGTTTGCTCCGCACAAGATATGCTTCTGTAAATGGTAAATGGTTTACACTTATATAGCGTTTTTTTCTACCTTAGTGGTTCCAAAGTGCTTTACAATGTGTTTCGCATTCACCCATTCACACACCAATGGCGACAGAGCTGCCATGCAAGGCGCTAATCTACCATTGGGAGCAACTTTGGGTTCAGTGTCTTGCCCAAGGACACTTCGGCATGCGGAGGGACTGGGGCTCGAACCGCCAACCTTGCGGTCAGTGGACAACCTGCTCTACCACCTGAGCCACAGCCACCACATGTGAGCCATGCCTCGCCAAAAAGAGCTTTCAAAGGATCTACGGTCAAAAATTGTTGATTTACATGAAGCTAGAAAGGGTTACAAAGTGATCTCAAAGACCAGTCTACAGTTAGGCAAATGATCTACTAATGGAGACACTTTGGGACTGTGGCTACCCTACCAAGAATTGGGCGCCCAGTCAAAATGACCCCAAGAGCCCAACAAAGACTCATCAATGAAGTTAAGAAACAACCCCGAACGGCAGCCAGAGGTTTGGAGGCGTCATTGGAACTGGTTAACATCTGTGTCATGAGTCTGCTGTACATGAAACATTGAACAAGGAGGGTGTCTATGGCAGGACACCATGAAGGAAGCCACTGCTTACTAAGTAGAGCATTGATGCATGCCTGAAGTTTGCAAAAGAGCGCACTGATGCTCCTACTATTAGCAATATGTTTTGTAGACTGATGAAACTAAGACTAAACTTTTTGGAAAGAACACACAGCAGTACATCTGGCGTAAAAAGGACACTGCACATCACGAAAACATCATCCTAGCCATAAAGTGTGGTGGAGGAAACTTCATGATCTGCTTTGCTGCATCAGGGCCTGGCCAGCTTGCAGTCACTGAGGGGAAGATGAATTCCCAAGTGTATCAAAAACCCATGGAACCCAGCTGAAAGACGTTTCGGCTGATTAGCCTGGAGCTAAAGACTTTCTCGACAGCACATGTTCTCCTCGCCTCCTGACCTGTCGGATTGACCACCACTCTGTTATCTCTCGCGTCAGCCAATCCACTACAGCCGTGTCACACCTTAAGAGTATAAAACCCTCAACCAAGCACTCAGTCGGGGTGGCTGGAGTTTCATGTGACCCGTTCACCCTGGTGCCTCGTGTCTTTGTGTTTCTATGTGTTACTAGAATGTAACTCCGTTCGGCAGCATGCTAACTCTTTTGCTGCTTCAGCTCAGTCGGTTAAGATCTTAACTCTTTGATGAAGTTAAGCGACAATGCATGCTACAGAGGTTATGCGTCCTTCACCCTCTGGTCCTGGGTTTAAATCTGTAGGTCGCCTGGGGCCTTTCTGTTTCGAGTTTGCATGTCCTCCCGGTGCCGACTTCCCACAGACATGCCGACCTTAACTGGTGATTTTGGCCTAAGTCAGATGGGAAAGGATGGATCTGTTAGTGCTGTCTTTGGTGCAGTTTTTCCCAAGTGTATCAAAAAGTTCTTTGGGATAATGTGAGAATGTCTGTTTGTCAACCGAGACTCTGTAGAAGTTGGGTGATGCAATGGGACCATGACCCAAAACACCGGAGCAAGTCCCCTACAGAATGGCTTCAGAAAAACAAAATTCGTCTTTAGAAGTGGCCAAGTAAGAGCCCAGACCTCTTTTTTTTAACACTTTCTTGAGGAGAGAGTAGAACAGGAGAGAGACATATCAATATTACAGATGGATACACTATTAAAGTCACATCCAAAGAGAATGTATGGAGTGGAGAAGGCTGCCAGTTCTGGCAAAAGATACGGAGCAAAAAGGCTTCATATACTGAATATTAAAAGTATATAAGTGTCTAAGGATAAGGTGTTTACCCTACAAGTAGCCAGATAAAAACAGATGGAGACTCCCTTGACAGTTCTATGAAGGGTAGAAGGAAGGTACAGATGTAGGAGAACAGGTACCGCCGAGCTTTTGAGGAACCCTTGGCCCATTCAGCCCTTTCTTCTTTTAATATTTTATTTATTGTATTCATTTAGTAGACCCAGATCTGAAAGGTGAGTTCTTTTGAAAAAGTTTTATAGTTTTCTTTATTGAGGAAAGACTGAATGTTCCAGCATTTAATGGTGCAGTTAGTGCACTTCACACTAAGTGAACTTCCTCAGGTATGTTATTATACTGCTGGGCCTGCTGAGTAATAACATATGGGAATAATCATGTTCAGTACCACGCACAAAACGTACGATATGCACCTTAAAAGAAGTATAATGGAAGAAAAACACTTAAAATAACTTAAATATCAGTTGCTTCAATACATTTATGAATAAGGCCTCCATGCCTAGGCATTTTGTGCTTGTAAAAGTCCCTTAAAAGAAGAGTCTGTTTGTTGTGAAGAGAGGCGATCGGACCTGAATCTAGTAAATAAAACATCTGAAATAACCATCTCTTAGAGCGCTTTCTCTTCGTCACACACACATTGGTTCTTGCTCATTAATCGTCTACTTGACAAACCTTGGTTACGGCCACTGGTGTCATTGCGCTGTCTTGCTTCTGTGGTGGACTGTTTTTTCAAGCATTGTGTATCAGCAGGGGTCTCAGACTTATGGCCTGCGGGACGTTATTTTGTGACCCCCTACTTGACATTTAAGTTTAGTGTTAGTGCGGCCCACGCGTTTCTCTCTAGCACACCTTTCTGCCGAGTCGTTGCATGTGCCACGTGCCCTTATCACACAGAGCCAGTTCACCTGTTAGGCAATACAGGCAAATGCTAAGGGCCTTGTGGCCTCCAGGATGTACCACACAATCGGGAAGAAATTCGCCTTCAATATAATTGTATTTTGGCGAGCAACAGGGAAGAGAGATGCTTGACTCAGGGTTTCCATCTTTTCTGAACACTGCCCTAAGCAGACACTTTTATTTTGAGACGCAGGAACTCAATTTAGAGCAACTGCACAACTAAATAACAGTGGCAGGTAGTCATAAACCCCGCTACACTCCACACTCATGGCGCTGACAACAACATAAATAATCCCGAACTCCCGTAGTGCATTGCAGCACAACAATCACCTACTTGCGACCGGCTCTGCGATTGCTACAATATCTCCAATATTACAGGAGTGGTGATGCAGGGTGGTGTGAGCGTAGCCCCATGGCGAGCAAATCAATGTGTGGGTTGCAGTAACCTTGCATCACAAGCCCTCAACCTGCTTGTCACCCACGAATTTATGCCTGCCAGCCTGCAATGTCTACAAGTTGTTGATGGTAATGATGGGATCTGGAGTATTTTCCTGAATCCTTGTCTCTGTGAAGCATATACTCGTACACTAATGGAAGTCCCCCGATTCTTCCTACGGTTGCCAGCTCGTCCGTCTTATTGTCAGTGATTTCACGTTGATGATAGAAGGGAGAGATCTGGCTTATATCTCCTCCTCTCAATCAGTCTCTGAAATCTGGTCTTATTGTATGTTTTTGCTTCACTTCTGTCCATTTTTTATACAGTCTGTGCCCTGAATTAATACTGCGGCTGTTTCTGTCTGATAAGCAAACAGATAACCTCTCCTCCATCCGCACTCTCAGCACCAGTTCTCCTCAGGGTTGCATGATACGCCCACTACTATACTCCCTCTACACAGCCGACTGCAGTTCCGCCCACCCAGAAAGCATCATTGTCAAATTCACAGATGATACAACAGTGGTGGGGCTGATTTCAAGGGGAAATGAGGCAGCCTACAGAGATGAGGTCCTAGAACTTGGGTGAGTGGTGTTCAGTGAACAACCTTGAAATGAACATTGCAAAACCCAAGGCAATTGTCTTGGACTTTAAGAGGAATAGTGCTGAGCCCGGCCCCTTGAACATCAACGACAAATGTGTAGAGAGGATCCAGTTCTTCAAGGCAGGCCAGGGCCACAGACATTATAAAGGACACCACTCACCCCGGTTTCCACCTGTTTGACCTGTTGCCCTCTCACAAAGGCTACAGGTCCACACGGTCCAGAAGAAACAGACTCAGAAACAGCTTCTTTCTGAAAGTCTGTCACTACACTAAACTTGAACCTGCACTGAAAATAACCTGCACTGCTGTCACTTATTATGTAATATAACTACCTCCACTCATAATGTGTATATTTTCCCACTCATAATGTACATGTTCTGCTACAAATTGCGTTTTATAGTGTTTTTTTTCTTATTGCAACGTATGTTATTGGTGCACTTAGGGAGTGGAATCTTAAATCTCGTTGTACTTTGTATAATGACTGTAAAGGTTTTCTGTTCTTCTATATACACTGAACAAAAATATAAACGGCCCATGTTAAATATTGATGCCACATGAAGTGCGCCACCCAAGGTGAGCGTATACTGTCTGGTACTTGTACAAAATGGATATTTCTCTTGATCAGTGTCCCAAATTTGAGTCCACCACTGCCTCAGTGATGCATTAATTCCATTCAGTACATGGGTGTGGCATATCCAGACTCTGCTCCAACACAATGAGCAGTACTCAGACACTCCTTATACTGGGGACAATAAAAGGCCACCCCAACATGTCACATGTTGACCAAAGCAGCAACGCCTCAGATGACTCCGGTCATGAGGGAACGTACCATTGGCATGTTGGAAGCAGGAATGTCCACCAGAGCGGTCGCTGTGCAGCTGAATGTTCACTATCAGACGATAGGACATTTGAGAGTTTGTTTCCAACAGACGGGCAGTACTGCAAATCCACCTCATCCACGTCGGCCACGTGTGACCACCCCAGCACAGGATGGACACATCCGGCTTGTTCACTTGATCGTCTCAGACCAGCGACACGTACAGCAGATGAAACCTTTGGTCTGACAACAGATGCATCACACCGACATGCCAATGGCACGTTCCCTCATGACCGGAGTCATCTGAGGCATTGCTGCTTTTGTCAAAATGTGACATTTTAGGGTGTCCTTTTATTGTCCCCAGTATAAGGAGTGTCTGAGTACTGCTCATTGTGTTGGAGCAGCGTCTGGATATGCCACACCCATGTACTGAATGGAATTAATGCATCACTGAGGCAGTGGTGGACTCAAATTTGGACACTAATCAAGAGAAATATCCATTTTGTACAAGTACCAGACAGTATACGCTCACTTTGGGTGGTGCACTTCATGTGGCATCAATATTTCCCATGGGGCGTTTATATTTTTGTCAGTGTAACTACTCATATGCCACTAGAATTAAAATTCTCATTAAATAAAAGGGCTATTTGGAAAGATTTTTAAAAAATTACCAGAATTTTAATATCTATTTAAAATTTATTTTATTAATATTGTCTGTATTTGTATGATTATGTGTTACATACAGTCTTATTTATTTTTTTAGTTATGAACAAACTTGAGACCTCCTTATATTTACAGCACAGTCACAACTACCAGAAAAGAAGAAGAGCAGCATTGAGCAGAACTTTGGCCCTCATGCCAATCTGAATTTAAACTACATCTGCTGACATTCTGTCTATGTACAGTATCTTCATAAGTTAAACAGTGTCCTAATTAATTTAATTATTTAGTAATTCAGACATCTGTGCTTTTCTGTTGAACTCAGTGGCTGCCATTGGTCTGATTCTGCTTATGAGAATAGCCTCTGATGGTATGTTCAGCAGTAATTGAAATGTCATAGATAAGGCAACTTTTCTTTTTAGAGGTAGACAGATGATGGTCGGCATATGGGAGAAACTTTGAATAGTCTGAATAGGCAGAGAGTGTGTAATAAAAGACCTGCAAAGTGGAGAGAAATGTTTCAGTGCCACTTTCTATATCTGATCAAACCTAACTATTATATTAAATCTACATTATTATGTCTTCTTTATTATTATTATTATTGCATTTTCAGCATAAGAAATTCAGTCAGACCAAGTTCAGTCACGAAGTAGAGGCTAAAGAGAATAATTTTGAGTAGCTGAGGGATCGAAGTACGTTGCACATTATAATCACTACTTCAAGTTTGTCAATAGCATTTAGAGGAACTACTTGTATTTTCCTCCTTGACAAACAAAGGAGCCCCACTCTTCTATCTTCTTTATTTGCTGAAGTCTAACAGATTTTCTGTTTGGTGACATTCAAGTAAATTGAACATGGCAGGCTAAACTTTGTCTTTTGAATTGTATAGCTGTAAAATCCTTAGTATGTCTGTTTAGAAAATGTTCTTTAAAACGTATTTTCGCCTTGTGCGGTAATGTCATGCTTGACTCTTTCCTCCTGAGTTTGACATTTCTAGCTTCCCAGGAGAGAGAGCTGGATTTAGCCTGTCTCAGCTTCATGCCTTTAGGTGGACACCGTGCTGAGCTACCACTTTGAATATTAACTAGCAAAAGTATACAAGCATTAGCAGAAGTCTGGTACTTCAGTTAGTTTGCATCAGTGTATTCAAATGAATCAAAGAAGCAGAATTAACAAAACAAGACAAAAGGTGATGAGATGCAAAAGGATCGAAACAAGACGCAAAACAACCCAAATGAGACACAAAATGACCATAAAGAGTAGCAAAATGACCAAAACAAGACATTGAATGACTATAAAGCGATGCAAAATTAACAAAATGTGACAAAACAACCACAAAAACATGCAAAATGATTAGAAGAAGACCCAAAATGACCAAAACAAGATCCAAAACAACCACAAAAACATGCAAACTGATTAGAAAAAGACCCAAAATGACCAAAACAAGATCCAAAACAACCACAAAAAGATGCAAAATGACCACAAGAGATGCAAAAGGACTAAAATAAGACCCACAATGACCTCAAAAAGATGCAAAATGACCAAAACAAGACAAAAAACAACCCCCAAAAGATGCATCTAGGTACAAAGTGCCACAATGGTACACAGTGGGTGTGAAAAACTCACACTCTCTCAGTGACGATGTTGAAGTCAGCGTCTCTTTATTCAGGCAGTGCACAGAATCACACGAAACACCAGGTTGTTCGGTTGTATCACACACCACTAAATCTATCTAGCATAGGAGTCTAACTCTTTCTACCCAAGGTTCAGAGGACGTAACTGACTGGCGTCTTTGGCCTGGTCTCCTCTGTTTCTTCTGGCCAGAGGCTGAGCCTTCAGCTCTGTGATGGCAGACATCTTCTGAGTCGTCCTCACCCCGGCTTTGGTGGTGTTTCAAATGACCTTGTCAGTGTCGGGCAGAATTTAATCTGACCCAGCAGGTAGGCCAGGATGGCTGTTATGCAGTATGATGCCAGGGCATGGATGAGACAGGAGCAGCGGTTGGTTGACTGGCAGGTGACTTCAGGGACGAGGCAACTAGGGATAGGAATAAATGTAGCACTCTAGAGTATTTTAAAGGCTGTCTTCCTTCAGGTACTTTGTAAATTTACAGTAGTTGCACAAGAAAAGTTATACTTAGTGATGCTGTTACTCACCAAATGCGGTGTTTTTATCTTTGAGATTTTCTGAAGTCTGAATCCTGCATTGTTTGCGTCTCTGTTTATTGGTAAGGCTGTACAGTGATGTGACCCTTGACGCGTTACCACCACTTGTTGATCAGTGAAATCATGGGATCGCTGAAGATGTCTCACACAATGCATGTCGGTTAGATTTCCGCCCGACTGGGCATTAACTCGCTATGACATCATCTGATGACATAAGCAATGACAACGACGTGAGTCGCTCTCCGGTTGCTGCACAGCCTCAGGGCTCAAACCTAACAGTTGACTGGTTTAGATGTTGCCTCGACAATATGATTTTGGATAGAAACTTTGCATTTCCGATACATTGGAGAGACTTACGCAGCATTTGTCTGATTTTAAGATTTATTCTGAGAACTGAATACATGTTTGGTTGACATTTATCAGTCAGAGAGGCCGAATACATTCAGATCATATAACATGAACCGCATACAATACATAGTCTAGTCTGCTGTAATAATACGAGACTACTTTAGTTCCTGAAGTATGAAGTAACACCAAGACCGATGTTAAGAGATATGAGGATCTGTAGTTTGAGAGCGACACGTCTGATCAGCTGATTTATATACAAACTGATCTGAGGCTGGGCCGCCACATGGCTCACTGAGTTCAGGTGTTACCATGTGGACGCAGGTCGCCAGCAGTGCTTGTGAGTTCGAGTCCAGCCTTCTCAGAAAACATACAAAAACTCAAACCTGACAATAAAAAGGGAATCTAAGGAGAACTTAACTTACTCACTAAGACTAGACTGACTAAACACAGAAACCAGACAAAACTGAAGGCAACACAGAAGAAGAACTAAACTCAGCGGAAAGCAAGACAAACACAACAGCCAGCGAACAGCAAAAATCAACTAAAACTCTAAACGAACCTCAAGGGCAAAATCAAGAACACCACACAAAAACAACTTACACAAAACACGCAACATACTAAACTCAAAACACCCGGGACAGAACTAAGGAGAAGTTAACGAACAAAAGCCACAGAAACAGCGTTTACACAGAATGCAAAGAACTTAATTGAAAACAACAGGAACCGGACAACAAATGGATGAAGCTCGGGGAAGGCAGGTAGATGACAGAGTGAAGACGGACTGTGAACCGGGGTCGAATGGTTTTATGGTCTGGCAGAGGTTTAGTGAAGGAACCGGGCTTTTATTGAAGGTGGTGATTACTGGCAGGTGAGTGGTTGTCTGGAATCAGGGTAATCAGAGTGCAGACAGAGCAGGAATGAAGGTGAGGGAAAACAGGGCTGAGTGAGAGAGCGAGGGAAAGCAAAGTTGAGAGAGGGACAGAGATAAGGAGAAGAAAAGAGGAAGAAGAAAGAGGGAGACAGACGGGGCTGAAGCCGGGATCATGACAGGATGCCTTCGGGACGCCTCTCGCAGGAGGTGTTCCTGGCATGTCCCACCGGGAGGAGGACTCGGGGTAGACGTAAGACACTCTGGAGGGACTATGTCTCCTGGCTGGCCTGGGAACAAGATCCAGGATACAAGCAGCCGAAATGAGTTTCCTCTGCAGGGTGGCTGGGTGCACCTTTAGAGATCGGGTGAGGAGCTCAGTCACAAGGGAGGAGCTCGGAGTAGAGCCGCTACTTCTCCATGTCGAGAGGAGTCAGCTGAGGTGGCTTGGACATCTGTTCTGGATGCCTTTGGGACGCCTCCCTCGGGAGGTGTTCCTGGCATGTCCCACCAGGAGGAGGCCTCGGGGTAGACCTAAGACACTCTGGAGGGACTGTGTCTCTCGGCTGGCCTGGGAACGCCTCAGGGTCCCACCAGAAGAGCTGGAGGAGGTGTCTGGGGCGAGGGAAGTCTGGGCCTCTCTGCTTAGACTGCTGCCCCCACGACCCGGGACCAGATAAGTGGTAGAAGATGGATGGATGGATGGATGGATGGATGGATGGATGAATGGATGGATGGATGGCTGGATGGATGGATGGATGGATGGATGGATGGATGGATGGATGGATGGATGGATGGATGATCTGAGGCTGAGTTAGAGATATCATGGATCGCCTGTAGAGCATTTTAATGTTCTACCCTCTCATAATTTATTCCAACACGGTGTGCACATATGCGTCTTTGTGAGTGTGCACAAGACAGATCAGTCAGGGACTCACTTACAGAAAACACCTACAGACTCACCATTTTTTCCAGTATGAGCAGCAGCTTTGGAGAAAAATGTATGTGAGGATTCCAAGTTATGTGTAATGGCTTAATACCTTTATAATAACATTCTTGAGTTCTTTGCACTCAGTACCATAGAAATGCAGGACATAATTTGCAGTGAAAAATGTGAAAAGCTCGCAGAGAGTTCAGACAGAAGACAGGAGCAAAAGAAAAAATAGCCAGAAACTTCTTATGGTTCAGACTTATTTATATCTTCTATCTGAACTCCCACACAGTGCACTTTACTGCCTTTTATTAATGCAATATTTTTTTGTAACGTTTATATAATTCCAACCAAAGAGTTGATGGAAATGAAAACAATTAATATTTAGCAGGTTTCTCGCCTGTACAAGTAGATGTTTTGACACAACCTCACCCTCGCTGTGTGAGACAGAGTTGTATTGTTGCTGTCAAGTGTTTTTTTTGTCAAGTCTGTTAATTTGCAAAACTGAGAAGTGCTCATAGAAAACACTTCAGAATAAATACAAGTATCGCCTTTGTGCCCCTTTCCCAATTAAGTTTTTATATTCTCTGTTTCATTGTGGTGTGCGAAGCTGTAATGATGGCCGTGACTGGCAGAAGAAAGCAGAAAAACAGACCTACACCAACAGCCGTAATAAGAAAGCCATTATCACAATCAGGATACACCTCTGATAACGCAAAATTTGAACTCTGTGTTGCTTGTCAAACAGCATTTCTCATTATGGCAAAAGAAAACACTGAAGATTTACTGGCTGATTTGGCAAATGTGTGTCTGGTTGACCACCTCATCTCTCTACCAGCACACAACCACTTTCCTGAGCTCTTCTGTGACGACAATGCAGTGTCAGCCATAGGAATAGTTACACTGAACAAAAATATAAACATCCCATGTGAAACACTGATACCACATGAAGTGCGCCACCCAAAGTGAGCGTATACTGTCTTGTACTTGTACAAAATGGATATCTCTTTTAATTAGTGTCCCAACTTTGAGTCCAACACTGCCTGTGAGCATTTGCTGAGATGACTCCAGTCATGAGGGAACTAATGAAGAGAAATATCCATTTTGTACAAGTACAAGACAGTAAACGCTCACTTTGGGTGGTGCACTTCATGTGGCAACAATATTTCACATGGGGTGTTTATATTTTTGTTCAATGTAAAATGAAAGCTTCCTTGTTTTCATACCCAGCATTCAACTGGAAATATAGAGTGTATCAGATAGTATATCACAATGTCAGTAATTGTTCTCTTTGACTGCTTTTATGCGTGTCAGCCTGGGAAAAGACAGATTTGTCTTCCCCTTCTTCCACTTATTCCTCCTATTTTTCCAGACGTTAGCCATCTGTGAATACATATCAACATTTTTTACAGTCAGAAATGAATTCAAGATTAGATTTAAAATCCCATTTCATGTCTTGACTGAGGTTGAAAAGAGTCTACAGATTACTGCTTCTGCATGCGTGGACACATGTATAGATATTCATGAAGTCCCCACCAGAGTGCCTCTTCTCCAGGTCTCAGGCAGAAGAGGAACAAATCAAACACTTTGACATGGAAGTGACCGCCACGCTCAGCTGCAATCAGTTTGCCACAAATGCTACGTCTGCAGCTTTACTCCATTTCTTCTCTCCAGCCATGTTTATGCTTTATGTGCATCCTAGCTCACACCAGTTCTTTCAAAAAATGAAAATGCCCATCTTGGTCATTTCAACTTACTAAAGTTATGAAGATCCATTTGGCACTCTGGAAACTGTTGATGCTGTAACCTCGCCAGTCAGGCTTTATTAACTCTGCCAAGGAGGTTGTGTGATGGCCAGCGTTGGTTTGTTTATTTGTTTGTTTTTGTGCAAAATAACTGGAAAACCATGGACGAATCTGGATGAAACTTTCAGGAAATGTGTGAAATGGGACAAGGAAGAAATGATGAAATTTTGGGAGTGATCTGGATCACCGTCTTCATCCAGGAATTTTTTTTAATGTAAGTGTAACCGGGTGGGCAATTAAATGCGGTTTACTCTAAAAGCCACCAGAGAGACATGACATTTTGGGTCTCCACATGACAAACAGCGACAATGACGGAGTTCTCTTTCCTTCCTGAGCGGCATACACATGGTTGGGCCGGCATTCTTATCTCCGGTTGTCTAAGAAGCTGGGAGGCTGTTAGGAGCTGCCACGCTAGAAGCCGCGCCTGTTCATTAGGTCGAATGGGGTGAAGGCCGCATTGTCGGTAGGAAATTTGAACTGTCTGTAATTACATTTGTATCTGTAACGTTCCATACAAAATATGTGAATTGGGAGATTGTGTTGGGGGTGGACTGAAGCTCCTTGGCGGAGGTATGCGCTTTCTGAGTGCTTTTCTAGTTTTAAAATATGTCTGACCAGAGAAAAAGAACATTTCAATTAAGAGTCATTCTTTGTCCATTTCTCTAAGACATTACTGAGCTCACTTTAACATCAATATGAGCCCATTTCCTCATACTTCTTAAATTCAGCTCCTCAAATTTGCCTTCCTCTCACCTTCATGCCACAGCTTGAACTCGTGCTGCTCTCAATGGTACACAAAAGGCTGCCCCTGTAATCAAGGGTAATACTTAACCCAGCTAAAAGACATCTTGTGGAGCGATAAGACCAACAAATCTAATCTACAATGTCAAACGTGATGTGAATCTTCTGATATTCCCAAAGTGACAGTTTTGCCACCAGCTAGACTAAGGCTGTCTGAACTTGCCTTTTGGCCCACCAGTTTCAACCTCTGAAGGTATTAATGACAAAGTAGAAGATCTGGGAAGTGCTGGGGAGTAATATTCAAGTCTGTGGCAGCAAGTTGTGTCCATTTGCATACCTCGGAAAATCTGACTCTAATGGGGTCATCTGTGACTGTTTCCCAAACAGTAAAGGAAAAAAGACAGTTTGACTCCAGGCATGTATTGTCCACATTTTAACTAAAATAAGCACACGCACCAACTCAACAATTCGGAATCTGCCTCATCTACTGTATGTATGGGTCCTTCACAGCCGCTTCAGCCTCTATCCAACAGAGTCTAGCATTTACAACACCCACGAACACAAGTATACTGACTTCAACCAAAGCATCATTTCCTTAGGTTACTGTCTCTGCTGATTCTCTTTTGTTTGCAGTTGTCTTGTCTCTTTCGTCTCTTCGCTGGCTTTCTGTCCATCTCTGTTCTCTTTTCAGCCAAGAACACAACACAAAGCTGAATGCCAGAAACACTGAAAAATCGAGTTTTAAATTTTGTTTACAAAACATGTCCATATGGTGTTTTTCGGTGATGAGTGCAGACAGTGGCAGGAACCAACTTGCATATTCAAAAGTCAGCAGATACTAAAGGAAGCAAAGGTGTAGCGTTACATCGAATGCATTTTAATGCGCGAAGAGATTATGCACATTGGAAAAACACATAAATATATATAATTCTACTGAACAGAAAGTTTTTAGAACTTGAGAACCTGAACTTTTTTTTTAATTTATGTATTATTATGTATATTGGGGCAGTGGTGACACAACGGGTTAAGCCCTGGGCTGCCGATCGGAAGGTCAGTGGTCCGAACCCCCACTGCGACCACTGTTGGGACCTTGAGCAAGGCCCTTAACCCCTGACTGCTCCCTGGGCGCTGCACCATGGCAGCCCTGTGCTCCCATTAATTAATGGGATTGGTTAAATGCAGGGGCTGAATTTCCCCAAGGGGATGAATAAAGGTTAAATTGTTATTATTATTATTACTACTACTAATATTATTATTATTATTATCTTGTAATATCTGTTTGAGAGTAATCAATATAATCCAAATTTTGTCTGTTCTGCATTCAACACATGCACACACTCACTCTTGCTCACTAACGTCTTATCTACGACTGTTTTATTGTAGATAAGAATTGTATTTTTACAGTTGTAACATTTTATTGGTTGTTGCTTTTTATCACTGTGATTGACACATTTCAGGTCAAACATTGTACATGTTTTTTCCTGCCATGTCAGTCTTGAATTAACAAAGTTTAAGTTTAAAATGATTTTTATTAGTTGATAAATCAGGGTGTTTAAATATACACAAAAAACATTATACTACCCAATGCAAAACATTTTTTGGCATCTGCACATTTATGTGTACTGCCGTGTTTCAGAGGTTTGGAAAAAAATGCTCTTTCTGACTAATCCGTCAGTTAGAAACCTTTTCTCACGCTACTCTCTACCACAGTTTCACTCAACTAGGAATTAAAATTAAACTATCTTTATTAGCAGCCATGTACATAACAGAATGTTATCAGCATCAGATCATCGTCACCCACATAGAGCCACAGTGTGTTAGTAGCTACATTTTATAGTTAACTCTGGGGGACTTTGTATACAGTAAAGGTGGTTTAAAAATAGAAGATGCTATATAGCTTAATGCAATATTTTACACTCACTGTGTTCTAACATTGAAATGGGATGTCTGTAACATGTGGCACGTAATGAGGAGATTTACACTGTTGATCGGTATTGATCAGTGCTGTTGAAAAGGTTATTAAAGACTATTTCTGGATTTGGAGTTGTAGCTTAATAGTTAATATCTTTTCATATTTTCTATCATTTATGTTCCCGAGGAATAATCTAATTAGTCCTTAAAAGCAAAACCTTGCATGGTCATCAGATGAAGTATCATTACCATAATGGGAAAAAATGAAAAACAGACTGAACTGGGCTATGAAGCACAGACGGAGAAGACACTGGCCTTGTTACTGTTCACTGCTTTTCCATTCCATGTTTTTTCTGTTTTAAATGAGTTTTGTCCTCCTGGCTACTGCTACCTTCAAAAAGCCAGTACAGGTCACAGTGGAGGTTTGGCTGCCATATACCTCAGCTACCTGGATTTATCCCCCCTTGTCCCTTCCAGAGCTGTCCACCTTTGAATGTCTGGCATTTAAATGCAAGCCCCCATTCTCCATGACAATATCACTAATCAGTCCCTCCAGGAATTTGTGATGTTGCGATCGCAACAATTAACGCATATTCAACCAGTCTCCATGAATTCTGCGCGACCTTGCAATTTTGTCCAATCACCGTGACTTTCCTGCAATTTTGTCCTGCCTACCGTGAGTTCCACCAATCACAGCAGTCCCCAGTAATGCACGTACGTCACTGAATTCACTTTCTTGTTTATGGTTTGAAGATGCAGACATGTGCGATAGTAATGATTCTCACTTACCAACAAAAATTACTGCTAAAGACCTGCAAAACTATTCCCTGATGTTCTTCACCAAAGCGGAGGTAAACTGTTTTCACCCCGTGGAATATTGAGGTGGAACACAAACGAAATTCATCGATTGACAAACATTTTTCTGCCGTGAGACATATTAGGAGAATGGGTGAAACCAGCGGACCACAGACCAGACAAACCACCGTGATGAAGCTGTTGCATCCAGATCTGTCACCAGCACTGAAACAATGAAGGTCAGTTAGATTAATTAACTGACGTGACGAGCTGTGAGCGTGTGTGTGTGTGAACACGCGTGTGCCAGGATGTGAAATTAACTTTTTAAACTTTTAACATTTTTAATGAATTATACAAAACAAAGAAAAAAATGCAACTTTATGACAATTTTTTACCATCTCCCGCAATTTTATCACAACAAATACGTTTCAAACATCGCAACTTTCATCGCAATTTTTTTAAAAAGCTGCCATGAATTCAGGCATTTTAGGCCGCAACAATCTGGAAAAACGCCCCAAAAATCCTCGAGGGACTGACTAATATACCAACCACCTAAACCAAATCCATCCTTCATTCCTGAGATGTATAACCTCCTCTCAGCATTCTGCACAGCATCCCCTAATATCTTAATATTTGGAGATATGAACATCCATGCGGACAGACAGACTTTGTAATATCATTCCACTGCTATGCTGATGACACTCAACTCTACATTAAACAGACTCTTATCCCTCGTCATCATCGTCATTAGTTCATCACTCTTTACACTCGCTGCCTCTCTGGAGGAGTTAAGGTGTGGATAAATCACAACTTCTATCAGCTCATCAGCTACAAAATCGAAGCAATTGTGGTCGGCAGCCCACATCAAACCAGAACATCTTCCATAACCAGCATTACTTTCTCCGGCCAGGACATTACACTGTCATCTGAAGTCACCAATTTGGGTGTTAGATTTGATCCTTATCTAACCTTTGAGGCTCACATCAAACACCTCGCAAAAACTGCCTTTTTCCACCTCAGAAATATTTCTAAACTCCGTCCCACTCTTACTCTTAGGGGCGGCTGTGGCTCAGGTGGTAGAGCGGGTTGTCCACTGATCGCAAGGTTGGCGGTTCGATCCCCGGCCCCTCCACATGCCGAAGTGTCCTTGGGCAAGACACTGAACCCCAAGTTGCTCCCAATGGTAGATTAGCGCCTTGCATGGCAGCTCTGTCACCATTGGTGTGTGAATGGGTGAATGTGAAACACATTGTAAAGGGCTTTGGATACTACTAAGGTTGAGAAAAGCGCTATATAAGTGCAGACCATTTACCATTTACCATTACTCTCCCTGACGCTGAGAAGCTCATCCATGCCTTTGTCTGCTCCAGACTGGATTACTGCAACGCATTTCTTATTGGGATCCCTAACAGAAGCATTCAAAAAGCTGCAGTGCATTCAGATCTGTGCTGCTAGGATCCTGACGAGAGTGCAGAAATACAACATCTCTCCCAGCCTCCACACACTGCACCGGCTCCCCGTCTCCGCAAGGATTGAATACAAGGTCTCTGTAATTACATTTCAGTGTATTCATGGTAGTTGTAGTTGTAGCCCTTTGAGATTGTTTTTACAATGTCGTGTTTTTCAAATAAAATCATTTATTATTATGGGCCACCAATTGTAAATCGCCACGCTGAGCTGATTTGAAGATTAGTGTATTGTCTGATGAGCCAGTCCCCTGTGATGGAAGACCACACAACTGTCTCTGTTCCAGCTATTTATTCTTCATTTCGTGCTCAGCAGGAAGACACTAATTGCGACCCAGCTCACAGAGACAAAATCAATTGCTGTGTACAAGAACAAGGCAGAGTAATGGGCAAAGTCGACTCCTCTACACGCTACGAACATTTCTCGGTTTGTAAAAGCCTCGATCGCAAGCATCGCTCTTCGCTTATTTAATTTTGCATTATTACAGATCTGCATAAGCTATTAGTGTTGTTTTTTCACACTGTTAGCTGCTATAATAAGCTACCAATGGAGTTTAAGTGCTTGTATTCAACACAACTATTGTTTTTTCCTCTCATTATTCTCCATCATTTCAGACAGATATGCATCTAGATTTGCAATACTGTGTATCAGTTAGCATATTGTCACCTACAGCAGTTACACACCACTTATTGAGTCGCCAGTCCTTCTGTTCTTGATTGAACACGAGGCTAAGCCAGCAAAATTAAATCTGATTGTGTGTTTCCATGCTCTCTAAGAGATACTTATTTGATTTTTTTTTTCTTTAGATGGGTAGCCAAAGATGGCTGTCGAGTTGTGGAGGGTGAGGAAGATGAAAGGAAGGTCAGGACTGTATATCTGATTGAATAGTGGAGCCACTCATGCTGTTTACTGTTACCAGCTTTCATTGCTTGAATACACTCATGGCAGCCTACAAGTCATACTATGCATCTAAATTTACTAGAAATGCATCTTACATCTTACCTGTCAAAGCCCAGATGCTAAGGAATAAATATCCTGTATAGCAAGATTACAGTTCTTGAAAGAGTCCATGATTTATGAATACATACTTATGGTTTGTGCAGCTGTGGCACATACATGGAAAACAAAACAAAGCCTTATATTGTACACTGATAACCATTTAAGCTTGTATAAATCTGGCTAAAATACACTGAACAAAAATATAAACAGCCCATGTGAAATATTGATGCCACATGAAGTGCTCCACCCAAAGTGAGCGTATACTGTCTTGTACTTATACAAAATGGATATTTCTCTTGATTATTGTCCCAAATTTGAGTCCACCACTGCCTGTGGGCATTTGTATGCAATGACACGTTCCCACATGACTGGAGTCATCTGAGGCATTGCTGCTTTGGTCAAAATGTGACATTGTGGGGTGTCCTTTTATTGTCCCCAGTATAAGGAGTGTCTGAGTACTGCTCATTGTGTTGGAGCAGCATCTGGATATGCCACACCCATGGACTGAATGGAATTAATGCATCACTGAGGCAGTGGTGGACTCAAATTTGGACATTAATCAAGAGAAATATCCATTTTGTACAAGTACAAGACAGTATACGCTCACTTTGGGTGGCGCACTTCATGTGGCATCAATATTTCACATGGGGCCTTTATATTTTTGTTTACTGTAACAATTTCCAGCATTCTGATCAAGATCTGATTATTTATCATGGTTATTCACTTATTTTAAGGACCGAAAAGAAAATAATTGCTGTTTCACATTTGAATTAACAGAGCACTTCTTTCACTGCCATGTTGTGCTACATTCCTCCACCAAAATATAGACTTGGATACATTAGAACATAAGATTGCTCTTCACCTGAATTCAAAACATCTCCAAGACGAAAAATGTAAATAAAATTGCACCCAGAGCACTTTGTCTGCTGAACATCTGCTTATAGACAGACACTACAATCAGTAGATGTTCCCTGAACACTTCACATACAGGCAACTCTGTGCAGAGAAGCCTGCTGCATTGCTGCAACTCAAGGTGTGTTACCGAACCTTACTTTAACATGAGGTGTTCTAGTGTCAGATGAACCAATGCTGAAACCAAGTCATTTTAATAGGCTGTTTTCTGTGTGCATTTTCTATTTAGTCAGGAAATGGCATTTACAAAAAGAAATTTAAACGACATTTAAGATGTGTAATCTAATATCCCTTGTTTTTGTTGAGTATTTTGTAAATTGAAAATATCATAGCAGTGTCACTGTTGTCACAACTTAAAAAATAAATGGAAGGATAGCTTCAAAATTCTACATCCAGTCAACAGTGACAACTCATTCTAAAAGGTGTTATCTTGATTTTACCATGCACTCAGTTTCTTTAAGGTTCCTTCATTCATTGTTTCACAGCTATAAGAAATAATTCATTTGACATGGAGAACTTGTAGCTGCAGCTGCTCTTGTTGGAGCCACTTCACATCAGAGTCAGTACAAAGACAATATGTAAGGCTGCGACCAGAGGCTTTGTTAAATTATAAATGTAGCGGAGCACAGACCGAGTTCAATGCCAGCCCTCATCATGATTTGTAATGTTTTATTAACTATGACATGAAACTGTAATGTCTTCATCTAATCATCTTTTTAGATCTCCAATAATGCATGCTGGGACGTCTGCTAATATGCTGCCCTTGTTTTTTTTTCAGAGTTGAGAAAACTGTATGTCGTGCTTTCATAACGCTCATTATATCAAGTCCGAACGCCTCAAGTTAGAACAACTGATGTTCAAATTGTGATGTCTAAAACAAATGTTGGACTTGCAGCTCCACGTCCCTGATTTGCAGCCACTACTTTGCACCACCTGCTGTCCTGCTATCCCTCCCCCTCATCCCCACTCCCAACCCAACCGGTTGAGGCAGATGGCCGCCCTCCCTGAGCCTGGTTCTGTCGGAGGTTTTCCCCCTCCCTATCCTCGGGGTTTTTTTTGGTTCCTTCCCACCGTCGCTGACTGTTTGCTCATAGGGAATCCAAATGCAACTATGGATTGTTGGTTTTTCTGTTTTCTGTTCTTTCTGCTGTGTGAAGCGCTATCTCTTCCTGGGACTGACAAGATTTCAAAAAGTAAAGAAAGCTATAGGCTGTTCTTAAAGGGACTGATATCCACAGCTAGATCAGTCTTAAACCTTGCAGAATGAAAGGTGAAGTTCTCTCTCTCTCTCTCTCTCTCTCTCTCTCTTTGGAAGCTGCTCATTCTTTGCTTCACATTTTAAGTACAAGGCATTGTGCTTGTAACATTACTGCAATGTGGATGGAGTTAAGGACATGGCGTGTACAACTTCTGTCCATTAGTTGGTGCTACTGCCTGAGATCAGACATATCAACAACAACAACAACACATCAGCCCCCTCGCTGCTGGCGTCCAAACCCTTCACTTTTAGGTAATCCGTCATTTTTCCCACTTTTTGCAAGGTGGAATTGAACTTTTTCTGTCAATCAGTGATAAGAAAGACACAAATCCATCAACACTTCGGGATGCACTGAAGGCCTACTTGAGGAGAGTCGTGATTTTCCATTGTACTGCCAGAGAAAGGAAGCCCTTAGTAAGAGCCCAATCTTAGAGGAATAAGTAATTCTGACAAGAGAATAGAAGAATAATTTCTTGGCAATGCTGCTAAAAAAAAAAAGCAGAATCCACTCAATCAGCTTTTAATCAACCTGACACAATACGTGGAGGTGAATAGCTGTGTTTAACATAGATTGCTTGAAATGGGGGTTAGACCAGGACGATTGGCGGCGTTTAAACGTGACTCCAAGGCTTTTTCCTCATTAAAAAATAAGGCTGAGAAAAACCAGCTTCATGAGACAAATCGTTGGTAAGGGAAGAGAAGAACCTCGATTTAAAAAAACTCTTATACCTCTGGGTTCATTGTGTCCTTTCAATATAAACATGATTTTTTTTGGAAAAGTTTATCCTTTCGTCACTTTCAGAGACAGACAGAACTACTCTTGGAAGAGATCAAAGTGGCAAATAATTCTCTACATCGTGGAAAAGCCTTATTTATTTACCATCATGCACAAGACTTCAGCGCACCTCGTCATTGATTCTTGAAGCTTAGAACTGTACAAGGACTGCAAATCCTTCTTCCGAAGCACAACACCTCATTTGGTCATGTTAAACAGAACGGAGAAGACTTACAGAATGTTCTTGATGATGATGCTTCAGAGGGATTTACTGAAACCACCCACTCTGTTTTTCAGTATTAAATTCAAAGACTTATACAAAACAGAACATGCTACGTTATTAACAAAACGAACCCTAGTAGATCACCATTGTCTCTTTAATGTAAATTGACAGCTGGGACACACATATTGCTTACATGCTGCTTATGGAGTCGTCCAAGAATATCTACGTTCTGTTTATGCTTAATTAAAGAGATTATTACATTATTAAAACACAGGGTTTGTAAAGATCTGGGCCAGTTTTAATGACGGCTGCCTCCTGAAAACAGAACCATGGACATAAGGAGATTTAAGTTCCTTTTTTCGGCTAGAAAATACCCGATATGTTAAAGTGCTATAAGGCATTCACTCAGCAGCACAGTATGTCCAAACTGCCGGTCCGGTAGCAGCACAGTATGTTAAGGTGCTATAGTAGATACAGATTCAGCCAGAAGCATCACAGCATTTTAAAGTGCTACAAAAAAAATTGCCGTTTCAGAAAGCGTGGTACAGCTTGTAACTGTCAGTTGGGGGAGCTGCATATAAATCAGTGTGTGTGCATGTTTAGGTGAGGGGTAGAGGAGGGTTGGTGTGGCGTGGGGGGACATGCCGGGGGGAGAGGGCACAGTCCGTTTATAACTCTGACTGCCTGTGGGAAGAAACTGTTCATCAACCTGCTGGATCTGGCACGGAGGCTTCTGTATCTTTTCCCTGATGGCAGCAGGGAGAACAGAGGAAGTGATGAGGGCCTCTTATGATGCTGGTGGAGGTGCGAGCGCGGCGTTGGTTGTAGATCTCCAGCAGGGAGGGGAGATCAGAAAGTGAGGCCATACGATTTGATGGTTTCGTCTGTAGAAGGTAGTAAGATAGGGGGATGCTGCAGGGGATGGAGACGCCGGTGGGCCTTTTTAACAATGGATGTGGTGTTAGCAGTGAAGGACAGGTCGTCTGCCTGCTGGACCCCCAGGAACTTGATGCTGCTGACTCTCTTCACAGAGGTGTTGTTGATGGTTAGAGGTGTGGGGTGAAGTTTGCCGGCTCTCCTGAAGTTGATTAACAATTCCTTTTTAGTTGACACTGAGGCAGAGATTGTCTGAGCGGCACCATGATCATAATTGCTCCATCTCCTTCCTGTATGCAGTCTGATCATCGTTGTTGATCAGACCCATCACCGTTGTGCCATCAGCATACTTTATAATGTGATTAGTGCTGAATCTGACAATGCAGCTATGGACAAGCAGACTGAACAGCAGGGGGCTCAAGACACAGCCTTGAGGAGATCCTGTGCTCATTGAGATTGTTTTTGAAGTGGTGGAGACTGTCCACCCTGACTCTCTGCTGCTTCATCTCCGTGTTTTAGGATTGTATGTTTAGATATTTGATTTTTTTAATCCTGTACAAGGTCACAGGGGACTTGATCCTATCCCTGCTGACTTGGGGCATGAGATGGGGTCACCCATCCATCACAGGGCCAACGGTGAAATCCAGACCACCGTGCACACTCACACTCACACCTACAACTGGTTTAAAGTTACCTGTTATTCATGTCTTTGGTCTGTATGAGGAAAACGGAGCACCTGGAGAAAACCCCTGGAGGGAGAGGAAGAACATACAGACTCCGCACAGAATGGCAGCAGGTGTAAATGTTTCAAGAACCTCTGACTGCATTGTGCAGTTCTGGGCGGAGCTTAATGCTGCTCAAGGTTGGCATGCTATTGGCTGAATCTAACATTCGACTCCGCCCACAGGGACATTGCCTGCATATAAAACGAGCACCGTCTTATGCTCCTAGCATTGTCACAAACCTGTATTTGGCCCTGAATGTGGTTCCACTCTGAATTGCATTAGATACACACACTCCTGAAGGGTTAGGGTTAGATTGCCACCAAACTGTTGCAAACTGAAGTAAAGTTGTATGTAATAAGACTGAACGCGATTGGTTTATGAAACGTTAAGATAGGTGGAGTCAAACGTTGAGTGCAATCCCAAACGTTGAGCTCTACCCCGAACTGCACACTGCATTCAGGGGCTTCTCGATGTATTTGCTGTGAGGTGACACTACAAACCACTGCATCACCATGTTGCCCCACATAAACAATGTTAAGCGCTTTGTGACGACTTGTGTTGTAAATATGCGCTTTATAAATAAAACTGAATTGAATTGAATTGAATAAACTTCCCCCAATGTCCTCCGAATCCAAAAGGGCACAACAAATGCTTACACTGGGATATAGTAGCATCCATGATGTGCTCCCACACATTGGTAAACGTAATACAATATCTGAAGGACTGTCTTTATTAGATGGACGTAGCCTCGGGTCTACACTGTTTCTAATGGCCAGCAGGGGGCGACTCCACTGGATCCAAAAACAAGTTCATTGTGTACAGGTCTAAGAGAAAATTACCCTAAGTCTTACTTCATCTGCTGCCTCAGCAAACCTTTTCCCAATGAGCTTGTTCTCAATTGCTTTCTCTTCAAGACAGCATGATCTTCATTTTGTAAACTATGGTTCCTTTTAGACAGAAATGGAGAGTGTGCGCTTTAGGATGTGGCTGCCTTGTGACAGACAAGTCTCTGCCTTATGGGCGAGCATAGTGTCCTTGAGTTCTCAGTCCGATCCACCCCTCACTCAGCGCATTTGAAGGAGATAAAACAAGTTTTTCCAGTAATCTTTAGCCCCAAAAGTGAACAAATGCTCCGGTAGTTTGCTGAACATGCTGTGGTTTGCAGCACTGGAGCAGATAAACACATTAATTCCTGGATGAGTCCAGCTTTTACTGCATCTACGTTGATGTTGCAGCATGTTTGTAGAGAAAACCAAAGCTTAGCAATATGTGCCATGGTTATTTGGTTTCAGATCCATTATGGTGTCTCTTTTGTTGTCCTTCATTCTTTTGAGTGTTTTCCCTCCTTTTTTGATTGGCTTCTCTCCCCTTATTAGTTTCACCTCTGTCTTGTTTTCCAATTAGTTCTCTGTGTTTATATCTTGCACGGTCTGATTGTCTGTTAGTCCTTGTGCATTTCATTTTCTGTGGCCTTTTCTTTTACTTGTGTTTCTCACCTCAGTGTATTTCCCTGGCTGTTGTTGCCCATTTAGATTCTTGTATTACCTTCACCTGCTCCATGTGTTCTGATTTACCTTGAGAGCACGTCTTCTTTTTTCCCTTCGGGGACAATAAAGTATATCTTCTCTTTATTAAAGCTCGCATACATTTTCTGCATTTGGGTCTTTGGGTATTCTGTGCAAAGCTAAGGATTCGCTGAGTTATGAAGCCTCAACTATAATCTATTGTACTTTGATATTCCCATATATGATGAACTGTGTAGAGCTATTGGGTGCCATACGCCTGATAAATAATGCTGGATGTTATGACCATGCAAATCCATTATTTATTAAATCAAACCTTATGAAGTTTAATGACCTAGTGTATTATATAACAGTTCAAATTATGTTCAGAGCTACACAAAATACTCTTCCAGAAGGAGTCCAAAAATATTTTGAACACCAGCAAACTAAATACAATTAAAGAGATAAATGTAAGTTTAGAGTGCTGAAAGCCCGAATAGGATTTAAACAAAGATGCTTGTCTTTTTGGGAGTTCAACATGAGTAAGGAGATGAAAAGCTGTGATTTATTATTCATATTTAAGAAGATGATCTCCCAGTCTGTTTTTGAGAGATATGTAAATGAATGAATTTGTTCTTTTTATAAAGGTCACACGTTGTATATTTTCCATTAGTCTCTAATGTACATTATAAGGTAGCTTATATTTGATGTAAATGTACAGTATATTTTAGGCATACAAGCTTTCTGCTTCTGCTGTTTCAGTCTCACATCAACTGTTATTTATTTTGTACGATGTACATTATTATGTTGAGTGACTGGCACAAATAAACCGCTTGGCTGACACAATATGGTACTTAAGCTATGACAATCACTGTTTAAGGATTGGGTTTAAAGCTCCCATATGGTGAACATCCATTTTTACTTTGTGGTTTTATAAACTCAGAGGTTTAAACCAAAGGCTGCTGATGTCACGGGGAATACTGAGACCCATGTGTAGACAGAAGACACGGCACTGAAATAATAACAGATCTTTGTCACAAAAGCTGGTACACACAAATGGCAAATGTCACCGGTATCAACACACCAGGGACTGAGTTCACCAAAAACTTAGGCCCCATCCACACGACGCCAAAACGCTCACAGTTTCAAAAACGTTCTTCATGAAGACAGAGCTGTTTCAGTAAATATGTCCGTCCACATAAATTCACTTGATACGCCTGAAAACGATGTAAAACACATGCCAGGCCTGTTGGTGGCGCTATGACGCCGTAACAGAAACTGGCGGCGGGACTTTAGGCATGTAGAAATCTGTATACGATGTAAACATAGAACATGGCGGCAACAAATGCGAGTGGACGAGCTGGTAGGACTCTAGTCTGGACGGACGATGAGGTGGAACTATTAGCAGTACATACGCAGCACTATACGGAGACATTGTTGTCGTTGTTTTCTGAGTTTGGCGCATCTATCGAGAGGTGGAGCTATGATGCAAGCGTGTCAGAAAAAGATGCGGACAGGTCGTAACAACGGTGCAGCGTAAACAGCGTTTTCAGATCTTTGCACTCTGGGAACTAGGTTCAGAAATGATTGTTTTCCCCAAATCCCCAGAACACCGGCTTCGTGTGTTTGATGAACTATTCGTGCGTTTAGGCCTGGGCTCGTCTTCGTGTGGATGAGGCCTCAGAGTTTGGAAAGTTAAAGGGACTGGCTAAATAATTTTAGGCGCATAGCACAGAGATGTCTAAAATAGGAGTACATACAGCACACAACACAGGGATATCGAAACCAAGACCTGAACACAGGGATAATGAAACTAAAAGCAGAGGCACAAACAGCATTGCCAACAAAAAGTAACTATTTAACTGAAAACGCACGTCGCCAAGAAACGACAGGAAAGACTGCATTTACACAAATAGTAATTGCACCACTAAACAGAGGGAGAACAATTAATAAGTGGCAACTGGCACGTAATGAGTCACTACTTATCTGACAACAGGAAGAGCGGTGGGTAGGAATGAGTACAGAGGAGTGGATGGCGAGGTGGTGAGGTCGGATCGGCAGGCTTGGCAGAGCTGAATCAGATCCAGGTGGCGGCGGTGGAGATGATCAGCACAGGTAGAGATCCAGACGGAGTATGGCGATGGTGAACTAAACACAGGAGTAATGGGTTTGTACGAAGCAAGGCTATCAAAGAGAATCAGAACAGAGACTGGGTAGAACTGAGTCAGGTACAAAAGTCCAGCGTTGAATGTCGATCTGTGCCCTTCTTTTACGGCAGAAGACAAGGAGTTGATGAGCCACTCCTGCTCCAGGTGACCATGATCTGCTGATTAGGGAAGTGGAGACAAGAGGGAGAGTTGCCAGCTAAGCAGGTGTGGAGGGCATGACCACAGACATATATACGTAGACGTCGCGTTGACTGCCGCTGCCGATTGGAGCCAATGTGCCTACGCGGCGGCCATCTTGGTACAGTGCCACTCGCCCCTACAGTGCATTACGTCTATAGAGGAATGACATGTCTGCACTATAAAAGTGATCATAAATCCATCAGTTGTCAACATCTATTGTTTGTTACAAACGTCAGTCATGGAGGACGGACAGGCAGACATAAATAGAACAAAAGCATCCAAGCATCCTGTGTCAAAGCTACATGTGTGACGTTTTTAACAAACCAAACTGTTTAGAAATCAGTCAAAAATTCAGTGAATAATTCTACTTAAAGATTGTGGAGTACCTCTTACCTCCATAGACTTACATTCGCTCCCCCCTCTGCTAGCCCTGTACCAAGATGGCGGCGCTTTAGGCACGTCCCTCCACAGTCAATGCGGCGTCTACGTATATATGTCTATGGCCATGACAGTTAAGATATCAAGGCTTTCACTTCTCTCATCCTCAAAGCCCCAGCTGGGCTCGTCTATCTCAAATCATTAGCAGCTTTCTGCTTGACTGTGTCTGATTTGCTTGAAACTTCATCATAAACTACGAATATTTAAAAATGTATCTGTGAAATGTTTTATTGATATATAAGAAACATAGAGTACAGATAGATAGAGATGATGGTTATTTTAAGAAATGCCCGTTGGCCGACTTTCAGCAATTTTTCAACTCAATTTTTTCGCACATTGATGTACGAGTCTATATTTGAGCGTCAAATATCTCCCTTATTTTTCCTCACGCCACTGATTCAGAATATTGGAGAATACTGGTGAATCGAAATATAAAAAAAGTTGTCATGAAAAGTCCAGTACTTGAGCACACATTGCCAAAAAATTGAAAATGCAAAGTCAACTAGTGACAGTTTCTGAACCATTTGAAGTTGCACATTACAATGATACACACATGTTTAGCTCAATGCATTGCCCTACTACTTAATGGAAGAGATTCTGGAAGGTAACTAAGCAGTTACAATAAATAAACATGTACTCACACTTTAACTTTTTTGCAGATTTGTCAGAGATGTCTTTATAAATACCCATATTTTATGCTATAAAAACACAGAATTTCCAGCTCTGTGGAAGTTGTAAAGGCGGGAGACATTCAGAGATGGTGAAAACTTCAATAATAACATGGAACCAATAGAAAATCACTAGGTGGGTTACTGTCATGTCACTTGTTGTGCTTCAGTGCAACCTAACCCCAGCCAGTCTTTACATCTATGTGAAATGATCCCTCAGAGAGAAAGTTGGACGTGATAGAAAGTCCAGGTCTCGCACACTTATCTCTGTGTCAGCTGCCAGATGTTCCGCTGTTCATCTCTGTTCCTTCAATCATGGTTTTGAAAAGGGCTAAAACCAGTGGTTATACGGTCCTGGTGAAATGAGCTATCTGTGCAGTATCTTGAGTTGCAAATTTGAAAGCTGTGTCCAGGGATCGGGTCGTCGAGGTCCCTGCAGTCAACGGCCGCCCGATCCACATTGCACCCGGCCCCTACGGTTCCCTCTGCGGGGTCCACAGGAGATCGGGCACATGTCGTCCATTCAGGCCAAGCCCGTGGGCAAAGGCCTGGCCACCAGGCGCTCCCATACGAGCCCCAACCCCAGGCCTGACTCCAGAGCAGGGCGACGTCACGGTCCTTGTTATTATTTCTTTCATAAGGACTTCTTGATGGCTTTGACATCTGTTCTGGATGCCTTCGGGACGCCTCCTTGGGGAGGTGTTCCGGGCATGTCCCACCGGGAGGAGGCCTCAAGGTAGACCTAGGACACGCTGGAGGGACCATGTCTCTCAGCTGGCCTGAGAACACCTCGGGGTCCCACTGGAAGAGCTGGAGCTGCCAGATGTTCCACTGTTCATCTCTGTTCCTTCAATCATGGTTTTGAAAAGGGCTAAAACCAGTGGTTATACGGTCATGGGGAAGTCTGGAAGTCTGGAGGGAAGTCTGGGCCTCTCTGCTTAGATAAGCAGGAGATAATGGATGGATGGATGGATGGATGGATGGATGGATGGATGGATGGATGGATGGATGGATGGATGGATGGATGGATGGATGGATGGATGGATGGATGGATGGATGGATGGATGGATGGATGGATGGAAATTTGAAAGCCATACTGTATGAGACTTGCATTAATTTGCTAAAACTGGACACAATATGGGACCTTCACAGAATGATCCATTGAAACAGCTTGGATTGTCCAAATAAGACAACCTTGCTTTTCAGAAAAAGAGTAAGTCACAGGTTTTTGTTGCATCAAGCTACTTGGATTGTTGCCAAAAACATGAGGGTACATATTTAAAACAAAGTATTAACAGATGTTATTGTGCAGAATGGGAAAAATCCTTTCAGAATCAACTCACTGAGAGAATAGACAGTCGTGACAAATTTTAACACAGCAACAATTCAGGTGATATTTCTGGTTGTTATTTGCTCCCAGCAGAATTGTCAATGACCTTCTCCTCTCACCATTTGATTTCCCCTACAGCGCTGATTCATATAAAGGATGGAGATACTGGACAGTACTGGCGAGGAAGGGATGGAGTTGGAGGGATCAGCCATCTCAGCAGGGAGAGCCCTTTTAAACACCAGCCTTTATAGCGCCGTCAATGTCACCAATGCAACCTTTTACCCCTATTATCAGCACTCACCTTATGTGGCTGCTAGTTACATCCTGGCTTACTTCTTCATCTTCGTGCTGTGCATGGTGGGGAACATCCTGGTGTGTCTAATTGTACTGGAAAACCGGCGTATGCGCACAGTCACCAACCTCTTCATCTTCAACCTGGCTATCAGTGACCTCCTGGTGGGGATCTTCTGTATCCCTACAACACTGGTGGACAACCTCATCTCAGGTAAAGACTCTGTCAGAAGTTCTCTTCTTGACTGTAACACATCTGCAACAAACTGTATTACTGCTACATGCATAACAGTAAGGCCTTGTTTAGACAGACTCTTTCAGGTTTTGCTTAATCTACCCTTGTGATGTATACAAAAAAGCCAATGAATATAGCACCACTATGGAGTATCCTTATTGCCTAATACCTATGAGGGGTGACTGATAAGTTTTGAGCCTGACCAAGAAAACAAAACTTGCTAATCAAAGTGTTTAGTACTCTGAAAGAGCAACATGTTACAATAGTTTGAGTTCAACTTGGACTCATTGTGTGCATTAATCCATGTAAAGAACCTGAGTCTAGTAGGGTAGGGTAGGACATTCAAGCAAAATGAACCCAGTTGGTGACCGTGTTGTGATAGAGTACCTGTCCTGAAAGGGCAATATTATGCTTCCCTGGTACGGCAACTGCAGGAGAAAATCAAAGAAAAGCGCCGTGAAAAGCTCAGAAGTGGTGTCCTGTTCCACCAGGACAATGCTCCAGTCCACAAGTCAGTTGTCACCATGGCTGCAATTCACAAATGTGGGTTCAAACTCGTGCAGCATCCACCCTGCTCCCCAGATTTGGCTCCGTCCGACTTTCATCTATATCCAAACAAGAAACGGCACCTTGCTGGGATCCATTATGCCGCTAATGATGATGTCATATCTGCAGTGAACGACTTCCTGCAGGATAAAACCTTCTATGAGACTGGTATCAAGGCTCTACAGAGACGCTGGAAGAAATGTGTGAACTTGCAAGAGGATTATTTTGAGAAATTAAGCATTGTTGAAATTTACTCTGAATGTTTTCTTGGTCAGGCTCAAAACTTATCAATCACCCCTCGTACCATTCAGGTTTCATATAAAACTAGTCCAGACCCCTGCTCTCTTTGCCTGAGTGAGCTCTTTTCCTTTACTACTTCAGTTAATGAGTCCATCCTTAACCCTGACCTAAATGGGCTTTCATGTCAGCTGGGAAGATGCTCATTCTGTTCATTTAAGAAACAGTACAATTGGATATTCAACCATTTCCAGTAAGTGCACGGTGCTTCCTGCAGTTAGCTTATTTTGACCCTTGTAATTGGCACTGCACTGCATTCACCCAATTCTTATTATTACATATTCTGAGAGCAGTCTTAGTCACCACAGGTCGAATTGCCCTTTCTAATAGTTAGACACTGAAAAAGAGACCATTACTTGGGCGTTCTTGCAGTCTGCATGTGGTATTACCATAGCAACTGTAGATCTGAATTACAGTCAACTAGTACTGAGGTGAAGTATTTTAGCTACTCCGTACGAATAAATCTGGTGATATTGTCAACTAATTCCACTGAAATCCCACTAGAACTGACCTTAATTAGCGTTGCCTTTGTAGCAAAAGATTAATATAGCTTGATCTTCCGTGCCAGTAATGTCTAAACCTACTGACATATCGGTGAGCCCCGCTGTTGTTGAGCGTGGGTCCTTCATTATGCTTACCATGGGAACTGTAGTTAATGTTGAGTTGGTGAAACATACACCATCCGTAATAGTGTATCAGATCCACAGCTAAATGTAGACCCCAGTTTGCTTCTGTTTGAGTAAAATTTGCAGTACCCTGGGGCAAAAAAAAAATGGAATTATGCTATATTTGTGACCATTTTTAAAGTTTCCATCTTTCTATGCATGAGAATTTCTCTGTGTGCCACCGGAAGGCAAGTTGTTATGCAGATGTTGCCTCAAGGCCAGACTCCTGAAATACCGGTACTTATTAGCTTCACGAAAGATCAATGGTTTGTGAGCAGTTTCAAAATAGGAGTCTTTAATAAAAAGCTTCAGTATCTGTGCTTCTGTTATAGCTTTTCGTAACAGCTGAATACAAAAGTCAAGGACTGAACATAAAGTCACAGATAGGAGTCAGAAAAATAATCATTTTCGATGTATTGAAGCTAATCATTTGTGTTAATATACAATGTTAGCATTAGTAATAATTTTGTACCCTCACCACGGGTTTGTTCCCCAAATTAATATCCCTTCACCTTTATTGTACTGGAGAACTTTGAGCATCAAATGTCTCAGCCTAGTGAAATAGCTCGATCACACTTGTCATTTTTGCTTTATTTATTTGTCAGTCCCTCCAGGAATTTGCGATGTTGTGATCGCAACTATTAATGCAAATTCAACCAATCTCCATGAATTCTGCGCGACCTTGCAATTTTGTCCAATCACCGCAACTCTTCAGCAATTTTGTCCCGCCTCCCGTGAGTTCCACCTATCACAGCAGTCCCCAGCGCAAACGTAATGCACGTACGTCACCGAATTCACTTCCTTGTTTATGGTTTGAAGATGCAGATATGTGCGACAGTAATGATTCTCACTTACCAACAAAAATTACTGCTAAAGACCTGCAAAACAATCCCCTGATGTTCTTCACCAAAGCGGAGGTAAACTGTTTTCACCCCGTGGAATATTGAGGTGGAACACAAACCAAAACCATCCACTGACAAACACTTTTCTACCGTGAACATATCAGGAGAATGGGTGAAACCAGCGGACCACAGACCAGACAAACCACCGTGATGAAGCTGTTCTGAAAGAATGAAGGTCAGTTAGATTAATTAACTGACGTGACGAGCTGTGAGCGTGTGTGTGTGAACACGCGTGTGCCAGGACGTGAAATTAACTTTTTAAACTTTTAAAATTTTTAATGAATTATACAAAACAAAGAAAAAAAAGCAACTTTTTGACATTTTTTTACTGTCTCCCGCAATTTCATCGCAACAAATACGCTTAAAACATCGCAACTTACATCGCAATTTTTTTTAGAAAAGCTGCAATGAATTCAGACATTTTAGGAGCAACAATCTTGAAAAACGCCCAAGAAATCCTGGAGGGACTATTTTGTATATTCTCTGTACTTTTTGGTAATTTGGATTAAAAAAAACATGTTAAATGAATTTGAAGGAAAATAGTGCTGTCAAAAATATCGCATTATTAACGCAAATCAATTTTACAGGGTCAATTTTTTTAATCACGAGATTAATGTTCTTTTTGACTGAGTGAACTTGTAGTTTTTTCACAAGCTGTGGCCACAGCTAGTAATGTTAAAAAAAACTACAGGATCCGGCTGCAGACCGAAACAAAACAATAATCACGTCCCACGTAGGTTTGGTCTTCCCTGCTCGCCAGGTGCAAAACAGCAGAGACGCTGAAATGGATGCGAACTAGAAGAGCAGTACAGCCTGCTGCTAGTATGTTCAAAGGAAACTTAAGAAAAGGAAAGTATAAACCTGGTTTAACTGCACAATAGGCCGAGTCCTAGTTTACAGTGATGTGCACTTTGTGATTTTATTTTGTATCGCCCTGTTTTGATCCCTGAGAAAGGCCTGTTGAAGGGGCTGTTTTTGTGACTAACTACAGGCGTCCCTCGCCATATCACGGTTCACTTTTCGCGGTCTCACTGTATCGTGGATTTTTACATTATACATACAATACATAACGTACAGCAGATCAGTAGACGCACGTATGGCCGCTTCCGCTTGAGCTAGTCAGTCGCTGATTGATCGGCGGTGATGGAGGCCAGTGTTTATAAGAGTGTAAGAAATGCTGATAACAGTGTGGGGAGGGTTTATAAAGCATTAATATATATATAAATATCAAAATAAATCTAAGGTCGCTGCTTCACGGATTCTGTCTATTGCGGAGGCGTTCTAGAACATAACCCCCTCGACAGACGAGGGACCACTGTGTTTATTTTCTCACCCGTTCATTGATCGTGCTACGTTGTGTGAGATTTTGCTTCAGATGTGAAAGACTGCCCAAAGTGAGAATGTTAGCGTGAAATAAAACGACACATTGTTGCTTTCACTAAAAACATTTGCTCAAAGCTAGCCTATCTACTTTTCCATGTTGATAAGAGGATTAAAATGATAATTCAAGGGGACATCTAGAAATGATAAAAATGTGTGATTAATTTGCTAAATAAATTGCGAATCTAAAACACTAAAGTATGGAATAATAATAATGAAATTGCTAAATTATGTAGGCCTTTACCCAAATTCCCTGCAGTGACAGGCCATTTATCCTCATTATTGTTATTTGCAGGCCTGCACGGTGGCTCGGTGGTTAGCAGCGTCGCCTCACAGCTAGAAGATCCCTGGTTTGCGTCCCGGTTAGGATGTCTGGGATCTTTCTGTGTGGAGTTTGCATGGTCTCCTTGTGCATGCGAGGGTTTTCACCGGGTACTCCAGCTTCCTCCCGGAGTCCAAAAACACGCTGAGGTTAATTGATTACTCTAAATTGTCCGTAGGAGCGAATGAGAGTGTTCTTGATTGAGCTGATTACAGGTCAGGAAAATATCATGTCACGTTGTGTGTGAGAGGGGGAGGAAATGTGTTCCAGTGAGGTGAACAATCTGCAGCACTTGGAAATGATTGCAGTTCATTTCATTTCACTTCAGTTAATTTCAATTCAGTTCTTTTGTGAGACATGTGGGTGTGTTTGCGAGGCGCCGAGGAGGGAAGAAGTAGAGGAGAGGGAGCACACATTAACCTGAGGCAAGAGAAGAGCCTGGAAGTCTGGATATTTGTATGAAAGGAGACTTGCCTTAACCTTTGTAAGGTCCAACACAGACACAGACACCCACCTCAGTCTGAGCATTTCAGAGAGGAAGTGGAAGCAGCTTTAACCAGGTCTGCTCCTGGGATCAGCTCATTTTCATCCATTTCAGAAAGAAACTTCAGCTGGCTCTTGGAACATACATCACTCTGTTTACTTTTATATGTCGCCCTTTCTAAAGCAGTGATCCACTGACTGCATTAGACTTCTTTTTTTGTAGCTCTTTCTCCTCCGACTGTTCACCTCTTTAATGTCTTAAAGTTTTTCTCTTCAGGTGAGCCTGATTTATCTTCTCCCTCCCTTCCCTTCCTGTCCAGGGGCTGTTTGTTCTTTCCTCTTTCTACTATGTCGTATAAATTGGCAATGGTGCTATGTGAAACAAGGAGGCACCTGGGTTTTGTAAAGACCTGAGGGATGTGTGGGATTGTTGAGCACCATGTCTCTTAATTATTTCTGCATGTTGAGGATATGATTGTTGGTATTCCTACTTTAGAGGTACACCATTTACCCGTCACTCTTAATGGCCTCGCTGCCGTCAATTCCAGCTGAATGTTGACAGGCGAACAGAGCTGCAGCCCTCGTGTGTCGATGTGACCTTCTGTACCTCACATTTAGCTCAATTTTTCTCTGTGCTGGTGACGATGTAATTGAACTACATGATTGCCTACACCTGCAGTAAAGGCTTAACGCTGCGAAACCATTAGGGTCGTTCCTTCCACTGATGAAGCTAAATGTGACAATATGCAGTTTTCCCCAGCTGCTTTTGAAAAGTAAAAAACATGATGCAACTATAGCATAGAAATAAAGATTTAAGTACAGTTGTAGACTGTGCAAAAATGAAGTCATCAGGCCTATTTCATTTGGTTACCTCAACTTGTAATGTAGCTTTATGTCACGGCGGCTCAGGTTTGAACCCAAGTGCAGACATAGAGAGCAGGCAGGGACAGGTGAGGGCCAAAAGCTTTGTTTAATCAAGAACGGAAACTGAAACCAATACAGCATAACGAACTAAACTCTGGGGGGGAAACTAAGACAACCACTAATGAGTATTAACTAAAGCTAGACGAACAAAATGGAGACATAGAAAACCGACTACAACTGAAACCTAAATACAGAATGGGGAAAACCAGACTTCACACGAAAAATGGGCAAAGCTGCAACAACCGAATAACAACTCAGACTAACAAACAGAATAGGATCCAAAGAAACAGGTATGAATAAACTAAAACCAGACAAACAAAAGGGGACAAAGGGGATACTCACTGGACTGAAAACTAAACTAAGGAGCAGGCAGACTCGGGGGCAGGATCCGGGCAGCGAGTGAGTCGCTGAAGCAGGGGGTTCTGGTGGCGGTGGCTCAGGGAAGGCAGGTAGTGGGCAGGCTGGTGACAGAGCGGGACCGGCATGGAAACCGGGGTTGCATTGTTCATGACCTGGCAGAGGCTGAGTGAATGGCCTGAGTATTTATGAGTTGATAATCGAGTCCAGGTGAGCTGCTCTCTGCAGCTGTCTTCAGTCCAGCGATCAAGGAGACTGCCGGCAGGGCTGGGCTGACAGAGTGAGAGTGAGGTAGAGACTGAGGGGAGATCTTGACACTTTAATTCAACTATCAGGCCCCATCCACATGAAGATGAGCCCAGGCCTAGACACACAAATAGTTCATCAAACCTGTGTATCATCCACATGAAGCCGACGTTTTGGGGATCTGAAAATGATCATTTCTGGACCTAGGTCTCAGAGTGGAAAGATCTCAACATGCCGTTTACGTGGCACCGTTGTTACGCCCTGTCCGCTTCTTTTTCTGACACGCTTGTGTCATAGGTCCACCTCTCGATAAATACGCATGCACCAAACTCAGAAAATGACAACAGTGACGCCGTACAGTGTTGCGTGTGTACCGCTATTACAGCAAAATGTACTTCTTCTGCATTATCATCGTGTTCACCAAACAAATATGAAAAGCACAATACGCCACTTCATTTTGGATCCATTGCCGCCTTGTTCTATGTTTACATCGTATACAGATTTCTGCGCATGCCTAAAGTCCTGCCTCCAGTTTCCGCTTGTTTCCGTTTCAGCGTCATAGCGCCACCAACAAGCCTGGCATATTTTTTTTAATCTAAATAGGTGAATTAGATTTCTTGCAACAATGCATGTCATTAAATGGTAGCCAACGGAAGCTTGAATCACTTTTAGAGCGTATGATGATCAAACCTGGGTGTCTGGAGACCCTGGACGCCCTGAGTCCGTCATCACAACACCACAGTGACTTCAGTACTGGTGATCCTCCACTTTGTGAGTGGAGAAAGGGAGTAGATCCACACGAGGAAGTAGTAGTTGTATGTTTATGGGGAATATTTTGAGGAAGGAAGTCTTCTGGGCATAATCAAAAAGCTGGAGTTAGTAAGTCCATTCCTGCTTTTCATGTGCCGCACATACAACAAGGACACACCTCTCAACAAAGGTACCAGTGTGAGATGTGCAACTTTTTTAACACTGAAGCTAACAACTATCGTCATCGTATCAGCGAGGTAACTTCACACACACAGTTGATAATTGAGTGAGACACATGTCAGTGTTTATTGTTGGGTTCTCGATGGTGCTGATATAGCAGAGTGTTTACAGTGTTACTGAAAGTTGGCCTTATAGTTCAAGCACCAGTCGCAGAAAAGTCCAAGTATCTGGTATCTGCAGCAGAGAGACAGATGAGAGGGTTAGCTGGGTTACCTGGTTGTCAAAATACTTTAAAATGCTTCAAAATGTTAAAGAGCTGCAAATTCAGAAATAGAACGCTGTGTGACGAGCTAATCACACCAGTCTGTTTGTAAGTGGATGTCAACTCCTTCCGTTATGGAGGTCTGTGTACCGTAACCAGGCCATCCACACATCCTTGGGTAAAGACGCAGTTGAAGATTTTTAGAAACAAGCTCAACATGAGTCTGATTTATTGCTATAAAGCTGGGTGGCCCTCAGTCTCTGTGAGACATGATAGACACGAAATTCTACTTATTTATAAAATTATGAATCATAGATGAAAGAATGTGTAATAGAACATCACAAAATCATTTTGAAAATGTCAACATGTCATTAAGCAAAATTGGAAAACCGCAAAAAAAAGTGTTACCATTGGATTCGAACAGGTGAAGGCTTGTATCATGTAGTGTCATTGCATGAACTTCGCATAATGAGATTTCACTCTGTGACATTTGAAAGAGCAATTTCTCTGTGCTGTCAGACGGAGCTGTGCATTACACTTTATTACATGAAATCTGTCAGTTTGAGGTATGGCCCTCGTAGACATCCTGTTATTAAATGGGATCCATGGGCCTCCGCCTGTTCCTTAGCAGGTTCACTCCACAGGATGCTGTACAGGTTGGTCTCATTAACAAGAAGCTCATAGATGTCATCAGAGAGAGGAGCTTCTTGGTAAAAGGTGGCAGATCTATTTAAATCCTTTATGTAATTAAAAGTGCCAATACAGCAATGCAAAAATACTCTTTTACAAGTCCTGCATGAAAAATAAGAGAAGATAATCCTTTATTATTTAAAGTGCTACAGCAACAAAGGGGATAGGGCAAAAATGTAGGGGCAGAAATATTTATATTTGCAAATAAGCAAGAAAAATACATAAGTATTGTAGATATTGCACAGATTCTTCTAGATGTGGAAAATAACTTCATTGCACAGGGTTATTCTGCACGCACAAAAACACTGATATTGAACAGATTGTTGTATATGTACATAACAATTTATACTATAGAGAGCCCTTTAAATGCACAAAATATTCATAACACACAAGTCTAAATACACTGATGTTGCACCAGAGCTTATAACAGCTTTTCAGTGTTTACTGGGAGCAGTGCTGGTTGTAGAATCCTCCTTAAGTATAAGTATTAGCATAAGCATTAGCAGCAAAATGTTTTAATGTAGTAATATAATGCAAATCCTGGTTTGGTCCGTCTGACTGAAGCTTTATTGTATTAGACATCATTAGAAGCATCAGTGAATCAGCAGCATGTTACTGTTGGAGCTGCTGCAGGTTTGAACTACTTTATACCCAGTTTCATATGAACTCCCCGGCCACTTTGTTAGGTACACCTGTTCAATTGCTTGTTCACACAAATAGCTAATCAGCCAATCACGTGGTCACAACGCTCAACGCATTTAGGCTGGTCAAGACAACTTGCTGAAGTTCAAACCGAGCATCAGAATGGGGATGAAAGGGGGTTTAATTGACTTTGAACGTGGCATGGTTGTTGGTCTGAGCATCTCGGAAAACTGCTAATCTACTGGGGTTTACAGAGGATGGTCCGAAGAAGAGGAAACGTCCAGTGAGCGGCAGTTGCCTTGTTTTTTTTTTCCTCATTTTTTTTATTGCAGTTTTTACATTTTAATACAGAACAAAGAACAATGTCTTTAACAGACACACAAAAGATGAAGAATGAGAGTGACAATTAATTAATTAAAAACGAACAAACAAACAAGCAAAAAATAATAATAATAAATAAAAATAAATAAATAAATAAAATTAAATTAGAATAAATTAAGTTAAGTAAAATAAAATAATAATAATAATGCAGTACAGCTCTGACTTGCGAAGATAATGAATACAAAATGTATAGGAGTTGGTGGATTCCACATTATGAAAGTTATTTCAGTTGTACAGGATTCCTTTTAGAAGGGTGGAGGAAAGGTCATGACCGACATAGTTCAAGTATGGGCGCCACACTCTGAAGAATTGGTCCACACTAGAATGCATGATACTAGTGAGATATTCTAGAGGGATCAGTTCAGAAATAATTTTTTGCCATCCGCTTATAGAGGGGGCCTTGTCACTGACCCACTGCAAAAGAATGTTTTTTCTGGCTGCAAATGTCAAAATATTATAAAGTCTCTTGCTGGTTAATGTTCTTGTATGTTTACTTGGAAGTCCCAGGATCAGAGATACAGGGTCCATGTCTATGTTGATGTGAAGAATACTTTCAATTTCACGGATGATTTCAGTCCAATATTGTTGAAGTTTCTGACAAGACCAAAAACAATGAGTCAAGGTTCCCACATTAGTTTTACACTTAAGACACAGAGGGGAGAGAGAGCGGTTAAAAAGATGCCTTCGGTGAGGAGATATATGTAATCTGTGTATGATTTTAAGTTGTATTGCTCTTGCCCGGGTGCATATTGAAATCTTTTTTGCATTAACCCAGATGGAATTCCATGTTTCTTCATCTAAGGTAACTGACAGCTCTTCTTCCCACACACCCCTCACCCTCTGTGTGTCAGAAGCAGACAGTCCATTAAGCACATGATACAGTGAACTCAGAGACACCTTGAGTTCCTGTTGAAACAGCATTCTCTCAGTAGCAGATATCTCAGGATGAACAATAAGAGTTGTACTATGGGTAATGTAGTGTCTCATTTGCAAAAAGCGAAAAAAGTCTTGTTTAGTCAAATTGTATTTGTTAGTGAGTTGTTCAAATGACATGAGGCTATCGTTTGAAAACAGATCAATGAGTGACTTAATATCCTTATTACACCATTGTTGGAAACCAGGGTCCGAAGAGCCTGGCGGAAAAGCAGGATTATTTACAATTGGGGTGAACATAGATGTTAGACTTGATCTGCCCTCGAGACGACGTACAAGCCGCCATGCTTTTAGAGTATTAATGGTTATGGGGTTCGTACAATAAGCTTCAATTTCTTTAAAATTTTTAAGAAATAGTAAATCATTCAATCTGCACCGCGACAATGCCGTCTCAATGTCCATCCATATCGAAGCTTTGCCCTTAACCCAGTCACTTATAAATCTTAAATGGGCGCTAAGCTGATAGATTTTAATATTAGGCATGTCTAAACCACCCATCGAGGTTGGCAGGTGTAATACTGCCATCTTAAGCCTGGGTCTACGTTTATTCCAAATAAAAGAGCTGAGCCATCCATTTATGTCCTTCAACACCCTTTTGGAAAACAGAACAGGGATCATTTGAATAGGATATAAAAGCTTAGGTAATACATTCATTTTAACGAGGGCTATACGACCCAACCAAGAAATAGGGAGAGAGACCCAACGTTCCAGATCCTCCTTAATATTGCGAAGTAGAGGCACAAAATTAGCTTTGTATAGCTGATCAAAAGATGGAGTAATAGAAATACCCAAATATTCAAACCCATTGGGGGACCATTTGAAAGGAAATGGTGGCGTCATAGATGGTATTGTTGAGAGCGTGCCAAGGGGCATAGCCTCTGATTTGGCCAGGTTAACTTTGTAACCAGAAAAGCAACTAAATCTTTTGATCACATTAGTTAGAGCTGGCACTGATGTTTCAGGGTCAGTCAAAAGGATAAGAACATCATCAGCGTATAGCGTTATTTTATGACACAACTGTCCGACTTGTAAACTGTGTATTGAGGACGATTCCCTTATGGCCTCGGCAAGGGGCTCAATGGCCAGGGCAAAGAGAAGGGGAGACAATGGGCAGCCCTGCAATACCCCTCTATGCAAGACGAAGTATTCAGACCGGAATCCATTAGTCAGAACAGCTGCCTGCGGTTCATTATATATAATTCTGATCCACTTTATGAAGTTCTCACCCAAACCAAATTTGCTCAGGACAAAGAATAAAAAGGACCATTCAATTCGGTCGAACGCCTTCTCTGCATCGAGAGAAAGCACTATACCGTTAATGGAGTTTTGTTTAAAGACTTGAATAGCGTTCAGCAAGCGTCTGACATTAGCTGATGAGTTCCGGCCCTTTATAAAACCTGTCTGATCATCTTTTATTAATACTGGCAATAGATTTTCTAAGCGAGAGGCTAAGATTTTGGAGAGTAGCTTTCTATCCACATTTAAAAGCGCTATGGGCCTATAGGATGCACAGGATTCAGGACATTTCCCTTTTTTTAAAATTAACGATATATTGGCCTCTTTCAGTGTTTGTGGAAATTCTCCTTTTGTGAAGGAATAATTGAACATATTGAGAAGAGGTTCTGCAAGAATATTTTGAAACTGTTTATAAAATTCACAGCAAAAACCATCCGGTCCTGGCGATTTTCCATTTTGTAGTGATTTTATAGCTTTAATCACTTCATTTTTAGTTATAGGACTGTTAAGGGCAGCCCTCTGCTCTCCTGACAAACTTGGTAGGCTAAATTGAGCAAAAAAGTTGCTCATGAGTTGATCTCCATCCGGAGCTTGGTCAGAAGCATACAGCTGTTGGTAAAAACTCTTAAAGCAGTCACTTATCAGTTTATTCTCATATACTTTATGGCCTTCTTCATCAGATACAGCTGCAATAGTTAGGGATTCTGCACGTTTTTTAACATAGTAAGCCAGACATTTTCCAGGTTTATCCCCGTGCTCATAAAATCTCTGTTTAGTATATTTAATTTTTTTCTCTGCATCCCTTGTAAGGAGGCAATTTAGAGCTGATCTGAGTGTAGTGATTTCTTTCCACAGGTGTGGTGAAGGAGAATCAATATACTTTTTTTCTTTATCTACCAATTCACTCTCTAAGGACTTTTGTTTTTCCTGACTTTGACGCTTTTTGGTTGCGGAGTATGAGATAATTAACCCTCTGGCATAAGCCTTACAGGTTTCCCATAGGATGGAAGAATCTTTGGCTGACGGAGTATTAACTGATAAGAATGCTTCCAGTTCGGTATTAAAATGTTTTACAAATTTCTCATCCTTGAGGATTGTGGTATTAAGTCTCCAGTGCCGAGACTGTTGCAGTGACGACTTAGGTTTGATGTCCATTATTACTCTGGCATGGTCGGAAATAATTATACTGGAAATTTGACATGATACAACTGAATAAAGATCAGCATGTGATAAAAAAAGGTAGTCGATTCTAGTATGACATTTGTGAGGGGCAGAGTAATATGTATATTGTTTATCTGAGGGGTGAGTATGTCTCCAAATGTCAACCAACCCGAACTCAGCACATAGAGCATGAAGTGCCTTGGCGTGGGGAGAAGGAGCCATGGTACTGTTAGGGAACCGGTCTATAAGTGGGTTTAGAATCAAGTTAAAATCACCGCCAATGATAACAGTGGAATTAGAAAGGAGTGGAGCCAAGTCCAGAAATAATTTAGTAAGAAAAGTGACTGGGTGGGCAGGGGGGAAGTATACATTCATTACCACAATGTTTTGGCCCTGCAAAATTCCTTTAACTATAACATAACGGCCCCTTTGATCTTTAACATTACTGAGTATTTTAAATGGCAGATTTTTTTTAATCAGTAATGCAACTCCTCGGCTTCTTGTTGTGAAGGATGAAAAGTACACTTGTCCAAATATCCCCTGCTGTAGCTTCAAATGCTCTTTGTCATCAAGATGTGTCTCCTGCAACATCGCAATATCTATGCCATCTTTCTTTAGACATGTAAATATCTTTCTCCGCTTAATAGGATCATGGATACCCCTTACATTCCAGGTACATAGTCGTAGCTTATTCATAATTGGTGTTGTTTATGTACTGAACATAATGGTCCTCCACACTCCAAATAAAGATAAAACAAAGAGGTAAGAGAAAGAGCTGTACGCAAAAGTAGCATAAGAAGCATGATGTCCAGAGCTAAAACAAAAAAAACAAAACAAAACCTGGCAACAGCCCTACTGAACATGTAGGGGAAACACCTCTCCCTGTAAACACAGGTGCAGCACGCGCTTGACTCGCGCCTTTCATAAACATAAACACGCGTCCGCCAAGCACACGGTGTAAAACATTTCACCTGGTTGCAACTGAAAGCAGGATTGTCATTAAGTCCCAGAGTTATCAAATACTCACGCACATACTCAAGCTTCGAAGGGGACACACCAGCAGGTCGTTAAAGAAATGGATGGCCCAGTGGGTGCAGGGATTTAAGGCAGCAAATCCACGTACGCTGCGGCCGCCTCCGGTGAATCAAACTTCTTCTCCACATCATTGACGGTCATCTTCAGCGTAGCGGGATAAAGAAGCGCATATGGGATCTTCTTGCCTCTCAGACGGTTCTTCACAGCATCAAATGCCTTGCGCCTCCTGACCACCGCCGCCGAATAGTCATTGAAGAGGGAGACGTGCAGCTGGTCCGCTGGCTGGTTGGGTTCTGCTGAGAGGCGCCGGGCCGCGGCCATCACCCGCTGTTTATCAGTGAAGTTATGAACCTTCATGATGATGGGTCTCGGACGTTGTTGCGGCCCTGACCTCCTCGGAGCAAGGGAGCGGTGAGCGCGGTCCAGCTTGATCCTCCCAGCCTTGGTTGTGAGCTTCAAATAGGACGGGAGCCACTTCTCCAGAAAAGTGACCGGGTCTCTGCCCTCCATACCCTCCGGTAGGTTAATCAGACGGATGTTGCATCTGCGGTTGCGGTTTTCTAGGTCGTCCATATGATCCGCCATTTCGCTGATTTGTGTCTCGAGTTTTCTTACTTTGGCGTGGAGGTTTTGCATCGTATCTTCTACAGTTGAGATCCGCGTTTCGGCCTCCTCCACGCGGGCTCCTAATGCCTGTACCTGCGACGTTTGGTCATGGATAGCAGCAAGCACGGTGTCAATCTTGGCATCAAAAGATTTTGTAATGTTGTCTGTTATCTGACTCAGAGCTAGGAGAATATTTTGGTCCACGCCGCCTTTAGTGGTTTCAATATCGGCAGGACCCTCCGCATCGCTAGCTCCTTCGGGCTCCGCCATGGCAGCGTTGCTAGCATTTTTTCCCGCTGGAGTCTTTTTCTTGGATTTGGTCCTTGAGTCAGGCATTTTAGGGAAATAGTTCTCCAGGCTCATTATAGAGCTGCTCTCACATATACATTCAGAGTCTTACCAGGTGAGCACGTCATTTAATCGGATAATTCAGGAAATTTCACCGGAGCCCGACGGAATAGGTGTTCACACTACGACGCCATTTTCCTCGCCCCCGGCAGTTGCCTTGTTGATGTGAGAGGTCAGAGGAGAATGGGCAGACTGGTTGGAGATGATAGAAAGGCAACAGTAACTCAAAGAACCATTGGTTACAACCAAGGAATGCAGAACACCATCTCTGCATGCACAGTGGGTCGAACCTTGAAGAAGATGGCCTACAGCAGCAGAAGACCACACCGGATGACACTCCTGTCAGCGAAGAACAGGAATCCGAGGCTACAATTGACACAGGTTCACCAAAACCTGGACAACAGAAGATGAGAAAACGCTGCCTGGTCTGATGAGTCTCCATTTCAGCTGCCACATTCAGATGGTAGGAGCTCACAGTCCCGTGAAAGAATTCAGCTGAGGAGGCCTATGAGCGCCAAAAACTACGCTGACAGACGCTCAGCAAAGAGGATGGAATGCAAAAGTCTATCCTGTTGTATCAGGATGCAGAGGTTTTGTGGCTTCTTCCACCATCCGGCTGCTGAAAGACCTTGGCATCCATGGACAAGCTCAACGGCAGATAATCAGATCAGTCTCTGAATCGACCGAAAGAAGCAGCCAGTGGATATGGATCAAGTGGAAGGACCCTTGCTGGGCTCCAAGAACAGCAACATGACCCACTCACTAATCAACCAATCAAATCAATCAATTGGCTACGGGACACACACCGATGGTTTGATCACCCTCTATGGAGAGAGTCTTTCGTGGTAACGGTCGAAACACTCGATGATCCCGCGGTCCATGACTGACGATGTGTCCTAAAATTAGCATCTGTGTAAGCTCTGGGATGTAGCTCTCATCCCTCCCAATAACAAACCTCGAGTGAATACGGTCCAATGACACAAAGGACAATGTTTAACGTCACCTCCCGTGTTTCATAATTCCAGCTTTAACACACACGCACACTTATTTTTTGACCGTCCTGGCTGGTTGCAATCATTTAAAGAAATGTGCGTTGGACACAAGGCTTAAGAAAACGGTGCAACATATGGTTAAAATATTTAAAAAATACCCACCTCACGTGTAGTGTATTGTACTTTACGATAACCACCAAAATTCAGCAGCATATATATTATATCAAAAGATTTCATCTGTGAGGAAGCTTGCAAATATCTGCTTGTAGGAAAAAACTACTCACATCACTTCTCAGTCCCTCCAGGATTACACAGGCGTTTTTCAAGATTGTTGTGTCCTAAAATGCCTGAATTTGCGGCAGCTTTTCTAAAAAATTGCGATGAAAGTTGCGATATTTTAAGCGTATTTGTTGCGATGAAATTGCGGGAGACAGTAAAAAAATTGTCAAAAAGTTGCATTTTTTTCTTTGTTTTGTATAATTCATTAAAAATGTTAAAAGTTTAAAAAGTTAATTTCACATCCTGGCACACACGTGTTCACACACACACACTCACAGCTCGTCACGTCAGTTAATGAATGTAACTGACCTTCATTGTTTCAGTGCTGCCACAGATCTGGATGCAACAGCTTCATCACGGTGGTTTGTCTGGTCTGTGGTCCGCTGGTTTCACCCATTCTCCTGATATGTTTACGGTAGAAAAGTGTTTGTCAGTGGATGGTTTTGGTTTGTGTTCCACCTCAATGTTCCACGGGGTGAAAACAGTTTAGCTCCGCTTCGGTGAAGAACATCAGGGAATTGTTTTGCAGTAGTTTTTGTTGCATACGTATCTGTATCTTCAAACCATAAACAAGGAAGTGAATTCGGTGACGTACGTGCATTACTGGGGACTGCTGTGATTGGTGGAACTCACGGGAGGCGGGACAGAATTGCGGAAAAGTGGCGGTGATTGGACAAAATTGCAAGGTCGCGCAGAATCCATGGAGATTGGTTGAATTTGTGTTAATTGTTGCGATTTCCTGGAGGGACTGACTTCTACATTCATCAGACTACAGTCTGTAAAGGTTATCTTGGATTACCCGTATTTGTCCCGCAGGTACACAACAACAATGCAACGAAATACCCGATCTGTTCTATATCTATAATGTAAAATAAATAATTGAATGAACAAATGATGCATAGACGTCAAAGCAGGCGACTTTTACTGACGTCACCGACTACATGAAGGAATCTTACCAGCATCCACTCCAGCAAACGAGAAATTCTCTTCTCCCAAATAAAACAGCACTTCCAGCATGTATGTGAGAATAAAAGACGCTAATACTGACCCACAATGCTGATATTTTGATATTTGTTTTATTGCTGTGTGTCTTCTACTTTTTGTTGATAGTATATTTGTAATATTAAACTATTAAAATGATTGTATACGTGCCGTCTCACACTGTGATATTATTATTTGCAGATTTTTCACAAATATCAGGTGAAATGATTTCTTTATTTCACAGTGTAAAATAGGGAGGAAGCAGGAAGCTGTCAGTCTGCATGAGGAATAGTATGTCTTAGATATCTCTGTAAAAACCTGAGCATCAAAACATGACAGACACAAGGAGGGTCAGGTGAATGCAGGTCTTAAGATGTGTAGATTAAATCATAGAGATCCTGTCTGAACATTTAAGACCTTTGTTTCCATTGAATGTGCCTGATGAAGAAAACAGATGAAGACTGATGAATAACAGCATGAATGCATGATGATGACGCTGCGGCCTGGTTAGGCTACATGTACCTCATCCCTTCTGCTGCCATAAGTATCACATTTCAGCCAGCTGGCCTGCACCTTGTCACAACAGATTCTTCATGGCTGCATCACAGCCATCTTCCATTAAGGCCCTATAGCGCTGAGTTGCTATAGCAACACTGTAACTACATATAACCCTGCTCCCCCCCATAGACATAGGCAGAAGAAGTATGCAGAACTGTATTTTCATTAATTTAGCAATGCGACAGTGAAACGCCTTACCTTTAAAATGAGTTCATACTGTAGGTGACCCATATAAAAGCAGACCGCTTTACTCTTGTAGTTTTAATTTACCACTGATTCTATTTAATAAGTAGTGGAGGCCTACGGTCAGATCTCAAATAGTTAGTTGAACAGACAGTTTAACAGAGCAGATCTCAAATAATGCTGTGCTTTTATTGACTGTTCTGCTTCCAGGCGTTGATTCGCTTGTAATGTTGCGAGACTGTGCTGTGTAAAACAATGAAAGGTCTTTCTGCCCTCAAAAGCATCAAGCCTTCGCACAGAACACACGAGCCCGAGCAAAACATATAGATTTCATTTCAAGTTCAGTAACAGACATAAAAAGAAGGACTCAGTCGTCTTCAAAATTCATTCCTAAAAACACCTGCGTGGGGAAGCGAAGGGCAATACCTCTTGTACGACAATACTATTGAGCTGGAAAACTCGATAGAGAACACAAACCAAAGATTTCCTGCAGCATATTTTTTATTTGCAGGAGAGTCTCTGTGCAATCACTCTCAAACAAATGGCCAGCAGCCGCCACAAACAGAAATCAATCTGCCTTGACAGCACCTGGATTTTGTATCAGAACAAAGCAGCACGCATTTGCGCGGCGATGTGCTGCTTTTGTAGTGTGGGGTAACAAAGGCGACAGTGACGGACTTTGAGAACGCCTGTCTGTTTCATGCTTAATGACAGACGGGCTCATCTTCTTGAGTGTCAACACGTCCTTACTGTAAGTGCAGAAACCTGACTTGCCAAGCAGTTCAGTTCATTAGCACGCACTTAGACATGTAAAGATGTTCATCAACTCACAAGGCTTATCATGGTAGTGGCTAATTGCTATGAACAAGCTAAAAATGAATATTAATTAGTTTTAGGTAACAGTAGCAGTATCTGATAATATACTACAGTATATAGTAAGTATAAACTGTGGTAAGTATCTTTATAAATATATATATAGTATCTAATAGTGAAATTCTCAGCCAGTGGCTCTTTGGCATCATCATTAACCTTCAAAATATTGTATATTTAACTCAGATTGATGCGATGCTTGCTTCACAGCTCGGCAGCTCAGATCACTGTAACTTTGTTATCTGTTTGACACCACCTGGTTTTTTTGTATGTGTGTGTGGTGACTTTATCCCAGATGATAATTTTGTTTGCCTTTTACATGCACAACTATGATTGGCACAGCTGTTCAAGTCCCTCTCTTCCCTGAAGAAGAGGAATGGTACAGAAGGTCCCACCCTGCAAGCTGACAGGACTGGATCTTTTGGTTTGTGAAACCGTGGAAGTTTGAATCCGTGTTTCTAAGACCGTCATCAGCACACTGAAGCTTCAAGGTGGAAATGCTCAGCAAGTCATGTTGACTGCTCATTTCACTCATGATATGCCTCCAAACATATAAAAACTCTATATGGGCATGTAAGTAGCCCTATTATCTGTCTTAGATGACCGTTTTATTTTGAAGGCATCTTCTATAGGTTTGTTGCTATTTCCTGTGAGTTCCGTCGGAATTACCGATGCTCTTATTTTGAAGGACAATAACAGGAAGTAGAAATGAAAGCGGACGTTCGGTAAACAAAACGTTTGGAAAACGGCATAAGGAAAAGTTTAAAAACGATCATATTACTGCGATTATTTTTGTTCAAGCACCCTGCTGTTTGAGGCACAAGGTTCGTGTTTATATGATTCTGAACTAATACGGTTCTGAAACTACTTTTAAGTGTTATTTCGGTAGTTGTTAACTGTAGCATATTAGCTTTAGCTGTGAAGCTCCCGCGTCTCTCTAAACCGTATCCTGGGCTAGGCTATCAGTGCGTTTTATTCCTATAAGAAATATAAGAAGTCAACAAATTAAGGTTAAAATGCATTTCATTTATATATGTCATGATTGAGATGAAAGGAGAGACATACAAATCCATTAAAGTGTGTTTATTTGTTATTTTGCATTCTGATTTGAATTTGTCATTAAAGGAAACGGTAAAATACATGATGGCATTAATAAGTTAAAATTCATAGTAAATTCTGTTGCTTATAATAAATAATTTCAAGGTCATGATCTTACACAATTTGAGCATTAAAGGAGTTAAGGTGAGATGTTTGTTGACATACATGTATACTGATATTTCTTTTTGTTATTCTCTTTTAGCTCTTACGTTGTTGACATGGTGTTGACATGGTGTTGGCAAGGTTTTACTTACTTCTTGAGAAAATAAAACATCACGAAACATCAGTTTGAGAGCCAGACCATTCTTCAGCACAGGGGTTGCTTACAGTAAGAGCTTACCTCATCAGTCCCACCACGCTTCATGTGACGTCAAGACAACAATGGAGGGATTTGATGTGATGGTCTAAGTGACTCTTTCTCACAAAATGGAAGCATCCAATACTTTACCTCTAGACCTTAGAGACCTCGACCAGGAAAAGGATGCCGGTCAGGCCAACGTAGAGGAGGAACTTCGCCGATCTGGTCGCTCACGGATTCCCACGGAGAGGATGCAGGCATTTCAGAGAGAGGAGGCTCACAAAAAGGAGAAAAGGCTCATACACCTTTATGAACAATGGAAAATTCAAGCACGTAAGGCAAGAGAGCAACTTAAGCAAGATTTAACGGAAAGCCAACTTGCGTCTCTTATAGACATTTTAGAAAAGAATAAAGAAGATATCACCAACATGTATGTTGAAGTCAGAGATCATGTCACTCCATCCAGTGACACACGTCGTCGTATTGATGCATGCGACGCAGTGACAAGAGACATTGTTAAAGTCGCCTTTGAAAGGATAGCAGGTGTAGATGGAGAATTTGACAGTGAAACAGTTAAACAAAGGCTTCGTGAGCTGGTAAAAAGGGACTATGCTCGCTCCATCTATGGCTCCACAGTCACATCTTCAAGCCAAAACTCTGTAAGTACCATGGTAGAAGCAAAAAGGGCAGAGGCTGCAGCAGAGTTAGCAGCGAAGGAAGCAGAGTATGAGATGATGTTGCAGGAGGAAAGACAAAGAGAAAGGATTCAGCTCCTAGAGGAACAACAAAAAAGAGATCTTGAGACTGAGAAACGTGAGCTTGAAAGACTGAAAGCAGAAAGGGATGTGAGAGCAGCACGAGCTAGATTGGCTAGCTACAATCAGGAGATAAAAGCAGAAGGAAGTGTCTGCTCAGCTGACCACACCTCAACGAGTCAGTATGTGTTTCCACTGCAACCTCAGTCTTCAACTCCCATCTTACAGTCAGCAAATGTTCCAAGGGCTGTTCCACCTCCACAGACAGATATATCGTATCTCGCTCAAACAGTCCAAGATGCTATATCATTAAACAGGTTCCCTATACCAGAACCACCTGTGTTTACAGGAGACCCCATCCAGTTTATTGAGTGGAAAGCATCATTCACAGGGCTCATAGACAGAAAGAACATTTCCTCAGCAGACAAACTGCATTATCTAAGAAAGTATATAGGAGGTCCTGCTCGAAAGACAATTGATGGCATCTTTTACAGGAGTGATGAGGATGCTTATAATGATGCATGGACCCGCCTTAACAACAGGTATGGTCAACCCTTTGTGATACAAAGAGCATTCAGAGAGAGACTAGCAAACTGGCCGAAGATTCAGTCAAAAGATGCTGAAGGATTTAGGACATTTGCTGATTTTCTTCATGCATGTCAAGAAGCCATCCCTTATGTTAAAGGTCTTGACATCTTGAATGACTGTGAAGAAAATCAAAAACTGGTCAAAAAGCTACCCGAATGGGCAGCATCAAGATGGAATCGGCAAGTCACTCAAGTCATGAAAAATGTACAGGAATATCCAACCTTTTCTGAGTTTGTTGCCTTCATGTCAATGGAAGCAGAAATTACCTGTAATCCTATTACCTCCTTTCGGGCTCTTCACTCAACAGAGTCGCCTACAGAAAAACATTACGTTAAAGACAAGAAGACTAAATCCAGTGTTGTTCACACACAGACAGCCACAGAGACAGACAAACAAGTGAAGCCAAATACAGTGTTCAAGTCATCATGTGTTTTGTGTCAAGACATTAAACACCGCCTGCACGCCTGTCCCGACTTCAAAGTCAAAACTCTTGATGAAAGAAGAAAATACATCAAGGAAAAGAAACTGTGCTATGGTTGCTTAAAACCTGGTCACAGTGCAAGGGACTGCCATCACAGACACTCGTGTGACATCTGCAAGAGGCGACATCCATCCTGTCTTCATGACTACAGCTACAGCAAAGGTAAAGAAGTTGCTGTCTCACATGAAAACTCTACAGAGGAGGCAGCAACCACCTTGTCTCTCAGTAATGTAACTGAGGAGTCACTTAACAACACTTCGATGATTGTACCAGTATGGGTTTCTTCAGTCGACAATCCAGGTGTGGAAAAACTTGTTTACACCTTGCTTGATACTCAAAGTGATACAATCTTCATTGATAAAGAAGTTAGCAGTGAATTGCAAATAAATTCACATCCTGTGAAATTAAAGCTAACTACCATGATTGGAAAAGATCAATTAATGCAAAGTGAAAGGGTCTCAGGTCTCACAGTGCGTGGCTACAACTCAACAGTCCTCATTCATCTCCCTCCGGCTTACACCAAAGACTGCATTCCAGTGAATCGAACAAACATTCCTACACGTGATACAGCAAGGCATTGGAATCATCTAAATGCAATTGCAGATGAAATTCCACCACAGCTAGAATGTGAAGTTGGCCTCTTAATAGGTTACAACTGCTCAAGAGCACTAGCTCCAAGGAAGGTAATCTTGGGAGGAGATAATGAGCCTTACGCAATCTACACAGATCTTGGTTGGAGTATTGTTGGTTGTTCATCACCTAACTCTGACTTGTCAAACACCACCAGTATGTGCCACAAGGTTGCCGTCAGAGAGCTTCCCCTGGTCACTCCTTCTGATGCTCTCAAGGTTCTTGAGTCCGACTTTCAGGACAACAGTAAAGACAGTAAGACAGTGTCTCAAGAGGACATCCTCTTTCTTAACATCTTGGAAAAGGGCATTCAACAGAATGCAAATGGCCATTATGAAATGCCACTCCCCTTCAAGGAGAGACCTTACCTCCCCGACAACAAGCAAAGGGCTGTTGCGCGGCTTGATCACCTCAAGCGAAGACTACTAAAGGATAAAAACTACAAGGAGCAATATATGAAGTTCATGGAAGAGGTCATTGAAAGAGGTGAGGCAGAAGTGGTTTGTGACAAGGGTAAAGAAGGAGAGAAATGGTATATTCCACACCACGGTGTCTACCACTCCAAAAAACCAGACAAGCTCCGTGTCGTGTTCGATTGTTCAGCTAGGCATCACGGGACAAGCCTTAATGACCATCTACTCTCAGGCCCAGATCTGATAAATAATCTGTTAGGAGTACTCATCAGGTTCAGGCAACACAATATTGCACTGATGTGCGATATTGAAAAAATGTTCTACCAGTTCTACGTTAACAAGGCTGACAGAGACTATCTGCGGTTTCTCTGGTGGAAAAATGGAGACCTGAGTACTGAACCACAAGAGTACCGCATGAGAGTTCATCTTTTTGGTGCTGCGTCTTCACCTGGATGCTCCAATTACGGATTAAAGCACCTCGCCAAGGAGAATGAGATCTCATTTCCCCTTGGCTCACAGTTCATTATGAGGGACTTTTATGTTGACGACGGCGTCACAAGCAGGGCAAGTGAAGATGAAGCTATTCAGCTTGCAAGAGAAGCTCAGAAAATCTGTGCCACTGGTGGCCTAAGACTACACAAATTCATGTCCAATAGCAAAGCAGTGTTACAAAGTATACCTCCATCTGAACGTGCAAGTGAGGTGAAAGCTCTCGATCTTGCCTTCAAGGAGTCTACTGTGGAGAGAGCTTTAGGAATCCTGTGGCACATTGAGTCAGACACTTTCAGATTTCAGATCTGTTTGAAAGATCAACCATCAACACGCCGTGGCATCCTATCCACAGTGGCCTCGATTTATGACCCACTGGGGTTGGTTGCTCCCTTTGTGCTCATTGGGAAAAAGGTGCTTCAAGAAATGTGTCGCCATGGCACAGGATGGGACGACCCGCTACGTGATGAACTACAACCGGTTTGGGAACGCTGGAAAGGTGATCTGGTAAACTTGGAAAAAATACACATACCTCGCTGTTACTTACCAGCAGACTTTGGACACATCTTGAAAAGAGAGCTACACCACTTCGCAGACGCAAGCACATTTGGTTATGGCCAGTGTTCGTACCTGAGACAGGTTAACGAAGATGGTAAGGTGCACTGTGCTCTCGTGATTGCCAAATCCAGAGTAGCTCCCATTAAAGTTACAACAATTCCTAGATTAGAGCTAACCGCCGCAGTGGCATCAGTCACAGCCAGCAACACACTGAAGGAGGAGCTTGATCTGAAGGACACTGTCGAATACTTCTGGACTGATTCTAAAGTAGTTCTGGGGTATATCAACAACGAGGCACGTCGTTTCCATACGTTCGTTTCAAACAGAATACAAAGGATACATCTCGGCTCAACTCCCCAGCAGTGGAGATATGTATCCACTGACAAAAACCCTGCAGACCTTGCTTCAAGAGGTTCCAGTGCAAACGAGCTTAGCACTTCAAACTGGTTTACCGGACCTCAATTCTTATGGGAGAGAGAGTTACCTCCGACTGCAGAATTCGTCACAGACATATCAGTTGGAGATCCTGAAGTAAAAAAGGTGCAGACACTAAATGTACAAACATCAGAGAAAGTAAGTCTGGCAGACCGCTTGTCAAAGTTTTCTTCTTGGTACAAGGCCACACAAGCTGTTGCACGCCTCATTCGCTGTGTCAGAGGCAACAAATTAACAGATCACAGCACTGTACAAGAGCGAGAGGAGGCAAGGTGCACCATTATAAAGGACTTGCAGAGACAAGTGTATCCAGACGAACTCAAGTTGCTCAGTAAGGGGAAACGACTTTCATCACAGAGCAAACTTTATCAGTTGGACGCCTTTCTTGATGTAGATGGAATCCTCAAGGTGGGAGGAAGACTGAAAAACTCCACACTCCCGTCCTCACAGAGACATCCAATGATACTTCCAAAGGATCATCACATTACCAAGATGATAATAGCTTATTATCATGAGCAAATTAAACATCAAGGCAAGGGTCTCACCATCAACGAGATAAGGTCAAATGGATTCTGGATTTTAGGAATCAGCAGAACTGTTGCTGCACATGTACGTCAATGCGTTTCATGCCGAAAGCTCAGAAGACCTACAGAAGAGCAACAGATGGCAGAGTTACCGTCAGAGCGAGTCAATCCATCCCCGCCATTCACCTATTGTGGAATGGACTGCTTTGGTCCATTTTCTACCAAAGAAGGACGCAAAATGAGCAAGCGTTATGGACTGCTTTTAACATGCCTCAGCTGTCGAGCAATTCACATAGAAATGTTAGACAACATGTCGACAGATGCATTCATCAACAGCCTTCGTTGTTTCATCTCCTTGAGAGGAGCTGTACGACAAATACGATGTGACCAAGGGACAAATTTCATTGGTGCCAAAAATGAGCTGAGTGCAGCTTTAAAGCAAGTGGATAACGATCGTTTGACTACATTCCTTGCTAAAAAGCAATGTGACTTTGTACTGAATGCTCCACACGCAAGCCATGCAGGAGGTGTGTGGGAGAGACAAATCCGAACAGTAAGGAACGTTCTTCGTTCCACACTTTCTCTCTCACAAGGCAGACTGGATGATGCCTCTTTACGCACATTCTTTTATGAGGCTATGGCCATAGTGAACAGTCGTCCTCTCACAGTGAACAATCTAAGTGATGCAGACAGTCCTGAACCACTAACACCCAATCACCTACTCACCATGAAGCCTGTGACAGCCTTACCACCACCTGGCAAATTCATAAGAGAGGATATGTATGCACGCAAGAGATGGCGTCAAGTTCAGTATCTCGCTGAACAGTTTTGGGGTCGATGGAAAAGAGAATACCTTTCTAATATCACCACGAGACAGCGCTGGCATACACCAAGGAGGAACATGGAGGTGGGAGACATCGTTATGGAGAAGGCAGAGGATCTTCCAAGGAGCGAGTGGAGACTGGCAAAGGTTCGAGAGACAGTGACTGATCCAGACGGGCTTGTAAGAAAAGTGAAGATTCGCTTTGGAGACCGGAAGATGGGAACAGATGGACAGCATCCTGGCAAACTGTCTATTGTGGAACGTCCTGTACAGAAGCTGATCCTGCTTTTAGAAGCTGTTTGAGAGCCCTCTGCTCTCCCCAACCATATCCTTTACAGTTCAAATGTTTATTGAATGGACTCTTAATAGACTCTATATGATTTGACTTTCATTACTAAGTCATCCTTTTGTGTTTAAGGTCATTTTTGGGTAAATCAGTCGTGTTTACATCCCATATTGTTCTGTTAAACACTCTTGATTTGGTGGGAGTGTAAGTAGCCCTATTATCTGTCTTAGATGACCGTTTTATTTTGAAGGCATCTTCTATAGGTTTGTTGCTATTTCCTGTGAGTTCCGTCGGAATTACCGATGCTTTTATTTTGAAGGACAATAACAGGAAGTAGAAATGAAAGCGGACGTTCGGTAAACAAAACGTTTGGAAAACGGCATAAGGAAAAGTTTAAAAACGATCATATTACTGCGATTATTTTTGTTCAAGCACCCTGCTGTTTGAGGCACAAGGTTCGTGTTTATATGATTCTGAACTAATACGGTTCTGAAACTACTTTTAAGTGTTATTTCGGTAGTTGTTAACTGTAGCATATTAGCTTTAGCTGTGAAGCTCCCGCGTCTCTCTAAACCGTATCCTGGGCTAGGCTATCAGTGCGTTTTATTCCTATAAGAAATATAAGAAGTCAACAAATTAAGGTTAAAATGCATTTCATTTATATATGTCATGATTGAGATGAAAGGAGAGACATACAAATCCATTAAAGTGTGTTTATTTGTTATTTTGCATTCTGATTTGAATTTGTCATTAAAGGAAACGGTAAAATACATGATGGCATTAATAAGTTAAAATTCATAGTAAATTCTGTTGCTTATAATAAATAATTTCAAGGTCATGATCTTACACAATTTGAGCATTAAAGGAGTTAAGGTGAGATGTTTGTTGACATACATGTATACTGATATTTAGGGTTCGAGCACCAACGGTGTAGAACCCTATTGGAATTGCTGCGTTTCTTCTTCTTATTATTATTATTTTACCGTTTCGTTGGGGCCACTTTTGAGGCCCTTGCACTACTCGAAAACGCGTACAAATCGCCACACACATTGACTCGGTGTCCCCCATGCACATATTGGGGAATTACACATGTCAATGGAAAAATGGCTCAATAGCGCCCCCTTTAGAAAAAAAAAGGGCACCCACCCTTGCATTTGGAGGGAAGTTGACCTAGAGCTCTGAAATTCGGTACACATATGTATCATGCCAAGACGCAAAAAAAAATCTCTTGAAGCGAAACCCACAATGCAACGGGAAAGCCGCCATTTTGAATTTGGTGTCAAAATTTGGCCATTTTGGCCAAATTTTGGCCAAAAAATTACACATTTTCTAGAGCGAACTCCTCCGAGGTGATAACTCCGAGAAATCTCAAATTTAGCCAGCAGGTAGAAAACGCATTGGGGAGCTTAAGTTATCAAAACGCTCCGCAAAAGTATGACGGCGTGCGCGCGGCGGCCCACGGAATGTTGACATTCCGCCATTTTGGCTCAATTTTTGGCTCAAAACTGCCCCCTAGAGGCATTTAAAAATTCGGCCCCTGAACTACGTTTCACTTAGAGCTCCGAAATTCGGTACACATATGTGTCATGAATAGACGCACAAAAAAGCCTCAAGAAACCATACCCACAATGCAACAGGAAATCCGCCATTTTGGATTTACTGTCCACATTTGGTTTTCAGAAATTTCACATTTTCAAGCGCGAACTCCTCCTAGGGGAAAACTCCTACATAGCTCAAATTTATACCACATATAGTCCAGGGGGTGGTGACAAAAAGTTATCAAAACGCTCCGCAAAAGTATGACGGCGTGCCCGTGGCGGCCCGCGGCGTTTTGCCGTTTGGCCATTTTGCCACTGTTTGCCCACTTTTTCAAAAATTTCACGTTTTCAACACCTAACTCCTCCTCGGGGATAATGCCTAAAGATCTGAAATTCGGTCCACATATACTACAGGTGCTGGTGAAAAAAACTTATCAAAATGCCCCATAAAAAAGTACTACGGTGTGCGCGCGGCAGCGCGCAGCGTTTTGCTGAGTGGCCATTTTGCCACTGTTTGGACATTTTTTCTAAAATTTCACGTTTTCAAGACCTAACTCCTACTAGAGGATAACTCCTACAGATCTAACATTTGGTCCACATATACTACAGGTGGTGGTGACAAAAAGTTATCAAAATGCTCCGCAAAAGAATGCCGGTGTGCGCGCGGCAGCGCGCAGCGTTTTGCCATTTGGCCATTTTGGCTCAATATTGCCCCCTAGAGGCATTTAAAAATTCAGCCCCTGAACTATGTTTCAACTAGAGCTCCAAAATTCGGTACACATATGAGTCATGACAACACGCACAAAAAAGCCTCAAGAACCCATACCCACAATGCAACAGGAAGTCCGCCATTTGGAATTTAATTCTGATTTTTGCTGTGTAACTGGCCTGTAGTTGCTCCAAATGACCTGAAACTTGACAGGTGTGATCCAAGTCCCGGCCGGATGTTAGCCATATGTCTCAGTCGCCCGGCAGGAGAAGCGAGAACCCGTCCAACGCTGCTTGCAGCTTTAATTCTTTTTGTTATTCTCTTTTAGCTCTTACGTTGTTGACATGGTGTTGACATGGTGTTGGCAAGGTTTTACTTACTTCTTGAGAAAATAAAACATCACGAAACATCAGTTTGAGAGCCAGACCATTCTTCAGCACAGGGGTTGCTTACAGGGCACGTTAAAGCAAAAAAAAAAGGTTGTAAAAATGTGCAGGATTAGTGATATATTGAGCTGAGATGATAAATCACCTCCTTGTGTGGGATTGTACCTGTTTAATGAGACTTACATGCTGCAGTTTGATGCATATAGTCATGAGTTTGCCTTGACTGCATATAGATTCAGGAAAACAGACAGTGCATTGTTCTTGCAGCCCACTCGGTTGCATGTAACTCAGTCACACTGCTCCGTCTTAATGCAGGTCTGAATAATGGATGTACTATCATGGATGTAATGAGGGCACTCAAACAGAAAGGAGTTTGTCCTGTGATTTATGTGAACAAACACTATGAGACTGAACCTCTCCTGCACCATTTGTGTAGACTGCTTTTTTTTTTTTTTTTACCATAATCATCAGACAAAGCAGTCTGCACAAAGAGTGCAGAGGAGAGGCTCAGTCTCAGTGTTTGTTTACATAAATCACATAGTTACAGGGGCTCAGAGGACCCAGGCGTGGATGCAGAGAGCTGACGGACTGGCGGAGTGTTCAGATGAATTCATTTTAATCAAACTTAAAACAATATAACATAGAAGCAAAACTCAGGGGAGAATTGAAACCAAACCTAATTCAAAAACGTGCAAAACCCCTACAAAAAGTCAAAACTAACAACAGAGGGAGAACTCAAAGAAACCACAGACTATAACTAGCACTGACAAGGCAAATAACTAAATACTCTGAACACTGACGCGAATTAACAAAAGCTCAAAACATACAAAATGCCAATAAGGTAAAAACTACAAAAAACAAAACAAAACACAGAACGTCAACATGCCGAATTAACAAACAAAACTCCAGATAACACTATATATATAATTCAAACCCTTAGCTGGTTATGGGCAGCATCCGGGCGGCAAGTGAGTCGCTGAAGCAGGGGGTTCTGGAGGCGATGGATCGGGGAAGGCAAGCAGGAGACAGAGTGGGGACCGGCAGGGAAACGGGTTTGCATTGTTTATGGTCTGGCGGGGAGTGGAGGTACTAGCTGGACTTTATTGAGGGAGGTGATTGGCCACAGGTGAGCCGATCCTTGCAGCGGCCTCCAATCCCAGCAATCAGGCTGAGCTAGAGGGAGAAAGACAGAAAGAGGGAGACAGGCAGGGGCTGAAGCGGGAGTCATGACACACAAGGACAAAAAAAAGTGTTTGTTTACATAAATCACAAGGACAGACACTATGAGACTGAGCCTCTCCTGCACTCTTTGTGGAGACTACAGCATCTTGAGGTGTCTTTTTACGCTCCAGTAACAATTTCAGCCCGTCTTGCACTCCACCTGGTCAAAGAAATAAATTCAGTGGAAAATGAGCTAGATGATTTTTAATTAGAGAAAAGCAAATTAATTAAATTGAGAGCATCTTCTTCACTGCAAAATGTGCATTCTTCTGTATGATTAGGTTTTAAATGTGTCTTTCATTCCTTCTAGGGCAGGGGTGTCCAATCCTGGTCCTCGAGGGCCACTATCTTGCATGTTTTAGATGTTTCCCTCTTCCGACACACCTGATTCAAATGTTTAGGATCGTTATCAGGCTTCTGCAGAACTTGATGATGTGTTGGAAGAGGGAAACATCTAAAACATGCTGGATAGTGGCCCTCGAGGACCAGGATTGGACACCCCTGTTCTAGGGAGACGATATTTTTGTTAATTTTTTAAATGAAAATCTTTCTTGATACTTAAATGGTAATTAATCAAGTCTGTGTTCTTTATTCTACAGTTTGCATGATGATCCTGCCCAAATGCATGTTTCCTGAGTCTGCTGTTCATAATGCAATGATCAGCCATTTGAACCACTCACATGCCAAGACAGTGACATCTCATTACAACGCAGTCATCTGCCGGGAAACACTGGGTCCTGACACTCATGTGGATGTTACCATCCTAAATATTGTTATTGTTACACACCAAAGCCAGCGGTCTTCCCAAGCAGGACAATGTGCTCTTCAGCTAAAGCAGTTAACGGCTCAGGAACGACTTGAGAGACAAGATACTGACCTCCAAACTCCCCAGGTCCAGATCCAATCAAGCATCCATGATATGTGCTTGGACAAACCACAATCAGCAAAGATCTCATCCATCAACCTAAAGGATCCACTGTCAATGATCCACGCCACAGGACACCCTCATGGTTCTGCTGTCCACTGTTTTGGCAGCATGTTGTGGCTTACATGGAAGTAAATGGTGATCATCATTAAGTGTGGTGCATGTAACATGTAAAACAGCTGCATGGTTTAACTGTATTAAGCGCACACAGTTAGCTGCAAATATAAAAAGTCCCTATAATCATATGTCGAGATGTTTTTAAAAGACAGAGTCATCCTTAAATGACAAAGTAACAGTGTAGCTTTTTACACCACACTGATGCATTTGTTTTACGACCACTTATTATGTGCACACAGAGGTTTTCACTGGCATTCCTGCTTCTGTGTTTAATCATTCAAAACATTTTAGCGTGCACACAGTTGTATTTAGCTTCTTACATTTCTTCTGCTACCTGCACCATCCAGATTCTATTGTCAGTGTCAAACCTTAAGTGAGCTTCAGAAAAATACGTTTACCGTTTCCCTTCAGCAAACTTGACAGCAACAAAGCTGAACTGCTCGGCATCTAACCTCCTCTTCTCCAAGAGTTTCTGTAGCAGGAAAAGTGTTTGTTTCGGTAATGTATTATTCCTAAAGTGTGTGCAGCTGAGTAGGCGGTTTAAGTGCCACTTACATTATGCCGTCCTACTTGTAAACTGCTGGAATATTATAAAACATTCCACCAATGTGTTTCTACCTTCTCATTGTGAGAAATTATGAAAATGTCCCCATACTGACTGAGATATCTTTACTCCTGCTTGATTATGTCTTTCCTCAATTTTTCTCAAACATTCAAAAGAGAGAAACATTTTCTAACTAACTCAGTGTAATTTCACAATCACAAAACTGCTCATGTATTCATCCTCACAGTTGTGCGATCTTTGCTTCAAGGATCGCACAACTGTGAGGATGAATACATGATCTGCTGAAGCTCAGGAATGTGTCCTGCTGTTGTCACAGCTCCTGCAGAAATGAAATTCTGCACTGGAATATCAGTGTTATTGTGCACAGTGCTTTTAGGTGGCTGTATAAGCAGCAATCATTTTGAGGTATTCACCACCTCAGGCTTCCTCTGAATGATCCTGTGTAGTAGAACCATGACTATTGTATTGTGTGGTGAGAGATTTTTGTCTATTGAGCTGCAATTTTCCATCACCCTGAGGTCAATGGCTACATCGTCCCCCGGCAAACAATTCTGTCATGCTCTACTCAAGCTATTTGCTGTTCCTTGTGAAAAACTGAAATTGGGAGGCTGCCGTCGCCCTTGCAGGCGTGTTTTGAAGCCTTCTTCTCTGCAGCAGCATGGAAAATGAAGCAATCATCACAGAAGGCACAACGATGTGAAGGGCCATGTCCCAACTGTCACATCTCAATTTGTGTCCCCATTGCTGTTCAATAACAAAGACAGAGACGATGGCATGCCTTCAGTTGTATCCCATTAGCGGCGTTGAAAACAAGTGTGTTGGCAAAAGTCTAGATTTTACATCCATTTTTAAAAACTTGAAATCCAGGTTTAAGTTTATCCGTCGGAAACCAACCTTAGACTTCCTCCTGCTACTTGTCCAGTAACAGCTGTGGCTCAGGTGGTAGAGCGGGTTGTCCACTGATCATAAGGTTGGTGGTTCGATCCCCGGCCCCTCCACATGCTGAAGTGTCCTTGGGCAAGACACTGAACCCCAAGTTGCTCCCAATGGTAGATTAGCGCCTTGCATGGCAGCTCTGTCGCCATTGGAGTGTGAATGGGTGAATGCAAAACACATTGTAAAGCGCTTTGGATACCACTAAGGTAGTAAGAAGCGCTATATAAGTGCAGACCATTTACCATTTACCATTTACATAAGCATATCTTAAGCAAACTCAGAAAAGTTTGAGTGTTTTTCATCAGTCAAAGTGGCTCTAGTCCACACTTCCAAACTCAGTTTCTTATCAAGATTCCAGGTATGCCAACACCTGACTCCAATTAGCATTTTTGAAGTCATTAACTCAAGGGTTCACATACTTTTTCCACTAGCACTATGAGGTTTTTATGGTTGTTCTCAATAAAGACATGAGAGATCAGAATTCGTTTTGTGTTAATATTTTAGGAGCATTATATTTGTCAATACCCTTGACTTAGGTGAAGATCAGATCACATTTTATGACAAATTAATGCAGAAAACCACGAAATTCCAAAAGGTTCACATACTTTTTCTTGCCACTGCATAGTGTATAATGTTTGCACTGCGAGTATGAAGTATCCAATGCCTCATTTGCAGCATAATCTGAAAATGATCTCTTTTCCTCTTAACCTTCCCTGTAGTGCCATGCAGAGATTTATCTTAGAATGACAAAATGGAGAGCATTTCATATCAGCTATTTACTCACTTCTCCTCTGACTCGTATTCCCAACATATTTCTCATAAGCGGAAAAGAGATAAAGGTGCAGAGTCTATTTAAGACGCATGTGGCTACAGACATATAGCATATCAGCCCTGTTACCTTGCACAAAATGAAACGCTCCCTTTCTGCTCTGTGCATTAAATGCCAATCTGATAGGAGGATGTATTTCCACTGCTTTAAACTACCTCCCAAGTAAATGTGTGGGATAGTTAAGATAACATTTACAAAAGACCTTTTAATATTAGGCCATCTCTCCAGGGAATTAAAACCACCCACTTCAAACTGCAAACACTTTTAAAAGCTCAATTAATTGCTAGAAAGTGAATCGTGCACAACAGGATGAAAGATTTCCCCATAAAAGATAACAGGCTGTTTTAAAGCAGCATACCTGAAACCCCTTAAGCCTTAAGCTACTTCTAAAGCTTAAATAATACTCCTGCGTTGGACCCACACTGTAGCCAGTGTAAGTGACCTTTGCTGTTGTGAGCATTTATACTTCTGTACTGGTGTGCCTGATGGTAACTGAAGCATGGACTCGATCATGTTGGAGTTGAAGCTATTAAATGCTGACAAGTTTAGTTAAAGGACTGCCATGCAGAAAACAGGGGCCATGTCAGAACCTAGTATGTCTACAAAAACAGGAAAACAGCACATGGCTACACACAGCCAGTGTAGCCATGTGCTGTGTAGTCAGGATAGATTGGTCATATACACACACACACACACACATACATATATATACACTCACCGGCCACTTTATCAGGCACACCTGTTCAATGGCTTGTTAACACAAATACCTAATCAGCCAATCACATGGCCGCAACTCAATGCATTTAATTGCTAGTTTTGAGCATCTAGCTAATGGTAGTAGTTAGCTTGCAGGCTAATGGTAGCTAGCTGATGAGCGGAGTCCTGTTCTGCTTTATGCCGTTGCTGACTCGCTAACGAAGGTTGGAGGGACTTTATGTTAGCTGGTACTCCAAAGCGTTTCGTTAGCCGCTCAGCATCATTCATGTGTCATTTTAACACTCCCTTAAACTGAGCATCAGAATGGGGAAGAAAGGGGGTTTAAGTGGCTTTGAACATGGCATGGTTGTTGGTTTGAGCATTTCAGAAACTGCTGATCTACTGGGATTTTCACGCACAACCATCTCTAAGGAGAATGGTATGAAAAAGAGAAAATATCCAGTGAGCAGCAGTTGTGTTGACAAAAATGCCTCGTTGATGAGAGAGGTCAGAGGACAATGGCAAGACCGGTTCCAGATGATAGTAAGGCAACAGCAACTTAAATAATCAAATTTGGCAAATCGCCGTGTGAATGGGGAAGTGGGGAACACGGTGGCAGAGACCTGCTCTTTTACGGTTTGGCAGCACGGACAATGGCTCAAGTTTTCTTGCAACATCTGCGTCTCCCATAGGCGCAGCTTGGTTTTAAAAGCCCTCACTGAAGCGTGCATGTCTGTGATCACACTGTCCCGGCCGTGAAGCTGCAGGCTGAGTGCATTAAGATGGCTTGTGATGTCGCAGAGAAACGCCAACTCACACAGGAACTTTTTCT